>VDFB02379711.1:3530311-3614712 GCA_007258455.2 Sequoia sempervirens | reverse complement strand
GGTAAGATGTAGATAAGGGGGGAGGTAGAGAGGTGAGAGAGAGTGAGAGTAAGAGAGAGGGGGAAAGAGGTAGATAGTGGAGGAAGGTTGATAGGTGTGTGAGAGAGAAATAAAGAGGGTAGGAGTTAAAGAGGGGAGGTATGCAGAGATGTGTGGGAGAGAGAAAAGAGAGAGAGAAGGTAGAATATAAATAGGGGTGGGAGGTTGAGAGGTGAGAGAGAGGGTAGGCAGCAGATAGGGGAGGGAAGCAGAGAGGTGATAGAGAGAGATGGTAGGAGGTAAAGAGGTGAGATATAGAGAGAGGTAGAGAGGAGAGAGAGGGTAGAAAGTAAAAATGGTAGGGAGGTAGAGAGGTGAGAGAGAGAGAGTAGCAGGTATAGAAGGGATGGAGGTAGAGAGGTGAGAGAGAGGGGTGAGGCAGGTAGATAAGTGAGAGATAAAGAGAGAGGACACTAGTACAAAAGCAACAATAAACTATTAAAAAAACTACTAAAAACTACTTATAAATTACTATAGTTGGTCACATAACCATTAGTAGTTCATTGCCAGTCATATCTAATGTGACCAAATTGATGACTAAACCATTTTTAGTCATTTATAGGTTGTTTTGATTGATCAATTTGGCAGTATATTTAGTTGTTGATTTAGTCATTCATTATTGTGATCTAATCACTTATTTAGTCACTTTTTTTCCACTGATATATTTAGTCGTTGATTTAGTCATTGATTGTTGTATCTAGTCACTTATTTAGTCATTTTTTACTCTGATATATTTAATTGGTCACTTATTTAGTTGTTGATTTAGTCATTGATTGTTGTAATCTGGTCACTTAGTTATTTTTTTATTCACTGATATATTTAGTCATTGATTGTTGTTAAGTAGTCACTTATTTAGTCATTTTTATTCACTAATTTCTATGCATTGGTAGTGTATTTAGTCATTAATTTTAATCATCATTTTGATCAATTTGGTAGTATATTTAGTCATTTTTATTGAATAATTTCACTGGTCATATATCTAGTCATATTTATTCACTGTTCACTAATTTCTATCAATTGGTAGTATATTTAGTCAATTTAATTATTAATTGATATCAATTAGTAGTATATTTAGTCATTTTAATTGACTAATATTTGAGGATTTAAGCATAAAACATAGAAATACACATCAATCATCAATTAGACACAATAAGACAACCATTGAGAAGGAAAAATTTGTGAGCTTTATTAATAAAAGAAAGGTGTTCTAGTTACAACTTACAAATAGAGTATTACAATTGTTATTTTCAGTCACAAGACTAAAAATATAAGTTACAATATTGTAGAGAAATGATTACAAGAAAGAAACTTCTCCAAAATACTTCTGCAATGACGAAAATGCATGCTTGAAGCCCTTCAAGCGAGCACATGCCCCTTTCATCTCTTAAAACTTCTATAATATGGGAAGTCTTCCTAGAGAAATTTATAATGTGTAGAATCCAAAGAGAGTGTTGATCGTATTGTTGGCATATGACTTCTAGTGTTGTCATTGATGGCAACCTAAGTCATCAATCTGGTTCACACTTCAGTATCTGACCATATCGGAAGATAGAGTAAAGAACAGGGTATCCAACTAAAGTTGAATCTATCAAGTGGTTTGCATTATTAGGTTATCGGTTTTGGTTGTGGATCTCAGGGAAGGTCTTTGGGTATATGAAATGTCTTATTCTTGAGTTTTGTGTTGTCACAACAATCGGTGTACTAGTTAGGAGATCCGGTCATTCGATTTTCTGTTCATTATTGTATGAAGGCTGACTAAGTAAAATTTGGGTGTTGCGGATGTTCAAGGAAAAATTGTTTGGAGTATTTTCATATTAGAGATTTTGTTTTGGGTCCTAACTATGCTATGGTCAACTTTGGTGGATGCACATTAAATGTTACTCATGATTTGAGCTGACAGTTGGAAATATTTTCTACTTTATTGAAGCTGACATATAGCAATTGAATCCTTGGTGGCAGATATACATATGAGATCAATTAATTCATTTTGGTGTTTCGATATGTGTTGATGTTTGTGCAAATATCAGAAGAGCAGTTGAGTGATTTTCACTTGTGCAGAAGAGGATTTTTTGAAGCGAATTAAGGCAGAGTAGAGCGAAGTGTAAAATTGGATAGAAGGTTCAGAATCTGATCTATGAGCCTAACCGAAACTGTATTTAGAAATTTTTAGATGCTACTTTCTCAGTTCAACCTTTTGATGTAATCCAACTCTTTTGTAAGGCAGTGAGCCTTCCTTATTTTTAGCAGTGAGCTATAGGCAATGTGCCTAAATGTAAGTGCATTCCCATTTTGTAAAACACTTATATTTTGAGTACTCAAATTGTGGATTGACCTCCACCATGGTTTTTCCCCTAACAAGGTTCCACGTAAAAATCCTTGTGTTATGGTGTTGTGGTTTATTGTTTCATGTTCATGCATCTTTCTTTTGATTGAATGTTATGTACAATTGAGAGATCAGTTTAATAATGTCAAAAATTGCACAACACTTATTCACCCCCCCTCTTAGTGTTGCTTGAGTCCAACAATTGGTATCAAAGCTTTGGTCCTTGGAAGAAGTTTAACAACTTGATTTGGATCTTGGAATGTAATGGACTTTGGTAGTCTTCAATAGTAGCTTTTGGTGGCACTTGATGATCTTGATCGGTCTAAAGTAGAAGTATGGGAATTGAAAGAAAATCTTAAGGATGCTAAGAAATTCATTTAGAAGTTGAAGGATCAGATTATTAAGTCTAGGGAGAAGAGAAAGGATCTTTGTGATTAGATTAACCAGAAAGAGATCAAAAGAATGGATGATGTTCACCTAAATCAAACCCTGAAGGAAATAACTGAAGAATGTGAAAAGCTTGCCAAAGACAATTCTACCCTAAAGCATGAGATTGAATCTATGGTGATGAAGATGACTAAGGAGATTGAAGAAAGAAAGAAGAATGGAAATGACAAGCGAGGTCTTGGATATGAAAAAGGAGAAAGTTTCAGATCTGGACAAAGGAATTTTAGGCAAGGTAATCAAATGAACAAAGCAAAAAGGCATTCGGTAACACAACCTAATGCTCAAAAGTTTAATGGATATTGTTTTTCTTGCAATAAATTTGGTCATATGAATGCTCAATGTAGAAGTAAGATGAAATCAAGTGATCCATCATTCTCCAGTCAATGTTTCAATTGCAATAAATTTGGTCATAAGTCAATTTAATGTAGAAATATGTCAAAAAACTTTGTCAATAGAAGGAATGTTAAATGCTATACCTATGGAAGATTTGGGCACATTGTTAACCAATGTAGATCAAGAGGAAATCAATGGAATGACTGGTCTGGACAAGGAAGTGTTGTGCATTTCAATTGCAACAAATACGGTCACATTGCAAGATTCTACAGAAACAAAAATATGGATAGAAGAGATCTGACATACAAAGGCAGAAATACGCAGAAAGATGATAAAGGAAAAGGGAAAGTGATTGTGGATAAAATAAGAGATCAAATGATGAAGAATATTTCCTCTGTTGCAAGAAATGAGTCAGCACTATAACCTGCTTCTAGTAATTCCTCTAGGAATTAGTTTTAGGCTATTGGCCTAGGGGGGGCTGTCAAGAAAATATTTTAAACCCCCTACCGATAATTGAGACTTGGATGTGAATGAGTGCAGTGGTTGCATTGATGATTTTAAGATGTTGGAAAGAGTATTATGTTGAGTTGAAGGTTCACAAAAAAAATTTTGACTAAGAAAATAGGGTATCCGGATAAGTTAGGGAAAAAATAATTTATAACAACAAAAATTAAGTGTGTGAGTTATAAAAAGTAAGTTGAAACCCTTATTTTCCACTTTGTATCAAAGAAAAGAAGAAGGAGAGCACCCTGCATCAAAAATTTGAAAGTGTGAGGAGAATTTGGTGGCCGAACCCTAATCCATCAGGTAATTCTGTTATATTGAGAAATTTTAGTTTAATTTGGTGTGCAATTGAAGAAATTATTTTCATGTGTACGGAAGGGAAAATGGAACAAATCAAAGGAATGGTAAACCTAGATGAATATAGTAGTGAGAATATTAGAGTTGAAAGAAACATGTTGCACGATGAATTGAAATGGTTGAAAGAAGCAAAACACAAAAGCTTGGATATTTGGAGTGAATTCCCTTATTTCGTAAATGTAGAAATCGTTGAGTTTATTCTAGATGGATTGAATGATGATATTCTAACTTTGGATAAACCCTACCATATCTCAAAAGAAGTGATTGCAACTGTAACTAGGTTATGCAAAGTTGGGGAAGGAAGAAGTCAATTCAAAATAAAGAAGTTGAAACCCTAACTAGAGTAATTGGAGATCAAAGGGCATTGATAATATCCACAATTAAAGATTCAATGACAAGGTACATTACGCATGGATTATCCTACAAAATCTTTTTTAGAAACAAAGAAGGTGCAACTTCGGCAGGTGTTGTTTACATTTCTCAGAAGATGATAATGGAAGATCAGGATTTTGACCTTTACAGATTATTGAAAGATCAACTAATAGAGAATGTGCAATTGAAAAAGGAGATAGGTTACCCTTTCAGGTTTGGTACTTTGGTTATATTCCTTGTGATGTATTTTTTGAATTGTTTAACCCTAAATAACAAATGTAATATGGGAAGAGAGTGAACCAATTTGCAAGAAGATTTACATATACTCTAACAATTTTGCAAACTATGATCAAGTATATGAAAATTTCTTTAAGGGTTTGCTAAGGAAGTTTGGGTCAATTGGTATTTCCATTCCAATAAGGGCCTTGAAGTTGATTCCTCCTCTAGTGAGATGGAAAGAAAGAAGAAAAGAGAAAAATAAATTTTTGTTTGTACCCCTCCATCATGCAAGACTCCAAGATTTGAAGGGAAAGGAAAAGAACAAGTGATTGTGGACATACTAGATGAGCAATTTGATAAGGAAACTGAGGACATTCTTGAAAAGGAACTAGAAACAAATAAACCGAAACAAGAAAAGGCAATCATAGAAGGAAGTGAAGAAGAAAGTGATCTAACCAAGGAAGAACTATTGCAGCTTATTCATGAAGAATATGGAATGCAGAAGATTGCAAACATGTGGTCTATCAGACCTTCATATGAGCAGGACTTGATCTTAAGCATACTAAGTTTTCATCTTATGCACAACCGCATCAAATTGGAGAGTTTGCAAAATAAGTTGCCAGAAGAGATGATTGAATGTATCAAGGAAATCATGAACTCTAAGTCTCAGAACAAAGAAGAAGAAGAAGTGATCCAACACCTGAAGAAGCAGTATAGATTGTCACTTACCAAGCTGAAAAAGCACATGAATCAACTAAGGAAATGCATAAAAACAACAAACAACATCTATAACTATTGTCTTCGATGGCCTCATGCAATCAACAAGTACAAAGAAAAGTTGGAAAAAACTGAAACAAAGCTGAACAGTATTGGACAAGACTTTAACATGTTTCAGGATCAAGGTGGTGCAATCAGGAAAAGGATTCATGAATTGCAGACAGAGCATACAAATTTTTAGAACACCAGGAACAAGATTGTTGACACCTTTTGGAAAGTGAAGGACATAACCAAATTCAGGCTGGAATAGTTGATTGAGATACTAAGGAAAGGAGAGATATTAGAAGAAGCCTTCACCATTCTCGAATCCCTCATCAAGATTATCAACCAAACATCTAAAAAAAATAGCATGATCATAATCATCGGGATCACAGTGGAAGCATGGAAGAAGTTTCTTCCGGAGATGAAGGAAAAATGCAAAATAATTTTCTAACTCAAATAGTGGTTGTATTTCCTCAAACTTTTGAATCAGTTTTGCATAATTTTTTGGTTACACTTCATAAGGGGAGAAAGAAAAATATTTTATTATCTCTTTGTCATTGATATCAAAGGGGGAGAGAGAGTAGTGAAAAATGTCTTACTAAACTTAGGGGGAGTTTTGTTGAGTTTTTTCAGCTATGAGATTTTGAAGTTTTGAAGGTTTCGACACTTAGTCATTTTTCACTAAGTGTTGCCATCAATGCCAAAGGGGGAGATTTTTGGCATATGACTTCTAGTTTTGTCATTGATGGCAACCTAAGTCATTGATCTAGTCCGTACTTCAGTATCTGACCATACTAGAAGACAGAGTAAAGAACAAGGTATCCGGCTGAAGTTGAATCTGTCAAGTGGTTTGCATTAGCAGGTTATTAGTTTTGGTTATGGATCTTAGGGAAGGTCTTTGGGTATATGAAATGTATTATTCCAAGTTTTGTGTTGTCGCATGAATTGGTGTACAAGTTAGGAGATCTGGTTGTTCGATTTTTTGTTCATTAGTGTATGAAGGTCGACTAAGTAAAAGTTGGGTGTTGCAGATATTCAAGGAAAAATTGTTTGGAGTATTTTCATATTGGAGATTTTGTTCTGGGTCCTAACTATGCTATGGCTGACTTTGGTGGATGCACATTAAATGCTACTCATGATTTGAGCTGATAGTTGGAAAATATTTTCTACTTTATTGAAGCTGACATATAGCAATTGAATCCTTGGTGGTAGATATATATATGAGATCGGTTAATTCGTTTTGGTGTGTGAGTGTTCAATATGTGTTGATGTGTGTGCGAATATCAGAAGAGCAGTTGAGTTATTTTCACTTGTGCAGAAGAGGATTTTGTGAAGCGAATTAAGGTAGAGCAGAGTGAAGTATAAAATCAAACAAAAGGTCCAAAATCTGATCTATGAGCCTAACAGGAACTGTAATCAGGCATATGTAGATGCTACTTTCTTAGTTCAACCTTTTGATGTAATCCAAATATTTTTTAAGGTAGTGAGCCTTCCTGATTTTAAGCAGTGAGCTCTAGGTAGTGTGCTTGAATTCAAGTGCATTCCCATTTTGTAAAACACTTATCTTTTGAGTACTCAAATTTTGGATTGACCTCCACAGTGGTTTTTCCCCTAACAGGGTTTCCATGTAAAAATCCTTGTGTTATGGTGTTGTGGCTTATTTTTTCATGTTCATGCATCTTTCTTTTGATTAAATGTTATGTACACTTGAGAGATCAATTTAATAATGTCAAAAATTACACAACAATAATTCACCTCCCTCTTAGTGTTGCTTGAGTCTAACACATATCCCATATATGAAGCTCTCTCCTTCAATGCAATCAACAATAACCCAGCTAGAATATTTCTTCCTTTATATACAATGTGCCATCTGATATGAGCAATAGGGTGCTGCCTTTTTTTCCATGAATGAAGTTGTGCCTCAATACATCCAAAAAAATTAATATTAGTCTCAATTCAGAAAGAATAAAAGTGCATTGTATATTACAAGTTTACAAAAGAAAGTCCAAACACAACCTAAAGATAAATCAACTAAAAAATTGTATCCTTGTCAACAAATTCCTTAAACAGAGTGTTCAACATAGGCCTAAAATATGCATATTGAACTCTTGATTTCATAACCTTGTTCAAAATTTAAGAAAGACGATATGCTCAGATTATAGAATGAAGTTAATATATTATAGATTGAAGGCTATCAACACTAACCAGACTAGAACAACATTATCAATAGAAATTTTCTGGAAACCAAGCCCAAGAATGCCATCAGACTTGGACAACAAAAATGTCAACCTTAGTTCATGTGTTGTCTCAGTAAAGACCTTCACCATTAAAGAATCCATTTATCCATAAATTCCAAATTAAGTTGATGAGAAAAGATCTTTGATATCCAACTGGGAAGCCTTAACATCCGAAAATTACTATCCTGATGTTTCACAACAAGTTTCCCAACAGTGACATCATATTTACTTAAGAAACCAGGTATTGATCCACTACCATATTGAATCTCATAGGATTCTCCTTCACAAACAAAAAATGATATATATTAATTTTTTACCAACTTCCTTAATATCCTCATGTAAGTAGACAAAACTAAGTGAGGTTGAGGGTTTGAAGTAGAGTACCATGTTCTTGGTATGTGCTTGAATTTGATGACTTGTATCTTGAATGAAAATAGCAAGCTAGTTGCACTATAAAATCATTGGTATAAAAATAACCACAAAATCCTCTTTAATTAAAATAATCCTTCTAGATATTTCAGTTAATTTATAGGAGAGCTAATTTCACTATCCAAACAACCATCAATCTATTTACTGTATATAATTTCCTAGAATTCAGAATTTGAATGTAATGAAACTAACCATATTTACCAAAAAATTGACACCAAAATGTAGTACAAAATGAATTGTTTGATAGAATGCCTCAAAGAGATGTCATCTCATGGAATGAAATGATATGATTGTAGAATGTGCACAAAATGGATTTTGCAAGGAAGATCTCAAAAATTTTGAATTAATGAAGCACATTGGAACACTAACATTGTAAGCTTTTCTTGTGTTCTAGATGCATGCAACCATGCAGGTTTAGTGGATTAGGTTTGCACATACTTCACATGTTAGTAACGCTTATTGCATTACATATATAGGTGATCATTAGGTGTGCATGGTTGACCTTTGTGCCCATGTTGGCTATCTTGAGGACACTAAACATTATTATTGAGATGTTAGTTAAACCTTTGGTTCCTGTGGATCATATATGAATATAAGCTGAGTATTCTAACAACACTGCCTTTTTAGTTGGATCCTAAAAATGTTACAACTTATTTTCTTCTCTAAAACATCCGTGCAGAAGTGGGCAGGTGTGTTGACGTTCAAATGGTAAGGAGATTGATGAAAGATATAGGAATTAAAAATATATCTACATGTAGTTGGATTGATGGACATAAAATGGTACATGCTTTTTTGTGTAGGAGACATATCACATCCACAAACATGGGATATATATGAAAAATTGGAGAAATTGGCTTGGAAAATGAAGGCGGTAGGGTATTTCCAGATTCAAGACTTTTACTCAATGTTTTGGAATAGAAGAAAAAATAATCATTTACCTGTCACCATAGTGAAAAGTTGGAAATTGCATTTGGTTTGTTAAACATGGCCCCTGGTACAACTATTAGAGTTTTTAAGAACCTTCAAGTATGTTTTGATTTTCACACTGCATCTAAATTCATCTCCAAGATTGTTGCAAGAGAAATTATTCTAAGAGATGTGAACCATTTCCATCATTTTAAATAGGGACAATGTTCTTGTGGACAATATTGGTGATGCTAAATGAAACAATCTAAAGATTAAGCTTACACTATTATAATGTGCACTACATCAGATATCCAATAATAATGAAGGGACATCCATCAAAGCATAACATCAGGGATTTTTTTTGTCATATGTTGTAGTTACAAGTGCCCTGCTATACATACATAAAAATGTGGAAGAAATATACACAAGGAAAGCATGCTGTTTTAAAAAAATGCCTCAAAGAAATGTGATACTTCTTTTTATAGTTTAACCATGATATCGCACAATTTTTACATGATCCTTGCGATGATGTGGTATGTTACTGCTACATCACATCATTATTGCTCGACCTTCATGGTAATGTGGGATGTTACCCCTACATTGCATCATTATTGCTTGACCTTTGTGGTAATGCGAGATGTTACTACTACACTACACCATGTCATGTTGGTTGTTATGTGGATGTGGGAGAAGTATTTGAGTTACCTCCATACTGCACATTTATTGCTCAGCATTTGCGGTAATGCGGGATGTTACCGCTACACCGCACTGTGTCTTCTCGGCTCTCGTGGTATGGTGGTATTATGAAACTTGTCACAACAGTCTTATGGAACTTGTCATGACCATCTACTACCTTGACACAACAGTCTTATGAAATTTTTCAATATTTATGGGAACCTTTTAAATTACATTTAGATCTATAAGGAAACTATCCTATAGGGATGACAGTCCCTAGAAACATGGCAATGGTTACACCAATAAATAGTTAACTAGAAACCATGAATTTTCAATGCATAATGGAGAATATATAGAGAGTTAAGATAGTGAGAAAACATCCTTGGAGAATTTTCATCAAAATTATGACAATCTAAGAGTTTGTAGTAGAAAATCATATACCCTCAAAGACCTACTAGTCATAATAGACCTAGTTATAGATTTCAAAGTCATAAGAATAAATTCATAAGAGAATAGATGCAAGAGCATGAAAAGCCACTAAGATGGAAGGGTAGTTGGTAGAGTTGAAGAATCAAAATTTTAGTGAGAAGGTATGGATAACAAAGTAATCTACAATCAAGAGCATCATGGCAGTTTCTCAGGTGACTATATTTGGGAAGGAGAGAACTTAGTGACAACATTACCATAAAAACAATAATGATACTCAAAACCCTACCAAAATCAAAGGCCTTTTTCATCACCTTGTAGAGATCTCAAACATACATGAAAATATTTCACAGAGACTAAAATCATCTCTATTTTTTATGATCATAAAAAGTAACAAAAAGTAACAAAAATTAAGATTTACAAGTGATGAAAAGAAATACATGGAAAGTATATTATGCTGAATTTATTTAAAAAAAAAACTTAACCATTAACTATCCAATACAATCTAACAAAATACAAATATACAATGAAATATTATGATTATCAAAATGATAATTTTAACAGTTATCTCAAGGTAGAAAAAAAATTGTGCAAGTGAAAAATAACACCCTTAGATTATTTTGAACAAATAACATTTTCATTTATGTCATTTTCACGAAACAGTTTTTTAGATTCGTCCAGCTATACAAAAATCAAATCAAATCTGCAATGATTTCAAAGATCTGAAGGTTTAAAAATCTGATATTTTTAGATCTATTCTTGGGTGTATCCTACAAAATTCATCATAGAAGGATGGGTCATCACCTCATTTAGACCTGGATGTGGAACTTCCTTTGTTGTTTCCATAGAATCCAAAATAGGCCTAACAAATGTTGGAAGAAATAACCTGTAAACATGGAAAAGGAAAAGCTAAATCAATAGTAATTTACTAATTTGCATTCAACTTCTCTATAATCATTTTAAGTACCTGATTCTATTGTACTTTAAAGATTTATAATATGAAGTTTAGCTATTCAAATAGCTTAAACAATTTTAAGTTATAAAACTGATAAATAGGCTTTAGCAATTCAAAAAAAAGTCCATTTCTAAAATTTTAAATATCTTTACTGTATCTATTTGCCGTTGTTAGAGAGTTGCAAACTATGAATTTTCCTTTGTCCTATAGGACTAAGAAAGGAAGAACACTATCAAACAGTGATTGAATCATAACAAATAGTCCAAAAACAATGAAAGTTATTGTTAAATAGTGACAAAGTTATGTCCTCTAAGTCATTTGCACATGGTGATTCAGAACACAGTGAGTAAGAAGTAAAAGAGCACCAGATCATAGCACTACAAAATGGTCATGAGTTATGCAATGAACTTCACTGTTATTTTGATCACAAAGGAGATTAAGATAATAACCAACATATTGATGTGCACAGAGAATGTTCATGGATTGCAAACTTCCTTTCAAAGCAATTACCATAGTAGAGTTTGAGGTGAATTGCACCTACTATTTTACGCTGATATGGATATGTTCTAACCTATAGTTAATTTTTGTAGCATAACAGATAGGCTAAATAGTTGTTCATATACCATTGTTTCACATTCTAAATTTTTATACCTTATTCTAGGAGCAAATCACAAGGGGATTCTATACATAAGACACCATTGTTTCAAATTCAAAATTGTTGGCTCTTTCACAATTGTTTGCTTCATTTATTTGATCTAAGATAGCCTACTGTATAGAAGATGCTCTCAAAATCACGGTAAAATCCTTTATTCTAGGATGACTATTCAGAATCTTTCCCATCATAACAATGAACAAAAGCATCAGTCATTAACCTAAAATTTGCAAGATTTTTATCAAATTCTACTTTTCCAATCTCTTTTCCATTTTAATTTTTTTTCCGAATTTCATCCATGAAGAACTTCCTCAGCCTGTAGATCATGTTGTTAGCCATAAATTTACCAGGTGTTGAGGATAGCTTCAAGTTTCTACCCAAGAAGCAATTAACAAAATTTGGCCTTACCAGAAAATCTAGTAAGGCCGAATTTTGTTAATTGCTTCTTGGGTAGAAACTTGAAGCTATCCTCGACACCTGGTAAAGTTATGGCTAAAAACATGATCTATAGGCTGAGGAAGTTCTTCATGAATGAAATTGGGAATAAAATTTAGAATGGAAAAGAGAGTGGAAAAGTAGAATTTCATGAAACTCTTTGGTAAGCCATAATTTTGTCAATTGCTTATTAGGTAAAAACTTGAAGCTATCCTTGACACCTAGTAAAGTTATGGCTAATAGCAAGATCTACAGGCTGAGGAAGTTATTCATGGATGAAACTGGGAATAAAATTCAAAATGGAAAAGAGAGTGGACAAGTAGAATTTGATGAAACTCTTGCAAAGTTCAGGTTAATGACTGATGCTTTTTATTCATTGTTATTATGGTAAAGATTTTGAATAGTCATCCCAGAATAAAGGATTTTACTGTGATTTTGAGAGCATCTTCTATACATTAAGTTATCCTAGATCAAATAAATGAACCAAAAAATTGTGAAATTGATGAGGGCACAGCCCGAGACTTAGAAAATAACCCACAAACAAGAGAATAATTTTATTGTTCATAAAATGGAGCTTCTTACATGCAGAGGATCTCAAATCCCCAAGTTCTACAACACATGCAAGTTATAGAAAGCTACAAAATCACCTTTTCACAATATGCGAGCTTGTCCCTAAAAAGTTACCCAAAAAAATTAGAAACCTGCCCATAAATAGAGCTCCTCTTTAGTTTGGAGCCAAAACAACATTCAAATTTGAGTTTAGGCAGTTTGGCACCGAAAAATTACAAATTGAAGTTCAAATTTCAAAAGAACATTTGAAATTGTATCTTCTAGAAAGTGCGCCAACTTCCCAGGGCCATAACTTTTGATCCGGGACTCCGATTCGCAAACCGTTTGAACCGTTGGAAAGGTCTCAAAGTCAATAACGCACTTGAAATCTGCTACACTGATTTTGGAAAGTTCTAGGGCCAATCTAGGAAATCTAAGTGCCTCAAATCTAACTCAGAAGATTTTTAGGTGCAAATCTGGGAAACTAAAACTGCAATATCTTTCAACCCAGGAATAGAAAATAAAAACAATAAATTAGGAATTTCATTATGACGAAAAGGGTATCCAAAAATGTAAAAACATATAAAAACTGAGAAACTTGAAATTTAACTATTTTTGGGTGATGCAAGATTGCCCTTACACCATTGGATGCTCCTGCATCAGACACCTAGGGTAATTTGAGAAGTGGCCCCGTCATGTCTCAAATGGTGGAGGAAAACCCAAACGGTCGACCTCTGCCTTAGGAAACTAGGATGAATCTTCAATTGGCCTTCCTTTTCATTTCACCAGATATTCTTCATACTGCCTATTCCTAGTACTCCTTCCCACACGACTATCTAGGATTTCTTCAATCTTCTCCTTTTTTGAAGTAGGTGCTGGAATCCCACATTGTTTCATCATTGGTAATTCCTCTGCACCACCTTCATGATACTCTATCAAATCTAAAATGTTGAACACAGGGGAAATGTTGAATCCATCCAACAACTCTACCTCATATGCATTCCCTGAATCATGCCTCTTCAAAATTTTACAGGGACCAAACTTCTTCATCTTCAATTTGTTATATGTTCCCACTAGAAACCTTTCTTTCCTCAAGTGGACCATCACTTCATCACCAATCTGAAACTCCTTATACCTCCTCTTCTGATCTGCCTTAGCCTTATACTGCATATTTATCTTGTTAATATGTTCTCTTACCTTCTCATGTATATCCTTGATGTGTTCTACAAAATCTTCAACTTCAACACTTATTTTCTTCTCTTGGTCCATCTTCCTCAATTCGAGCTGTTCTGGGGCTACCTCCATACACAATCTAGAATGGTGATCTAATTAGTGCTTCATGACATAATTGTTGTAAGAAAATTATGCCCGGGTAAGATCAAGTCCCATCCTTGGGTTTATCTCCCTACCAAACATCTCAAGAGGTTACCTGCACTCTTATTAACAACCTCGCCTTCCCATCTATTTGTGGATGGTGTGCGTAATCGAACTTCAACTCATTTCTTCCACAAGGTCCTCCAAAAGTACCCCACAAATTTGGTGTCAATGATCAAACAATACTCTTTGATAGACCATGTAGCCTCACCACCTCTTTGAAGAACAAGTCAACAATGTGGACTACATCATGGGTCTTCTGACATGGAATGAAATGTGCCATCTTCGAAAACCTATCAACCATGACAAAGACTAAATCATTCCCTCATTATGTTCTTGGCAAACCAAGAACAAAGTCGATACTTATATCCTCCCACGGCCTCTCTGGTATAGGTAAGGGCTGATATAAGCCTATATTCTGACTCACTCCTTTAGCCATCTGACATATCCTATAGCTTTGTACAAAATTCTTCACATCCTATGACAACTGAGGCCAATAATAATGCTCACTGATAATGGCAATGGTCTTATCTCGACAAAAATGTCCTACCATTCCTCCACTATACTTCTCCTTTATCAGGTTCTCTCTCATGGAACTCCTTGGGATACACAATTGACTTCCCTTAAATAACATGCCATCTTGGATTATGAAATCCAGCCACCTTGTCATATCCACTGTAACAGGTTCCTTGCAAGCTTTCCAAGCCTCTGCAAAATCAGGATCTTCTGCGTATAGTTTTTTAAGTTCATTGAACCCAACCACTTCAATCTACATCTTTGTCATCAATGTATGCCTCCTGTTTAAGGCATCTGCAACCCTATTTGACTTCCCACTCCTATGTTTGAAAACAAAAGTATAACTCTGCAAAAACTCTACCCATTTCATATACCTCTGATTTAATTTTCCCTGACTATTTAGGTACTGCAAGGCCTAATGATCAGTATATAGAAAAAATTCCTTTGGAAACAAATAATGTCTCCATTTCTTTAATGCTTGAACTATTGCATAAAATTCTTGATCATATACATAATACTTTCTCTTGGCATCATTTAACTTTTCACTAAAATAGGCGATGGGCTTACCTTCTTGGCTCAACACTGCTCCAATGGCACAACCACTGGCATCGCAATCCACCTGAAACACCTTGTTGAAATTTGGGAGGGCTAGAATAGGTTGCTCTGTCACCTTCTACTTCAATAGTTCAAAACATTTTTCTGCTCCACTGCTCCACTTGAATTCTTTTCTATCCCCTCTCATTGTTTCAGTCAGGGGTCCACAAATACTACTTAAGTTTCTAATGAACTTTCTATAAAAACTAGCCAAACCATGGAAAGATCTCACCTCAATAGCAGTTCTTGGGGTAGGCCATTCCAGAATAGCCTTCACCTTCTCTGGGTCCATCTTGAGACCTTCTGCTGAGACAACAAACCCCAAGTACACTAACTCCTTCTTCACAAAACTGCACTTTCTAGATTAATCAACAATTTCTCTTCTCTTAACTTCTCAAAGGCTCTCTGAATATGTATCGATGCTCATCCAACATCTTACTGAAAAATCAAAATATCATCTAAATACACAATAACAAAACTTCCCGTAAAAATCTTTTAGTACCTCGCTCATGAGCCGCAGATGAATGTGCTTGGTGTATTGGTTAGCCCAAAAGGCATGACTAACCACTTGTACAGGCCTCTTTGGTCTTGAAGGCAGTCTTCCATTCATCTCCCTCTCAAATCCTGGATTTGGTGATATCCACTCTTCGGATCTTTGTGAAGTACTAAGCTCCACTCAAATAGTCCATCAGGTCATCCATCCTTGGCAGGGGAAATCTATACTTGATTGTTATCTTGTTTATGGCTTAGGAATCTATACACATCCTCCACTCCCCATCCTTCTTTGGTGCTAGTAATGCAGGTACTGCACATGGACTCAAACTCTCCCATATCAAACCCTTTCAACAACTCTTGAACTTGTTTGTTCAACTCCTCATTTTCTCTGGAGTCATTCTATGAGCTGCCTTATTTGGTAAATTGGCTCTAGGAATCAAGTCAATTTGATGATTGATCTTCCTTATTGGTGGTAAACCCTCGGTACATTATCAAAAAATTTTGAAACTCATCCAACATCCTAGAAACTTCTTCTGGAACCTTCTCACTATCCTCCTTACTCACTCTAGAATCAATGCATAACACACACGCTCATGCTTGATACCTTCTAAAAAATTTCTTCCATCTACATAACAAATTCTAGCACTACTGCATACCTTTTCTTCAGTCTCCTTCAGGGGTTTCAACTTGTGACGAACCCCATCCTTTGTCAAGGAATAAGTGTTTGCATGACCATCATGTATAGCTCGCCTATTGAACTTCCACGGCCTCCCCAACAACATGTGACATGCATCCATGGGGATGATATCATAGAGTACCTCATCATGGCAGCTCCCGATCTTGAACTTTACTAGGCACTGCTCATTGACCAAAACTTTGTGGTCTTTCTACAACCAGATAATTTGATATGGATGCGGGTTCCTTTCCCTCTTTAGCTTCAACTTTGTGACCATCTCTTCTGACACCAGATTATCGGTGCTCCCACCGTCAATAATAGCATCACAACATTTTCCTTCACACTTGCACTTTGTGTGAAATAGATTCTTCCTCTATTCTAGTTCCTTTTCCTCAGTCACCAGGGCTCTCCTAATCACTAGGGCTTCTCCCCTTTCAGCATCATCTGAATGTCCAGATTGGGCCTCCTCATTTGCATGCGCAACCCTTCCATGACCTTCTAGCCTTTTGTCTGCCCTTCCTTGGTGTTGTAGACATTCATAGGCTCGATGCCCTTCTTCACCACACTGGAAACATGTTCCTTTGAAACCACCTCTTCCAGATCATTGTCCATATCTCCCTCATCCTCTACCTCTTTGATCACCACTATTTTGATCACGAGGGTGGTAGAAGTTGTCATTCCTTTGGCTTCAGCTGATACCCACATCTTCACTTTTCTTTTCATCATCATTTAGGCTTCCTAAAGGTCTTCCAATGCCCCTTCCACTTTGACCTCCTCACCCTTTTTGCTTGCCATCAAATCTTTTGTTCAGCTTCTCTTCCACCTTCAGAGCAAACTAATACGCATCCTCAATGGTGGTCATTCTGACTAGGCTTAACTCCTCCTGAATGCTCGGTTGTAACCCATTAAGATATCAGGCTACCTTCTCCTTATTGGCCTCTGTGTGGCCTATTTTGATGATTATCTTGTGAAAATATTCAGTATATTCTTTCACAGATCTACTTCCTTGCTTCAACCCTTGCAATTTCTTCAACAAATCTAACTTGTAGTCCATTGGTATGAATTGCTTCTTCAATTTCTCTACCATGCGATCCCATCTGGTGATATTTCCTTTTCCTCTTTGATTTCTTTCCAATTGGATCTCTTTCCACCAAATACTAGCATGGCCCTTCAGCTTCATTTTTGCAAACTTAACCCGATCTGGGTCCTTTATTTCCTCATACTCAAAATATTCTTCTAGCTCGTTGATCCAGTTGATCAACTCTTCCAGGTCCAGACTTCCAGAATAACTGGGGACTTCTGCTCTAGGTCTTTTCTCAATCTTCAAAATGGCCCTTATTAGCTACATTTGGTATTGATCAATTGATTCTTCTTCCTCTTCTACATTTGAACCTTCTTCCTCTCCTTCATCCTCACTTTTCTCCCTCAGGTTTAACCCTCTTCTCAACTGCTCTTGTAACACATCAATCTGTCTTTGGAGGGCTGCCAGTGCATCTCTTCCACCAGCATTTCTGCCACCTCGACCACCTCTAGCACCACCATGCCTACCAGACATCTTTCTTGACCTTGACCCACAACCATGGTCTTGGTGCAAACTGCCTCACGATCGACGATCTGTCCACATGCTCAAGAAAATCTGCTCTAATACCACTTGATGAGGGTGCAGCCTGAGACTTAGAAAATAACCCACAAACAGGAGAATAATTTTATTATTCAGAAAATGGAGCTTCTTACATGCAGAGGATCTCAAATCCCCAAGTTCTACAACACATGCAAGTTACAGAAAGCTACAGAATCACCTTTTCACAATATGCGAGCTTGTCCCCAAAAAGTTACCCAAAAAAATTAGAAACCTGCCCATAAATAGAGCTCCTCTTTAGTTTGGAGCCAAAACAACATTCAAATTTGAGTTTAAGCGGTTTGACACCAAAAAATTACAACTTGAAGTTCAAATTTCAAAAGAACATTTGCAATTGTATCTTCTAGAAAGTGCGCCAACTTCCCGGGGCCATAACTTTTGATCCGGGACTCCGATTCACGAACCGTTTGAACCATTGGAAAGGTCTCAAATTCAATAACACACTCAAAATATGCTATGCCAATTTTGGAAAGTTTTGGGGTTGATCTAGGAAATCTAAGTGCCTAAAATCTAACTCGGAAGATTTTCAGGTACAAATTTGGGAAACTAAAACTGCAATATCTTTCAACCCAGGAATAGAAAATAAAAACCGTAAATTGGGAATTTCATTATGATGAAAAGGGTATCAAAAAATGTAAAAATATCTAAAAACTGAGAAACTTGAAATTTAACTATTTTTGGGTGATGCAAGATTGCCCTTACACCACTAGATGCTCCTGCATCAGAAATATCCAACAATTTTGAATTTGAAACAATGGTGTCTTATGTATAGACTCTCCCTATGATTTTCTCCTAGAATAAGGTATAGCAATTTAGAATTTGAAAAAATGGTATATGAACAACTATTTAGCCTATCTGTTATGCTACAACAATTAACTACAGAATATAACATATCCATATTAGCATAAAATACTAAGTGAAATTCAACTCAAACTCTATTGTACTTGAGAATGACAATACTTGAGCTTCTGGTGTTTCTAGGTGGAACCTACAACATAAAAGTGTAGTCTCCATTTGAAGGAACCATCTTTGGAGCTCTTCCCTAAAATGAGGGTTGAACACATTAGAAGAAAAGAAATACCATAATTCTAAAGAAACAATTTATATCAAGCCAAATGTTAGAAAGTATAACTAAAAAGACAAATCCTTACAATTGGACCAAGCAAGTTTATGATTTTATCTTTAAAATATGTAGACATAGAAAATGTATTGATTGACATTGAACATCTGATCTCGACCACTAACACATTTTCATCCTAAATCATCCCTCAGTCTAACCATTTAATCAAATACCTTCATTTGATTAAATTCATCAATGTCCCTCTCTTAATTAAATAAATCATCTATCTAGTTAAGTCATTCTTTTTTGTTAATTAAATCAATCAATCTGATCTAATTATCCCTATTTAATTAAATAATCAATTTTATTTGATTAAATCTCTAAATTCCATCCATTAAATTAAATACATTAAAACCTTATTTAGTTTAATCTAACTTCATCTCCTTGGTTAAATAAAACAAAAATCTTTATTTAATTAATCTTGAAAGCATATTCTTCTCATATTTGATTTAAATCAATCCATAAATATAAATCAATGTCACATCATTTTGATCTCTCATTAAATTAATTAACCTTGATTAATTTAATCTCTTCTCATGTCCCATCCTCTAGCTTTTGCAACTTGCACATGAAAATAGATTTAATTCATTTATTAAATCTCTATTTTCTCTCAAAAGACATAATAAAGGAATATTCCTCAAATTTGAATTCAAAATCCAAGTGGACTTTGTCCTTCCAACAAGGCATTTAATCCACCTAAAAAGTCCTTTTTCCTTGAGCCAAGTGGCATTCAATGCATGTTCTTTCCCTCTTACATGTCATTTCAACAATTTCAAATTTCAAATATATGCATTTATTGACACATTTTTTAAAACTTGAACATTCTTCATTCATTCACATGTTGACAAGTGGCACCTTGCCATTTGTTGATTCTTAGTCCTGCATTACTCTCTTTTGGGCATTCTTCCAACTTTACATTATATAAATAAGAGGCTTCATTCCTCATTTTAGCATCCACAACTTGAGTAAACTTACTATACTCAAATTCATAGCAATCTTCATCCATCTCATTGAGTTTTATAGGTAGGTTATGCAGATTTCATCTTGGAGCACTCATCAATATTCAACAAAGTGGATCACAATCTTCATCAAATCATCATAGCTAGCATTGGAGTTGGGAAAGGGCCAATTTTCACATCAAATTGGCACCAATTCCATCAAGAGATTAAGAGTTTTCTTTGTATTAGAATAGGATTTGACATCTTTGTTTTAAGTTTGTTGTGTTTTTCATCTCATTCCTTTTCTTTTGCATTCAAATGGATTTCTTGAGGAATCATGGTTCTAACCTTACATTTGATTTAATATATTGATTGTTTTTTGTGTTCTTGTAGGTATAGAACATTGGTTCACATTTTGGTGCTAGAAGGAGGGCAAACCAGAAGAGCAAATCATGTTTTTTGAGAAAATTTTGTGCTTTTTTGTGTTTTTGTGTGTTTACAGAAAACTCCACTGCCGGAAGCTCAGCGTCGCTATATCGCACCACTATAAATTACAAATTGTGACGCTCCATACTTCCCACCCAAAATTCAAATTTTCAAACAACACTGTTGAATCTTTTCGGCTCTCTGGAATCTTTTCAAAATCCAAACTGCATCGCTAACTAGAATAGCGATGCCTTCATGTTCACTAGTTTGGCTACAGAGCGACGTTGACTAGTAAGCAGTGCTATACAACACCGCTAGTGATTTTAAATTGTGACGCCTTTGTGGATTGCACCGCTGGAGGGAAGTAGAAAGTGAAATTTTATTTCTAACATGTGCTTTTTATCAAATTCTGCTTATTTGGTCTATTTTCTGCTTTCTTGACCTCTATTTTGTAGAATCTAACTGATTTTCTTGTAGGTTGGATTGAACAAAGGTGAAGAGGAAAAGAAGCATGATGACCTCATTTCATGATACCAAGTGTTTTAAACACTCTAAGTGTTTGTTCAACACTCTTAGAGGATTCATTATTCCTCTTAAGGAAAAATTTGTCAGTTTTCATTCTTAGGACTTACTAGTTTCATTTTGGGCTCTAAAAAGAACTTTTTAAATTCTTGTTACAAAAGGGGGCTTAAAATGAACTTTAGGACACAAACTCACTAGATTTTGTTTGGGGCTAATAATAGAACAAGGCAAATTATCACACTTATTTTGGTGCTATAAAAAGGAGTCATTACTGCTTTGTTGGATTAGAAAGAACATGTGCTACTTTGTTTTTGTGATTACTTACTCAAACTAACACCATTGAAAAGATGTATGCACTTCTCTAGCGCCTTATGGGGATCTTGAGAATCAAAAGGATTTTTGATGGTCTTAGGTTGGGATAAAGTAATTACCTCCACACTTCATTTTGGGAACTAAAATTGAACAAAACATCTTGTGAGTGTGAGCCAAACCTATCGTGTGTATTCTCTCTTTGTTTCTCAAAAAAATCGATCAAGTTATGAATATGGTTGCTCACTATTGTTTATCTTAGAGGGCCTTCCTTGGGGAAAAAGTACTCACCCAAGGGAATGACTCAACCAGTAACACTCTAAAGCCAAGAGTATTTCCAATCAGGATATAAAAGTGGGTACTGGAACAAAGGCCAATATCATGCGGTTGGCTCCGATGAGAAGGGAAACAATGGTCTCTCACCACATTGGGTCAAATCCTACGAATGGAAATTATGAATTAAAACCCTTGTTGTAGAAATGCCAAAATTGCTATCTATTTGTTGGTACAAGAATAGTCGTTTTGAAGCTGCCCCACACTTTTACGATTTTTAGTATAAATGGAAAGTATGCCATGAGAGTTTCATGGGTACTAATGCTTGACTTCCCCATATAAGTGAGTGGTGTGGAGGGGAGCCAGTGGGGTCAAGCATCTAACCATTTGCTAAAAATAAGTGTAGTTGGACTTGTCCAAGTGGGGACTCAACAAATATAGTCTTTCATATCCATAGGATTGTGCTTGTTCGAAAATATTTGGAAACAAGCATTTAACATTGTCATCAAAACTTCAAACCCTTTAGGAAGCAAATACAATTGACTAAATTCATGTGTTATTGCTTTCCCTTGCGATTTTATCCTTATAGGTTTCTAAACACTTGGATTATATCTCAATTTTCTTACTAAAGTTAACAATAGGTAACCCTTGCCTCGATTTCATCAAATTTTCACATAACATACTTTGTGGAATAAGAAAAAGTTAAGACATTAGACATCTAGTTTGAAAACTAAAGAGTGTGTTTGTGATAAAACAAAATCACTAAGCAAAGATAACAAAATTGACTCTCACACATGTGTTAGTTCCTCATGATTTCCAAGAAAGTCAAAATCCCAAAGCAAAAGTCCTTGAGAAAAAGTTTAAAATTTAGGAATCACACTCGAAAGGTCACCAAGAAATACATTAGGAAGTGCAATCAAAAGCAACATATCAAAATAAACAAAAAATTCACAAGGTTTTATAAACTCATTCCTTTGAATAATCCAGAAATGTATGCTTAGTTTGAACCACTTCTTGGTTAAGAGGTCCTTAGAAGTATTGTATGTTCTTCAATATCGAGGTCTAGTAAACAAGTGTCTTTTTAGGTACATCCTAGGATAAAAATCAAACCTTTTCATCCATCTATGAACATCAAACCAAAATCACCTCACCATCATCTTTTGAAAAATCTTGAAGTTATCCTCCATGCTAGGATTTTTGGAAAAAATCAAAATCATCAAATCATCTTTTTCTAGGTATGTGTAGATGCATCCTTTTGCATATGCTTAGTCAAATTATCAAACCATCTTGTTTAGCTAAGTATATGTAGATGCATCCTTCTTCATATGCTTGGTTAAATTATCATCTTATTTGAATACATGTGGGTAGATGCATCCTTCTCTCTACACATATTCAAATTATCATCCTTTGAGAAAATCTACCCCTTAGATAATCATCCAACATATTTGGGTCTATTTGTTCATAAATCTAAAAACAAATCAAACCAAAAATCAAATCAAGGGCAATTCAAAATCCAAAACAAATCCAAAAGGTCCTAAAAAGTCTAGCATCCCCTCAAGATCTCTCAAACGTTCAAAAATCCACATCATCCATCTTTTACATCATCCTCATCGTATCAACTTTGATCCTTGGAAACATCCTAAATTTTCTCTTTTTGTGCCTAATATTAGATCAATCCAAATAATTAGAGATTCATCTCCCATATTCTTGGAAATTGATCCCTATTTTATGGTGCAAACTAGATCTCAACACAAGTGGAACATGGAAGCCAACAAAGAAACATCCACTACAAGTGACCTAAGTCAAACAAATTCTGAAATAAATCACGTTGAATCAAGTAATCCTCTAATAAACTTTCCTTGATCATCACAAAACCCTTAAGAGGAAGTAGAGGATCTTACCAATAATCCCTTTGGAATGTCACATGAGGAAATCACTGAAATGATTCAAAATCTAGAGAACCATAAAATTATCAATATCATGATGAGACTCAACCCTTCACTATACATGCTCAAATTAGAAAAGCAAGGGGATAAACTCCCTTCTGATTTCGATGTGAGCTCTATAGTGGAACCATCCTTAGAGGTCATGCCTCCAATTTCATCCACACTCCCCATCTCATCTACACTCCCATCCAAAAGTATCACTCAAAACATCCAAAAAATCACATCATCCATTGCTCCAACTCAACCTAGTGTTAACAAGGGAAGTGCATTTCTCAATGCCTTACAAACACACCCCCTTGTCAATAATCAAGAATTGGATGCAAACACCATCTTGGGAAAAACCATACCCCAAAATCCATTACATACATATGTCGCTCTCACTTTCCATGATCCCAATGATCCATCATCATAATCCTTTCGTGCAACACCCCAAACCTCTCTCCCCATAACCTCACAAAGAGAGGGTGACATGTTCAGATCAGGGGGAATTGTCGACACTACACCATTTCCTTAAGAGATCACATCCCTCACATTTTCACCTCTTTCACCATTGCCATCATCATCCACACCACTTCTTGGCTTAGGGCTTCCCCCTTTACCAAGTATCAATCAAAATCAAACCAACATCCTGAACATCAATCAAAGCATCATGTTAAACTCTCAAAACTTGTCATCTAAATTGCAACAATAGATGACAACTACCTCGATAACACAAACCACCACCATCACATCATCAACCACCCCCCTAACATCTCAAAAAATGGTCTCTCAAGGACCAACCACATTGATTGCACCATCTACCAATCAAACCCCAATCATCAACATGACAATGCCTCTAATCACCACAACAAGCACCATTCCAAATCCACCTCCACCACCACAGCCACCAAACTCGAACACATCAATCCAATACAGTATTGCATTGCAAGCCACTCAACAAGTTGCTATCAAAAGGAATTCCTGCAAGTACAAAAACAACAAGCCATGCAAGTTGTTCAAGCTTCCCAAGCTGCATTACAAGTACAACAAGCACAACAAGTTGCTCAAGCACAAATCTTATTCCAACAACAACAACACAAATTTTCACAGGCACAAGCACAAGCTCAATCTCAGGCCCAAGATCAAGCACACGCTCAAGCCAAAGCCCAATATCAAGCACAACAAGCACAAGCACAAGCACAGTATCTTGCACAACAACACACAATGCAAAAACAAGCATATCAACAAGTGCTAAAGCAAAATATCAAGAATAGTAGGAAGCAGCCCAATTAGCAGCTCAACAACAAGGGCAACAACAAGCTCAACAATAGGCACTAATAGCACAACAACAAGCGTTGTTGGTACAACAATAATTGCAAGTATACTTGGCTCAATGGAATATGCAAACATCATCCATCAACATACCAACCAATCTACCCATCCCACCCACAATTGAACCACCTCAGAACACTTTCATTCCACCCCCTGATCTGCAAAATGATGTTGTAGCACAAATCAAATTACTCACACAACAAGTGCTCGATCTTCAATTAGGGTAAACCACGAAAACTTCTAGCAACTTGTGTCCTTATCCGTTCAACAGGAGCCTTGTGATGAAACCATTCCCAAAGGGATTTGAGATCCCCAAGTTTGACAAGTACTATGGGATGGGAAACCCTAAAGATCCCATTAGGGAATTCTAGGTTCATTGCATGGAAGTCGCATATGACGATACTTATTTGATGCGGCTATTTCCTAGGAGTTTAGCTAGCCACAACATGGAATGGTTCTCTTGCCTACCTACAGGCATCAAGACTTTCCAAGAAATCATAGACATATTCATCAAAAACTACCATGCAATATCACCATGGATGTGAGTCTAGAGGAACTCTCAACTCTGAAACAAGGGAAGAATGAATTATTTGCTTCATTTCTACAATGATGGTGATCCAAGGCCAATTAGAGAAAATTGGTAATGCCCGAGGAACAAAAAGTGTGCACTATCATATCCAACCTTGATGACCTCTTGGAATTCCATCTCAAAATCCAAGGGATCACCACGTATGATCAATTGATTTCCAAGGTGCTCAGCATCAAACGAGCCCTTATGACACAACCTGTAGGATCAACTTCATATCCCGAACAATAGAACAATCACCCATCTACAAGCTATAATGACAAACCTCGCACATGGGAAAGAAAAAAAATGTTACCAACGATGGTTGCGTTGATGCCAAAGTTGTCATCAGTGCCCCTCAACAAAACACACCTGCACCATAGCAACAAAACAAGCATAAAACTAACACAACAACACAACAACCAAACAATCAAGCGATCAATAATGTCAATGATCAAAGGGGACCGCCCCAGCGAAACAAGAACTTCACCAAGCAAAAGTACACCGCCCTTGGGGAACCACTCAAATTCATCATGAAGAAATTGATAAACGGAAACCTCATCAAGGCTCCCACCTATGCGAATTACTAGGAACCAGATGTGAAACCTCCTTCGTACAACGAAAATAAGCTCTACGACTTCCACAAAATCAAAGGGAACACCACTAATAATTGCATGACATTAAAGAACCTAGTACAAGACCTCATTGATCAAAGAATCATAAATGTGGAACAACCAACAGGGAATCAGAATCTCAAAATATACACTAATCTGATGCCCAACCATAACAATAAAGGGAAAAAATAACACTGATAAGGGGAAAGGCACCTTCAAGAACGTGAATCATGTGTACAATCATGTCGTAGCTTCCCTAGATGACTACTACACTACCATCACCATTAAAGGAGCCCATGCTGATTGTGGAGTCACCACAAGAGGCAGAAAAGTTACCATCATAGGGTCATCTCAGCTAAATAGAGAACCTGCACACAACCCCAGATCTATTCCCAATGGTTACAATGTCCTTGATCAGCTAAAAATAACCCCAACACAAATCTCCATCATGGATTTATTAAAAATCTCATCCATCCACAAGAAAATCCTTGAGGAAGCATTGGCTTCATCCACTGTCCTGGTAGATCTTGATGCAAAACAATTCCAAGCTATGGTCAGAAACATCATCACTCCAAACCTCCTTACGTTCTTCAATCAGGACTTTCTCGCTGAACCATTTGACAACTGTGCACTCCATTTAGAGGTCATGGTGCATAAAAATAGCATCAAGGGAGTCTTGGTGGATGGAGGTACATGCTTGAATATTTGTTCCCTCAAGCTCATTAAGAACCTAAAAATATTAGAGGATTCTATTGACAAAGGAAAAGGTATTACAATCAAAGCATATGATGATCAGGAAAGAGTGTCCCAAGGCACAATCCAAATCCCTATTTAAGTAGGGCCATCTATCATGGAAACCACCTGTCAAGTCCTGGATCTTGACTTGCCTTATAACATTCTCCTAAGACGTCCATGGATCCATGCAATGCAAGCAATATCATCAACCTTCCATCAATGTTTCAAATTCACATATGAAGGACAAGAGGTCACCATCCATGGAGATCCTAAAACATTCTCCTACTACAAGAACCTTGAGGAAAAAAACTACAAAATACCTCAAGTACCTAAAAATGATGAAGGCCCATCAACACCATACATTGATCCAGCCACTCGCACCTCCACTTCTACGACAAAGACAACCGCCATTCCCGCCATCCCCAAAATATCTGATATCAAAGTCATCATCTAGGACAATGGTTGTGGAAACTATATGATTCCCAAAAATTCCTTTGTGGTAGGAGAGTTACCACAATCTCCTAGATCATGAGGACATCTGCAATAAAATCAAGCCTTCACTTGCCAAACATCCCCTAAATATCCCAACTTCAGAAGTTGGGGGGATCTCAGTTGAGAAGTCATAGAGGAGGATCTATCTCAACTCCTATACCAAGATAATAAACCAATAGCTAATCTACCAATGGATGACAGAAGCAAATGTTTGCAAATGATGCTCGCAATGGGTTATGATAGAAACTAGAGACTGGGGAAAAATGATAATGGGCTTATAATACCCCTCATTCATGAGACGCGAATGAGAAATATTGGCCTCAGATGTACCCCTCCGAGCATAACTATATGAGGATGAGGTCCCCCAGTTAAAGCATTCAAGACACCTCATGAACCAACACTAGCTGAACTTCACTTACCTGTATCCACTGGTCGTGTCTTAGATAATTTCACTTTTGACATAACTGACGTCTATAGTAGCAGTGATGATGAGGATCCCATAACCAACGTACCCATGCTCTTTGAGGATACCACCCTTCTCATGATTAGAACCCTATATTATGAGTCTAAAAACCAAAACCATGAAATCCATCTAGTCTACCCACAACTCATCAATTATGACCAACGAGGACCACCAATTCTTGACACATTCAAAAATGATGAGGTGCTCCCAAAATTCATGGGACTGTGGGATAATATTCTGTGTGGGGATCACAAAGCAAGAATCATCATTGAGCTAGATACATAGGCCTATTATGGAGAAACGATTGAATCCCTTAGTTGCAAAAGCGAAAAACTAAGAATAATATCTACGTCCTTGAGTGAAAAACACACTATGGCACTCTCCAACCCGAAAAAAGTAAAAAGAAAGGATGCATCCAATGGTGAAAACCTCTAGGGGCGCCGGTCCTAGCTCAGTTGGTTAAGGTGTTCCCTGTAGCAGGGCGCCCACCAAAAAAGTAAAAAGAAAGGATGCATCCAATGGTGAAAACCTCTCCAAGGCACCTGAGGATGGAAGATTCAATATTCCTTTCAGAGCTCTCCATTAGGAAAAATTAGTGATCCTAGCCGAAAAGTGTAATCTAGTCAACCTAGGAATAGAGAAAACACCACACATCACATTCTATGTAAAGTCATTACTATCAAAGGAACAAGAGTTCCTAGTAGCCTTCTTGAGAGAAAGACAAGTTAATTTTGCATGGAGCTATGTAGACATGCCTAGGCTTGATCCATAAATTATAGTTCATCACCTCATAGTATACTTTGAAGCAAAGCCTGTCTAACAAAAACTCAGGAAAATACACCCTCAGATTGCCCTGCTAGTCAAAATGGAACTAAAGAAGCTATTAGATGCAAGATTCATTCGACCAATAGACTATCCAGAATGGGTGTCAAACTTGGTGCTTGTCTCAAAACCCGATGTGGGTATTAGAATCTACACAGATTTTAGGGACTTAAACAAAGCATGTCCAAAAGATGATTTCCCATTTCCCAACATTGACATGATTGTAGACATGATGGCGGGACATGAAATGCTTTCCCTGATGGATGGTTTATCGGGATACAACTAGATAATGATTGCTAAACAATACCAACACAAAATGACCTTCACTTGTCCATGGGGGACTTACTACTAGAATATGATGCCATTCGGCTTGAAGAATGCAGGAGCAACATACCAAAGAGCCATGACATTAATCTTCCATCACATGATCCATAAAACTATCAAAGATTATATTGATGACATACTAGCCAAATCCAGAAAGAGGAAGGATCACATAGCAACCTTGAGTACTATTTTTGATAGGCTGGAGGAATACAAGGTCTGATTAAATCCAAAGAAGTGCGTCTCTGGCGTACAGTCAAGAAAGTTGCTAGCATACATAGTGTCAATGAGAGGTATTGAGGTAGACCCTACAAAGGTAAAAGCAATCCTTGAGATGGAGGCACCCAAAACATTGAAACAATTGAGAGGTCTCCAAGGAAAGCTTTAGTCCATCCAAAGGTTCATAGCACAGCTAGCAGATAAATAGAATCTATACTCTCACCTACTTCACAAGGGAGTAGCATACAAGTGGGATAACAAGTGTGAAGAAGCCTTCAATAAGATCAAAGAATATCTTCTTACACCACCAGTCCTCATGCCACCAATCCCAAGAAAGCCATTAATTCTCTATGTATTAGCAACAACAATAGCCCTCAGTGCTCTTCTAGCTCAACACGACGAAAATGGGACAGAAAGGGTCATCTATTATATTAGAAGAACAATGGTTGGGCATGAGTTAAACTACTTATTCATTGAAAAATCATGTCTAGCAATAGTGTTTTCTTTAGAGAAATTTAGACATTACATGTTGGCACACAAAATAAAACTCATTGCCAAGATTGATCCCCTCAAGTACTTATTGTCAAAGGTAGTACTCACTGGAAGAATGGCCAAATGGGTCATGATAGTATAAGAGTATGACATTGACTATGTGAAGCAAAAAGCAATCAAAGGTCAAGTCATAACATATTAGCTTGCAGAAGCACCAATCTATTCAGAGAATCCACTTATATCAGAGTTTTCAGATGAATCCATCTTCAACCTCAGCATAGCCGATCACTGGAAACTCTACTTTGATGGCTCATACATGCAACATGGATCAAGAGTTGGTGTTTTCTTCATCACCGCACAGGGAGATTGCATACCTAGATCGTATAACTTAACATTCCCCTGCACCAACAATATTGCAGAAGACGAGGCTTTAACCATAGGCCTCAGAATAGCAGTGTAGTGGCACATCATGGCCCTTAGAGTATACAGAGACTCCCAGTTGATAATAAATCAAGTGAATGGTGAATACCAGACTAAGGATGATAAGCTCACTCCATACAAGAAACTGGTGGAGACTCTCAAAGAATCCTTCATCGAGATCACATTCAAGCAAATTCCTAGAACAAACAATAGAGCAACAAACGCTATGTTCAACAATTGGATCCTTACTGGAAATCCCTCGCAATGTCCTAAAACATAAATTCTTTGGTAGAGCAGCTTCTCGTGCCCACATTCAAGGTACTAGAGTAAGAATTTGTGTGCAAAATAGTTGGTCCAGAGATCCCTAGTACCATGACATTTATACCTACATGCGAATAGGTTTCTTACCTACTGACTTACCCTCAAGCTTAAAAATAACTTTTATTAAAAAATCCTCTAGGTTTGTCATCCTAGGAAATACCTTATATCGTAGAAGTATAGAGGGAACCTTACTACGCTATTTAAACACTGGCGAAGCCTTGACTACTTTAACTAAGGTGCATAATGGGATTTATGGTTCTCACTCGAGTGGAATGACCTTGGCCAAGAAACTACTGAGGACGGGGTATTATTGGCCCACTATGGAGAAAGAGACAGACAACTATGTCAAAAGGTGCCTACAATGTCAGCAGCATGGGGACCTCATCCATGCTCCATCTCAAGAACTTCATCCCATTATCACACCATGGCCTTTTTCACAGTGGGGACTCGATCTCATCGAAAAAATCACTCTGACTTCATCTAATGGCCATAAGTTCATCATAACCGCCATTGAGTACTTTACCAATTGGGTCAAATCCATACCCATGACATATATAACCGGGAAGCAAATATCAAAGTTCATCATAAACTATCTCATATGCTGCTATGGTGTCCCACAAGCCATTATCTCAAATAATGGGACACCATTCAAGAATCAGGATGTTTGAGACTTATGCAAAAAATTCAACATCCAACATCGCTTCTCCACCCCATACTATCCCCAAGGAAATGGCCAAGCTGAAGCTACTGATAAAACCATTTTAAAGATCCTCAAGAAAAAAGTCAATGACGCAGGTCATGACTGGCATATAAAACTCAATCCCACCCTCTGGGCCTACCGAACCAGCATCCGCACACCCACTAGTTCCACCCCCTTCTCCCTGATCTATGGATCGGAAGTAGTACTCCCCATTGAGATCGAGCTCCCTTCATTAAGAATATCATTGCAAAACCTCATCACGGATGAAGAGTACTGAGTATCAAGACTAAATGAGCTGAAGCTACTGGATGAGCAGTGTATAGATGCTTTAAATCATTTGCAAGTCTATCAGAATAGACTCAAGAGGAGTTATAACAAGAAAATCAAAAGTAAGAATTTCCAAGTCAGCGAACTGGTGTTAAAAGAAAATTAGAAGAATATCCCCAATCCAAACAACAAAGGAAAATTTGAATCCAACTAGTTGGGACCATTTTTTATCACAACAAGTTATAAGTCAGGGGCATATCAACTATCAACACCGGAAGGCGAGCCTCTACAGGAGCCCATGAACAACTCTCATCTCAAAAAAATTTATGCCTAATCTTTCAACGTATAGAAGTTCCCAAAAAATAAAAAAAATCAAAAAATATCCTAAAAAAATGGTTACCTTGGCGAAAACTTGGCAAACAGGCATCTTTGTGAGAACAAAAAAGATCAAAAAGAAAATATCCAAAAAAAATAAAAATAAAGGATCAAAAACAGTAAAGAGAAAAATCATCCTCTAGTGAAAACCACTTTGGTGGCACTTTGGGAAAGTACCTTGGTGAAAACTTGGCAAACAGGCACCTTGTGTAAATAAGCACTTTCCATCCACAGGATCTTTATGGCTTGTTCTACATCATCCATCCATTACATTTCCATCATCCATCACATTAAGATCTCCATCCATCACCCATCTGTTTGGCATCTGCATCATAGCTTGGTCTTGTGTCTGTATCATGATCCCTCTTACTACTACTCCACCCATTCTCAAGGTCAGTTTATCCTACCTTTATTGAAGTATTCTATTGCATCACATTGGGGGCATGTTATCATCAGATCGGATTTGTGTATATTCTTGAAGTCCTAAAATCAGAAAATCCCAAAACATTCAAAACATATCAAAATCCAAAAATAGGTTAAGAAGTCAGTCAAAAATTCAAAAACAGAGTCATCTTTTTGAACTACGTCATCTCTGAGCTTTGAACATAGGAAAGGTTGATCTTTGATCATCCCTTGAGACAATTAGGTCAGTCCTTTAGGAGTCCGTCATAATAAACTGACATTTTGTCATGTATATCTTCATCTGTAAATCAATCAAGTCGTCAGTAAACTACGTGGTTCTGCATGTATAATGTAGGCAAGGATAATCTGTTGATCAGCCCCGTGGCCCCTAGGATAGGTCCTTAGGTTAGTCTCTTGGTCAAAATCTCAAAAAAACCCAAAAACAGTGCAAAATTCAAAAATCAAAACATTTGTAAAATATTAAAAAAAATACCATAAATAGCCTCAAAAACATTGAAAAACATTGAAAAAAAAATCCAAATATTTTAAAAAATCCATCCATCCAATTTCACTTTCACCTGCAATAAACATCATCCATGATAATAAAACGATTATCATCCCCAACCTTTGGTAAAATAGTTGGAAACAAGTCTAGCAGGTTAAAAGTGAAAACTCAAAATGTCAAAGTCTCAAAGGCTAGGTTAGTACGTAAGCTAGTTGGTCAACTCTTTGTGTGGCAATAGCCTATCATCCAATCAGCCCCATATCAAATCATCTGATATCATCATGTCTTAGGATGCATCCTTCCTACAATGGACATCAACATCAGACATCACCATAGTTTTGTCTTGGCTAGCGGTATTTAAAAACATCAACTTGTTTGTTTAATATATCTTTGTCTTTTGATTTATCTTATTATGCTCATTCCAAGGACCTCTTGATGTCCCCAACGAAGGGATTTAGAGAGATAGGAATGGGGCAACGATCATTATATTTTTATCTATTGTGCTTGTTGGACTTTCTTGTAATATAACTTGGCGCATACTTGCTTTATTTAGGTATGTACAGAGGGTGTTTTAGATATCTTGTTGACCACATAGGAAGGATTTCCTTCCTATATTTTGGTCTGATATGTGTGAAATACCTAAAGTGCATCCTAGTAAGGTTTATGTATGTCAGGTGTGAACAAGGATACTCCTATTTGATTGTCGAGTCAAAGTCCATCACACTAGATACAACGTCATCCTAGTTATTAATACCTTGATGCATTGTATTTATGTGTGTTATCAAACATAAGATAGTTGGCCCTTTGAAAATCCTAACTCCATGGTAGATATTCATTATCATCATCTTGTGTCTTGTTGGAACCTCGTCTTTCTTCCAATTCTTCTTGCTTTTCACGCTAACAAGGTACTATGATAGTTAATCATTTATCACTAAGAATGCATTCATCCTGCATCCACAAATCATCAGCACAATGCATATCATATAGAAAAAATTGATCAGCTCATATGCATACAATATAGATTTGTTATTCTAAGCATCTCATAATCATAACATTACATACACATTTGCATATAACCATCTCTTACGTAATTACAAAAAATATAAATAAACCATCACATCATCCATGACATAATCATATAACCACCATCGCATCACATAAATAGGTCAGGAATTTATATCGATTAAGCATACATCATCATAAACATATCATCCATCATCCATCCATATCATATAAAACATCTCATAAAAGCATTCATTATGCCATTACATATACATCATAAAGTCATTACTCATATATCATTTTTCATATACACCATAAATCATCATCTCCATACCATTTTGCATAAACATATCATTTCATATATAACATCACATCACATCATTATATAACATCATCATAAGTGCATATCATACATGGAAAATCAAATACATTCATCATTGCATAGTTGCATAGCATGATCACTACATTCGCATCATCATCACCATCATAATAGAAAAATATATCGAAAAATAAATCATCTCATAAATCATCACATTTGCATCAACATACATAAATCATCATATAGATTGCATCATTATTAACATGCATATCATCTATTATCCATCCATATCACATATCATATAAATCCATTATATCCATAATCGTCACAAATGCATATCATATGCTATTATTCATTAGAGGCATAATATAGATTTGTTAGTTACATAACCATCACATAATGCATAGACCATCACAAAGAAATGCATCCATACATGGTATATCCATCACATAAAACCATAACATTATTGCATCGCATATAGAAATAGAACCATCCATAAATGCATAATGGTACACGACACATCACATCAACATCATCATCTCATATATATCATCAAGTGACTTTCATAGTACAAAATGATTGGATCACTATACATGTGTGTATGAGTACAAAAAGGCCCAACGAGCTATAAAAAATGAGCCCATATGGCACAAAAGAATAATATCTCGATCAAAAAGGACGTTTAACCCTCCTATCTGCTGCCCTCGCCTTTATCACCATGACCCTCTTCCAGTCTGTGGCTGGTCCACTATGAGTAATCTGGGGCCTGGGTCACTCTAGGTACGGCCTGATGATAAAGCAACCGATAGTAATCCGCCTCCCGAATGGCTTCCCTATATGAGAGAAGAGGCACTATGTTGTGAGAGGAGGAAGCCACCATACTCTCTAGCTACTATCTGCGACCCATCTCTGTGGCCTCCCTCTGTAAAATTTCCTGATCTCTCTTTGCATGGGCCTGATGCCTCTCTGTTGTCAAGGCCTAGACCTAGGCCTGCAACTATAATATCAACCCATCCCTTGGATCTAGCTGACCCGTAGTTGTACAAGCAGAAGTTGCATGTGAGGCTAGCCCTCACGTCCATCTCATGGTGGTGTGGCAACTCGATCCTGGTGCCTGTCATGTCCACTATCCAGTCCCTGCTCTTGATTTTGCATGTGTACATTAGCATGAGGATGATCCACCTAAACCTGTGCTGGCTGGTCCTATGTTGGTTGTCCTGCTAGAAGACTGCCACCTCCTCATCCTCAACCTGCCCCTCTCCCCCTGGCTCTCCATTGAACGGAGGGTGCACCTAGAACTTTCAAACATAGAGGTGGTCAGAAACAATCTTTGTATGCCTAAGTCACTCCTGGATCTACAACCCCCTGATCATATGCCCATGGCTGGGCCACCAGCTACCTAAAACTGTCCACTACCTCAGAGGCGGGAATGTACCATCCCCATAAGCCCTGGCTCACTATCTTGGCAAAGATGGCCATATAGTCATCATCTGGTCTGTCTTGAGCCTCGCCAAACTGGTGTTGAACTCGTCCTGATAGATACCTCTCGATCATAGTGTGCTCTTGCCCCTACATAAACCAGTCCTGGTGGGAAAAGAACAACTATTGTACATCATCGGCCCATCTAGGCCGACCAAGGTATGGGTGCCATGTGAACATCATCATCTCATCAATGACCCTTCTCTAGTGAGGGATCTCATGCTAAGCTTGTGTGTGTGGACACACCACCCCTATAATGCCAAACCACTTGATCATCGGGCCCAACAAGCACTGGAACAACCCGTGGCCGAAGAACAAATATATTCTCCCATGCCCACACATCAAGGAGCGTGACACCTACACCAACTTCCCTGCCATCCAAATATGCATACTCATGTAAATCCCTATAAAGGGAGGCAAGAAGAATGAGACCCCATGCAAAATGGACTGGCCTCTCACAAACCATCCGCTCTGAGCAAAGCCCCTAGCCAGGACTGAAGTACCAACCTCGTCGATCTGGAGCAACAAGACCTGAAATGATGGCAACAATCACTAGTCGGAAAGGCGCTGTGAGCATCTTGCGGTGCTCTAGCTCTATCTAGCCCTCACAATATATAATGTCCTCTATAGCCAGGATTTCATTGACAACATCCTGTTTGGCATCCATATCATGAATAACTTGTCGAACATGTATCAAAAATCTAAGGATACGCCACACGTCCTCCAAGGTAACGGTGGCCTCTCCAGTGGGAAGATGAAAGGATGACGTCTCACTATGCCATCTCTCGGCAAGCGGAGACATCATGCCAAGATGGGTCCACACAGGTGTTGCATAAGCAATATACCATAGCCCCATCTCTTGAAGTTGATCCTACTCCTTGTTAGTAAGATCTCGTAAGTAGCTGAATATCTCCCACGATTTGTGCTCATGAGAATAGAGCTCCCTCGCCACCTCCTGCATCAAGAAATGTCACCATGTTAAAATCATTAGGAAAATTTATCTCGAGTGTTCAAAAAACTAGCCCAACGTTGCAAACTGTGAAGGCGTCGCAATTTGAAATTTGCAAACAGTGACACTAGAACCTTCAAATCCCAAACGACACTATGGTGGTGCACTTTGCTTAAGCATTCCAAAACCATAGTTCTAAAGTTCATTGCAGGATCAAAGTTTGAAATCTAGTGCTCCATTTCATGAATGCATCAGAGTTAGGAGTCTGTTCCCAAACTCCAAACTCCACTATGGTGGTCCATCTTGTGATAGTGGTGCAGTTTAAAATACTGAGCGGTCAAGTTTGAAATTTGAGCAGTGCTATATAGCACCACTACAAATAACCTAGTTCTAAATGCAATAAATGAATGCGTAAAATGATAAACGAAGCTCAAGTAAGGACCACTTACTAGTGCCCCAAAGCTGGGAGGTCGCTAGTACGTCCGTACTTGGTCACAAATATGCAATGGGAGTTGTTGTTGTGCCATCTTGTCAAGGTATCAAAGCTCAAGATTACGAAGTCTCTAAAGGGCTAATTCTGAAAATGAATTGGAAGTGGCCTCCTAAGGCCTATTTAAGCATGTTTTTGACCCTGTTTAGCCATCCAGAGGAGGTCTAGGTCCCCCAAACCCGTTTTCATCCATCTGAAGGTCATTTTACACCATTTCTTGGCATTTTACCTCATTTTTTAACCTGCTGGCTCTTTTTTGGACCTATCGGCCACCTTGTCTTTTTTTCACGAGATCACCCAAAAAATTAGAATTTTCATCTAATCTCTTGAGGGGGCAATGTATTACCATAATTTCCTTCACCAGGGCAGCAGTGAGGCAATTTTTTAAAATTAGAAAAAAATTGGCTTTTAATCAAGACTATTTATTCTTTGAACCAAGGAAACAAGTGCACTGCTTCAAAGAGGGGCAAAATGTAGACATAGAAAATGTACTGATTGACATTGCACATCTGATCTTGACCACTAACGCTGTTTCATCCTAAATCATCCCTCAATATAACCATTTAATCGAATACCTTCATTTGATTAAATTCATCAATGTCCCTCTCTTAATTAAATAAATCATCTATCTAATTAAGTCATTCTTTCTTGTTAATTAAATCAATCAATCTGATCTAATTATCCCTATTTAATTAAATAATCAATTTTATTTGATTAAATCTCTAAATTCCATCCATTAAATTAAATAAATTAAAACCTTATTTAGTTTAATCTAGCTTCATCTCCTTGGTTAAATAAAAAAAAAATCTTTATTTAATTAATCTTGAAACCATATTCTTCTCATATTTGATTTAAATCAATCCATAAATCTAAATCAATATGTCACATCATTTTGATCTCTCTTTAAATTAATTAACCTTGATTAATTTAATCTCTTCTCATGTATCATCCTCTAGCTTTTGCAACTTTCACATGAAAATAGATTTAATTCATTTATTAAATCTCTATTTTCTCTCAAAAGACATAATAAAAGGAATATTCCTCAAATTTGAATTCAAAATCCAAGTGGACTTTGTCCTTCCAACAAGGCATTTACTTCACCTAAAAAGTCTTTTTTCCTTGAGCCGAGTGGCATTCAATGCATGTTCTTTCCCTCTTACATGTCATTTCAACAATTTCAAATTTCAAATATATACATTTATTGACACATTCTTCAAAACTTGCACATCCTTCATCCATTCACATGTTGACAAGTGGCACCTTGCCATTTGTTGATTCTTAGTCCCACATTGCTCTCTTCTGGGCATTCTTCCAACTTGACATTCTATAAATAAGAGGCTTCATTCCTCATTTTAGCATCCACAACTTGAGTAAACTTACTATACTCAAATTCATAGCAATCTTCATCCATCTCATTGAGTTTTATAGGTAGGTTATGCAGATTTCATCTTGGAGCACTCATCAATTTTCAACAAAGTGGATCACAATCTTCATCAAATCATCAAAGCTATCATTGGAGTTGGGAAACGGCCAATTTTCACATCAAATTGGCACCAATTCCCTCAAGAGATTAAGAGTTTGCTTTGTATTAGAATAGGATTTGACATCTTTGTTTTAAGTTTGTTTTGTTCTTCATCTCATTCCTTTTCTTTTGCATTCAAATGGATTTCTTGAGGAATCATGGTTCTAACCTTGCATTTGATCTAATATATTGATTGTTTTGTTGTGTTCTTGCAGGTATAGAACATTGGTTCACAAAATGTAGGAAATTTCTCTATCGAAGCTTCACGACCTCAAATTGGATCAATAAAATTTATAATTTTGTCTTTAGAATGTAGGAACTTCCTCTATCGGATCTAAAATTGATCCAGCAGATTTATGATTTTATTTTTAGAATGTACAAACTTTCTCTATTAGATATTAAAGATGCTAGGTTGGATGTCCAATTGGGCCTCTAGATTTATGATTTTGTCTTTAGAATAAAGGAACTTCCTCTGTCAAATATTCAAAAATTCCTACATCTAGGTTCTACTTCCTAGCAAAAACATCTAAAAGTTTTTCACACCAGCTCAAGGTACTCTCCAACCTAGTTATGTCATCGGTAGCAATCCATTTTTTCCTAAACCATCCATACCCAAACATTGCATCACAATCTATTATTCCTACACATAAAAATTCCACATATTAACCCCTTCTAAATAAAACTCAAAATCATCATAAAACCATAATTAATAAATCATTTCAACTTCAAAAAGAATCTAATGTCATTTACTATCAAAACAAAAGCTGTATAAATCACAAAAAATGCATGAAGCCATCCATCCAAAGAGAAAATAAGAAATGTAAGGATTTTAGCAATATAAGTCCAAAGGGTTATGCTATAATGGTAATGGAATCACCATAAGAGCACAACTAAGGAATAAATTATTGTGACTGTAATTATGTGATCCATAACTCTATTGATCATGTGGTACAATTGTGCTATAACAAATATATGATGCATTCATGTGTGATCCAAGTTTAATTTGGATATGTTGTGATAGAAATGGAGGCACTCATATGAGCACAATTCATGTACAAATCACTATCATCACAGTTAGGTGTCAATCATCATTGGGTGCATTCAAGTTCACTCAATTTTAATAGGTTATGATATAATGATAGCATGATCCAAGAACGATTACCTCTTGCTACAATAAATAGCCTATAACTCTAGTTGATATGTAGAGTGGTTGTGTTATATCGATTATGTAGTGCATTCAAGAACAATCCATATTTAATGGGCTATTCTAGAGAGTGATCAAGATTCTCTAAACCTTATGAATGTTACTTAAAATTGTACAGCTTAAACTACAAACTAAGTTTGTTACATACTTGAATACAATCTTGGGTTACCAAAAACTATAGTAATGTGATATGCTAATAACCATTATGGAAAGTATTAAAACAATACCCATGCTATATATGATACATTTCCTTGATCAAGTTTGCATACCTTAATGATCAAACACAAGCTTCCCACACACTCTAGGATATGATCCAAGATCATACCACAACCTTGTCAAGATAGCTAACTTTTTGACCCAAGATTTAAGGTTTCTTTTTAATACCAACAAAAGTATTGGTAAGAGTATGATCACTAGGGTACAAACCCTAGGCCTCCATAGAAATATAAACAATAACTCTAGCGGATTAGTGAGGTTGCAATACTAGAAAGATTGAAACATTGTAGCCAATAAAAAAATCTTACAATCTAAAGATTGTAGCCAATAACAAGGAAACTATGTAGCTCAATGACATTTGTAAATGCAATTTATGGTAAGAAGAATGAGAGTCACTTGAGGTGTGATAGTCAAAAAGAGGCTAACCAGTGACAAGATAATAAAGCTCAAACCTTGCATAGTAAAGTGGAGATTTCAACAGTGAGTTTCCTTACCCCCTTGCTAGCCTTAAGGGTTTTTCAAATGCTTTTGGTAGTGTTAGACAAGGAAAATGAAATTAGGGAATGACTATCCAAATGAAGTAATAGTGGTAATCATAGGTTCAATGTTTCTTCATAGCCATTGTATAAAGGATGTAGGGGATTGCATCTTTTAGTAGTGTTTTGAGACTCATCAAAGATGGGAGAGTAGTGAATAATACCTTGTGGACTGTGAAGTAGTGACAATAAAGTTGAAGGATCGTAAGACCCACAATACCATGAAACAATGAGTCCCTTGTAGTACGTAAGTAGACAGTCTATAGGGCATAGTTTGATTTTATAGAAGGATGCTCATGAAAGGAATCTTCAAGTGATGGTGAGTGAGTTGTTTGAGATTGTAGCTGAGGGTGAAATATCCAATCTTAAAGGTAGTTAGAAAGGTAGTGAGTGGTGGTTTGGAACAATGGCAGGTATGAAGGACTTACTTTATATGCATATTATGTAGTCTAGCTTAAGACGACATTCTTAGAAGAGAATGAAGGTGGATTATGGAACTCAAGGGTTAACATGATAATGATTAAAGAAAAGACTAAGATCTATTTAAAAGCCTCTATCATGAAGATATTAAAGATGTCACATGTAAAACCCTAGTAGCTGGAGTAATGAATACAGTGCCAAAGAGGATAGTGTGTTGGGGAAAATTTAGGAGATCTAGTCCAGATTATCTAATCATAGGAAAATATATCATTTATTTATTTTGTAAATTAAAATAAATCATTCTAAACCCTACATAGCATACATTGATACTTCAAAAGCATCTGATTTATTTTTTTAAATTAAAAGAAATCATTCTAAACCCTATATAGGATACATTGATACTTCAAAAGCATCTAAAGGAATTTGAGATTATGCAAATATATGTCAACTAAATACCTGGATTACAAATAGTAGCACGAACAATGTAACCCTTTTTTAGCAGAGCAGGAAAGAGACAAGCAACAATGAATCCCATGCCTCCTATCATGCACATCTCCTTACCGTTCTCTTTCATTTTTTACTGAAACACTCCTCCATTTTGGTGGGCTACACCTGAAAGTAAGGTTTTGACAAAGGTTTTAGAGTATGTTTATTAAAATAAAAAACTCCATTCCGGTGGGCTATGCCTAAAAATAAGACTTCAATGAAAGTTTTATAGTATGTTTATTAAAGTCTTAGAGTGTTTTGGTGGGCTATATTCTTGATTCTATAAATTATTTATTCAAATGGATTGTGACTAAATAAATGACTAACTATTTAGTCATTTTTATTTTTGTGACTAAATAATTTTTAGTCAATGACCAAATAAGTCATTTTTATTTTTGTGACTAAATAATTTTTAGTCAACGACCAAATTAGTTATTTATTTACTCATTTATAGCTAAGTTAAAAAAATGAGTAGAATGTAGTCATTTTTAGTTGTTGTGACTAAAAGTTTTAGTCACCTAGTCATTTATTTTCCAAATTCTACTAGTGGGAGAGATTGAGAGAGAGGGGGGTAGAGAGGGAGAGAGGGAGAGGTGGAGAGGTGAGAGAGAGTTAGTTAGATCCTAAACCCTCCATCATGAACCATAAACCCTAAACCTTAAGTGATAAACTCTAAACTCTATATGTTAAATAAGGAGAGGGGGTGAGAGAAGGAGAGAGAGGAAGATAAGAACCAGTATAGGGAGGAATGGAGGAGAGAGAGAGGGGGAGGGAGGGAGTGAAGATAAGGAGAGGAGTAATAGAGGGATGGAAGGATGGCAGATAGGTAGTGAGTAGGGAGAGATAAAGAGGTGAGAGAGATAGAGAGGTGAGAGATAGAGAGGGTAGGAGGTAAAGAGGGTAGGTAGGCAGAGAGGTGAGAGAGATAGTGTTGGAGGTAGATGGGAGAGAGGTTGACAGGAGAGAGGGGGGATGGATTCAGAGAGGTGAGAGATAAAGAGAGATGAGAGGGGAGAGATAGGGGGTAGGGAGAGAGGGAGGGAGAGGTGGAGATGGTAGAGATATGAAGAGAGGGAGAGATGGAAAGAAAGAGAGAAGAGAGGGAGAGTGATGGATAGGTAGAGAGTGAGGGAGGGAGGGACAAGGGGAGAGGTAGCAAGGGAAGAGAGATAGAGAGGTGAGAGAGAGGGCATGAGGTGGAGAGGGGAGGGAGGTAGAGAGTAGAGAGTGGGTGTGAGGGAAGTAGAGAGGTGGGATACAAAGAGAGAGAAGAGAGGGGTATGGAGGGAGTAAGGGAGGGAGAGGGAGAGATGGGAGAGAGAGAGAGAGGTGAGAGAGAGGGTAAGAGGGAGATATTGAAAGAAAGAGAGAGAAGAGAGGGGGAGAGGGAGAGATAAAGTTATGGAGTGAGGAAGAGGTTGAGAGAGTGAGGGATGGAGGGATGAGGGGAGAGGTAGCAACATGAGAGATATAGAGGGGTGAGAGAGCAGGTAGGAGGTGGAGAGGGAAGAGAGGTAGAAAGGTGAGAGAGATAAATTGTAGGAGGTAGAGAGGGGAGGAGGTAGAAAGTTTAGAGAGAGGGAGAGGGGAGACAAGGGTAGAGAGGTGAGAGATAAAGAGATAGGGGTATGGAGGGAGGAATGTAGAGGTGGATATGGGAGAGAGAGGTGAGATAGAGAGAGGTGGAGAGAAGAGAGAGAGGGTAAGATATAGATAGTGGAGGGAGGTAGAGAGGAGAGAGAGAGAGAGGGTAGGAGGTAGAGAGGGGATAGAGGTAGATGGGTAAGATAGAGATAGAGATAGAGAGGGTAGGAGGTATAGATGGGAGGAAGGTCGATAGGTGGGAGAGAGAGAGTGTGTGTAGGGGTGGGAGGTAGAGGGTAGGGAGGTAGATGGGTGAGAGAGAGGGGAGAGATAGAGGTAGGTATACCATCAACCCTCCATGAACCCTAATCCTTAATCCCTAAACTCTAAACATTATATGTAAAAAAATGAGAGATGGAGAGAGGGAGAGAGAGGAAGAAGGAGAGAAATATAGGGAGGGAGGAAGGGAGATAGGGAAAGAGAGTGATATTAGGATGTTGAAGTAGAGAGAGAGAGAGATGGAAGCAGAGGTCACGAGGGGAGAGATAGAGAGGTGAGAGAGAGGTAAGGTGGGAGGTAGGGATGGGAGGTATGTAGAGAGAGGGGAGGGAGGGAGGTAGAGAGGTGAGACAAAAAGAGAGAAGTGATGGAGAGAGATTGAGGGGTAAGGATGGAGGGAGGGAGAGGTGGAGAGGGGAGGGAGAGTTGAGCGAGGTAGGTAGAACTTCAACCCTCCATCATGAACCCTAAACCCCAAACATTAAGCCCTAGACTCTAAACTCTATATGTTAAATAGGGAGAGAGGGAAAGAGAGGGAAAAAAAGGAAGAGGGGGAGCAATATAGGGAGGGAGGGAAAGAAAGAGAAAGATGGAGAGTGGGAGAGATGAAGACAAAGAGAGAGAAGGGAGGGAGAGAGCAATGGAGGGAGGGAGAGGAAGAGAGACAACAAGGGAGGAAGGGAGAGAGGGAGAGGTGGCTAGTGGAGGAAAATAAAAAGGTAGGAGATAGAGAGGTGAGAGAGAGAAGAGAGAGGGAGGGAGGTAGAGAGAGGGGAATGAGTTAGAGAGGTGACATAGAGGGTAGGAGGTATAGAGGGGAGAGATAAAGAGGATAGACAAGGTGGTATGGAGAGGTGGAGAGAGGAGAGATAGAGGTAGGTAGACCCTCAACCCTCCATTATGAATTGTAAACAATAAGCCCTAAACTCAACTCTATATGCTAAATAGGGATTGAGAGAGAGAGAGGAGAAGAGGGGAGAAATATAGGGAGGTAAGGAGGGAGGGAGGGAGAGAGAGAGAGGGGTGGAATGAAAGGTAGCAAGGGGAGATAGATAGAGAGGTGAGAGAGAAAAGGTAGGAGTTATAGAGGGGAGGGAGGTCTAGAGAGGTGAGAAAGAGAGTGTGTAAGAGGTAGAGAGGAGAGATAGAGGGGGAGAGAGGTAGAGAGGTGAGAGACGGAGAGAGAACAAAGGGAGGGAGAGAGGGGTGGGTAGGGAGACGTGAGAGATAGGTAGGTAGACATTCAACCTATTGAACAATCTGGATAACTGAGAGGGGGGTGAATTAGTTATCCAACAATACTTTCTTTTCTTTAATTAATCCAGAGTAGACTTATACCAATCATAAATTAATTAAACAAATATGAACAAGAATGCACACAAAAACACTAAGCATAATGAACACCAAAATTTACATGGAAACCCAAGAAGGGAAAAACCATGGAGAATGTTAATACTGAATTATAAAGCACTGATTAAGGTGACACTGGTTAAGGTGATTTTTACAAAAAAGGCTAACTATCAAGTTGCTCACTGCAGGGTGGCTCACTGTCGATGGGCTCACTGTCCAAATATAGAACAACAAATTACAAAATGGTCTCACTGACAAAAGTGAACTAATGAAGTTGTATTTACATATGCATGAGTTCAGTTCTAGTTAAGAGCACAATTTATGTCTATAGCAGATCTGATCATGAACCTTCTGCACAACTCCTTTGCACAAACTCTGCAAAATAGATTACTTCTTCCTTTGTACCTTTTTATCTGCTCACACACATCATACTCCACACTTCTTTTCATTGGAAAAAAACAACCTTTACTTATACCATTCCATGACTTCATAATCTCCTAGTTTGGCCAGACGTGATATCTTCATAGTATTCCAAGTTGGCCATATATAATTTGAAATTAGATCACCACAAGGAATGTTGTCATGAAGAACAACATCAAATATATTTAATAAGACCTTGCACATTAGCACCAGACCCAAAAGATAGGTTGTGAATAAAGATATTCTTACCACATTACCAAAGGACCAAAAATGGGTCAAACAAAAGATAGCATAGATAGCAAACTTTGAATTGCATAAAATATATTTCAAAACTGATGAGAATGCCACAACCAAGACCAAATCTTGATTATCATCAATTTTAGTGTCAACTAGAGAACCACAATTTGACATACAAAAACTTGCAACATGCTATATGAATTTCTAGATAGCAAGGTTACCTGGATTAAGCTTTGAGCACAATATCCAACATCAAAAGATTAAACTTCATTATTTTGCATAAATTGAATTCAACAGATGTCCCAGAAAAAAGTGCTTCCATATCCAGATCAAGGATAATATCCACACTACATAACATCATAGCATACAATAAGATAGATAAATTCTGCACATTATCCAGAGCACAACCTTCCAAATCCAAGGTTTTGACATCAATGACAACAATGCTAAATCATCTTCAACAACTTCTCAACACAACCATCCATCATGAACCCTAAACCTTAACACCTAAATTCTAAAATCTATATGATAAACAAGGAGAGAGGGAGAGAGAAAGAAAGTAATAGTGAGAGAAATATATGAAGGGAGGGAGGAAGGGAGAGATGGAGAGAAATATTGATGAAGGGATGGAGAGATAGAGAGATTGAGGGACTAAGGGACTGAGGGAGAGATAAAGAGTTGAGAGAGAGAGAGGTTGAGAGGAGAGAGAGAGGGTAGGAGCTAGACAAGGGAAGGAGGTAGAGACATGAAAGAGAGGGAAGGAGGTAGAGAGGGGAGAGATGTAGAGAGGTGGGAGAGGGTAAAAGGTAAATATGGGAGGGAGATAGAGAGGTGAGAGAGTGAGAAAGAGAGAGAGGTAGAGAGTGAGAGTGGGTAGGAGGTAGAGAAGAAGGTAGAAAGATGAGAGAGAATGGAGGTACATAGAGAGGTGAGAGACAAAGAAAGAGAAGAGATTGTGAGAGAGAGGGGTAGGGAGGGAGGGAGAGGTGAAGGTGGGAGAGAGAGGTAGGTAGAAACTCAACCCTCCATCATGCACCCTAAACCATAAACCATAAACCTTAATCCCTAAACTCTAAACTCTATATGCTAAAAAAGAGAGAGGGAGAGAGGAGAGAGAAAGAGGGAGTAATATAGGGAGGGAGGGAGAGAGAGAGGGTATGAGGTAGATAGGGGAGGGAGGTAGAGAAGTGAGAGAGAGGGTAGGAGTTAGAAATGGGAAGGAGGTAGAGATGTGAGAGAGTGAGAGAGAGGGGAGTAATTACGAGAGAGAGAGAGAGAGAGAGTAGAGAGGTGAGAGAAAGAGAGAGGGGAGGGAGATAGAGAGGTGAGAGATAATGAGAGAAGAAAGTGAGAGAGGGGTAGGGAGGGAGGTAGAGAGGTGCGAGAAAGAGAGAAGGAAGGGAGATAGAGAGGTGAGATATAAAGAGAGAGTGGTATGTAGACTCTCTAATGGCACCTTCAAATTTTGCAAATTTGAAGTGCCCATATTGAAAAAATTTCCTTTGCATACTTAGAAGTGCCCCTGGAAAAATCTGCCTAAGTGACCTACTTTGGAGGGTCACAATTCAAACCCAGTTGATTTTCGTGCAAAACCCCTTTATCAACACACTCATGTGATATATGTGAATGTGCATGCCATTTTTCAGCTTCCCATGATGAGTTTTGATAGTGTTTTGAAAAGCGAAGCTGGAGGGTTTTGACACTTTTCTGTTGTTTGTGAACTCTCAGTTCTGTGAAGTGGTCTCCCTTTCGAGCTTATATCTTGCAACTGGATGATTTTCGTGACGAATGGATTATTGCTCTCCATTCTCTCTACATTCATATGCTCCCTAGTCCATTTTCAGAGTCTCATGATCATATTTGACATTTTTACCAGGTCAAACACAAATGCAGTTTGTTCACTTTTTACACTTGCATTTTCAGAATGCTTCAAAGTGGTCATCTTTGACCCTTAATATCTTTTGGTGAATATGAATTGATGGGACGCCATCTTGTAGACATGCTAAATGTACCTAAGTGATTTAGTGTGTCCAGTGGCAGTTTCCTAGAAGATGATTTGACAATTTTTTGAGGTGACTTGGTGTGCTCAAGTTGGTTTCTAATGGGTGAAATGGCAAAAATGTCTGAGTAGGCCACTTTGGCATTTAATATTTTTCACCTCAGGAAGAATTTTCCATGTTGTTTGTTGCACTATATTTTTGGTTCAAATGGTAACATACATGCCCAGTTTCACACCTCCTAGATGAGCTTTGATGGGTTAACTAATCATTTTTTGACTGCAACATGGCCAGCTCTCACCCTCTCCGGTGCCCCCTTCCAGGGGACTTGGGCCCGGTCCGTCGCTGAGGACGCTTCTACAAACTACAATTTGGTAGGCGGGGCCACCGATTTTCATGCTGGGCTCTTCCCAGTTCGCTCGCCATTACTAGGGGAATCCTGGTAAGTTTCTTTTCCTTCGCTTAGTGATATGCTTAAACTCAGCAGGTATTCACGCCTGACCTGGGGACGCGACAGGGACCTGGCATGCCCACACAACGGCAGGCCACCGTAGCCCAGCTAAAGTTCCAACACTTGGCCTCATCCCCCCCGCGCAAACCAACGCCGACCCACATAGGCCACCGCTCGTCGCGACAAGGCGACGGACCTCGTGCTCATTTCAGCTGACCGCACCTCTGGTGGGCACGAACGACCATCTCTGCTCCTGTGTTCAAGAGGGCGATTTTGAAGTGCGACGCCCAAGAAAACGTGCCCTCGGCCAAAGCCTCGGGCGCAACTTGCGTTCAAAGACTCGATGATTCACGAGATTCTGCAATTCACACTAAGTATCGCATTTTGCTACATTCTTCATCGTGGCGAGAGCCGAGATATCTATTGCCGAGAGTCGTGTTTTAATTTTCATACTTTCTAGCGACCAGAATGCTCAAGGCATTTGAGCCGTGCTCCAATCTTTGGATTTCTAGGTGTGGGTCGCACCGATGTGTAGGGTGTTGACACAGTCGATCCGCCAACGCCCCTGAGGTCGAGAGGCGATGCCTCCCTCGAAGGGGCCGTTGGGGAATGACGTGTCCCCTCCCCATCACATCACTTAAGTGGACGTCGCTTGGAGAGGACCGCGTGGCTAAACGAGGAGTCCTGCCCCGTGAAATCTCGTGAGTGCACTCATCCACAGCAGAGTACTCACCAACCAACATACTATCCCCTAGGCGACGCAATGGGGGGGTTGCGGCAGTCCCGACTTTCTGTCGTGGAGGCGACGGATCCCTGGCACAGCGCCGCGCACACAGCCGGGGCACGTGGCTTCGGCATGGGAGAGACTCAAGCCTCTTCTGATTGCAATGGGGCAGGACCCCTCGGCGATGCACATCACCGAGATGCACCCGTTACTACAATCGAAATCGGACCCTGGGGCTCTCCACACCAAGGCACACGCACCCGACCGTGGCCTTCGATCTCCTCGAACCGACAACGCAAAACACGCGGATGAAGTTCGCCTGTCCATGCGCCGTCGAGAGTGAGGGCCGGGAAAGGAATGAGCCCGACATGCCAAACTCACCTCCTCCCCTACACGATTCAAGGGCCCCATCCGACAATGATCCTACCGCAGGTTCACCTACGGTAACCTTGTTACGACTTCTCCTTCCTCTAAATGATAAGGTTCAATGAACTTCTCACGATGTCGCTGATAGGAACCGCCATTGTCAGCGCGATCCGAACACTTCACCGGATCATTCAATCGGTAGGAGCGACGGGTGGTGTGTATAAAGGGCAGGGACATAGTCAACGCGAGCTGATGACTCGCGCTTACTTGGAATTCCTTGTTGAAGATCAATAATTGCAATGGTCTATCCCCATCATGATGCAATTTGGCAAGATTTCCCGAACCTTTCAGTCCAAGGAGAAAAACTCGTTGGTTGCATTAGTGTAGCGCGCGTGCAGCCCAGAACATCTAAGGGCATCATAGACCTATTATTGCCTCAAACTTCCATGGCCTAGGAGGCCATAGTCCCTCTAAGAAGCTGGCCGCGAAGGGGAACCTCCGCGTAGCTAGTTAGCAGGCTGAGGTCTTGTTCATTAACGGAATTAACCAGACAAATCGCTCCACCAACTAAGAACGGCCATGCACCACCACCCATAGAATCAAGAAAGAGCTCTCAATCTGTCAATCCTTACTATGTCTAGACCTGGTAAGTTTCCCCATGTTGAGTCAAATTAAGCTGCAGGCTCCACTCCTGGTGGTGCCCTTCCGTCAATTCCTTTAAGTTTCAGCCTTGCGACCATACTCCCCCCGGAACCCAAACACTCTAATTTCTCAGAAGGTGCTGGTAGAGTCCTTAGAGCAACATCCACTGATCCCTGGTCGGCATCATTTATGGTTGAGACTAGGACAGTATCTGATCGTCTTCGAGCCCCCAACTTTCATTCTTGATTAATGAAAACATCCTTGGCAAATGCTTTCGCAGTGGTTCGTCTTCCATAAATCCAAGAATTTCACCCATTTCTTGTTTTGGTCTAAAACCTTTATAGCTCCATTTTCCTTCAAAAACGGAGGTCATATGATGTTTTATTTTAATGCATTTTTGGTGTGGCGAACATGTCTTAGGGGGAAGTTTACAAATGAGGTACATAATTTTTGATGGTTGGGAAAAGTTTGAGGAAATGGGTTTTCTCTAAATAATTGATTATGGCAGCATGCAAAAAATATTGGCTCCAGGTATCTCGGTTTGCCCATAGTGAATTTCTTCCAAATGGGTCGTAGGTGTAATTAGAAGTCACAAAATTTTATAATGTTTCAAATGTTCATATTTAAAATATTTTAAATATTGTGCAAATGAAAAGAGGCATTTAGGGAAAATAAAATACATTTCAAATGATTTGTATGAAAACAAGTTTAATTCTTGCTTCTAATTGGCTTAGTTACGACTTAAACGGCTTTCACTACAAATTGCTATTTTTGATTTGTATATCTCATTTGAATTGGCAATCAATGATGGCTATTCCTCTTCATCGCCCATCGTGGATTGAGTTGTCTACTTCCTCATCATACAAAGTAAAAAGTAAATATATATATTTCGATTAAGTTGTATATATATTGAGTTGTCTTCTTCTTTCCAAAGCAATAAGTGATGGTCTCTCACGAGCGATGGTCTCTCAATGGTTTTTATTTAATACACATGAGTAGTAAAAAGTGCATTTTCAAATGTTTTTGTGCAAAATAAAGTTTAATTTTTGTTTCTTATTGGCTGAAGCAAATTCTCATGGATGCACGGTAACAGTAGTTCCATCTCCATTGCTCATCGCCAATTCTAAATAAAAATGGAGACAATCAGCGATGGTCAAGTTTGAGCAATGGCTGCGGTAAACATCAAAGGGAAAATATAAAATATTTTCATATCTTAATATAAAAAGCAAGATTAATTCTTGCTCCCTATTGGTTGGGAAAAATTTTGATAGTTCACGACAATTCTCCAACTCTCACGGTAGCATCACTCATCTCCATTTTGGGATGGAGGAATGAGATCAAATCATAGATGGCTCAAAGTTCCATCACCCATCTGTATTGTGAGATTTATTTATCTCTTGCAATCAATGATGGCTTATTTTAAGTGATGGTTGTGGGAAAACTACTGAAAATTTATTTATTTTTTACAGCATCGCTCATCTCCATTTTGTATGGAAAGTGCAAATAGAAAATAGCGATGCCTTGGTCTGAGTGATGAGAAATTTGTAGAGAAGATTTTAATGTTCTTAATATATCAAAAGGCATCTTCAACTATTTTGCATTCTTTGGGGGGAAATTAAACCAAAAAACATAATCAAATTTTTTGGCTTCCAACTCATTTTTAAACATATGTATAGGCTACAAAGTGCTCTTTTATGCTCCAGAAAGTTACCTAAACTATTTCTATTGCTTGGGAAACAATTTGGGCATATTTTTATACATTTTCTCACTGCTAGTAAGGTAAAAAATGTCTGAAAACTATTTTTCATGACCCAAAAATTAAATTCAGCATATGGGTAAAATTTTTACCTACAGTGAAGGTTAAAATGTAACTTTCAAAGGTATTTTTAACAATTGAGTAAATGGGTTTTGACTCAGAAGTTAATACTTTTCACTTCTAAGTGAGAATAGAGTCAGTGAGTGAGTCTCTATATACAGGTAATTTTTTGCACGGGATTTTCAAGTGAAGACAAGTTGAAGAGGGTCATTATGAGGAATATTTTCTATTACAAGGCAAACACAAGATGTATGAATCAAGGAGTAGATTGAAGTTTCTTTAGGAAGTAGGGGTAGTTATGGATCAACAGGAGCTGAAGGTGTCAGATGTCAACTGAAGATGTAGTTTTAGGGTTTCTCCTTCTTCTATATCTTTTCTTCTTCTCTCATTTGTATAGGTTCTGAACTTCTGAATTAGGTGAATAAGGTAGAATAGTGTTGAGTCTAACTTGTAAATGGAGTATGTAAATTGTAACAACTGGGTTTTATGAGAAAATGTTAGCCAATTTGCACAGGAATACATTACTGTTCATAAAGTTGTCTCCAGATTTGTATGCTTTTGACTATATGAATTCAATATATCAAAGATTTTTTGAGTTTATCATCACAACTTTCCTATGATTGTGTTATTTGGCCATGGTTCTCTTTCAAGTAAAGAGTTAGATTACTTTAATCAGATAACTGTAATTTTGAGTGCACAAGTGGGATTGGTGAGTAGAACTTTATGGCAATATGAGTGGGTTTGTTAATGTAAGGCATTAACATGTTTTAAATCCATTAGTTGAACTTAATTTGCTCATAGGATCTCTATTACAGTTTTATATTTGACTCCATGGCCCATGATTAGGCACCATTTTACCACAAAGCCTAAGATAGTTTTAGAAACAAATCTAAACCATTTTAATCTCTGTTACTTTGGTCATTTTTCTTGTTGTTTAAGTTGTTATTTATTCCATGTATCTTCATTGTTTTTGGGAGAGTATAGAGGCTAAGTTTGAAAGAAATTCATCTTTTAACCCTCTATGTGTTTGAGATGAAGATAGCTAAATTATTTGTTCTCAGCAATTTTCAATGCAAATGAGATTATGCTTAAACCTGGTAAAATATACAATACCCAACACTCATATACTTGAGAACGATCCACTTTCATAGGTATTTTATTTGTTGTTTAGCATAAATTTATCATACATTTAGGCCTACAATTAGGAACACCCTCCTGAGTCCTGTGGAGCTCAAAGTGAAGAAGGCTTTCATAGACTTGTTTGTTGGCTTTTCTTGTTTTCAACTTGTTGATAGTATAGATTCCTTGTCCTAAATATTGTATCCCCTAACTTAGGCAATGTGTTTCTCCTTAGGGTTGAAGGTTGCAATAAAAATAACCAACACCCTCAACCATCGATCATGAACCCTAAACCCTAAACCTTAATCCCTAAACTCTAAACCCTATATGCTAAACAAGGAGAGAGGGAGAGAGGGAGAGAGAGAGAGAGAGGAAGATAGAGAGAGATAGAGAGAGCGATGGAGGGAGGGAGAAGTAGAGAGAGAGTGAGGAAGGGATGGAGGGAGAGGTAGCAAGGGGAGAGAGATAGAGATATCAGAGAAAAGAGAGGTGAGAGAGGAGAGGGAGGTAGAGATGTGAGTGATAGTGTAGGATGTAGAGAGGGGGTGTTAGAGAGGACAAATAGTAGATGGAGGTAGAGAGGAAAGAGAAAAAGAGATAGGAGGGAGAGAGGGGTAGGGAGGGAGTGAAGGAGAGGAGAGAGAGAGAGGTGGGTAAACCCTTGACCCTCTATCATGAACCATAAACCCTAAACCTTAATCCTTAAACGCTATATGCTAAAAAGGTAGAGAAAGAAAAAGAGGGAGAGAAGGAGAAATATAGTGAGGGAGGGATAGAGGGACGGATGTAGGGAGGGAGGGAAGGAGGGACAGAGGTAAGGAGGTAGGGAGGAAGGGAGAGAGAGAGAGAGGGGGGGAGGGATGGAGGAAAGGAGGGAGAAGTAGTGAGGCGATAGAGATAAAGAGGTGAGATAAATAGAGAGTTGAGAGAGGTGGGAGAGAGTGTGTGTCACATCTCGTCTTCTTGCTTAAACTTAACTACTAAATAATTACATAAATAGTTTTAAAGTTTAATTTCATAATTATATAATGTTTTGCATTATGTTACCTTATTTATAGAATATTTTTTATATGATGATGTGAATATATATTAAAATAATACTATTAACCTATTTAGTGATTAAAATTGAAATGTGCTTGACTAATGAAATTAAATCAATAAATTGAGAATTAAATTCAAACAAACTAAAATAAAATTTAATTTAAAATCATGTCAAACTGCATTTATTTTCAAGTCGAGAGAGAGGGAGTGTTCTTTTAAATGTGTAATGGTTTACATGAATATTTTTTCCACAAAGATTTTTATATCCTTCTCGGCTATTCTACCCTTCTCATGCTTTAACTCTTTGTAATGTATCATGTACATTCCTTACTCGATTTCTTGTATATAATCTTTCTTTTTCTTGCTACTAGATATGTGTTGTGAATTTACTTTTGAAATTTCAACTTAGAAGTAGATGCATCCTTCAATTAATATTATAGATTCAATGTGTGTCATCTGATGGAAGGGCATTTTCTCATAGCAAGGATGTAGTTTTTATTGAGATGAAAAGTAGTTTATGGAAATTTTGATTTTCTTTTAGAAATCTCAAATCAAATGAAGGGATAAGATTAAGAGATAAGGATAGGGAAGGATGGACCAAAACTCAAGAAAGTGGTTGAGATTTAGGGCTTAGTTAAGAAGAAATACAAATTAAATAATGATAATTATTTAATTATGGAGATAAGAAAATAAAAATAATTAAATAAATACAATTTATTTAATTATTGAAGAGAAAAGGCTAATGAATAATTAAATATTTAAAATAATTATTTAATTATAGAAAAAATGGGAATAAATAATTAAATAAATACAATTTATTTAATTATGGATAGAAAAAGGTAAATTAGTGACATAATTTTAATTAAATTGATATTTTTTAATTTAATCAAAGGAGGAAAGGGGATCAAGTGAATTAATTAAATAATTAAAAATTATTTAATTAATAGATGAAAATGGCATTAGAGAATAATTAAATAATTAAAACTATTTAATTAGGTAAGGAGGAAGACAAATTAGTGATAAAATGTTGCTCGCAGATGCGAGACATTTTTTAATGTCTACAGTTTCCCCCTCTTTGGCATAATGCAGTTTAACACGTGTCAAAGAATAATCAAGAAAAAAATTCAACCCAAGAGATGCCCTAGTGTGCCTCAACAGACGTAGGATAGAACAATGCCCCCTTGGAAAAATTGACAAATTTTTAAAAAGTTCCAATTTTTTTTTGGCAAATTGACTAATAAGCAGATGGATGAATGCAATGTTAGTGCGGAAAGAAATCAGATGAGGAATGAAATGGATGAAAGAAATGGATAAATTGGGACTTGCTATCTTGAGATTAGGCTATTAAATGATCAAGCTCATATTTGATTACATAAATTTCCTTATAGAACTTATCATCGCAATGGTAAATGAACACCAAGGTATGACATAAACCAAGGTGTGGTGTGTTACCCATTATGAAAAATAGATACAACACACAATGAGTGCCATGACGCAGACTACGAACCACAAAACCTTGATGGAACATGTGAGGAAGTGACCACAAAGCATGTTGATTATGACATGAGAAAGTATTAGATTGAGGTTAATCCTGCACAAGATATCTTGATTATGCCAAATGGAAATTCAAACACATACAAGGAACCAAGATGCCCCAGTCATGTTGCCAAGACAACCTACAAAAAAAATCAAAGAGAAAAAGGTAAAAAGATAAATCAATAAAAGATAAAACAAAATGGACCAATAGAGTCAATAGCCATTTAGATTGTTTTCCAATGATTGTTTATATGATCAAGTTTTTGATAGTGATGTTGTCTGGTTTTAGGAATGGTACACCTCATATAAGGCCAAAGATGAATTGATCCTAGTTTTGAGGATGCAATGACCTATATAAGATAGTTTCACAAGGATACGTTTGAAAAAGTCTACTTTCAATAATGAAGCGTTTCATATAAGACCAATGATGGATTGGATCTGGTTTCAACAATACAACATCCTGTATAAGAATGTTTTATTATTTAACCCAGATTGTTTGATCTTTTTTGACAAGTTGATTTTTTAGGTAATTGATCTATTTGGACTAAAGGCTATTTTGATAGTTGGGTAAGTGTAGAAAGATGGGGGGCCAAAAAGGGGTCTTAAGTTACCATTTTTTTTTCTGAAATTGGGAAATTCTAACCTTTGATGACAAATTGACGATAGTTACACTCAAAATTTTAAGATGCAAAAAAACAATGTAAAAAGTGCTCTAAGTCTACGTTATAAACTACTAATTTTTTTTTGAAAATGATAGAGATTAAGGGGCTAAAAAAAGGGAGCCACATAAATAGGTGTGAAAACATAACATTGCATCTATTGTGGCTCCCTCAAAAGGTTAACTTTGTTTTGGTATTTTTAAAATCGCTTTGTTGAGAAATTAGCTAATAGCATGTAGTTTATGCCCAATTTTTTTATAATTTTTTAATTAATATATAATTTTTTACTAATTTTCGAAGTGGAAACAACTGAAAAACAAAATTTTGGACACGCTAACACTATAAATTTTGAAAATTAATAAAAAATCATTTTTTTTAATATGTGTAGAATGGAGTCTAGTTTATAAAAAATATAATTTAATTCAAATTTCAATGAATGGTTAAAAATTAAAGTAAAAATTACCCAACATTGGTTTTTTAACAAAAACAGACACAAACAAAAGATATTAAAATTGAACGGCTTAACATTTTCAAAATGTGAAAAAAAATTACATCATTAAATAGCTAAAAGGGAGTCTGAGATTACCCACATGTGTGATTGACTTGACCTTGAAACACATGCAAAATTGATGGTTTGCATGAACGAAATTATGTGACATTTTTTAGACTATGTAGAAACACATTTTTGGACATTGGGAAGGCACTCCAAGCCTTTGTGTTGGAAAACCAAAGCAAATCCAAGCCTAAGTCTTGGGGATTCCCAAATTAAGCAATAACAAAAGTGTGTTATAACATGCTCATGTTATTTCATAGTTTTGACATATTTTTTGTGTTTTTTCTTGAGTTTCCTAAGCAAGACATAATGCAAGCACATTATAATGTGCTCGTGTTATGTCCTCATTCGTGTTAAATGATAGTTTGCTATATGTATGTATATATATTTGTATGTATGTATGTATGTATGTATGTATGTATGGTTGTATGACATGTATGTATGCATGCTTGTATGTATGTATGTACACCTGTATGTATGTATGTATGTATGTATGTATGTATGTAAGGGTATGTCTAGGATCATGATGGACCAAAAAGTGGCGATATGATGGGTATGTGTAGGGTATGTGGCTGACAATTTTTTTTTACCCAAAATTGATGAAACGAAAAGAGTTTTTAAAGGATATTCTCAGCTTTCCACGAATATAAATTATGCTTTACTTTTAATTTAATAAATAATTATTATTTATTTTCTATTTGAATTATGACTAAAGTCTTGATTGATAGGCTGATTGAAAAACATCTATAGCTTTCAAATGGTATGATATTTTTTTATCTGAAACATGTGTCACATTCTATGTTTTGCATACTATAGGATTAAATTTTTTTTTATTGAATTTCATGAAGTTTTGACCAAGTTAAGATAGTCAGACATGATTTTTTATATTTTTATAAAGTTGTAATAAAAAAATCATAATTAATTATTTATTTGGAAAAAAATTATAAAAAAATATGCATCACATCCAGACATGAGTCCTCTACTTATATTTAAAATCTTATAAAAAAATATTATCATTTTAGTGTGGTTAGGGTGGTTAGATAGACGCCTACTTATTTTTTTCCCTAAAATTTAAGTACTCTTGCATTGAAATTTCAAATTTTCACCAAATAGATTTTTTTTTAAATAAACCTAGTAGTTTAGAAACTACATTCAATTTTCTATAGATTCTATTCTTACATATTTTTGAAAAAATATAGATAACTTATTCAAATTTTTATGTAAAGTTTCCTAACTCTAATTTTTCTAATTTTTTCGCCACATAAGGACCTATTTTTTCCATGATGATCCTGCACATACCTATAAGACTATATGTACATATGTATATATGCATGTATGCATATAAGTATGTGTGTATTCTTGTATGCATGTATGTCTGCTTATATGTATCTATTTAGAGGGAGGGATAATTTTAAGAGAGAGAGAGAGAGTTGTCTAGGTAGGGTGGGAGGAAGAGACCTAAGTGAGAGAGAGATAGAGACTTGAGAGAGGGAGAGGGGGTGGGAGCAAGAGACCTGGGAGAGAAGGAGAGAGAGAGGGAGTGGGAGAGGGGGTTGGAGTGAGAGGGACTTATCTAGGTAGGGTTGGAGGGTGTGGGGGTGGGAGAGAGAGAGAGAGAGGGAGTGGGAGAGAGGGGGTTAGAGAGAGAGGGATTTGTCGAGGTAGGGTGGGAGGGATAGAGGGAGGGAGGGAGAGACCTGAGAGAGAGATATTTATCTAGTTAGGGTGGGAGGGAGAGACTTGAGAGAGGGAGAGGGGGTGGGAGATAGAGACTTGAGAGAGAGAGAGAGAGTTCTCTAGTTAGGGTGGGAGGGAGAGACTTGAGAGAGGGAGAGGTGGTGGGAGAGAGACCAAAGAGAGAGAGAGTTATCTAGTTAGGGTGGGAGGAGTGACCAAAGAGAGGGATACAAGATGGGAGGGAGAGACTTGAGAGAGAGAGAGAGAGTTGTGTAGCTATGTAGGTAGGGTTCGTAAGGGAGAGACCTTAGAGAGAGGAGTGGGAGGGAGAGAGAGGGAGTGGGAGAGAAATAGAGGGAGTGAGAGAGAGATGTGAGTGAGGGAGAGGTTTGTGAGGGAGAGACCTGAGAGAGAGAGAGAGAGTTCTCAAGTTAGGGTGGGAGGAAGAGACTTGAGAGAGGGAGAGGGGGTGGGCGAGAGAGGTGTGTGTGTGAGAGAGAGAGAGTTCTCTAGTTAGGGTGGGAGGGAGAGACCTAAGAGAGGGAGAGAGAGGGAGTGGGAGAGAGATAGAGAGAGTAAGACTGAGAGAGACCTATGAGAGGGAGAGGGGGTGGGAAGGAGAGACTTGAGAGGGAGAGAGAGAGTTCTCTAGTTAGGGTGGGAGGGAGCAACCTGAGAGAGGGAGAGAGAGGAGGAGAGAGAGGGAGTGGGAGAGAGGGGCTTGGACCTAAAGTATAAACCATAAAGCCTAAGGGCTAAATCCTATATCCTATACCCTATAACCTATACCTTAAACCCTAAACCCTAAACCCTAAGCCCTAAACCCTAAATCCTAAAGCCTAAAGCCTAAAGCTTGAACCATGAACCCTAAACCCTAAACCCTAAAACTTGAACCCTCAACCTTGAAAAATTCCACTTTTTCAAAACACGAGTGTGCTTTGGAAAATTTCAAATATGGAGTTTGTAAGAGAAATCCACAATGTGCTCACATTATAATGCGAGTACATTTTTTCCCTTTCTAAAAATAGGATACCCATGACTTTTCCCACATGCTCTATTACTCTCCTTGTTCTATGTGTGATATGATAAAAAAATTCTTTTTGAGATTTTTGGAGAAAGCACATGCAAGAATTTACACATTCCACCACTTTTGCATCAACTTTCCACCACCTTTTTCTAGTTTGTAAATTTTAGGAGGGAAATAACAAATTTTTTACATCAAATTTGATTATATAAACTCAAATTTTGATGTTTGTAGTGTTACAATGTTCATTACATGATTGAATTGGTATAATTTAACATTATACATTATTTAATTCTATAGTTTTTAGTAATTCTTGGAGAGATATAGAATTGAACATTGAAAATGAAGCAAGTTTGTGAAAAGATCCAATTTTTGAGGAGTTTGATGCAAGAAGAAAAAATACTACATTGAATTGGGTAGTCTATCCAATCGAATCTTATATTTTAAGGTATGTCAAGTCTAAATATATGTATGTTCTTTATAAATTATTATAATGCATGCTTAATACAATGCTTTGACTTTGTTTTTATGTTAAAATGCATATTCAATGTTCATCATTGTTTGTTTTTACTTTTTGACATCTATGAGAGTTCAAGAGGGATTCCAAGTTGAAAAATATCATTATAACCTTAGCCCCTCTTGGAAAATTTAACCTAGACAATTCTTCACTCTTTCTAGTGGTTTGGTTTCTCTTATAGTATTATGTATCTCTTGGGAAACCAAAAAAATCATGGTTTGTATTGCTGCAACATCCTTCCTTCTCTAACCTTAATCTCTTCCTCTATAATGCCCTCCACTAAACTTGTTATAGTAGGAACTATCAACCAATCTCTAGCATCTATAAGCCTCTTTCCTATCTTCAACATATCATTTTCTTTGGCATTCCAAATACATTTACTACTCAATATGGATTTGCATCCTCTTGTTAATTTGTCTCATCCTTTGTACTACTTCCTTTTGATGGCCCCTTTTATGCTACCAACTCTATAGATGCTACTTATTTTATATTTGTGGTGCTATCATCCATTCTAGTAATGTTGCATGTATTTGTGATCAATACAAACTGATCCTCCTTAATGCATAACTTTTCACTATTGTAAAATTGTACCTCACTTCCTACCAATGGTATCAACTTATGCTTCTAATCACCCTTCCATATGATATGGGTATTAACCCTCATATCATACACTACTTCTTTGTCAAACTACCATGGACTTCTTAATGATACACATCCATTACTACAATATCACATAACACTTCATCATGGCATGCTTTGATCTTGAAATTTATCTAGCACTATTCTTGTACCAAAATTAAATCCACTTACCATAATCAACCAAGCCATGATGGATCTGGATGCCTCAACATCATTAGTCCTAGATTGTCAACCATTTCCATAAACATTAGATTGTTTTTTCTACCACCATATCACAACACTTACCTCTTTCCTTGCATCAAGTATTGAACAAACATTTCCTATTTGTTAGTCCACCTCTCCTATTACACAAATTAGAGCCCATTGTGAAACTAACAAATACCCTTATTCATGATGTCCTAACCAAGTTATTGGTTTGTAATACTCCCCGAAGTACTATTTCATAGTCATCTCTCCTACCATAAATTGTTGCCACTTTTATCACTATAAACTTGTTATCAAACCCTCTATGGATGGGAAAGAACTTCAACTTCACCCAAAACTAACAAAATTCACTTATATAGATGACAAATAATCTAAATGATAATGTTGATTAAGGTCTAATATGAAATATTCAACCAACTTAAGACCCTTTTATATGATAGGATTGGAAATAAGTGATTTTCTACATGCTGGAGCAGCTTAAATTGACTGATATGCACATTTTTACACCTATAATATTTAATTTTTGTTTGGAAACAATGAATAAATAGCTCCCATATGTTGTAGGAATCTCATTTGGTGAGTATCTAGTAATTTTGGTGGCTACAGATGAAAGGAATGATGACATTAACTAGCGTTCTTATTCATTTGGATTGATGACATTAACTATGAGTAATTGATTATAAAGATTTTATGTTGAAATCATCCAATACCATTTGTGCTTTTATTGTTCTAATGGTGTGTCCAAGTGCACTTATGCAATTTTTGCTGCCCTATGGTGGAACTAATATATTATTTGTATCGTCATGCCCTATGCTACAGATTAAATTCTTTGTCATTCTAAGGAAATAATCAAGGATTAAACCAACATAGGAAGAAAAAGAAATTAAGAATGCAAATAAATCAAAACATATGAGGGAAATTTGTGAGAAAAGGAGATTGGACCCTATACAAGAAGAGGAACCTCAACCATAAATGAGAGATATGGAATGGGTAGCACAAAGGAAATGAATGGAAAACCTTTATGCTATGAGAAATTTGAATACCATTGTTGGAGACATGTCCTCTACCACAAGTCAAGGTGGAGGGGCACCATCTACCGCATCTCGAGTTGAAATTACATCATCACTCACATGTGAAGGAGGTACGTCATCTTTCCCATCTCAACTTCAAGGTACGTCATCTATTCCATCCTTGATTGAAGGTATTGTTACCAAATTTTCACCTATAGCTCAATCAGGTAGAGCTTATAGATTTGAATTAAAATAAAAAGGTACATTTTAACCTCTCCTGTATTAGATTCAATTGCATAAATGAAATAATTCAATAAAGGATTACATTTTACAAATTACTGCATTTACACAAATGCATGTAACATAGGAAAGATTCATACAAGTCTTTTGTAAACAAGAAATATCTTTATTGAATTTGAAACTGTACATTATCTCACACAAGCCGTGAGATTTAACTTATTCAATACAAATGAAGAAAAGCATATACATGAATAAGTAAGCATGTAAATATGCATATAAGGAGAGAGACCAGTCATTTCCTGAGAATGGCCAGTTCAATCTGAGTTGTTTTGTCCTGCTGCCGCCCCAAGCCTGCTTGTGTCCTTCCTAGCTCTGTACCACTCCTAGTCCTACATCTAGAAAAAGAAATGGTATTAGAGGAATGCTCTAAGCAATGAAAAGTCTCTAACCTTACATGAACATATACCTATGCATGTACAAACTGATCACCATGCGCATTAAATAAGCTTTGAACACTTTAGGTGTCTAAGAAAATAGTCAAAGTCATCAAACACACCTAAAATGTACACATGTTTTTCTAACTTGTTTGCTTCATGTGCAGATATAGAAATAGAAATTTTGTTGTTTTATCAGATTATAGCATGTGGGGTTAAATGTGGCTCCCATAAGGGTTGAGCCCAACGTGCATATAAAGCGGTGTAGTCAAAATGATAGTGACTTGCAGATTGACAGTGTACAATAACATGGTGGAATTTAGATTATAATCAGTTTGAGTCAATATGTTGTCAAATTGTTTTGACAAGGCATTGAACTGAGTTAATCACATCATGGTTTACTTGCATAACTATACATCACCTATGGCAGTGTGTTGCTGATCACTCTCATAGAAGATATATCATCAAACAAATAAATCATGGATGGTTGTCCCAATTCAATTACAATTACAGGATATTAGGAGCAATGAATTATAGGTGCACATTCTTTCATGACATTACATGGCAATATTTGCTTGTCTCTTATGAAGGAATATTGAAACCCTAAAGAAAAAAAATCATGATAGTCATGCAGTCATTGATAGGATACAAGGGGCAATACATGAAGATACATACTCAATCCCTTACCACAAGTGCCTTACACCGTCATCATAATGGCAGTGGTGGAATTCATGAATTCAAGGATAGGTTGGTTGTATAGGCATGCCCAATTTACAATACAAGCAATAAATAATATAGATTGGAGCAACAAATCTTCATAACTTTCTTATGCTAATTCAAGGGGTTTTTCAAGGGTGTAAATTCTATGTAGTTTGACCTGTGATGCAAAATATAAATCTCATTGATAGTATGATAGTAGCACTAGGCCACTTTTGAGTGCATGAATGACAATGTTCTTAACTAAACAATGCATGATTGGCATGGATAGGCCAGTCATAAAAGGATAGTTTTCCAAACCAGAGAGAGGGCAGTTTTAGCAAATGATGTACAAAAGGAAAATTTCCATAGAGTTGCTATAGTCATGTAAGACCTATGCTTGAGAGTTAGAAACCAAGATGATAGTCCTCCAAATGGAAGCCTGAAATATTAATCTTCACAATATTGGTATTGAATATTTTATGCAATAATAGTTGCATTTTTGAAAAGTTATATGGAACCTTTTTATGAGCAAAGATATGTGATAGTGAACTATCCAAAAGTGACCATGGGGGCTATTGATCCTAGCCATGAAGTACAAGCTGCTAAAAATGGGTGTGAGATCATATAAAAGAATTAACATGTTATCATTAATTTCATTAACCTTGTGATGAAAAGAGGCACAATATTCAGAGGATTTTTGACAGACCATGGGAACAATGCATAACTTAATTATAAGGAAATTTTGAGTAAGATGAAGAGAGCAATCATAATCATGAACAAAGCATAATGCATAGAAAATAATAAGAAGAATAATCTCAAATAACAATCATAGAGAGGGATATGTGATAGTTCAAAAATAGTAGACTAACCCAGAGGTAATCATTTCAGGTTTATAAATATAGATGTGTTTGATGAGAGAAAGAGATTCAGTTCAAGTGCAGAGATATGGGTGTTAAGGAACAAAGCCCTCAAGTTTTCAATTCATGAGAAGAATTAAGCTTTTAGGCAAATAGCACTAAAATACAAAGCCTGGAAATATTTTTCTTTTCAAACGTCAAACCCATTTGGGGTTTAAAATTGAAGAAAAATACAGAAGGCATGGGAACATTTTTACATAGGGGTTAGCCATGAATTTGACGATAGAAACTGAGGGTTTGATAAGCCATTTCAGGTAAATGGAAAATACATAGAAGTGAGATTTTATTTGTTTATTTCTTCATGAAATACTCAAGATATACACAAGAAATAACATTTCATCATTTTTGCACATAAGAGCTCAAAATAAGCAATTTGTTTATAGAGAATGAAAATAAGATGTAAGGGTTTTGTTTGTAGAGATGCTTATCAAACTCTGTTGTCTATTTTGTTCTAAAATATTCTTGGGTGGGTGCATGAAGTTGGGTTACACTTTTGTGGCCAACTTCAAAAAAAGATTGAAAATGGCATAACGCGAGCACGTTATAAAATGCTCACATTATGTCATTTTAAAAGAAAAAAAGGTGAAAGTTATTCATTTTCTCTTGTATGTTTTTATGCTCTGTTCGTGGCCAAAAACCCTCATTTTCATGCTCGCATTCTAGGAGGAGGAATTCTACAAAATTCATCAACAATAGTTGCTTTTCATTTGCAAAGATAGCACCATGATGATGAAGAGGTGCAGGAGGTAAGTATTGTTTGCTATTTGTTTTGAATTTCTTAGTTTCAAGTTGATTTTGTTTGTTTTAGGTTAGATTTGAATTATTTTTTTTTAATTTGTAGGAGATGCAAATAATCTTGCAAATCCTAAAAATCCTCAACAAGAAGAATAGGAAAATACTCCTCAACAAAATCAACCTCCCCCACCAATCACTTAACACCCTCTTGGCACTCAACAAAATTTGTGGAGCGAAATTGAAAACAACAAAAAAAAAATTGAGGATCTTATCAGTAGGTTGAGTGATCCAAATGCTTTTGTGATAGGTCGATTCTAAGTGCTAGAAAATGAGCAGCAAACAAAGTAATGCAAATAAAACTAAAGACAACCTACACCTCAAGATTAGCCTAGTTGGATTCAACACAATATAAAAACAACAAATGAAACCTTTTACCTTGTGTCAAATCGATCCTTTGGTTGGCCCTTCGATCTTCGATGTTGTGTGCTCCTTGGATGGCAAGAGATGCAAGCTAGATGATGATATGAAGGTGGATGCAAGTGAGTGCAAGCATGAAAATGGCTAAGTATGGATTCTAGGAAAAATTTGCAAGAGTTTGGCTACAATGCATGATCTCCCCAAAATGAGAGAAAAGAGGGGGTATTTATAGAGATTTTGGAAATCTCTAGGGAAATGGACAGTCAAGATTGAGCCACCAAGATCAAGATGTAGGGCTAAGGTGAGTTGAGAACTCACAAGCCCTCACATCTTGACATGTGGCATATGATATGGCTTAAAAAGGGGGATGTGTACATGAGGTGGAAGGGTAGTGTTGACGTGTGTTTTGGCACAACAACATGCAAATAGAATATTGATACTCTATTTCTCCTAAAAGAGAAAGATGATCACATGGATATCTCAGCTCCCAAGGTCTTTGTAGTTGGTTCTCAACTGTGCTGATGTTGCTCAATTGGTCAATGTACCAGTAATATTCAAGGGGCCTGTTAGTGTTGAGCTTCTAGATTGTTCTAAGATCAAACATGAAATAAAACCTAATTTTAACAGGGGTTTTCAAAGAAACAACAAAAGATAGATTAGGGTTTTGGGACAGGAAAGAACAATAATTCATCCAATCTTAACCAAACTTGTAATGCTTCAAGGAATTGCAAACTAAAACTGCAAAACAAAATTAACTTGTGATTGACACACAATTTCATCCATTTGCAGTGCTGACTTCAATAATAGAGTACTAGTTACCATTTTAAATAAAACACCAAAGTAACATTCCATTCCTTGTAGGTTTCACAGATCAAATGATTAACTTAAGACAAACACCATTCTGAAACACAATCTGAGATAGATTTTTAATCTAGTTGCTTCTACTATTAGTGAAACAGATAAACAACAATTACAAAACTGCACAATCACCAGTGTATAGAAAATCTATGATTCCAAATTTTTTCCACTTATACTAAGAAAACTTGGATAATACATTATAGCCAATACTGGACTTTACTACTAGACAAGAAGACAAAAGAAGCTCCTATTACAAAGAATCAGGAAGCTATTCTATCTTTTCTAACTGACTTTCTCTCTGATTTCTAACTCTTTTCTAATCCTAGAAGTTCTCTACGAATTCTTCTCTACAAGTGCTCTACAAGTTCTAACCGTAAAAACTCTAACCTCAAAAACTCTCCCCTTTTCAAAGAGGCCAGAATGCCTTATATATAGGATGCATCAAAAAGAATGTGATGTCCCCCTGGATTAGGGTTTTTACAAAATATCTGCTTCCAGGAGATTTGGCTCTTTAAATCTTTCTGAAGAGAGTCAATGTCGCATTCAATGTGAAGTCTTGTTGTCCATATTTCTGAAAAGTTAGTCCAGGGGTGATCTTAGATCTTTTGTATCCGCAACATTTACTCTTCTGTCTCTGTGTCCATCTTTGAAATCTCTTGCAATCCGCCTTGAATGATCAGAATATCACCTTTAATACTGATCTACCTCCTTGCCAGTAGTCACTACAGTTGTCCCTATGAGTCATAGATCCTTCCTTCCTTCGGCTTCCTTCATATTCTAGACTTCTGTTGCAAGTTGACTGTCTTCTAGAACATCATCAGGCCTCCTTGTAGATTTGAACATTACACACGAGCTGATCCATCACCTCCTTGATCTTAGAATGGATCCATCTCACCTATATTCTGTTGGTCTTCTTACACAGGGATGGTCAATTGGACAATAGGTCATCTTCTTCTGATTGGAGGAACAGAGACCACGCAGGATTCTTGGTGGTCCAAAGTGGTTCGTATTGAATTGCATGTTGGTGAGACACTCATCGTATCTCCCTGATGTGATTATTTCTTTTATCAACCATCGGCATGACATTAGACAATCGGAAAAACATTTTGGCGAGCTACAGAAGTCATACCAAGCTCACTTGATTCCATCGCCAAGACCTTCCCGAGTCGCTGAGACTTCTTAGCAAGCTCAAATTGCTACGCCGATGCCGCTTACTCTTCAATGGGATCCTTCATGTCAGAAAGACTTCCTTTGGTCAGAGAAACTTCTTGGCAAGCTATCCTTGGTTATACCAATGCCTCCTTCATTGGAAAATCCATCGCTATTGACAAGACTTTTAGCGAACTCCCTTTTCATTCCCGTCGAGCTTAATCTTATCAGCAAGACACTTCTCCTTCGGTGAAAATTTTTGCTAAAGGCAACACCTCTCGACGAGATCCTCTTTGCTTTCGCTGAGACACTCCGGAGTTGCCTAAACATTTCACCAAATTCATTTGCTCCATGTCGGGGAGACTATCATAGATTGGGGAAAGCTTTCCCCGAGCCCTTCATGTCATACCAAAGACACAACCCTTCAGTAAGACTTTTTTGTTTCGGCTAGACCTCCGGCGAGATCCCTTCCATGTCACCGAGACTCTAGCACGTCGACCATACTTCATGCTGAAATGACAACCCCTTTACCGATCTTATTGTCACCAAGACCTCCCTTCAGTTATACCGACATGTATTCTTTCATTTCACATGTGTCACTGTAGCCTTCCTTTGTCGGGGAGACGTCCTATAGATACCTCATGTCTTGCTGAAGGCCTTATAAATTCACCCTTTCATCATCGTGACAATCTCATTCTCTCCCTGATGAAGCAAAATTTTGGTAGGACATTCTGGGTCGGCAAGACTATAGGACCTCATACCAATAGATCCTTCTTTATGTTTTGTCGGCGAGACCCGATGCATTCGCCGGGACTTCCCTCCGAAGAAAACTCTCTCACCAAGACAAATATATTTATCGGTAGTCAGCGAGACTTGAAGCTTTCAGCAAGACCATACACTGAAGAAACCAACTCATGCCAAAGGAAAAATTCGCTCCGCGCTGGTTGGTGAGACTTGATGAATTCGTGGAGACTTCACCCCGAAGTCAAAATCTCCTGCCGATATACTTTCTCCCTGCCATCAGTTGGTGAGACATGAAGACCTCACCGAGACCTTTCTCCGAAGGAAACTACTCATGTTGAAGGGCTACTCCTAGTTGTCGGGATGATGACCTTTGTCCTGCCGATAGATGCCTGCATATTGGTGCAGGAGCACCTGGCAAAGGACTATTGTTGAAATTTTGTTTGAAGTTCTTAATTTTGTTGTGCTATCATAAGGTCATGTTGACCATTATTATAGGTGCTTAGGGTGTTTTTTAACTTTCGGAAAGAAGGTGACAAGTATTAAATAATTTTACAACATCATATTGCTAGGTTGGCAAAAATTGTTAAATGTCTGAAAACACAGCGGGTTTTACAAAATTTCTTTTTAGGTCATTTAGAAGCACTATCCAAGCATATAAATTGCTTTTGAAGCCTATTTAAGGCATGCCTCGACTTTGGAAAGAGGTTAGATGTATTTTTTTTGAAGTGGCATTTTGTGAAGCTGGTGAAAAAGTGTTCAAAAAGACAATTTTCCTGTTCTTTGCATTCTTGTTGAGCTTCAATGGATTGAATCTTATTGTTTCTTTGTGGTAGTCTTATACAAGCTTTCTGTACCATTATTTTGTTTTGGTAGATTATTTCCATCTGTAGTTTGTAAATACTTTGTTTTTCTGTCATTTACAGTACTGTAGCAGGCTGTTTTTAATAATAGAGTCCTAGGGTGCCTTCCCATCGTACACATTGTATGGAATTTTGGGAAATGTGCCTAGGATCCATGCTTGTAAATATGGTAGCTATACATATGGTAGGTGTTAGGTTTTCTTTGGTTGCAGGAGCTGGAAGAAATGCCTTGCCCTAGGCGAGCCAGTGAAGAGCCCAGCTAGGAAAGGCTACAGAACAACGTTGATAACTTGTAGGGGAGAAAATATTTTCAAGAAATTATTTTTGGAGAATTTAGGGGAAGGTCTTGGCCATGTATGGTGTTAAGGAAGAGAGCCCAGCAATCCGTTTAGGAGGAGAACTTTTCACCAGTCCTAAAACTATTTCTGAGCAGTTTAGAACCCTAGCTACTTAACAAATTTGGTGTTTGGACAGCACACGGTCTAAGCAAGACTAAAAACCTAGAAATATTGAAGGTGTAGATAGGGGAAACACATTACCTAAGTCAAGAACCTAAGTCCTTTGGTGGGTTTAGGAGGGAAAAGCAATTTACTTCTGTTCAGAGGCTCAATGGCTACTAGCCTTTCAAACCCTAGGAAAGCATCTTGTGAAAGCAATGGAAAGATAGAAATTTGTGGTTGTCTAAGAACTCTAGACAAGCCATTTTGAATTCTTTGTAACCTTTTCTAACCCCTGCAAGAACCTACAAAAAGGTTGAGTTTATTTGGTCTTTAGGGAAGATTAAGGGCCAAAGGAGAATGAAGCGTTGAACCAAGGAATGGTTGGGTTATTCAAAAATTTTCAAGATAGTGAGGTTGGCAGGAGAACTGGGGGAACTTAGACAAGGTAGAGTTCCTATAGGTTAAAGTGGAACAAAAATTTCACCAAGGAGGTATAAGACAAGGCCTAGTGCAGGAATCTATGATTGCTTCCTGCAGCTTCCAAAAATAGTGTGATTGAGTTCCTACAGCCTCCCTATCAGATTGGTATCAGAGCCAGCAAAAGATTTGGGAAAGAGGAATATATGTCAGAAGTGGAATCAAGTGAATCTCCCATCATGGTGACAAATGCACAATTATCCAAGAGGGTTGAAGAACAAGAAGAGGACAACAAGTCTTTAAAAGAAAGAATAGAGCAACTTGAGAAAGCATTGAACAATGTGAGGTTGGAAGGAAAGGTACCAAAGGAAGAAGAGGTTCTAGAGAAAGACAAGGTCCCTAAACCTGACCTTATTTTGGAGGAGGAGCCTTTCTTGAAGGCATTGAAAGCCTTGAGTGGAAAAGTACTTGAGGGAGTACCATTATTTAGTGGGAAAATGGAACCTGATTTGGTCATGGATTGGATAGAAGGGATGGAGAATCATTTTGAGTGTGATGGAGTTACTGAAGCTCAAAAGGTGAAGGTTGCTAAGTCAAGATTGAGAGGATCAGCTTTGACATGGTGGAAGTTTATTTAGACTGAAAGGGAGAAAGAAGGAAAACAACCCATATCAACTTGGAAAGGAATGGTTGCTAAGGGAAAGGAAGCTTACATGCCAGATGACTATGAGATTCAGTTCCACAAGAAGAGGCAAAGTCTAAGGCAGAAAGACCAAGATGTAAACACTTATACTAAAGAGTTCCAAAAGCCTTGCTTGAGATCTAATGTGACAAAGGATGAGAGCCTAAAAGTGGCTAGGTATCTTAATGGCTTAAAGTGGAACATCCAAGAAGAGATGGTTCTTTTGAGTCCCAAGACAGACCACCAATGTTATGAGTTGGCTATCAAGATTGAAGAAAGGAACAAGAGGAAGCATGATTAGTCTTCTAAGGGCAGAGGCAAAGGCAGAGATCAAAGAGGACAGCGTGGTGGTTACCAAGGAAGAGGAAGTGACCAAAGAAATCAAGGAGAATCTAAGCTCACCGAGAATGGAGGTGAAACATCTTCCAGAGGAGGATTTAATAGAGGAAGAGGACCTCAAGGAGGTTCAAACAGAGGAAGAGGACCTCAAGGAGGTTCAAACAGAGGAAGAGGAGTAGGTAGGAGCAACTCTTATTTTGCAAACATGAAGTGTTATCATTGTAACCAACTAGGTGACCCTGCTTATAGGTGCCCAGAGAAAGCATCCTCTTCTAGCAATGAGAAAAGAGTGGATTATGCACAAGAGGACACCATGAGTCCTAAGGCAACTGAATCAGCCATATAGAATCTGAAATTGGAGAGAGTCTGATGTTTAACAGAGTGTTGATCAGACAACCAGGCAAGGAAGAGCTCTTTTTAGAGTAAGGTGCAAGATACTTGGGAAAGTATGCAATGTCATTGTGGATTCTAGTTCAACAGATAATATAATCTTAGAGGAGGTAGTAACTAAGCTGAAATTGGAGAAGTCACCTCATACTAGCCCCTACAAGGTCACATGGCTGAACAAAGGGAAAAGTGTTTTGGTTAATGAGCAAGTAACAGTGGAATTTTCAATTGGAGGCTATAAAGATAAGCTGGCTTATGATGTATTACCCATGGATGCATGCCATCTACTACTGGTCAGACCATGGCAATATGACAGAAGTGTTGTTTATGATGGAAAAGAGAACACCATCTCATTCAAGAAGGATGGAAGAACCTTCAAACTACAGTCATTGACAGAGGAAGATGAAGGATAGTCAAAGGTGCCTAACATCATGTTGAGCAGTGGTAAGGAGTTCCTTAAGGACCTACACCAAGGAAATGAAGGATATGTGATCATGATGTAGTCCAAAGAGGAAGAAAAGGTTGAAAAGACAGTCTTACCAGAAGCAGTCCAAAAGTTGCTTGATAAGTACAAGAGCATAGTTAGTGATGGTACACCTGCACCTTTACCTCCAAAGAGAGCTATAAGTCATCAAATTGACTTCATACCTGGAGCTTCATTGCCTAACAAAGCAGCATACAAGCTTACACCAAAGCAAAACCTAGAGGTGGCTAGGCAAGTGCAAGAGTTATTGGATCAAGGTTTGATTCAAAAGAGCATCAGCCCTTGTGCAGTACTAGTGGTATTAGCAACAAAGAAAGGAGGTAAGTGGAGACTTTGTACTAATTCTAGAGCGATAAATAGAATCACAATTAGGTATAGGTTCCCTATTCCTAGAATAGAATATTTAATGGATTGCCTTGGAGGAGCACAGTATTTCACCAAGTTGGACCTCAAAAGTGGTTACCATCAAATCAGGATTAAGGATGGAGATGAGTGGAAGACAACTTTTAAGATGAATGATGGCTTATATGAGTGGAAAGTGATGCCATTTGGCCTCTCAAATGCCCCTAGCATGTTCATGAGACTAATGAATGAAGTGCTTAAGGATTTTACAAGGATTTTTGTGGTAGTATACCTTGATGACATACTGATTTTTAGTAAGACAGCAGAAGAACATCTGAAGCATGTGGAGATGGTTCTTAAAAGGTTGCAAGAAGAGAAGTTAGCAATCAATCTTGAGAAGTGTGAGTTCTTCAAGCAAGAGCTTGTGTACTTGGGTTTTGTAGTATCTCAAGGAACGTTGAAGATGGATCCAAGCAAGGTGGAAGCCATCCTAAACTGGCCCACACCAACCACAACAACAAAGGTAAGGAGTTTTCATGGTTTAGCTCAATTCTATAGAAAATTCATAAGGAATTTCAGTGGTATATGTGCACCAGTCCTAGATACCATTAAAGGTGGTTTGAAAACAAAGTTTAAGTGGACTCAAGAGGCTGATAAAGGGTTTGAGAAACTAAAACAAGAAGTGGCAACTCAACCAATTCTGTTGTTGCCTAGTTTTGACAAGTTGTTCACAGTTGAGTGTGATGCAAGTGGAGTAGCTGTACGAGGAGTACTTAGTCAAGAAGGAAGGCCTATAGCCTTCTTTAGTGAAAATATCAATGAAGCCAAGAAAAAGTACTCTACTTATGATCTTGAGTTATATGCTTTAGTGCAGTCCCTAAGGAAGTGCAGGCATTATCTGTTACCCAAAGAGTTTGTGGTTTTTACTGATAACCAGGCACTTAGTTACATCAACACCCAAGAAAAACTGAGTAATAGACATTTGAAATGGATGGAATACATCCAAGCATTCACATTCACTATCAAGCACAAGAAAGGGAAAATGAATAAGGTGGCAGATGCATTAAGCAGAAGAATGCTGACAGTGTAGGAAATATAGCTAAAGAGCATTGGATTAGAGAGTTTCAAAGATCTCTATGGTGAAGATGAAGACTTCTTAGAAGCTTATAAGGTATGCTATGATTTTGAAAATCATTTTCATAGCCAATCTGTTGAGTATACACTACAAAATGGACTGTTATTTAAGGGTAATTAGTTATGTGTTCCAAGAGGATCAATGAGGCAAAATCTGATTCAAGAAAAGCATAATGGCAGTCTTAGTGGGCATTTTGGTATCAATAAAAATTTAGAGCTGGTACAAAGGTTTTATTACTGGCCTAAGTTAGCAAAAGATGTTAGAAAATATGTGGAACAATGTGTTATTTGCATGAAAGCTAAGGGAGGAGCTAGCAATGCTGGTTTATATCAACCCCTGCCCATTCCTAACAGACCATGGGAGTGGTGAGCATGGATTTTGTGGTAGGTCTTCCTAAGACCAAGACTGGTTTTTACAGTATTTATGTTGTGGTAGATAGATTTAGTAAGATGAGTCACTTCATACCTTGCAAAACTACTCATGATGCTAGCTACATAGCTCATCTTTTCTTCAAGGAAGTTGTTAGGATCCATGGATTACCTCTAAGTATTGTTTGCGACAAAGATGTGAAGTTCATGAGTCACTTTTGGAAGACTCTATGGAGCAAATTGGGAACAAATCTGTCTTTTGGATCAACTTACCATCCTCAGACAGATGGTCAAATAGAGGTGGTTAACAGAGTGTTGGGTAATCTTCTAAGGTGTCTAACCAAGGAATATGGACAGACCTGGGATATGGTAATTTCTCAAGCTGAATATGCTTATAATGACAGTTGCAATAGAACTACAAGAAAAAGTCCTTTTGAGGTTGTGTATGGAATGCACCCAAGAGGTATTTGTGAACTTAGAGACCTTGGATCTATGGAGCATAGGAGTGGACATGCTGAATACTTCACTTAGACCATGAAAGAGATTCATGAGCAGGTCAAGAACAGAGTCACAATAGCAACCCAAAAGTTGAAGGAGAATATTGATTTGTTAAGGAAGGATGCACAATTTGTAGTTGGGGACTATGTGATGGTCCACCTTAACAAATCCAGGTTGCAGAAGGGAATGGCAACCAAGTTACAGATGAAAAGAGTGGGTCCATGCAAGGTATTGGCCAAATATGGTAATAATGCATACAAGGTGGAGTTACCCTCAAATTTGGGCATCTCTCCAGTTTTCAATGTTGTTGATTTGATCAAGTACAAGGGATCAATCAAGGATGAGGATAAGGATAGTAAGGAGGTATTCAAGGACATCAAAAACATTTCCATACCAACTCCAGACAAGCTACAAGCAGAGAAGATCTTGGAGTCAAGAGTGAAGAAGACTACAAGGCACAAGGTGTACATGGAGCATCTTGTCAAATGGAAGGATAAGCATGAATCTGAAGCTAACTGGGTCGAAGAAGTAGATTTTAAGAAGCAATGCATTGATATGTCTCTGATCTCTCCTAAAGTTCCTTAGTTGTTTGAGCTGAGAGGGGGAGAATGGTGCAGGAGCACCTGGGAAAGGACTATTGTTGAAATTTCGTTTGAAGTTCTTAATTTTGTTGTGCTATCATAAGGTCATGTTGACCATTATTTTAGGTTCTTAGGGTTTTTTTGAACTTTGGGAAAGAAGGTGAGAAGTATTAAATAATTTTACATCATATTGCTAGGTTGGCAAAAATTGTTAAATGTCTGAAAACACAGCGGGTTTTACAAAAGTTCTTTTTAGGTCATTTAGAAGCACGACCCAAGCATATAAATTGATTTGGAAGCCTATTTAAGGCATGCCTCAACTTTGGAAAGAGGTTAGATGTTTTATTTTTGAAGTGGCATTTTGTGAAGCTAGTGAAAAAGCGTTCAAAAAGATAGTTTTCCTGTTCTTTGCATTCTTGTTGAGCTTCAATGGATTGAATCTTACTGTTTCTTTGTGGTAGAATGTAGTGGTAGTCTTATACAAGATTTTTTTACCATTCTTTTGTTTTGGTAGATTGTTTCTATCTATAGTTTGTAAATACTTTATTTTTTTGTCATTTTTAGTCCTGTAGTAGGCTATTTTTAATAATGGAGTCCTAGGGTGCCTTCCCATCATACAAATTGTATGGTATCTTGGGAAATGTGCCTAGGCTCTATGCTTGTAAATATGGTAGTTTTACATATGGTAGGTGTTATATTTTCTTTGGTTGTAGGAGCTAGAAGAAACGCCTTGCCCTAGGCAAGCCAGTGAAGAGCTCGGCTAGGAAAGGCTGCAGAACAGCATTAATAACTTGCAGGGGAGAAAATATTTTCAAGAAATTATTTTTGGAGAATTTAGGGGAAGTTCTTGGCCATGTATGGTGTTAAGGAAGAGATCCCAACAATTCATTTAGGAGGAGAACATTTCACCAGTCCTAAAACTGTTTCTGAGCAGTTTAGAACCCTAGCTGCTTGACAAATTTGGTGTTTGGACGGCACACAGCCTGATCAAGACTAAAACCCTAGAAATCTTGAAGGTGTAGATAGGGGAAACACATTACCTAAGTCAAGAACCTAAGTCCTTTGGTGGGTTTAGGAGGGAAAATCAATTTACTTCTGTTAAGAGGCTCAATGGCTACTAGCCTTTCAAACCCTAGGAAAGCATCTTGTGAAAGCGATGGCAAGATAGAAATTTGTGGTTGTCTAAGAACCCTAGACAAGACATTTTGAAGTCTTTGTAACCTTTTCTAACCCCTGCAAGAACCTAGAAAAAGGTTGAGTTTATTTGGTCTTTAGGGAAGATTAAGGGCCAAAGGAGAATGAAGCGTTGAACCAAGGAATGGTTGGGTTATTCAAAATTTGTCAAGATAGTGAGGTTGGCAGGAGAATTGGGGGAACTTAGACAAGGTAGAGTTCCTATAGGTTAAGGTGGAACAGCAATTTGACCAAGGAGGTCTAAGACAAGGTCTAGTGCAGGAATCTGTGATTGCTTCCTGCAGCTTCCAAAAACAGTGTGATTGAGTTCCTGTAGCCTCCCTATCACATATGAATTCCACTCGTTGTGACATCCCTAGGGTCTTGCCAATAGGCAACACAAACGCATATCGACAGAATGCACTGGTAGTCAACAAGACATCAACAAGGTCTTGCCAACTTTCTTCTTAGAGGAGAATTGTGACCACCTAGACTGGGGAATTCATTCCAACTGAGCTCATTTGGAAAATATCATCAGGTGTGCAATTTAATCCTGCAAAAGGAAGGTCTGCATTAGTACTCAGGGGAAAATAATAACACAAAATATGTCATAATGAAATCCATTATTGCTTGTGACTATTCCAATGAATCCTTAGCAAGAAGAAAACCAACCTAGGCTAAGATAGGACCGGAATTAGAATCAACAGACAAAACAGAAGAACCCCCAAGAGGAAAACAAAGACCAAAGGTAGCAAAACCAAAAAGAGAAAGGGGGGACCTATTTTGCTCCAAAATAAAATGGGGTGGTTATGCAAGGCATAACAAATGGCGACTCATGAGAGAAAATGGTTTAACCCTTTTCAAGAAGTTGAAGGATTCATCTACCCAAAACTCCTGGTTCATGAACATCACAACTCCAATTGGGCCAGTTTTAGCAAGCAAGGTCAAACTAGAATCTCAAATGTAAATCAATCAATGGCTACCTCAAAATCCATGTGTGTGTTTGATTGTGCATCCTCCTTTCAGAAATTTTTCATCATATTTTGAACAATAATGTGGAAGATTTGAGCTACATGAGTTGATTTCCTTTTGTGCAATGATATCCTAGGCATTGCTTCACTGCCAGTCAGGTCTCCATAGCCCTGACGGAGATACCTCTAGTTTTCTCACAGCATTGGTCTACTACCAGTTAGGCATCCATAGCCCTGGTAGAGATACTGGAATCACCGATTCATATTGAATCCCTTTTTCTCTTTAGATAATTATTTTCCTTTCTCTATCTTTTTTTTTTTTGTTTTTCATAGAGTTTTAGATATTTCATTTAGTTCTTTTTCAATATGTTAGATGTTTAACATCTAATATGGGTTGAAAACTACTATGGACCTCATAACAACACTTGGGAGATTGGATTTTTCACTCAAATCTTACAATACTATCGCCTTAGGACAAATATATCATTACAAGAGGGGATGATCTTAATGATTTGTGACAAATTCAGAGGGAGATAATGAAGGTTATTTACTTGGCACCTTGTTTTCAAGACCTTCCACAACCTTTATTGACAATGGGCATGAAACAAAGAGTTTGGGACAAAATCATCCAACTAGAAAGCCTGAAAATACCTAAACCATTTTTCTCCTTGTGACCACAATATACTTTAGATAACAACCCACAATTTGAGATGGAAAGGACAGATCAACCCCAAAGAACAAAGAAAAACATAAACCATAGAACAAGAAAAATAGAAAGACAAAAGGGAAAGACAAACAAACAATCAATAGACTACTTAAAAACAAAAAGCCAATTACTTACACAAAGAGCAGCAAATTATTTACATAAAGGACTGAGTTATTTACAAGCAGAAACACAGAAACTATTTACATAAATGCCAATTATTTACAAACAAGAGACAAATAAACTATTTACATGCAAAACAGAAATTAACAAGCTTTATGAATCAATATAGTGCTTGAGAAACTGTCCATTGACAGGCAATGGAACAAGTACCCCAGTTAAGCTACTCAATCGGAAAGCATTTTCCCCCAGGACAACAATCTGATACGAACCTAGCCAGAGTTTGTCAAATTTTTGGTGACTGCCCTTCTTTTCACTGGCTTTATCCCATAACAATACAAGGTCACATATCCTAAAATCTTTTATTTTGGCTCTTTTTTCAAACCAATGTTTGACAACAACCTAGTGTTTAAATAATTGTTGCAAGGCGGTATCCCTTTGTTCTTCCAATTTGAACAAAGCAGCTAATCTGACTTCTGTCTTATTATCATTAGAGTAGAATTTCTGCATGAACTTAAGGATAGGTATTTGTAGATGGATAGGAAAAATAGGCTCTTGTCCATATACCAGCTTGAATGGTGAAGTCTTTAGAGTAGCCTTAATCCTAGTCCTATCTGACCATAATACAAATCTCAGCTGAGTATGCCAGTCTCTAGGGTTGTGTTCTAACAATTTATTTATTACCCCTAGAAGGTTCTTATTGGTCGACTCTGCTACTCCATTGCCTTATGTGTAATAATTTGAGGAATACTTCAAGACAATCTTGTGATCATATGCCTAGGAAATAAACTCAACAAAAGAAAATGCAGAGCCATTGTCACATACCAGAGCGAAGGGTACCCCAAACCTTGTAGTGATGCACTCGGTGAGGAACTTGATCACTATCTTTGTGGTGTTGTTCTTGTAGGGTATAGCCTCTTTCCACCTGGTACAATAGTCAGTAGCAATCAAGATAAACTTGTGTCCTGTAGAAGAGTTTGGGTTAATTACCCCAATGAAATCCAATGCCCATTGGGAAAATGGTCTTACCTCGTAGATGAGCTACAATGGCATGGCCACATGACATTCTTTTGATGCAGAAATCTGACATATGTGGCATGTTCTCACATGCTGATGAGCATCTTTGAATACACAGGGCTAGTAATAACTAGATCTAAGGATCTGGTGTGCCAAAGAATCCGCAAACCCATGACCTGTGCCATGTTTCCCATGAAACTTAGAAACCACATGTTTAGCCTCTTGATGATCAAGGCATCTCAAGTATAATCCTTCAAAATTCTTCCTATAGAGCAACCCTCCTTTGAACATATAATGAGAGATATTCATTCTCAGGGCTCTCCTTTGAGTCGAATTCATCCCCTTTGGACATCGATTGTTGAGCATGAAATAGATTATATCAGCATACCAAGGATAGTTGGAGAAGGATTGGGTTGTGTATTGCTGACAGATGATATTGTTGCTAGCGTCCACCATGGACTAAGAAAAGCTTGTACCCTTGAATAGTCTCATAGGGTGTATCTCCAGATCAAAATCTTGTAGGATGGCCATCCATTTGCCTCTCCTTTCCCCTAGCTCACTCTACATGAGTAGGGACTTCACAGCTGCATCAGGAACTACAACAAAGATTTGGCTTCAGAGAATGTAATGCTAGAATTTCTTAACAACTCGAACCAACGCAAAAGTTTGCTTCTCTAGAGGTGGGTATTTTATTTCCACATTTTTGAACAGAGATCTCATGAATGCAATCGGTCTCTCCTCTACCTCTTCTCTTCGTTGAGTTAAAACAGCCGTGCATGAATGCTCAAAGGAAAAAGAGTAAATGTAGAATGGCCTGATGTAATCGGGGCTGATAAGGACCGGCGCTTCTGAGATGGATCACTTGACTTACATAAATGCAGCCTTTACTTCATCAGTCCACTCTATTTTCGCAACCTTCTTCATCATCTCATTCAATGGTTTCACGATTTCAGCAAAGCCCGTGATGAACTTTCTCACAAAGTTGATTTTCCCGAAGAAAGACCTCATTTTTTTCTTGCTTCCTAGCTTGGTGATCTTCAGAATGGACTCGACTCAGTTTAGATCGATTGAAATCCCTCTTTCAGAGATTACGTGTCCCAGTAGCTTCCCTTGAAAAACTTCAAACACGCAATTTCTAGGATTCAAGGAGATGCCATACTGGATACATCGCTCAAGAACTTTGGCTAAGTCCGCAACATGATTCAATCAGTCCTTGGAGAACACTGTCAGGTCATCCATATAGATGATGATGCACTTTCCAATCAGATCCTTGAATGCTATGTCCATTGTGCATTGAAAATTTTCCCTGACATTTATCAGACCAAATGGCATCCTTCTCTATGCAAACATTCCCCACTTTGTAGTGAAGGTTGTCTTCATCCTGTCTTCACAGTTGACCATCACCTGATTATACCTAGAGTAACTGTCTAGGAATGATATCATTTGAGATATGTTGACAGTCTACAACACTTTGTATAGAGAAGGAAGTGGGTAATTATCCTTTTCTGAGGCTTTATTCAAATTTCTGAAGTCGACACACAGCCTGATCTCCACATTTTTCTTATGGACTGGGACTAAGTTAGCCACCTAGGTTGAATGGCATATAGGGAAAATTATCCTTGCAGAAAGTAGCTTCTGGACTTCGTTAAGGATCAATGGCTCAATCAAAGCGTTGACAGGGCACTGTTTTTGTCAAAATGGCCTAGCTTCAGGCTTCAATGGAATAGTATGAGTCATTATAGTAGCATCAAACATCTTTAGGTCTTCATATCCCTAAGCAACTGCAGAAATATATTTTTTTAGTGCCTTCAATATGTCTTTCTTGATTACTTTAGGGCAAGCCTTCCCTATATAGACATTCCTTTCGGGGCCAGAATCAGCTAGGTTAACCATTTCATATTCACCTCCTTTGTCCTCAGCTGGTATCTTCTCTTGAGCCCTTGGATCTGAGTCAAAAATTCTCTCCAAAGCCACCATTCCTTTGGGAATGTTATTATTCTTTAATTTAAGAACTCCCTCTGTATCACATTCCTTAGGGTTCCAATCCCCTTGATCTCTGTTGCACTCATCAATAATTTTCCCCTCAAAGACATCTGAGCTTGCTAAGAAAGCAAGAATATGTCAGTCATCATCAAAGACTTGAAAGTTCATGATGTTGTCAGGAATTGTAGGGGTGGAAATTAATTCCACTAAGAATTTCTTGAGCTTGGAACCTTGCATAGGTTCTAGGGTACTTGCAGCAACAACCAATGAATCAGCTACCTAATTGTCTTCTCTAGGGATTAAGTTGATTCAAAAGGCATCAAAGTCTTCGATCAGGTTGCATACCCTACTTCTATATGCTGCCAGCCTTTTTTTGTGACATGTATATTGGCTACGCACTTGCCTGACAACTATTTCTAAATCTCCCTTGACCATCAAGGTAGTGACCTTCCTATGTGCAAACATCAATCCCCATGCTAGAGCTTCATACTCTACTACGTTGTTTGTGCATCAAAATTGCAACCTGTAAGAAGCAAAGAAGGTTTTCCCTTTTAAGCTGGTTAGTTCAATCCCAACACCACAACCTGTCTTAGATTTGGATCGATCGAATGTGAGGGTCCATAGCTGATCGCGAGCTGGGGTTGGTCCTTTGGAGGTCAGAATGGGCACTTGGGTAGAATGAGCCAAGGGCGGGACTCCTTGATCTTTTACATCAAGTATAAGGGATGGGTATTCGACCAGTTCCTTTGGTATAATTTCTAATTCCTACACAGATGTATTATGTGACCCATAGTTATCCTCTCGACATTCGCTTGCATCTTGGGGTTGCTTCTCAAAAACATGTTGATTTGGAAGTGTATTTAGGGTGGGTTCAATTTGAGAAGGAACCTTAGTTGAAGGTATTCTATCCTTGGTTAGCATGGTTGCTTTTTAGCTTCAAATGAGAAGCAATCTGCAATAGTCTCAGGGCGACTTGTGCTAGCTTCTTTATCTTGGGAAACATGATCTAAAATTTCAATGCAAGGTTGGAAAGTTAATTCAGAGTGATTTTGGTAGTGTACCCTACACCAATTAGGGAGTAGGAGACTTTGCAAATCAATGTCTTCTCCCAAGACCAGCTGATCTTGTTGCAATTTTTTGATCAAGGCCTACTGATTTTCATTAATCACAGAGTCAGGACACTTTGGTATTGGTAGCCTTTTAGAGTCAAGAACCGAGAAGGTCAAGATTTCTTCTCTTTTGTAAACCCCTATTTCGGTTTCAAAGTAAGCTACCTCATTGGGGAAATCATATTCTGTGATGATATGCTTGAGGCGAGGCTCACTTTCAATCCTAATCTAATTAGGAATCCCTTTGCAAGATAGCCACATATGTGAAAAGTCAAGGGAAAGATATCCCCCTAGATTTTTCATCAAATCTCAGCTCAACAGCATACCATAGGTCTTGGGAATGTCGGCCACTTGAATGTCTATGTTGGTTTGAACCCTGGGGTCTAATCCTACTTGCACATGTATGTTCCTTAATTCTCCTACCACATTAACCTCTTTCTTGTCAAGTTGAATGACCTTATTATTTGTCTAAATGGGGTTCCATCCCAACTTCTTACATATGGAAAACAACATAACATTGCCCGAAGCTCCTGAATACAACAAACAATTATGTAGGCTCTTCCCACAAATTCTTAAAATCAAAAGAAATGGTGGATTAACTACCTTGTTTCTATAGAAGGCTACGTTCACGTTCCCAGCAGGTGTTGCTTTACTCTTTCCTTTTGATTTGTCAGCTTGCTCCAAAGCTTTCAGCACTATCTCCCTTTGAGCAGGGCACCACTTTAAGATGTCAAAATAGGAAAAAGAAGTTTTTTGTCTCTGCATTTCAGAGACAATATCAAATTTTGTATTATAGCTACCAGTACCTTTGAAAACACCAAAGGAATTACCCTTGTTATGGAAATCAGGTGGGCCTTTTGGTGGAGGAGGATTATTATCAACACTTTGATTTGGAGGCACCATGTGATTGGGAGGTGCTAACGTAGTGAATGGGCCCTTGTTCTAATTTCTCAAAAGGAGCCCTCCCTTTATCTAGAAAGCTTGGTCATCATACATGTCTTCCTCTGGTTCATTCTCACTTTGTATTGGGAATGAGGGCTCTTCTTCAAAGAGGTCATATGCCATTGCAGTATCCACTGAGTCACTTCCTTTGTTTGAATTCCCCTAGAATGTGTGGGCATCTTCGTGTGCCATCTTGACAACTTTCTCCATTTCAGGGTAGTTCACCTAAGAATGGGTTGTTGTATTATGTAGCCTACACCAATTGGTCATAAAGTTGAGATCAGCCACACTTATAGTATGTGACCTTTCCTCATTAGCTTGATAGTTATGTGAAACTCCACCATTATTGGGCCCTGTATTCCACTGTCTATTGTTATTTGGCCTTTGGTTATACCCTCTATTTTGGTTTTGGTATCTTTGATTAGAGGAGTTTTGGCCCTGATAACCCCTTTGGTTGTAATTGTTATGATTTTGATAAGTACCCTGATTGTTGTTGTTTTGATTAGGGTAGTTACCTTGGATTTGAGAGGGGTTCAACCGAAGCTAAGCCATGTCATTGGTAACTTGAGACAGTGTTTTCTTCAAGGTTTCTACCTTATTTTTCAGCTAAACTGTCCTTTCACTTTCCACACTCTTAGCAACATGAGGCTGACCACCATGATCTAGTGTTCCACTTTGGTTGTGATGACCCTGGGAACTTTGAGGAACCTGTGATTGTTGAAAGGGATCAGAAGTTCTAGTAGCAAAGAGTGGGACTGGTGGTTGAGTTTGCAATTCAAGAATAGGCCCATAATGGGAAGGAGACATCCCTAAGATAGTGTTGAATAGAGGATTTGGGTTGTGCATCTGATATCCTATCAAAGGAAAACCTCCTCCCAGGCCTCCTTGTTGAGAACTGATTTGCTGCTGCAGCTTGATAGCTAGATGATAGACTTTGGATAATGAATCAATATCAGCTGGTTGATAAGTCCTTTGCAAGAACAAGCCAAGCAAGGGATCTATGACTCTAAAGTAAGCTTGAATGGCACTATTCTCTGTGACTAGATAGGGATCCTACAATCTCCTATACATTCGTTGGAATCTGGTATTGAACAAGGGCAAGGATTCACATCGCTCTTTCCTGAAAATTGGTGATATAAAAGAGCTAGATCCACATAAACCCTGAACTGATTAATGAAAGCATTTTCCAAATGTGTCCAGGTCAGAATGGAACCTTGAGGAAGATTAAGGTACCAATTGTATGCCATGTCCCCTAAGGAGTAAGGGAACAACCTACAAAGTACATCATGGTGGGCTATCTGAGCTCTAGTACAAGCATCCTTGAAAGCTTGCATGTGCTCTTCAGCACTCCTTGACTAGCCATGAATATACTTGGGGCAGAATTTCTCAAGGTTCTTGGGCATATCGTGAAAACCTCCAAGAATAGTCCCCAATGGAGAAGGATTATTTTGAAAGAATGACATTGGTGGGGGTGGTGGTTGTGGTTGAGTCAGTTGTTGTATGGGTTGAACTAGTTGTGATGACAATTGAGTGGACGTGATGGTGGATTGATAGGTATCCACTGGGGTATTTGTGAAAATCCTAGTGGAGTGAGCGGAGCTGATAAGGATGGTATGATGGTTGAGCCAGTTTTGCGAACCTTGCGTCTTGTTGGGGTCTTGAGTTCTATCAACGGTGATGGGTTTTCAGCTGATTGAAGAACTTTGTGGGGCTTCTCTGATGAGAAAGACTGAACTTTATCCAGTTTTCCCTTCTAGGCCCTCCCTCTAGCGCCAGTTCCTGTTGACGTGTGTTTTGGCACAGCAACATGCAAACAAAATATTGCTACTCTGTTTCTCCTGAAAGAGAAAGATGATCACATGGATATCTCAGCTCCCAAGATCTTTGTAGTTGGTTCTCAACTATGCTGATGTTGCTCAATTGGTCAATGTAACAATAATATTCAAGGGTCTTGCTCGTGTTGAGCTTTTGGATTGTTCTTAGATCAAACATTAAATAAAACCTAATTTTAACAGGGATTTTCAAAGAAACAACAAAAGATAGATCAGGGTTTTGGGATAGGAAAGAACAATAATTCATCCAATCTTAACCAGACTTATAATCCTTCAAGGAATTGCAAACTAAAACTACAAAATGAAATTAACTTGTGATTGACACACAGTTTCATTCATTTGTAGTGTTGACTTCAATATCAGAGTACTAGTTACCATTTTAAATAAAACACCAAAGTAACATTCCATTCCTTGTAGGTTTCATAGATCAAATGATTAACTTAAGACAAACACCATTCTAAAACACAATCTGAAATAGATTTTTAATCTAGTTGCTTCTACTATTAGTGAAATAGATAAACAACAATTACAAAACTAGCACAATCACCAGTGTACATAAAATCTATGATTCCAAATTGTTTCCACTTATATTGAGAAAACTTCAAAAATACATTACAACCAATATTGAACTTTACTACTAGACAAGAAGACAAAAGAAGATCCTATTACAAAGAATCAGGAAGTTCTATCTTTTCTAACTGACTTTCTCTCTGATTTCTAACTCTTTTCCAATCCTAGAAGTTCTCTACAAATTCTTCTGTAAAAGTGCTCTACAAATTCTAACCGTAAAAGCTCTAACCTCAAAAAATCTCCCCTTTTCAAAGAGGCCAGAATGCCTTATATACAAGATGCATCAAAAAGAATGTGTTGTCCCCTTGTATTAGGGTT
>VDFB02379711.1:3340927-3530211 GCA_007258455.2 Sequoia sempervirens | reverse complement strand
GAACTGTTGAAGGGGAACCTCTTCAGGAACGGGTATTGCTTCAACCTCAGGGTAAGAAGATATGGACGATGTTGGTGAAGGGATAGGTAAGGATGATACTCCCCTATATGAAGATGTGGATGATGTTGGTGATGGAGCGGGCGATGATGATTCTCCTCTCCCTCTAGTCCTTCTTGACCTATTGGGAAATTGAAGTTCCTCTAAATCTTCCTCTCTGGTGGTGGATCTGGTATTTCTCCTAAATCTCTCTGGAGAGATGGCATTCAAGAAACGATCCAGTGTGCTCATTCAGGCCCTCCTTCTAGCGCCAATCTGTTGATGGTGTTTTCTGCACAGCAACAACTCAGACAGAATACAAAATCCTATCTCTCTTGAAAGGTAATCTCCAATAATGAATTACTGAAAATCACCCCAAGGTCTCTCGGGTGTTAGGTCATAACAATGCGTAAAACAACTCAGATGAAATGTGAAATTGCTGGTAATCACAATCGGACCTTACTACAAGCAAACTAAACCTTTTCAATTTACCAGATCTAACAATATGATGATCTTGAATCCTGAATCTAACCGAATAACAAAGAAATTGCAAAAGATAGGGATGCAGGGAAGGTAATAAAATCTAAATTATTGAACAGACAAGCAATGCAAATGACATATATTTGGAATGGACCTATCTCAAATAACCAATTCCTGTTCGACCCACAAGGCAATCTCTACAAGAACAGTGCAATCTTCTGAGGGGTATAAATTTTCAAATCATAGACTTGCATCTACAACCGAACTTAAGCACATTTGAATATATATGGTCCAGGTTGACTTCACCAGCCTACTACAATCAGATAGTTACTGGGAGTGTAGACCAAAGATAGCTACCAACATTCCAAATATGAAATCACATACACCATTTATCTAACTAAACTAATTTATTTCTAAATAATAAACCCTAGATCTTCAAGCAATGTGAAAGATAGAACAAAAGAACCATGCAAGATGAGATAACACAAAGGATTTCACCAGGAAAACCACAATGTCTCCAATTGTATTAATCATCAAATACTGCAACAATTTCAACTGTTCTGAATATGATATCTGCTTTAAGAAATTCTAAAACTCTAACTATTGCTCTTGCTAATCTCTACGATCAAAATCCTCTGAACTGTCCTACAATAAGGCAAAAATGCCTATTTAACAAATTCCCAGAACATGTCGGCCCAGCCAAACATTTTACAATAAAGATAAAAACCGCCAAAACAGGTCGGCCAAGGAAACAAACTAAGGCACACATTTAATGCCATCATCCAAGTCGGCCAAGGCACAATCCCCAAGGAAATCCGGTCCAATGCATGCCCTATGATAATAGGGAAGCACAAATCTCGAGGTAAACATTAACCGCTGCTTCCCTTGTCCTTTCTCCGCGCTGGTGACCCTTGGACCTTCAAGAAAGCTCCTTCCAACTCAGCAACAGGTGGCAATGGCAGAACTTTGAGCCGGCATTTAATTGACTCAATCCCCTCATTGGACCGCTCAATGGTCCCCTTCCAATCCTTTCTGCTGGTCAGGTATCTATCTATCACTGCCAAATATGTAGCCGCATCATCAAGCATATGGCCAGTGACAACCTCATCAGAATCCGGGGCATAAACCTCATGCCACCATTCCTTCAATTGATCCAAACTCAGGTACTTGGGAGCCATCTTATTCCTCCCTGTCATCACTTCAAAAAACGCAATGCAACCATCATAAATTGCAGTTAGGTCGGCATCAATGGCTTTTCTTCGTTTCTTTATCTTTTTCAGGGCTCCCTGCCTGATCTGTAATGCCTCGAACCATTCCCATGGTTCATCCAACCTGGAAGAAGGAAGAATTCCATCCTTGCCCAATTGTTCCCTGCCATGTCCCAGAATAATCTTTGTCTTCTGTAACAGAGAATCGACATCATTCATATCCTGAGAAAGGATACCCTCCATCAGCTCTTTTCCTTGGACTGCATCCTTGCCAACTGACAGGATCTCCTTAATAGCTTCATCCCCTTGTGTCCGAACACTCATCAACCAGTCCATGACAGCTTGTGTGGAAGCCTTCATCTTCTCTATGCCAAAAATTGTTTCCTTCGGCAGAAATCCGGGAGTAGAAGAGGAGGACGGATGGAGGGACTGTAGAGGTCTCATGACTTCTTCTAAGCTTTTCCTCAACCTTTCATTTTCCCTTTTCAATTCTCTCTTTGTCTGAGTCTCCTTCTTCAACCTATCCAGAATCACAGCACTTGACCCCTCGAATTCCTCAATGTCTTGTTCTAGGGAAGCTGGCCCAAGGTTAATGGTTTGGACACTGTAATCCTGGCCTACTACCTCCTCTCTTGTTTTATCTGCAACAGGGGTGGCGATGTGTATTACACGGTTATGCACCTCATCCCTTTCCACCCGGGAAATTATCCTAGCTGCCTTCTTCTTCTTCCCCTTTCCAATCTGAGATAACATTGCATCCCAGTCGAGAGGAGTGTCCTCCACTATCACCTGTTTCTTCCTTGCTATTTCTTTTTCTAACCAGTCCGGGGCTACAGGGTCCGTCCGGATTCCTTCTGTGTCAGTTTTCCCCGGGTCTTCTGTGGCTTTGTCCTCTTCTGTTACTGCCACCTCAACTTCTCCTTCTTCTGTTGCCTTGTCATCATCTTTCTCTGGGGGTTGTTCTCCTTGGTTCATCTCCTCAAATCGCAACTCAGGAAACACCGGCGATGGAGTTCCAGCGGGGATGATTTTCTCTGGTTCTGGAGATCCGCGGCCCTTCTCACTCTCCGAAGAGTCCTCGTACTGTACCAAAGGGGAAGTGTGCCCTTCCTCTGTCTCTACCTCGAGCCCGGCAGCCTCACTGAATAATGCCCCTTCCTCAAACGGCTCTGCTTCTCCGCTGATTTCCTGTTCATCCGGATTTACCGGTTCTGTTACACCCTGTGGAGGAGAGACAGGCTTGTCCTGTTCAGCAGCTGGCGATATTGGAGAGGAAACCTTTGGCTGTGCAGCATCCTTTGGGGACGGAGTTCTGGATCTTCTGGTGTACACTTTGGTCTTCTCCCCTCCGGAGCTTTCTACATCCACAACCGGAGGCTCATCCTCCGAAGTCGTTTGGCCTTTCTTTTTCGCCGCCCTTGTAGTTCTGGCTTTCTTGGGCTGTGGAGGAACATCCTCCTCCTCAGCTTTCTCCACCTCCTCCTCGTCCGAGGACCTGCTGATAGTCAGGGTCTTCCACCTGCGTTTGCCGATAGGTTTCCTTTTTGCTGCAGGTTGAGTCCCCTTAGGGCTTCTGACCTTGATTTTGAAAGGAGAGGCCTTGGCTGTTTTCCCTTTGGGGTCTTCTTCCCCGGATTCCTCTGAAGTGGACATGGGGTTGAGATTCCCCATCAGGTCGAAAGTGAGGGGAACATTGGCATTTTCCAACACCCAGACCTCATGTTTGATCCAAGCAAAGGTATATTTTAGCACCGGAGCCATTAAGTCCTCCAACTCTGTCACCTCAGGCTCATTCCAGTCAATATCTGCTACTGACCTATCCTTGATGGGTTCATAGACATGGTCCTGGACCAGTTTTCCATCATCCTCCAGCTGATCTGGAATCAGCTTCACATTGTACTGCCTAATTGCCTCTACTGGCAGCCGGGAATACCTTTTCCTTCGTGCATCAAGGTCATCCTTGATGTTGACCCAGTAGTCCTCCAAGTCCTCCTTGTGCCTGTATTCCCGGGTAGCCCTTTTCTGTGACCCTCCGGTGATGTCAAAATTCATTCTCTTTGAATGGAAAGAGAATCCATAGGCTGCCAATTCCTCACCTGCAGTATGAGCTGATTGAATGGAAGGACACATCACATCCACGCCAATCCCAAGAGGGAAGTCACCTCCAAAACCATTTTTATGTTTCTCCTTCTTGACCACCGTATCGAACTCACAAATTTGTCTTACGACCTCCAGTAGCACTATGTGGTCGGTGGGATACCTGGGCAATCTGTAGGGAGCAACAGGGCATCCATCAATCCGGAGATAAGTGAAAGTGGGGAACTGGATGAACCAGGCCCCATAATTCTTAATCAACCCCCTAGCCCCATCGGACAATCTGATGTGCTCCGCATTCTGAAGGGTCCGGGTAATATGCATAGTGAAGGCATCGTTGGCCCTCCTATAATCTCCGTGTCCGAGGTGCAATTCCGGATAGACCTCATAGATAATGTCCTGTCCAATAGCTCCTGCCGGAGTCAGCCCCTTATAGGGATAAGAGATGGCCAGTATATATATAACAAAGGAGGACATGGTGAACTTCTTTCCTTCCAAAACATTCCTCAGTTGCCTATCTATTTCCGCACTGATAAGTCCTGCCCAGTGGTAATTCGTTCCTTGGCCTATCTTGGTGATCACATGGACCATCCAACTTTCCAATACCCCGACAGTTTTGAGTCCGGCCACCCTGCTCAACAGTGTGATGGCATCATAAATATCTGGCCTGAACTTCACCCTGTGCAACTGTTTGGGCAATTTAGAGTGGTGAGACTTGGGCTTCTCAAGCCATGAGTTAATAAGCTGTTGAGCCTTGACTGGCTCGTTCTCATAATACGTGCGAGCAGTGTCAATGTTTAGCACGCAAACCGAGGGGAGATCCGGTATGCTGAAAGCTCGGGCAATGGAGGCTGGACTGAAATTTGCCAACACCCGTCCCTCAGTACTAACTACCATCTGTGTGTCAAAGGCGTACTGCCTAGCACACTCCAAAATCAGTTCGTAACACTGGACTGCTGGAGGGAACCCTGCCACGTGTACCAACCCTGAGTTCATCATTCCTTGCCTCAATGCCGATTGGTCCTTCTCAGCTGTTCTCTGTTTGAATTCTTCGTAACGCCAGGCACCAACGTTGGTATCAGACACATCTGCCCACACGGAGGATATCTTACTCTCTGGGACCTGACTCTTCATGTCTAATCTCAACTTTTCTGTCTCAGAAACTGCAGATGCCCCCGCACCACCTTTGGACTTCCCAGCAGCAGCTTTGCTTGATTCAGCCTGCACATCCAAGAATTATTATTAGAATTTAATTATTAAGCTCATATCCATCCAAAAGGTTAGCATACATCACACAAATCCATTAAAACCAAATGCCAATTGCCAATCTTCCGAGATCCGGAGAAATCAAATAATCCGGGAAAATCGTATAATCCGGGAAAATACATTCGGGGCGGAATTCCGGAGAAATCCGACCCAGACGGACTCCTGCCACCAAAGCACTATTAGCCATGTAAATCATTAATATGCTCGGAAATCAAAGGAAAATCATCAATTTTACTCTTTGGAAATCAAGAAATAGGCATTAACAATCACTCCATCAATTCCCTCATCGAAATATACAAAAGAATGCAATCAGACAGGAAATCCGGAAAAATCCGAATGGGACGGACTTTCGCGGACGGCATCAAATGCACCGGAAATTAACCCTGCCCGCGGAATAAAAGGAAACCGTGAAAATCCGGGAGACCAGAAATTCCGCGACAGCCTCGGAAACCCGAAAAATGGCAAAACGTGCACCAAAACAGGAGTGACCACAAGATCTTCAATATCAAAGCTCGAATGAACCCAAAACCGACGACAATTACCAGACTCGAATATGCAAAGAGTGCCCAACACTCAAAAGCACTCAATGGAAGGATCCCATACTAAAATGACGATGCCCTAAATCGAACAATCACATATCCGCCATTAGAACCAGAGCAAGCTTTTAGGGTTAAAGTATCAATTCGGGATTTACCTAAAAGCCCTCTAATCCTCACAGGACGGGGAAGCCAACATAAAACGAGGCGAAAGTCATTCAAACACAAGATCAAATCATCGCTTTAATCGACACACCAAGAAAACCCTAAATTCGCATGGTAACACATCCCGCACCCAAAACAATTAAGCAACACGACCCAGAATTCCGTCTAAAGTGTAAATATGCAATCAAGCGGATAAACGGAACTCATAGGGCGCGAGAGATGGGCTTCAAATAAAAAAGACGGATCAAACCGACTGAATAAATACGACACCCAAAGTCAAAATAAGAGCCGACCCCAAAATTCAACAACGCCCAGTATAAGAAAATCTCAAATCACCATGCAAACAAACGGAAGAGCGACGAATACATACCATGGAAAAAGACGAGCAGAAATTGAGCTTGGAAAATCAATCCACGTGACAACACGCCCCGGCAACGAGATACTGGCAGCAACACTCAAGCAATCCACGCGCAAACAATCCAAGATCAAACCTCGAAGCTCAAACGGAAGTTCTGAATCGCAGAGCAGAAAACAAAGGGAAGCAATCGAAGTTGGAATGAATCTGAAAATACCCTAAATTCGCCCTTATACCCGTGCTGAACCAAGATACCTCAGCCATTAATGCGCGAAAGCGTTCGACAAGTCAAAGCCGAAACCCGTGCCCCAAGTGGAATTTCGGAGAATCCCAGAATGACGGAGACACGGATTCCGCGGAAATGCAGGAACCGGGGAAATCAGGAAGATCGGGAGTTTGACGGAATCCGGGAAAATCCGACTAGACCGAAAAATCCCGAAGTTAGGAAAAAACCCGGAATCGGAGAATTCGGCAAGAGACGGACAAGGAACCAGGGCCGGAGAAATCCGCCGGAGGCGGAGAATCCCGGATCCAGGTGAAAACCCGGACTTGGCCAAAAGCTTAATTCCAATCAATACCAACCCCAAGGCAAGGGTGAAACCAGCAAAACCAACATGTCAAGACCCCAAAATGATAAATCCAATAAAATCAAAGGTCAAAGACACAACGAAGAAAGGGGGTCCCCCACTCCAAGTGGGGCGTGTGTGCAAGAACTGCACAACAGTGAGGAGGATGAAAAAGGGCATCGATAAGTATCCATGTAAATTACCTTTCAAATGTTTTAGCTATAGTGGTATAGGTCATTATGCTTCCAGATGTCCAAAGAGAGCTCTAAACAATAAGAACAAGGAAAATAAAGGAAATATGATTAGGAAAGCTAACTACATGAAAGAAGATGCTAGTATTTCCAATGATGAATTTGATTATGGAGATTTTGATAATAATGAATGTCTATTTTTGGCTATAAAAGAAGAATCTAGTTCTGCTAATCCTAAAAGTTGTGTGAAGGAAAGTATTCCAGAGATGAAGGATAAAGTTGAAGGTACTTTGGTATCTAATTTTCATGTCAAAGAGGACAAGAATTACTGGGTTTTTGATAGTGGTTGGTCTAATCATATGACCACAGATAAAAGTAAGTTTGTTAAACTTGAAAATTATGATGGAGGATTAGTTAAATTTGGAGATGATTCAGGTGCAAAGATTTGTGAAATAGGTTCAATCAATTTTGATGGAAAGCACAATACTAACAATGTTTACTATGTTAACAGATTAAGAAATGATCTCTTGAGTGTCAGAAAAATGTGTAGAAATGGGTATAATCTTGTGTTTAAGGGTGAAGCATGTGAGATCCAGAAAGGTTCTGAAATTGTGAGTGTTGCTAGTAAGAGAACAAATGGAAACATCTATCAACTTAAGGGTGTTGATGGTCATTGCTTTATGCCATAGATTAATGATAGTTGTTTATGGCATTGGAGGACGTGTCACACTAATTTTGATATTTTGGCAAGAATTAGTTTAGTTCATGTTGTGAGAGATTTACCTAGAATCACAAAAACTATCAATATTGTTTATGAGAGTTGTCAATTTGGAAAGAAAACAAGAAGTAGCTTTAAGGGAAAGGAACAATTTGCTACTAGACTATTGGAATTAGTGCATACAAATATTTGTGGTCCTACAAGGGTGAGAATTCTACAAGGTGACAAGTAATTTATGATTTTGATTGATGAGTATTCTAGAATGACATGGGTTACTTTTCTTAGAGAGAAATCTGATGCATTAGATAAATTCAAGGAATTTAAAGCTATTATTGAGAATGAAATGGATTTGAAAATAAAATGCTTGAGGTCTGAAAGAGGTGGTGAATTCACCTCCAATGAGTTTAACATGTTTTGTGAAGTTCATGGAATAAAGAGGCATTTTTCTACCCCTAGAACTCCTCAGAAGAATGGAGTTGTTAAAAGGAAAAAAAATAGTTAAGAAGCTATAAGAACTATGATGAAAGAGGAAAATCTATTGCAAGTATAATGAAGAGAAGCTATTCATACTATTGTTTACATACTTACCAGAGTTCAAGGTAAAGATAATAGCACAAAGACTCCTTATGAGCTATGGTATTGAAGGACTCATACTGTGAAGTACTTTAGAGTGTTTGGAAGCAAATGTTACATCAAAAGAGAAGAAGAAAACTTAGAAAAATTTTATGCAAGGTCTGATGTTTCTTCCTTGGATATTCTATTAGAAGCAAATATGTTGAAGTTGAGGTAAATTTTTGTTTACTTTCTAAAGTTGAACCTAAATTAGTGAGGGAAGAATATAAGGATGAACATTGTATGAAGGTAATGGAAGAAGATCTTATGCAGATAGAGAAGAATCAAACTTGGGAATTGGTCCCTAGATTGGAAAAAAATAAAATAATTGGAACTAAATGGGTATTTAGGAACAAGATGGATGACAATGGAGAAGTAGTAAGAAACAAGGAAAGAATTGTGTGTAAGGGTTACTCACAAGTAGAAGGGATATTTTTTGAGGATAATTTTGAGTATCTTTGGGAGAAGTTAAGGGTTATTTTCCCTCCTTTCTTGAACTAGATGCATATGGAGGTGCATCAGTCTAGTGAATCTATGGATCTATCTCTTTTCTAGACTGATATTGATGGCTACCTTTGAGGGGGAGTAGGTAGTGTCATGGTTTGTCATTGTGTTGCTAATTTAGTTTGTTGTACTCCTAAGGGGGAGTATTTAGAGTAGGTGATTTTGGTTCAATGTCAAAGAGGGAGAACAATGCAAAAAAAATTATCCCTTTTCATTGATGTCAAAGGGGGAGAGAGAATCATGTGAAAAAATAACTTATCTACTTAGGGAGAGAGAATCATGTGAAAAAGAGAGGTTCTAGGAATGTTGTGTAGCCTATCTAATCTAAAAAAAAGGGAGAGTATTTAGAGCCAATGTGTGGTATTTGGTGGCTTTTGATATCTTGTGTTGTTATTGATGTCAATATGAAGTCTATTGATTGGTGTTATCATTGATGTCAACTATGGGATGAATATGTTGAGGATATTGAGAAAATTGTGGAAAAGAGGAAAACATGTTGTACATATGTAGTTGAGAACTTCAGGAAGTGTTGTGAGTACATGGAGCTATTATTTTGTTCCAAAGTCTATAGATGAGTGAATGGATTAATGAGCTTAGATGATGTCTCTGGTACTTGGTTTCCAAGTGCTTTTGAGAAAATTTAATAAACAAAGTAAACTATGTTGTGAAAATGTTCATAGTGTGCTCTAGTATTGTGCTCCAAATTCTTTTTGTGTTGATGCTATGCCTATGCAGATATTACAAGTTATTCAAGGGTGTTAGAGGTTGCTATATTCAGAATTTGGGTTTCTGGATCATTGTATAGTGCGAGATATTTTCACTAGTATGTGAACTAGTTGATCAGTGATGTTTTTTGTGGTATGGGAGAAATGCATTTTATTTGCATTGCTCTATTCATTGGTTTTAGGTTGTGCAGATTTGGGAAGTTTCTTATAATGATTTTATATTTCTATATTCAAGTTTTAACTTGATGTGGTATAGTACAGTGTGAGTTTCATTTATCAATATGCAATTAATAGTTATCAGTTATCCCGAGTTGAAGTATTTGTTGATGCAAGCTTGGATGAAGTGTTTGATGAATATTAAGTTGTTTGTGGATTATTCTAGATTGAATTCAAGTGAATTATATTGTATGAAACTTTAAGCTTGATTTAAGGAAGCGTATACTTAATGTCTAAGGTTTTTTTCATAGGTGTTGGATGACCTTGTGTTTAACACTACATGTGAGGCTTGTGAAAGTGTGTGGAAGTGTGTTGAGATCTATTTGGGTCCAAATTAAGGATTTGTGTGGGTCAGCTTTCATTCCTATCCACCATAGGAATATTTAGGTATTGACCTATTTCAAATTTGAATGTATAATGGCTAGTGGCTGAAATTCGAGAATTTTTTTGAGGTAGAACTTGATATAAATACTTATGGTGTTGATGCTAGAGAGTGAATGAAAGAGTAAGAAGCAATATATATGTGAGATTGATGTGAGTGATGAGTGTGATGTGAAATTGAACAAAGCAATGTGAACTTCATGTTAGGTTTCCTAAAGGCAATGAGTTGAAGGCATCCAAAATATTTCATGTGAGACTGTGAAAGTGTGCAAGCAATTATGGTGGACTCCTTGTTGCATTGAGAATTATTTTCTCTGTGTAACATTCTTCTTCTATCTTCTTGTATTATTTATGTGGTAGTGAGCTCTAGCTATGATCCTTTTGGAGAGTGTGTCTTATTCTGGCAACGAGCCCCTTTGTACCATTTTTTCTATTACTTATATTGTGAGCTAATCCTCATCATGGTTTTTCCATCATTGTTAAACATGCACATGACAACTAAGAGGGGGTGGGTGAATTAGTTGTCACTCAAATTCAAACTTAAAACCTTACCACTTATCAAATCTTCAACCACACTATTCTTTTATTAAATATAAGCATGAAACATAAATAACAGAAAGTAAATCAACACAATGAACACTAGATTTTTACGTGGAAAACCTAATAAGGGAAAAACCATGGTGAGGATTAACTCACACTATATAGTATTTTCAAAAGAGACTCACTGCCAAAAGAAGGACTCGCTGTCCAAGTACAAAAGCTTACTACCTATAAAAAGGACTCACTATCCAACAAGAAGGCTCACTACCTACACATGATTATACAAAATAGAATAAGGCTTTACATCCCAAAAATGAACTAGAAAGATGCACCTATTATGTGTTGATATAGTTCCATAGATGCTCACAACTGCTGCCTTTTTTATCACACCTTCACATTCATTACTTACTCACTATTTCTTCTATCTCTTTTCTATTGTCTACACAAACTTACTATGCTCTACAAAATAAATATTCGCCATACATCTATATATATCCAATCTCCATCACAAGTACCAATTAGGTTGACCTATTTAGATACAATTCATTATAAAAGATATCAACTGTTAGCTTCAAAAAATATTTTCAAAATGTAATTTAACCATTAGCACAACATTGTGTCGTCTCAAACCAAGAAATAGATCACACATAAGTTTTCATATCATATCAAAACTATCTTAACATGTCATCCAAGAAAGTATTCAACACAACCAACAAAATAATGTCACTTCATTATATGAGCACAAGAACATGAAATAACCTAGTCATTCATGCCTTTAACTTCCATTAGTAGTTTCCCAAAATCACAACCAGAAATTGTCAACTATGGAGAAATGTGAACTAGAATACTGGAGGGGCACCAAAAGTACTAGATCAACCATTAGAGAGGGTAAGTCAGTCCTACACACTAGTTTAGAGTACTAGACCAAACTACCAACATGGCGACATCAATGACAACATATAGATAACCTAGTCATTCTTCCAACAACCTCTCCCTTTGTCATTGATGGCAACATGTAAACAAAAATGATCCTTCTTTCCTCAAAAATTTTTAACTTTCTCCATTTTCTCCAAAACTCTCCCCCTTTGACATCAATGGAAAAGGGTGCCAAAAATGAGTGTAAACATGGTAACATCAAAATTTCAAAATATTTCCAAAATCTTCAAAAACTTCCAACAATTCAGAACGTTTAAGCAAACATATATTTAGTGAAGATTAAATTCTTCACCTGTAACACCTTCTTATACCTTTCTTTGAGAACTGGATACAACTTCTTCCAGTTAAAAGCAATAGACTCCATTTTTGTGCATGTACTTTCCAATAATCCCAATAGAGTAAAGGAGGGTGACCAATCTACAATAGAACATTGTTTCTCAACATCTTTTGCATCAATAAGAATTTATGAAAGATGCTCTAACTGGACTTCAAAATTTTCTTTAAGAAGCTAGAAGTGTTGGAAAGAGACACTACACGAGTCATCTATTATTGTCATTGATGGCAACCCTAGTCAGTGATCTTATCCACACTTCAGTATTTGCTTGTACCTGAAGTCGGATTGAAGTTTTGTGATTAATTGTTAAAGCTAATACAAAGCATCCAACAGAGTTGTGTTCATCGATTCATACGTAATTTCCTATTATCATTTTTTGTTTTGGATCTCAGTGAAGGTTTTTCAATGTCTAAACTATCTTATCTTTGAATCATAGAGCCTCGTGTTGATTGGTGTGAAAGTTAGAAGATCTAATTGATTGATTTTTAGTTTAACAGTACAAAAAGGCCGACTTGATGAGTATAGCGTGTTGTGGATCCTTGAGGAATAATTATTTAAGGTGTTTCATGTTCGAGGATATTGTTTTGGGTTCTCACTATGTTGTATCCAACTTTGATTGATTGACATTAATAATTGTTTATGGATTCAGCCAACAACTTGTACATGTTTTATATTTTATAAAAGTTGACATCTAGTAGTTGTAATTCCTAGTCGTGGATATATCTAAGTGATTGTTCATATCATTTTGAGGTGTGTTTTGATGTGTTGCAAAAGTTAGAAGGATTATAGATTGATTGTGCATAGTTTCACTTGTGCAAAAGAAGGTTGGTGATTCAAATTAAGGCAGATAGAGTTTCAAGAGAAGAATTAGATAAAGTGTGAAGAATGTGATTAATGTTCTTAATCGAAACTATACTCAAGCATTAGTAGATGCTAATTTCATAGTTCATCCACTCCATATTGTTTATCTATTTATGTAAGACAGTGAGTCTTCTTTTGGGCAGTAAGCCTATTGTATTTGAGTAGTGAGCTATGGCAATTTTCCTGAATGCATGTGCATTCCCATTTGTAAATACTTATTTTGAGTATACTCATATTGTGGATTGGCCTTCCACTGTGGTTTTTCCCCTAACAGGGTTTCCACATAAAAATTCTTGTGTTATGGTGTTGTGGTTTATTGTCTTGTGTTATTGCATCTTTCCTTTGGTTCAATGCTATAAATTGTTTAAAGATAAAGTTAATAAAGTTAAATTTTGTAGAACAATGATTCAACCCCCCTCTCAGTGTTCCTTGATTCCAACAATTGGTATCATAGCCTAGTTCCTCGAAATAATTTTAAAGGCTTGGGGAAGATTTGGGAAGGTGATTCAATGGATTCTAGTAGCCTTCAACAAAAAAATTTTGTGGCACTAGATAATCTTGATCTGTCCAAATCTGAAGTCTAGGAATTGCAAGCAAGCCTCATGAATGTTGACAAATTCATTCAATCATTGAAAGATAAAATCAATAAGTCTAGCGAAAAGAGAAAGGATCTCTGTGATCAGCTTAAGTAGAAAGAAAGTAAAAGCATGGAAGATGAACAACTTAGTCAATCCTTGAAGGAAAAGATAGAATAATGTGAAAAGCTTATCGGTAATAATGTTGTCCTAAGGCATGAGATGGAATCTATTTTGATGAGGATGTAGCAGAATTAATGATGGATTTAATTAGTTGGAGTTTGAATTGGAACAATCCAGGAATAATGAAGAAGAGCTTCAAAGAAAAATTGTTACTCTTAGGGATGAACTTGCTACTGCAAATGAATACAAGGATAAGTTCAAGATTAGCTCAGCTAAGCTTGGTGAACTAATTCAAAGTTAGAGGACTGGAAGTGACAAGCAAGGTCTTGGATATGAGAAAGGAGAAAGCTCTGGATCTGGTCAAAGGAATTTCAAGTCAGGAAATCATATGAACAAAGCTAGAAGGTATCCGGTAAGACAACCTAATTCTCAAAAGTTCAATGGATACTATTTTTTTGCAATAAATTTGGTCGTATGGCTACTCAATGTAGAAGCAGAATGAATCCAAGTGGTCCATTATTCTCACGTTAGTGTTTCAATTGTAATATGTATGGTCATAAGTCAATTGAATTCAAAAATATGTCAAACAATTTTTCCAATAGAAATGTCAAATGTTATGCCTGCAATAAATTTGGCCATATTGCTAACCAGTGCAGATCAAGAGAAAATCAATGGAATAACTGGTTTGGACAAAGAAATTTTGTGTGCTATAATTGTAAGAAAACTAGTCACATTGCTAGATTCTGTAGAAGTGGGAAGGGCCCGGTAAACAAAGAGAAAAATGTGAAAAAAGATGATAAGGGAAAAGGAAAAGTTGCTACGGATGAGATTAGGAAGCAAATGAAGAAGACATGGGTGAAGAAGAGTGCTTCTGATGAAGGAACTGAGTCTGCACCAGAATTTGGTACTAGAAATTCTTCTAGGAATTAGTTTAAGGCCTCTGGCCTAGGGGAATTTCTCAAGAAAATATTTTACCCCCTATCAGTAGTTGATACCAAAATGTGGAAAATTGCAACGGTTGCATTGATGATCTACAAATGTTTGGGATCTCTTGTGGAGGAAATTTATGCAAAATTGAAGGTCCGCAGAAGAATTTTCTTTCACAGACCATGAAAACAAGGTATCCAAAAGACCTAGGGAAAAAGTATTTATTGCGATAAGAGGTTAGGTATGCGAATGATAAAAGGTTTCTTTTATTTCTCATTTGTCACATTGCATTTTGAGAAGAAGAAGTTTGGAGAGCTCTACAAGCGAATTTTTGTGAAGATACAAGTCTAAAGGCAATTCGGTGATCAAACCCTAATCTGGTGAAAGGTGTTTATTTGTAAACTTGTGAACTTGAAATTTCTAGAAATGGCTACTCCATTGGTTGTTGATATTAAGGATAGACCCTGTCCAAAATTCAAATGGAACCCATTCAAATCTATTGAGATAAAACCATTAGGTGCATTTTCTTTCGTTTCATATGGTGTTTTGCATATTGAAGATATTAGGGCATATATTCATATGAATGTTGAGGAATTAGGAAGCTCCCAATTGTTAAATTTGTATGCAAATCACATTGTGGGAGAGGATCTCTATGTAAGGCCTGAATTCAAGACTTTGGAGGAGAAGTTCACACAAATTGTGAAGTTTCTCATGTTTAACGAAAATGAATGGGTTCAGTACATATTGAGTTGAGTACATGTTGATTTTATGTGGTTAAATCAAACTTTCAAGATCATAAAGGAAGCTATAAGGATTGTTACTGGTCTAAATTCATTTGGTGGGTTGCCGACATTGAAATCTGTGAAGAACCAAATAGTCACTAAGGCAACCGATTTAGTTTTTGACAAGAGAGCCATGACAATAAATGCCATCATTGAAGTAGATGTAAGATTTGCTTCTATGGTTATTGGATATAAAATCTATCACTCTAGTTGGGATAACTCTGTATTTGGTACTGCAATCTATGCAACTTATCAGATGGTGAAGGAAAATGCAGAATATGACTTGTGTGAGTTACTTCGGGGCCAACTAATTGAAAATCTTGGAAAAATCAAGAAGGAAAAGAAGAATTCTTTCAAGTATGGTAATCCATTATTATGTCTATTCTTCTACTTCATGAATGAAGATCTGGGAGTTGGTAAAGTGCAATGGCAAGGTGATAAATCGGTAGTTGTTCAAATCAGAGACATCTTGTATAGAATTGGTGATAGGAAAGCAAGGAAAACTACTATCTAGGGTTACTTCAAAAAAATTCAAAGTGAAATGCAAGCTAGGGAAAGGATTCCTACATTTATTGTGGAAAAATACAATGACACTATTTACTTCATGGTTGACATTAATCAGTGTTTGATGGAAGCAACTGAACCTAGAATAGTTTGGATAATGCCTATGGGATATGAGGTCGAAGCACACATTTTGGAGGTTGTATCCCCAACACTTGTTGAGTAAACCTTGGGATTCGACAGAAGAAAGGTTTGGTAACTTTGAAGAGAAGGATATGCAAGTGTATGAACAACTGAAGAAGCCTATGATAGTCTAGAAGGTAAGAAAGGAAGTTGAAGCTTTTGCAGAAAGCATGGGAATATCATCTGAAGTAGTAAGGGAAGCTAGGAGGAAAAAAGAACAAGTTGAAGAAGGAGAGCCTACTAGAATTGAATCTACTATTCCAACAACATCCTCTACCAGATCTAGGTCTACAATGAGTTCTACACTCTCATTCAGTCATGCAAATAAATCAAGCCCTGTGAAAGTGTAGACGCCTAAAAATTACCTAGGCCTGCAAGCTTCATTATTACCACTTCTTTCCTAGAATAATTATGACATTTAATTATGTCCTCAGTCCACATTCGACTATTGATTAAATAATTCATAATTATTTAATTAATTCATGTCCTTTTATTCTTCATGATTATTAAATAAATAAATTTTATTTATTTATTAAATACGCCATTAATTGTCTAAGTCTTTCCTTAATTAAATAAATTTCTTAATTTATTTAATTCCCCTTTGTCATATATTTCTTCATGATTATTAAATAAATAAGTTTTATTTATTTATTTAATATGTCACTAATGTCATAATTAAATAAATTGATTAATTTATTTAATTAGTTAATCTTATCTTCTAAATTAAATAATTAAATTTAATTATTTAATTGCCAATTAATATTCCTCTCATTTTAAATAAATGAAATTATTTAAAATGTCATCACTTTCTTAACTGTCAATCTATTTTGGTAAACAATCTGAAAAAGATTATTTATTGTCTCACAAAATCCATATTTTGAATTAATTTAATTCAAAATAGTAACTAATCTTCCAAAAATCAAGTAATCGGGCACATTCTTGATTTTCCAAATCTGATCTTCATTCAAATCTTATCTTCTTGATTTTTCGAATCTTAAATCGGACAATCTTTATCTTCTTGATTTTCAAAAATCTTTATTTTTAATTAATTTGTCTCATTTATTCTCCACCGTCGATCCAATTATCTAAGACATTATTCTGACCGTTCAATTAAGGATTTTTCCCTAACCCTGATTAGGGATTCTCAGGTTTAATCTGGACCTCTCATTCTAGGTCTTTCTTAGAATTTAATCTCATTCCTCCGCTCAAAATTATGTTTTCTATAAAAGACAATTTTGCTCATAATTTCAGGATCCAACAAATTCATTTTTAATTTAATAGTCATTATAGTCATTTGGCATTAGTATTCATTACTTCATTTTAGCATATTGTCATAGACATAGGTGTAATTTTACAAATCCTTCAACATTTGCATAGGACTTGGACATTATTATAGGTTGCTCATTTGAAATCTGAGGGCCTCATCTAATTTGCTACAAACTAGAAGGTGTAACAAAGGTGAACCATGGAAGATGAAGATTTCTGGTAACATTGTTCCTTCTATTTTCATGTTTATTTCCTTTGTGCTTTGTTACTTCATGGGATTTTGATGTTTATTATCTAATAAGCTTACAATCCAATTTTCCATAGATACATTTGGTGAACCTGACGTGAACACAACTTTGTTATTTGCTTTTATTTCTGTACGGTTTTGTGTTCTTTGTTGTTTTTGAAGGTACAGGTACAGAGCGACACAACCATTTTTTTTAAATTGTGATGCATTTGATGCGTCGCGAGGCATTCGCCAACACAAAAGCTGCAATTGCTCTGATAAGCTGCAATCAATATCTTGAACAACGCATCTACTCTGTCGTGCCGCATTTGAAGTCTTGAATGACGAATCTGCTCTGTCGTGCTGCATTTGACTGGTAAAGATTTTATTTTATTTTTGGCATTCTAATTTTTGGATTTTAGGGTTTTCTGGTTGCTAGTTTCTTTCTAGTTTTTTGGTCCTTTGATTTCCTAGTTTTTCATTTCTGCATGTTAGCTAGCTTAGGGTTTTTTGTTACTAATCTCCATTAGCAGCATGTGGCGGTAACTATTCATGTGTCGAAGATCATTTAATAAAGGAACTACTAATCTTTTGTCTATAGATTCGAATGTCGAAGACAGAATAAAACAAACATTGTGCTTGTTTTTCATAGATTAGCAAACATTTAACTTTGGTGCACATAAAAAGAACATTCATGTCTTCTTTGCTTAATTATGTTTGCAAGATGGTAGGTGAGTATGCTCTCACTTGGTGAAAACCTCGTGATCAGAAAACCAGACCCATTTTTATTTGTTATTACCCTAACTTGCTATATCAGAGTATCCTCTCCCCTCGCGCTTTCGGGCGATCTTGGGTGTAAGAGAAACAGTTACCAACTCCAGAAATTGGGCCTGCATGGGGATTTCATCACCCCAACGCGACTCAAACCGGCAATGGAGCTAAAGCCAAGCTACCCCCGACTAGTATATAAATGTAAACCTTAAGGGAAAACCTAAGGTTGCTTGTGCGGATGTGTCATACAGACGGAGTTGTACTCCCTTAAACCCTGTTGAGCTTAACCTCTTCAGGCTGGAGTGCCACCTTAATGGTGATTAATCTCTTGCCCCATGTATGGCCACTTGAATGGGGGTCCCTAACTAAAAACTCTTGTATAGAAAGCCAAAATCCTTCTATTTGCTAGTGCAGCACCGGTCAGTGTGAAGGCATCCACACTTTCGCAGTTTGTAGTAGAGGTGATTAGCTCGCCATGGGAGTTTCATGGGGGTTGGAAGCTTGGTTGGCCTGAGAAGAGAGTGCACTATAAGGGGGAGCCCGTGCAGCCAAGCTTCTGAATTCACATGCTACAGATATGCGGTTGGGGAAACCTGGATGGAATCTAGCGAATATTGTCATGGCCTCACCTAGGATTGTGCTTATCTAATGTGTGTTTGGTTACTTTTCAAAAACTATGTTTGTCAAGTGCTTTCTGGTTTCATCACAGCTCCAAAAAAAACATTCAACACCAAACATATCAAACTTGTAATCAAAATGACAAGAAAATCAATTTGAAACAAAACTGTATCGCATCTGTCGAACTGCAATTGATTTTCTGAACGCAATTGCTCTGTTAAACCGTAGTTGATACTCAAAACGTCACATTCTGTATGTGTCACGATGCATCTGAACACTATAGAGCCACATGTGCAAAATTGAAATGCAACTGACTGTCATCGAGTCTCATCTGATAAACCGAGTCACACTTGTCTGTTTCTAAGTCGCATCTGCTAAACTTGAGCCGCATTCACAAAACCACAACACAACTGACATCTCACTTGACGCATTTGCTTGTCACTGTTTAAAACTTCATCCAAAGTCAAATCTGAAGTCTTCATCTTGTCAATAATCTGTCAAACACTGTTTGCTAGAAGATTCTATCATAAACCAAACTTGAAATTGCTCAAAGTCTTGTCCATTAGTTTGCATTCGTCACCATAGGTTGCATCCTTCATTATTTTAGTTGAATACATTTCACATTAGGTTGTCCCTAGGTTCACATTTTTGCATCTTTAGGATTAGGTAAACCTCAACACAACTTGCAACATCATTGTTTTCGAAACTAGGCTCTTTTGGACTAAGTTATCAAACCCCTTTTTCAGTCATTGTCCTCTTTTGTGGATGTTCCAACTCAAAAGTCTAGTTAGGAAAATTCACTAGTCATTTTGACCTTGTCACCTTGTCATTTTCAACAAAGTCCTCTAGTAACCAAAATCGAAAACAAATTTTGAGCTTAGAAGTGCTTAGATACCCTTGTCTTACATTGCATTTTAAGTCTTCACATTGCATATCCTATTTACAAAAATTCAAAACATTAGTCATCCTAGTCATCATTTTGAACTTAGATCTTGCATAATATCATCATTATTAGTTGTCATTCCCATTTGAGCAATATCATTTATGGTGGAAACCAAACTTCAAAAACAACAACAACAAATGGCAAACTCTCGGCAAGACCCCATGTCTATTGTCGATAATCCAAACTGGACCTTTTATGATCCATTTTCCAATCCAAACGATCCACCTCCAGTGACAATGCAAACCTCATCAAATGGTACATTTGAACTCTTCTTGCAAAGAGATAAATACGGTCAAATACTTGAGGAAAACATAGAGGCAATAGCACAAAACCCAGAGGCCTCTCACTTCGTTGAAACAATGGTTTGTCACGACAAAGACAGATTCTTGGATATACTCTTGAGTGAAGGAGCCGAATTACCTCAAGGATTTGACATTAACACAATAAATGTGACACCTCCTAACCCTAATAACAAAAACACACATAACATGTCACATAGTGGTCAACCTCCAAACAATACAAGCAATACTTCCTTTGACACCACAATGACAGTGCATGCTACATCCAACATCCCAAACACCTCCAACACCATAAATACCATGACAAAAAATACCACGATAGTAAATTCCATGGGGGCATCATCAAGTCACAACAATCCCCCCTTGATAGCTCCATCTACTACCATGAGTACACCTTTGACATATCCGCTCAGTGGTATTTCACAAAATCCTTTGGGAGGGGGAAAGGGACGCATTTCTATCCAAGGACAACAACCAAACATTAACATGACAACATAGTCACATGTCATTGCCTCCCAAGGTACAAATCCAAACATTCCCCTTGTGCAAACCCAACAATTTGCACAAGGTGGCCAAATAACGCAACCCATGGCACCATTAACACATCATAACGTTCATGGTCATCACATTCCCCAAATAATGACACACATGACTGGGGGACACATCCCAACCTACTCATCTAACATTCATACTCACCAACATGCACCCAATCATAACTTTCAATATCAACAACACGTCAATCCACACACATCATACATATCACAACAATCCACATCGCCACAATACACCAATATTCATGCAAAACAAACAGGGACCTATGGTGTACCAGGAAATCCAACATACGGAAACATAAATGACCCTACTATGGATGCCCTCCAAACAAGAATGATGGGTTTAGAAAAAACTATTCAAAACCTTTACATTTTAGGCCAGAAATCAGAAATATCATATGAATTAAATGTATACCCATTCGACATGAGCATATACATGCCTCCATTTCCTCCAAGATATGTGTCACCAAATTTTACAAAATACAGAGGCAAGACAAACCCCATTGAACATGTTCGTGAATTTGCAACCAATTGTATGGACATCGCCTATGAACAAACATACTTGATGAGACTTTTTTATAAAAGTCTGGCGGGTCAAGCCCTTGAATGGCTTTCCACACAAAAGGATATCTAGACATGGGATGAGCTTAAACAAAAATTCATCAAAAACTATGCGTACAACATCGACATGGACACCTCCATCACTAGCTTGTGCAATCTCACACAAGAGGATGTTGGTGAGACTTTCATCCCATTCTTTCAGAAATGGAGAAGTCTAGCTAGTAGATGTCCTATTGTTATACCTGAAAGGGAAAAGGTTGACATGTTCATGCAAACACTTCTTGGGCCCCTAAAATATGCATTGCAAGTACATTGTTGCACAAACTTCATAGACTTAGTTGAAAAAGGGGTCCAGATTGAGAAAGCCCTTATTGCAAAGGGAGAATTGTGATATGGTTCCAAAAACACAAATGTCAATCCAACCACTGACAAGAATAAATACTAGATTAAAAATAAGCACGTTACAAATGACGGTGTTGTTGATGCCAAGACTACAAACGTTGTGGGTCCTGTACTAGCCCTAAAAGGGGTTCAACAACAACACCAACCAACAACAACATCGACACCCCCTCCTAATGTCCCTTTCAACAATCAGAACAGTCAAAATAACCAGGGACAATACCATCAAACGAGACAATTTCCCAAAGGTTGCACATACACTCCTTTGGATGAACCCATTGAAGAAGTCCTTAAGAAATGTATCCAAAATGGGGTCATTACACTCCAAGAACCAAAACCATATGATCCAAGACAATTCAAACCAGCATGGTGGAATGACAATGCATTTTGTGAATGCCATCGAGGAAAAGGACATACAACCTCTAACTGTCAACAATTGAAAAACCTAATACAATATCTCATTGAGAGTCATGTCATTGAAGTAGGTGGATCTTAGTTTGCCTCCAATTCAGATCATACTATCTAAGAATCCACTACAGGACCATGGTTCTCATAATGCTTCCACATCAGGACCACAGATGCACAATAATCAAGCTAGCTTTGCCCAAGTCAAGTATGACTATTCTGGTGGACCTATTATAAACAATGTCCACACTGATAATGAATACATCAATACCATTACCGTCAGGAGAGCACCCCAATGTAATGCTATTACTCACAGTGGCAAAGTCACTATAGCTGGTCCACCTACCGCTAGACAAGCGAAAATCACCATACTGGGCCCATCTGCTAAATAGTCACAACCTGTCCCATCTGCTAAACAGCCAGAACCTGTCCCGACCACAAAGCAATGGAAACCCAAAAGTCAGTTCAACCTCATCGACCAGCTAGGAAAGACTCCCGCACAAATCTCTATACTCAAGCTGCTTCGTATCTCTCCCGCACACAAAGATATCCTAGATAAAACCCTGCTAGAGTCGTAGGTCCCCAAGGACATCAATGTCAATCAATTTGAAACCATGGTGGGATATCTCACTATGCCTCACCATGTCACCTTCTTGGATCAAGATTACTCATCACCTAAAACCAACCACAATGATGCATTGCACATAGAAACTTTTGTCCACAAGCACAAAGTTAGACAGGTTTTAGTAGATGGTGGAGTAGGATTGAATATATGCTCTCTCAAACTGGTTAAGGCTCTAGGGTTCTCTGATGCGTGCGTAGACCCAATGAAGAGTATAGTGATCAAAGCATATGATAATGAGGAATCCTCTTCATGGGGCGTTATCTCTCTCCCAATCAGAGTGGGACTGGTCATTATGGACACAACCTGCCAGGTCCTAGATTTGGAACTACCATATAACATCTTACTAGGCCATCCATGGATTCACACCTTAAAAGCCGTTCTGTCCACATACCACTAGTGCCTAAAGTTTCCATTTGACGGCACGGAAATAACCATATATGGAGACCCTGACCCTTTCCAATATTATAAAACTTAAGGGGTATCTCTGAAAACTGAGTTCCTATTAACTGAGAAGCACCTGGCTCCTCGTCATCCAAATATATTGACCCATCCACACTCACGCCATCTTCCACATCCACTCCATCCATGTCTTCCACCATACCACCACCTTCCACTAGCCCTAAGACTGAATCCACTGTCAAAATCCAGGACCTCGGTTGTGGAGAATTCAAACTACACACAACATACAACATAACAACAATGCCTAGGTCTCCAAAGGACTATGGTCGGCCATGTTTCAGAATGGAACCTCAGGAAATTTTTAAAGTTCCACCGAAAACAGTTTTTATCAAGTGAGGAGACATGAGTAAGGAAGACCTTACTGACATTATAGGCTGGATGTATAAGGATACTGTCACACTACCCCTGTTACCAATTCAAAGATATGGCAAAGGTTATGACATCATGAAGGCTAAAGGCTACGATGGTACTAGTGGCCTAGGAAGAAATAAAATTGGCCGAAGGGAACCCATAGAAACTTTTCAAATTCTGAAATATCATGGATTAGGGTTTGGATCACTCGACAATGATGATCAACGTACCTCTGGACTTTCAAATGAGCAAGTACATGCTTCAGATAGTGTCGAGACTACTAGGGAAACCCTCACCGAAACGAACTCCCACGAGTGGGAATTTGGCTCAGAACGATCCCTAAGTGACTGTTGTCTTGATGATTGTTTATCGAACCAGGGGAACTGACCTCTGAACAACGATTTTGGAAAAAATTCAAAATTGAACAGGAACCAAATAGTCAACGTCCCATTATCACTTCCCATGACGTCCAACACCCATCATCTGAACCCCCTCAGTCCAACCCATCTGAAGTATCAGATGACATTGACAATCAAGGCTATAAAACCTTCACTCCGTATTTTGACAACGCATATGGCACTAGTGAAGGAGAATATTGGATGGAATCTGATGTCGAGTTTGAGGATGATAATCTCATCTACAACATCGTTGAATACGTTTGTATGTTGTCTACATCCTCACCCCAATTCACCAACATTGACGATGGTATTTCCTTAGTTTACCCTAAACTAGTCGATTGGGACCAACAAGGACCGCCAGTGCTAGATACATTTCAGAATGATGAGGCAATTGCTGAATTTATGGGATTATGAGAAGGCATACCCAGTGGGGACCACAAATCAGGATTTTCCATTGATTTAGACTATACGACATACTTCGGAGAGACTCTTCAGTCCTCTAGTCGCAAAAGTAAAAATAAGAATAAAACAATAAGTGAAACGTCTCTAAGTGAAAACCGAAAGGAACCTCTTGACGATAAAATAGTAAAAATAAAGGACATATCTACGGGTGAAAACCTCTCTGAGGTGCCCAAAGATGGAGGATTGGACTTTCTCCTCGTGCAACAGGAGAAATCGGCCATGCTTATTGAAGACACAATAGAGGATAACATATCAACTACAGAAGATCCCAAGATGGTCCTTTTTGTTGCATCATTAACTGAAGATGAGAGATCAGAATTTCATAAATTCTTTGCAGAACGAAAAATCAACTTCGCATGGTCCTATGTTGACATGCCAGGATTGGACCCAGAATTATTTCTACACCATCTCCCACTATTACCTAATGCCAAACCGGTCAAGCAGAAATTGCACAAAATGCACCCTCAAGTTGCTCTATTGGTCAAGGCCGAGTTAAAGAAACTAATGGATGTCAGATTCATACAATCTATAGATTATGCTGAATGGATTTCCAACCTAGTGTCAGTGACAAAGCCAAATGGATAGATCCACGTATGTACAGACTTTCGAGACCTAAATAAAGCATGCCCGAAGGATGACTTCCCTTTGCTAAACATTGACATCATAGTTGATCTTACCACAGGATATGAGATGCTATCCCTCATGGATGGTTTCTCTGGCTATAATCAGATTCACATTGCTCCTGAAGACCAACACAAAACAACATTTACTTGCCCATGGGGTACATATTGTTGGAATGTCATGCCATTCGGTCTCACAAATGCAGGTGCCACATACCAAAGGGCTATGACCACAATCTTCCATGACATGATGCACAAAATAATGGAAGATTATGTAGATGACCTATTGGCCAAATTAGCAACCAAGAAAGACCATCTAAAGGTACTCGACACAATTTTCAAGAGACTTGAAGAGTACAAAGTACTGCTAAATCCTAAGAAGTGTGTTTTCGGGGTCACATAAGGAAAACTCCTGGGATACATAGTTTCCCGAAGAGGTATAGAGGTTGATCCAGCAAAGGTCAAAGCCATCATAGACATGCCTCCGCCTAAGGAATCAGTGAACTAAGAACTTTACAAGGCAAAGTGCAATCTATTAGGCGTTGCATAGCCCAGTTGGCAGATAAGTGTCACCCATTCCAGTATTTTTTGCATAAGGGTATCCCCTTTGTATGGACCGATAAATGTCAAGAAGCCTTTCAGCAAATCAAAGATTACCTACTGTCAACACTAGTCCTCATGCCTCCAATTCATGGAAAGCCATTGATACTCTACATCTCGACTACTAGTTCAGAACTGGGGGCATTACTGGCACAAAATGATCATGAAGGAAAAGAACGAGCCATCTATTACATCAGCCACACACTAATAGGGTATGAGTTGAACTATACACACATTAAACGTGCATGCCTTGCTATTGTCTTTGCATCCCAGAAATTAAGACACTATATGCTCAGTCACCAGACACAGCTAGTTGTCAAGATTGATCCACTAAAATACCTCTTAAGTCAGGCGGCATTAACAGGCCAGTTGGAAAAATGGGTTATGATACTAAGTGAGTATGACATACAATATGTCGAGTGTAAGGCAATAAAAGGACACATAATAGAAAATCAACTAGCAAGTGCACCGATTCAAGTCACTCATCCACTAGTAACTGATTTTCCTGATGAGTCCATTTTTCATGCGGAACCGATGGTACCATGGAAGCTTAATTTTGATGGGTCTCATACTAGTCATGGCTCAGGCGCTGCAATCTTGTTTATCACACCACAAGGGGATTCAATTCCTAAGGCATTCCAGATCGCTTTCCCTTGTACAAATAACATTGCTGAATATGAAGCATTGGTCATAGGTCTCAAAATGGCAATTAAATGGAAAATTAAAATGTTGCATGTATTTGGGGATTCCCAGCTTGTTATCAACCAAGTGAATGATGACTATGAAACAAAGGATGAGAAGTTTCTTCCCTACAAGAGGATGGTCGATAGTTTCCTGACACACTTCCAATTGATTTCTTTTGAACAAATCCCTAGGGTACAGAATAAGGTAGCTGATGCAATGGCTACTATTGGTTCTCTCTTGGACATCCCTCAAAATGTGTCATAATTTGAGTTCTTAGTAGAACAACTTTTAATCCCAGCATATGATATCCCAGAATCAGAAATGGTTTGTGAACTTGTTGGTCCCAACTCTCCCTGGTATCAGGACATTTACGACTACCTAAAATCTCAAACCCTTCCACTCAACCTGTCCAATAACCAAAGGAAGTCCTTCATCCAAAAATCTGCCAAGTATGCCATCGTCAGTGACACCCTATACCAACGTAGTTTTGATGACACCCTCCTTAGATGTCTCGACACTGACGAAGCATGTACGACCTTATGTGAAGTGCACAACGGTATATGCGGATCTCATTCGAGTGGTCCTACTCTAGCTAAGAAAGTAACAAGACTTGGGTATTATTGGCCAACAATTGAAAGGGATGAAATTGAATATGTGAGGACTTGTCGCAAATGCCAGATTCACAGCAACTTGATTCATGCTCCAGCACAAGAACTTCTACCAATCACTTCTCCTTGGCCCTTCGCTCAATGGGGAATCAACCTCATGGGTAAGATCCATCCAACCTCAACCAACGGCCATAAATTCATTATCACTGCCACTGAGTATTTCATGAAGTGGATCGAAGCCATCCCATTGACATATGTTACCGGAAAACAAATATCAAAGTTCATCCTTAACTACATCATTTGCTGGTATGGCCTTCCGTAGTCCATCATCACTGACAACAGATGTCCATTTAAAAACCAATACGTTCGGGAGTTATGTGATCGATTTCATATTCAACACCATTTTTCATCTCCATACTACCCACAAGGAAATGGCCAAGCTGAGGCATCCAATAAAACCATTGTCAAAATCCTCAAAAAGACTGTCAATGACACTGGCTGTGACTGGCACATACAACTCAACCCTGCTCTGTGGGCTTAACGAACTAGCATTTGTACACCTACAGGAGCCACTCCATTTTCCCTAGTCTTTAGCACTGAGGCCATCTTACCCATTGAGGTCGAAATTCCTTCATTACGAGTCTCCCTGAAGGGTCTAACTAATGAAGAGGAGTATCGACAATCACGCTTGCACGAGCTGGAAATGCTTGAAGAAAGAAGGCAAAATTCACTGAACCATCTCCAAGCATATCAGAACCATCTTTTTCGTAGCTACAATAAGAAGGTTATGGTTAAACAATTTGACATTGGCGACCTAGTTCTCATGCAGAACCCCAAGAACCAAGCCGAGGGAGAAAAGCTAGGAAAATTTGAACCAAACTAGTTGGGTCCCTACATTATCATATCTTGTTTCGGTTCTAGAGCTTATCAGCTGGCCACACCAAATGGAGAACAACTGACAGATCCCATCAACAGTTTACATCTCTGAAGGTTCTACGCATAGCATCAGAGGACTGAGTTGGAAACCAAAAAATACAAAATAAATAAATAAATCAAAAATCAAAAAATTGTCACCCTAATGAAAACCCAACAAACAGGCGTCTTGGTGACACCAAAAAAAAATAAAATAAAAAAGTCAAGAAAATAGTAAAGAGAAAAATTCCATCCTACAGTGAAAACCTGGCAAATAGGGGCCCTGGATAAGTACCATGATGAAAACCTGGATGTGTAAAATAAATCATCTATGTGGACTCTTACACTTAGGGGAAAGTTCTCTCATCTCCTAGGCCTTCTTCTTGGCATTGGCATTTGACCATTTAATCTATATCATTCCCACTTATCTTGGTCTTGACATAAAACTGACACACATAAATCATGCTTTGGGAAAACTCTTGACATGTCTATCCTTCGGTCATACATGATTCACGAAACATTATGTCATTCACCATCATAGTCTTATTGTCCTTATACGACATAGCCCTTGAAAATCATATGACAATTCCTTTAGTCTTATGTCTCCCATCTTTTACCAAGGCCACCCCCTATCCTTTCATGCCTGTCACCTATCTTGGCTTTCCCTTGTCAAATGGTCTAAGGATAATCATCATCCCATCTAGTCCTAACCAAGTCATTCCAAATGCAATGATTCTAGTCCATACAAGCACATTATCCAAAATTTTCCTTGACTGGGTTCCTGGCTCGGCTGTAGACCTCCATACTTCCATTACATTATCATCATCATCCTCACGTTGTTTTGGGATGCGTCCTTCCCACGTCAAACAACGTTGTCATCACCTGTCAATTGGTATTCATCTTGACTAGGGGCACAATCATATTTTTCCTTGGATTCTCAGGTGTAGGCATCAGTCATATGCATTTGTCACAATCCTCTTAAATGTCAAAATCCAAAAAAATCATAAAAAGACAAAAAAAAAACATAATAAAATGTCCTGAAAAAAGACCTAAAAATCATAAAACGTCCTGAAGAAAAACACAAAAACATTCAAATCAATGTCAAAATCCTAAAAATGGAGTCAAAGTCAGTCATGTCAGTCAGTCCATGTCATTGTCGAACTACAAGGTCTCTGAGTACATGACGTAGGCAAGGCCATCTGTCGATGAGCCCCCGAGGCCGCACTAGGTCAGTCCATTAGGGTTCATGACACTACACTGGCACACACGTCAAAAATCTGCTAGTCACGATAGATCATTTCTCCAAACGGGAAAACTCCTAAAACAAAGTATGGCAATTATTCATTCAACATGGCAATCGTATCACCATGGTATATTATCGTCATATGATCAACACAAGTCAAACTCAGTCAAAACAAGTCGAACTTAGTCAAAACAAGTCAAATTATCGCAACCAGTCAAACTATCAACTCTTGGTTACCTTTCAGATGCGTCCTTCTGAAGAATAACCTTAGTCATTTATGCCTTAGGATGTGTCCTTCCTAGGAATTGTCCCTATCATTTGACATTTTTGAGGGATCCTTTCTGACACTTAAGGATCATTCCTCTTGGCATCACCGTTCTTTCAGATGTGTCCTTCTGAAGAACAAAACTCTGACATTGGTGTTTTAGGATGTGTCCTTCCTAGACATCGACATTATTCAGGATGTTTCCTTCCTAAATATGGCAACCTTCGGCATTCATCATCTCGACATCATTAAAACTTGACATCCAGACACAATTGGCAAATACTTGGCATTTGTTTTTGGCTTTTTATCATGTTGCTACCTTTTCAGCGAGATCCTAACACCGGGATTTAGAGAAGCAGTGATGTATCATGACATTTGTATTGTCTTTTGACACTCATGTTACCAGTTTTTCAGCAAGATCCCAACAATAGGATTTAGAGAAGCGGTGAAGTATCATGACTGTTGTCTTGTCTTTTGACACTCATGTTACTAGTTTTTCAGTGATATCCTGACAACGGGATTTAGAAAAGCAACGATGTATCATGATTGTCTTATCTTGTCTTTGGATTTTTCATCATGTTACTAGTTTTTCAGCGAGGTCTTGACAACAGGATTTAGTAAAGCAGCAACGTCTCATGATGATTGCTTACTTTGTCTTTTTTGGGACTGCCATGTTACTAGTTTCTCTGCGATGTCCTGACAATAGGATTTAGAGAAGCAACGATGTATTATGATGGTTGGTTTAATTTTTCATCATGCTACTAGTTTCTCAATGATGTCCCAACTATGAGATTTAGAGAAGCAGTGACATATCATGATGATTGGCTTGTTTTGTCTTTTTCAAGTAGTCATGTTGCTAGTTTCTCAAGGATGTCCTAGAAACAAGATTTAGAGAAGCAACGACATTTCATGATTTGTCCTTGTCTTTTTCTGCATGTGGTTGATTATGATAAAAAGATTGGGGCAATCATGCTCTTAGTATGAGTCATGATCATCCTTGTCTGTGACTGTTTGTCTTACGTGATGGTACGACCTTGCACACCTTGATCTATGTCATATCACGGTGTTTCTTGGCCATTACAACAATCTGCCCAATGATGATTAAGAGCAATAAATATTAAAATTTCTATGGTAAGGTTTGAAGGATTTGGTCTAGGAACTAACATGCATCTTCTTTAGTCTTGTCATCTTCTCTCACCCATCTCATATAAGCATTGCATTCATGTTTTTTGCACTAAAATTTCTTCGTCTCTTCATATTCTAGTCTTCTAATCAATTTCGAGAGCACACCCATGTTCTTGGAACCTATCTATCCTCTTGAGGGGGCATACCGCAACCCTCCTCATCATTCTTCCTCACCTTATTTTGCACTGGGGCATATTCTCGACTTATTTTCTTTGTCACAATGAGACAAGCGACATGCTACATTATGACAAAGAGGGGCAAAATGTAGACGCCTAAAAATGACCTAAGCCTACAAGCTTCATTTTTACCACTTTCGTCCTAGCATAATTATGACATTTAATTATGTCCTCAGTCCACATTCGACTATTGATTAAATAATTCATAATTATTTAATTAATTCATGTCCTTTTATTCTTCATGATTATTAAATAAATAAATTTTATTTATTTATTAAATACGTCATTAATTGTCTAAGTTCCTTAATTAAATAAAATTCTTAATTTATTTAATTCCCCTTTGTCATATATTTCTTCCTGATTATTAAATAAATAAGTTTTATTTATTTATTTATTTAATATGTCACTAACTGTCATAATTAAATAAATTGATTAATTTATTTAATTAGTTAATCTTATCTTCTAAATTAAATAATTAAATTTAATTATTTAATTGCCAATTAATATTCCTCTCATTTTAAATAAATGAAATTATTTAAAATGTCATCACTTTCTTAACTATCGGTCTATTTTGGTAAACAATCTGAAAAAGATTATTTATTGTCTCACAAAATCCATATTTTGAATTAATTTAATTCAAAATAGTAACTAATCTTCCAAAAATCAAGTAATTGGGCACATTCTTGATTTTCCAAATCTTATCTTCGTTCAAATCTTATCTTCTTGATTTTTTGAATCTTGCAAATCAGACAATCTTTATCTTCTTGATTTTTGAAAATCTTTATTTTCTAATTAATTTGTATCATTTATTCTCCATCGTCGATCCAATTATCTGAGATATTATTCTGACCGTTCGATTAAGGATTTTTCCTCAACCCTGATTAGGGATTCTCAGGTTTAATCTAGACCTCTCATTCTAGGTCTTTCTTAGAATTTAATCTCATCCGTTTGCTCAAAATTGTGTTTTCTATAAAAGAAAATTTTGCTCATAATTTCGGGATCCGACAACTTCATTTTTTATTTAATTGTCATTATAGTCATTTGGCATTAGTAGTCATTGCCTCATTTTAGCATGTTGTCATAAACATAGGCATAATTTTATAAATCCTTCAATATTTGCATAGGACTTGGACATTATTATAGGTTGCTCATTTGAAATCTGAGGGCCTCATCCGATTTGCTGCAAACTAGAAGGTGTAACAAAGGTGAACCATGGAAGATGAATATTTCTGGTAACATTGTTCCTTTTATTTTCATGTTTATTTCCTTTGTGATTTGTTACTTCATGGGATTTTGATGTTTATTATCTAATAAGCTTACAATCCAATTCTCCATAGATATAGAAAGTTCAAGTCAAGACATCTGTAAGAGAAGGAAAGAGGAAGAAGGATAAAAGCACAAGATTCTATGTTGCAATTGATGATGATGAATAAACTGAATCTGATGAAGAGTTAAGAGAAATCAAGCATAAGGTCACAAAGGAATCAAAACTCCCTAAGGACAAGCCCTCTGGTGAAGAGAAAGCAAAGAAAAAGGTGAAAATTGATAGATCAGGTATGTCTATAGAGGAAGTGGAAAAAGCTTTGATTAAGGATGGTAATCTCAAACCATTTTCTAAATGGTATGACACTTTTGATAGTGTCGGTCAAAGAATTCTTGAAGCCACGATAAAGTACTTGAATAATTTCAATATGAGTCTCATAGAAATAATGTCTGAGTTACCTAAAGGGTTATATGAAGTCTTGGAAATGAGGAGAGTATATGCAAGAATTGAAGAAAAACAAATGAGAGAGTGCATACTTGTTGATCCGTGTCTAGTAATGTTAATAGAATAAATGAAGAATATCCTCAATGATGCTAAAAAGGATTTTAAGAGAAAAGCAAGGGTGAATAAGCTTATGATCGGGCATACTGAAGAAGTTGAAAAAGATACTAAGAAAATTCTTAAGGCAGTTTTGTTGAAGAACATATATAATGTTGTTTCTAAAGAAATTCATGATCAAGATGTTCCATCTGGTCTGGTAATTGAAGAAGGGAAAGAAGACACATTTGAGGACATTCAGAATCCTCTAGATGTGTAAGATACTAAAACTCCCATGGAGACTGAAGCTCCTAAAGTTATGTCAGTTCAAACAAAGCAAGAATCTGTGGTTGAAGAGAAGAAGGCTGAGGTAAAGGAAGTTGTTGTGGAAGCAAGAGACATTGAAAAGGAAGCAAAGGAGTTTTTAGAAAAACAACAGGAGGAGTTTGACCTTGAATTGGTTGAAGGTCCTATCAACTTGGCCACTCTATCTCCTATTCAGAAGATGAAGGTAGCATCATTTGCTCAGGCCAAGGAAAGGGAGGAGATACTAAAATATCACATTAAGGACAATGAGCTGCTAATCCTTGCATCTGGTATCTTGGATAAGATCATGCCTACATAGGTCAAGGATTCATCTGACTCTTCCTTTGGTCAACTGAAGAAGCTTATCAACTCTGTAATTACTCACTTTGAGTCTCTTGAAAAGTTAGTTGAGGATAAGGTTTAGAAAGAATTTGATGCAAAAAGGTTCAGTAGTTTGAAGGGTATGATTGCTAATGATAAATCCTTATTAGCTACCTATGAGAAGAACATTTAAGGTGCATTATCTAAAGGTGGAAAGATCTACAAGTCCTGCTTATCATTGTCTAAATTCACTGAGGTATTTGAAAAGAAAATGAAGGAACATGAGAAACAATTAGCAGATATTTCTCAAGCCTTTGATCCTCTACCCATTTTTGTTAGTAAACAAGAAGTTCAAGTCATATCCCTACTTGAAAAAATCAAAAGTTTGAAGCATGAAAATGACAAAATTGTTGAAAGAGTATGTGAGCTTAGAGGATTGATTGGTCCTAAAATGGAGACAATGCTTAGTGCATTAAAGGAAGCACAGGATGTTATGGTTGTCAGTGATCTAGAAAACCTTGAGTCAGCAAAGATACAATCTTATCTATTCTATGGTTACATGACTATTTTGGAGAGTCTCAAAAAGAGTTGGAACACTATTTTAAGCCTTTTGAAGAACAATTTTGCAAACATATTCTAGTCCATGTAAGTTAGAGAAGCAAGCTTGTACATATGCAATTTTATATGATTTTTGGTATGCAGATTCCTATATTTTCCATTGATATCAAAGGGGGGGAGTGGGACAGTGAAAAATTTCATATTCATCTCAGGGGGAGTTGTGGTTAAGAGTTGTGTTTTGAAGTTTTGAGAATGGCAGTGTATTCATGTTGGTACTGATTCTGACACTTAGTCATTTTTCACTAAGTGTTGCCATCAATGCCAAAGGGGGAGATTGTTGGAAAGAGACATTACATGAGTCATCTGGTGTTTTCATTGATGGAAATCCTAGTCAATGATCCTATTCGCACTTCGGTATTTTCTCGTACCAAAAGTCAAATTGAAGTTTTTCGATTAACTGCCAAAGCTAATATAGAGCATCCAATAGAGTTGTGTTCATCGATTCATATGTAATTTCTTGTTATCATTTTCTATTGTGGATCTTAAGGAAGGTTTTTTGATGTGTCAAATATCTTATCTTTGAATCATAGAGCCTTGCATTGATTGGTGTGAAAGTTAGAAGATTTGGTTGATTGATTTTCAGTCTAACAGTACAGAAAGGCCGACTTGATGAGTATAGCATGTTGTGGATCTTCGAGGCATAGTTATTTAAGGTGTTTCATGTTTAAGGATATTTTTTTGGGTCCTCACTATGTTGTGGCTGAATTTGATTGATTCACATTAATAATTGTTTATGGATTGAGCCGACAACTTGTACATGTTTTATATTTTATAAAAGTTGACATGTAGTTGTTATAATTCCTAGTCATGGATATAGATAAGTGATTGTTCATATCATTTTGAGGTGTGTTGTGATGTTTTTTGAAAGTAAAAAGGATTATAGATCAATTGTGCATAGTTTCACTTGTGTAGAAGAATATTGGTGATTCAAATTAAGACAGACAGTTTCAAGAGAAGAATCAGACAGAGTGTGAAGATAGCGATTAATGTGCTTAACCAAAACTATACTCAGGCATTAGTAGATGCTAATTTCATAGTTCATCCAATTCATATTGTCTATCTATTTCTATAAGACAATGAGTCTTCTTTTGGGAAGTAAGCCTATTGTATTTGAGTAGTGAGCTCTAGGCAGTGTTCCTGAAAGCATGTGCATTCCCATTTGTAAACACTTATTTTGAGTATACTCATATTGTGGATTCACCTTCCACTGTGGTTTTTCCCATAATAGGGTTTACACGTAAAAATCCTTGTGTTATGGTGTTATGGTTGATTTTTTTGTCTTGTTGCATCTTTCCTTTGGTTCAAATCTATAAGTGGTTTAAAGATCAAGTTAATAAAGTTAAATTTTGCAGAACACTAATTCACCCCCCTCTCAGTATTCCTTGATTCCAACAAGAAGGTCTTTCTCACATAATCTCTCTATCTTTGTGTAGTGATTAGTTCTAAAATGATCTACAGCTGCAGGCCACCGAAGACAATACTTGTAAACATATGAAATTTACTTAACACACTTCTTTTTTTCCTCAATCAATCCAAACAATCTCTGCATAGCCTTTTTACATCTCCTTTCAACGAAGATTCCCATTTTATGTCCTTCCATACCTTCGAGCAACATCCTCTCTTCAACAATCTCAACTAGATTTTCTAGCAAGAAATCAGAAACGACATATACTTCAATTCCTTTCTAAAGTAGATAATCTACTAGAGCATTACTAATTTTTAGTTTGTTAATAGGCGAGGTAGCATTCCATAGTTCACCAATATTCTTCATTTTTCCTTCAACTATCATAAAATGGATGTCATTTGGATTAGGGGATTCAATGCCAATTAGAGATTCTTTCTCCTTCTCATCCAAAATGTCAATGATGTCTTCAATTATCTCTTTTCTCTTTTTTTATTTTACAGGGGAATCATTGATAACAACCTCCATTTCTCTTTTTCTAGAGGAAGAAACCACTTCAAATCGACTAGGTGCAAATATACCAGAGCAAGGGTTTGCTCGCAAAGATGAGAAATATAATTTGAACATGTTCACATTATCTTCCAAAGACTCTAGATATCTATAAAAAAAAAATCCAATAGGGATACCAGATTCCCACATCAAATTATCTTTTCTTGGTAGAGAATTTAGAAAGTAGAACACCAGACATACCAGCAAGGATCCAAATTGAAAGGGATAATTCTAAACCAATGACATTCAAACATTTTCAAGAAAATTCTCAAGTAACAAGCTACATAAATCAAATTGTCTATCCTCCTATCATGTGGCAATATGTACAACAATAGCCAAAGTTGAGCTTTCATAGTTTCTGAAATAAATTTTGTATGAGATACCATATGCAACATACCTAACAGCTGAGTTAGCAAGTGTATCAATCAACAATGCTCTAAGATCTCTGCCAATGCCAGTCAACTCCACCACATCTTTATACTTCACAATTTTCTTTCCAGGGAATTCTCCAATGTTGCATAATCCAATGATAGCTTTGATAGGTCCCTTCGAGATCAAATAGGGTTTTTCCAAAACATTTCTTCCATCCTTGACATGATTCAAAAAGAACAAGATAACCTCTCTTATCTAAAATCCATGAAAATTCACTCCATAAATCCATCCCTAGGGTTTTTATATTCTATAATTCAACTTCGCTCAACCCTAGTTCAATTCCTTTCATTTTCCTATGATTGTATTCTTCTACTTTGACCCTTTTCAGCTTCAAAGAGGTAGCACCACATGAACCATCGTCCATTGCTTTGCTTTCTTGAAATTTACTGGAGCTTCTTCGATTTTCTTCTTTCCTTTTGCAATAAAAAAAAGGTTTCTAGATTACCTAAATCAATCTTTGAATTCCCTTCAGAAAGAATTCAAGCATGCCTCAATATTTCTTTAGAGCACCTTCCAAATAATTCAAATGCACAATTAACCAAAAATCATCACAAATTTTTACTTAAACACCGTAGAGTTTTCCCTAAGTGCATTAAATGCGAAAAACGCAAAAATTTGCTAAACACACACTTCACTTAGCACAAAAAAACCTAATTCAGTCTGTAAATCTTTATACCAACATATTTTTCTTTGGTTCCTTTTCCAAAACCTCTGAATAATCATTCTTCTCATTCTAACCATGTGCCAGCTTCTGACACGCCATTCTTCCAAGGTTTTTTTACAATCTTCTAATAATACTCCCCCTAAGACCATGCTAGGCCTATATTCTGAATAAGTCATCTATGTCAAATGGGGGCATAGACACATCAGGGGTCTCAAGTTTTTCTTCTTCTTCTTTCTTCTTCCATACCTTATCCATTTCTTGCTTCATCTCTTCTTCGTCAATCTTCTTTACCGGTTCACTCTTTTCTTCTAGAGCAGACTTCTTTCCTTTCTTATTCTTGCAAACTTTAGATACATGTCTAGGTTTGTTGTAGTTATAAAATATCACACCTTTCTAATTAGACTTTCCTTCATTATTCCTTGATCTACACTAATTTTCTTTGTGTCCAAATTTACTGCAGGTATAGTAGTATCCATTAAAGAATTGATTTATTTTTCCTTCATTAAACCTGTTCCTCATTACTTAACTGATCATCCTTACTTGAGATCTTCATTTTTCAGCCTTATGTCCAAACTTCCCAATTCAAAGAATTTTCTAGAAAGAGAGCCAGAAAACTGGTTTATCCTGCTCTTGCATTCAGTTGCTCTATGACCATATTTGTTACAAAAAAGGAAAACACCATCAAAAGCGGGATACCTCTATGCATTAGGTTGTCTCATAGGTGGTCTTCTTGCAAAATTCATTCTCTACTTCCTCTTTCCTTGATTCTTCGCCATATCTTTAGAACTTTCACGGGTATCAACTCCCAAGCCATCTTTTTCTTTACATGGTTTTTATCCTGTAAGGAGTTCTTCAAGTTTACTGGAGCTAGATCTGAAATTACTTTCACAGTGTTTGGCCTTCTCTAGTTCCACCCTCAATGTTACTATTTCATGCACAAGTCTGGAACATTCATCAAACTTGTTCTGCACCATTGTATTTAGACATTCTTCAATCCTCTTCTTTTCTTATACTATCACTTTCAATCCAATTATCTCTTGTTTCAGTTGTTCACTTACTTCTCTATGTCTTTCCTTAAATTTCTTCAACGGTTCCTTTAGTTTTCGAACAAATTCATTTTCTTCATTAAGATTCTCTTTCAGATCTCTATTTTCTCTTTCCACTTTATCAAGATCTTCATGAGTAGTTTGGAGCTCTCCTTTATCACCCATTAAACTAGCCTTCAGGATCCTCCTCAAGTGGTTAAGCTCTACACAAGGAACCACAAGCTATGATACCAATTGTTAAATAGGTGCAAGACAACTGAGAGGGGATGTGAATTAGTTGTCACTCAAATTCAAACTTAAAACTTTATCACTTATCAAATCTTCAACCACACTATTATGTTATTAGATATAAGCATGAAACATAAATAAAAGAAAGTAAATCAACACAATGAACACTAGATTTTTACGTGGAAAACCAAATAAGGGAAAAACCAAGGCGAGGGTTAACTCACACTATATAGTATTTTCAAAAGAGGCTCACTACCAAAAGAAGGACTCACTATCCAACAAGAAGGCTCACTACCTACATAGGATTATACAAAATAGAATAAGACTTTACAACCCAAACATGAATTGGAAAGATACACCTATCATGTGCTGATACAGTTTCAGAGATGCTCACAACTTCTTCCTTTCTGATCACACTTCACACTCATTACTTGCTCACTATTTCTTGTCTCTTTTCTATTGTCTACACAAGCTTACTACACTCTACAAAAAAAACTATTCGCCATACATTTATATATCTGATCTCCATCACAAGCACCAATTAGGTCAACCTATTTAGATGCAATTCATTACAAAATATATCAACTGTCAGCTCCACAAAATATTTTCAAAATGCAATTTAACTGTTAGTATGATACATTATGTCAGCTTGAACAAAGAAATAGATTGCACATAACTTTTCATATCATATCAAAATTATCTTAACAAGTTGGCCAGGAATAGTCTTCAACATAACCACTAGAATAATGTCACTTCATTGTACGAGCATGAGAACATGAAATAACTTGAACATGCATGCCTTTAACATCCATTAGTACTTTCCGAAAACCATAACGAGAAATTGTCAACTATGGAGAAATGTGGACTAGAATATTGGAGGGGCACCAAAAGTACCGGATCAACCACTAGAGAGAATAAGTCAGTCCTACACATAGGTTTAGAGTACCAGGCCAAACTACCAACATGGTGACATCAATGACAACATATACATAACTTAGTCATTCTTCCAACAATATTGTGAGCTAATCCTCATCGTGGATTTTCCCTCATTGGGTTTTCCATGTTAATCTAGTGTTCTCATGTGTATGGTGTTGTGATTTTAGTTTCTATTATCTACATTTCATGTTTGATCAATCTAATAGAATAAGGGTTTAATGAATGCCTGTGGTTCTGATTACTGTTGAGGGTTTTTTGAAGGTTTAATTTCTACAACTAATTCAACCCCCCTCTCATTTGTCTTGTTCATTTGAACAATTCTTCAAACTATTACCCTCAAGGTAAAAGTCAAGTGGAATCAAGCAATAAAAACTTGGTCACTATGATTCATAAGCTAGTAGAAAAGAATAAGAGATCTTGGCACAAAGCATTGTATGATGCATTATGGGTGGATTGAATTACCCCAAAATAGGCAATTGGTATGTCATCATTTCAACTCTTGTATGGGTTGAATGTAGAAATTCCAATCACTTTGGAATTGCCCGCTCTAAAATTAGCTAACACCATAGAGGATGATACTTTTGATAATTTTGTGGATAAGCACATCATGTTTCTTGTTGAATTGGAGAAACGTGTTTAGGTGGTGGGTGCATTGCAAAACACAATGGCTAGGTCAAAAGGATTTTTGACAAAAAAGTGAAGTCTAATGATTTCTAGGTTGGAGATCAAGTCTTCTTGTAGGACAAAAGAAGAGAGCCCAAGGGTATTCATGGAAATTTTGATTCATTATGGAGAGGACCTTTCAAGATTCACCAACTCTATGGTGAAAATAGTTTCTTGTTGGCATACCAGGATGTGACTCCTTTTTCACTACCCCATAATAGACAACATCTGAAGCTCTTTACTCAATGAGGCATTCAGATAAGTTTGTAAATACTTGTACAATTTTTGTGTATTTTCTTTTGGGTCTTTTTTTGTCACCTAACTCTATAGCCTAATTAATGGATAAATTCCCTTAGTGATTGGAATTCTTCTCCCTTTGATCATTTCAAAGAATAATGGAAGGAAGCTCCCCAGTTAGAGCCAACTATTATCCTCAAATTCAAGTATGCTTAATTCATGGGATAACCCCTACGAAACTTGTCTATTTTGTAGCATATGAATTCTAAGCATGCAAAATGATGCAGATCATACTTTCCCTTGTGTGGGATCCCTAATATTGAAATGTCATTTTGAGTGTTAACTTCTATCGATCTTTCAAAATTTGTGAATTGGACAAGGTTGCAAATTTTCAATTTTTCAGTGCTAGTGTTTTTCTCACTCATGTAGGAGCACTGAATTTTAATGCCCCTGCATACTCAATGGAAAAATAAAAACATGTAGGAGCACTAAATTTCAGAACCCCTACATGTTGTTTACCAAGTTCAAAAAAGTGCATGAACATCAAAATTCATCGCCCCTACAACTCGAAGTCCACATGAGTGCCATTAATGCAATTTTATTGTTGTTTTAAATCATTTTTTAAGTAATTTTATTTCCATGTTATTTAATTTTATCCATTACTTTCATTTGATCATGTTTCCTCATAAGCTCATCCTCTTTTGAATATTTCATGTTTGGGTTCTTACAAGGTTTTTGTCGAATTTGATTAGGGTTTCATTGTCATCATTTCTGGGTATGCTTTTTTTTTGTCTTTCTCTATTTTTTTTGGGTTTTTGTTTAGGGTTTTCATGTTTTCTCTCTCTATATAGTTTAAATTGTTTTTTTCCCAGGGTTAATCTAGACTACGTTTTCATTATTTTCATAAACCCTAGTCATATGTCTTCACTCCCTACTATATACACATATGTGACACCTTGAGGTTTTTAGATCTTGTTGTTGAATGAACTAGACAACTAAGAGTGGGGAGGTGAATCCGTTGTATCTTCTAAAAATACCAAAAACCTCATTAGCATTAAAATCCACAAGCATTCATTAAACCCTTAATATGTTATGATGAATTAGCATGAAAAGAAAATAATAGAAACTTAAAAAACTCAACACCAAACACAAGAGAACACTAGATTTATGTGGAAAACCAAATAAGGGAGAAATGAGGATGAGGATTAGCTCACAATATAAGTAATTGCAAAATTGGTTACAAGGGCTCACTGCTAGAATAGGACACACTATCCAGAAAGTCTCACAGCCAAGGCTCACTGTCAGAATGGAAATAAGATAGAGAAGAAATGATACACAATGAAAATTATCTCAATGCAACAAAGATTCCACCATAATAACTCCAACACCTTCACAGTCTGATTGACTAATTGTAGACACCTTCTGCTCATTGCATCTAGTAATCTTACACTTGAAATTTCACATTTCTCTGCTCAATATTGCATCACTCACATCATACACTTTGCACATTCATCTATCCTGACCTCCTTCAACAATTCAACTCATACTTATACTATCCTTAACCTTGAAATGCTCTCCAAGGTTGACAATGCACCTTAAATGTGCAAATTTAGATTAGGTTGGTTCCAAAACACTTCCATGGCAGGTAGAAGTGAATGTGGACCACATCAAAAATTAATTGGGACCCAAATCAGAAACACCACTCAACTGCATGCTACCACAAAAAATATTTATCTTTTGCATTAGTGTAAACACCAAGTCGATCGTTACCTATGAAAACACTGTTAAAATTTTAATTACACACTTCATAAAACTCAAAGACAACTTGCAAACCATAAATAATGCTTGAACATGATCTAGAATATTCCTCGAATATCCTAAAATCTATCAAAATCCTGCACAACAACTTCCACCTGAAGAATGTATAGGATTTGTACACTTAGATCACTCTGCCAAAAACTATTACTTGGAAAAATATCTTTTGCAGAACCAAACCTCAAATCCTCTTAACTAAGGTAAACTACCAACATCATAAACACATCTTCAAAATCATAAGACTTGAATCACAACTATGGAGAAATGTGGAGCCAAAACATTTCTCCTAGACACCTCTATAATACTTAGTCACACACTGGTCAACACAACTTATATTGTACAAGGATCTAGCATACCATTTCTTGAATATAATATCTTTGAACATCTCTCACCAACATATTTGAACCACATAGGGATAGTACCAACATATAAGAAAATAGGAGCACATCCCAAAGCACATTCTAAACCACTGAACACACCTTCATCACACTGTTTTATCTTTTCTTTGACTTTTCTCAATATCACCTAGAAACCAAGCACCAGAGACATCATCTCAGCTTATCTCAACATCTCACATCATATCTAGACTCTTCATCATAATTATAGGTCCATGTAATCACAACACTTCTTTAATATCTAAACTATACATGCATACCCACATAATTAATTCAATTAACAAATCTTCCATCAACTAGTTGACACCAATCACAACACATGCTTGTTGACATCGATGACAACACCAATCTACTCATAATTGCAACAATCTCCCCCTTTCTCACTTATGTCAACACAAGATGTGAAAAACCATGAAATAAAACTCTCCTTTCTTTTTAATGATTGGACAACCTACCCAATATTTTCCCTTTCAATTTTTTCTTTTTCACGTGCTTCACTCTCCTTTTGATAATAATGCTTAGAAAACATACACAACTTTCTCCCCCTGATACCTTGTACTTTTTCACATGATTCTCTCTCCACCTTTGACATCAATGGCAAAGGATAATTTTTTACATTATTCTCCCCCTTTGAGGGGTAGCCACCAACATCAGTCTAGAATGAAGGATAGATCATGAGATGCATTGGATTGATGCATCTCCTTATCCACATAGTTCAGAGAAGGAGGGGAAATAACCCCCAAATTCTCTCAAAGATACTCAAAAGTATCCTTAGGAATATCCTTAGTGAATATGTCAACAATATAATCCTTTTTAGGCACATTTCAAGCTTCACTTCATTCTCCACAACCTTTTCCCTCTAAAAGTGATATTTGATTGAAATATGTTTTTTCCTTGAATGCATCGCTAGGTTATTTGAAATATTTATTGCACTTGTATTGTCACAAAATATAGAGATAGGATCATCATACACTGATATGATACCCTTCAATGTTTTACTCATCCACAAAACTTGTGTGCAACAAGATGATGCTACAATATACTCAGCCTATATAGTAGATAAAGAAATTGAATCTTGTTTCTTACTTAGCCATGACACCAATCTACATCCAAGAAATAATGTACCACCACTTTTACTTTTTTTTCATCCATACAACCAAACCAGTCTACATTTGTGTAAGCAATCAATGTGAAATTATTATCTTTTGGATACCATAAGCCATCATCCAAAGTGTCATTTAGGTATCTAAATATCCTCTTTACTACTGCAACATGTGACTCTCTAGGATCTTCTTGAAATCTAGCCACAAGACAAATTGCATGCATGATATTCTGCCTAGTAGTAGTTAAATATAGTAGTCCACCAATAATAGATTTGTACTTTCTCTAATCAACCTTAGGGGCTTCATCATTCTTGCTCAATTTGCAACTAGTAACCATAGGGGTATATACCAGTTTACAGTCTTCCATTCCAAACTTCTTCAACATTTATTTGACATACTTTGACTGTGAAATAAATATGCCTTTATTTGTTTGATTGATTTGTATCCCAAGGAATAAATTCATCTCCCCAAACTTAGACATCTCAAACTCTTTCTGCATCTCTTCTGCAAAATTCTTAAACATATTTTCATTGCCTCCAAAAATTATGCCATCAACATACACTACTAGAATCAAGATTTGATCTTTCTCAACCTTAAAGTAAAGGTTACTATCTACGGTGCCTTATTTGAATCCTTTTTGTATCAAATACTTATCCAACCTTGCATACCAAGCTTTAGTATCTTGCTTCAATCCATACAATGCCTTCTTCAATCTACAAACCATATTAGGTTTAACTAACAATTCAAATCCTTCTCGTTGTTCCATGTATACTTTCTCTTCTAAGTCTCTATTCAATAAATCATACTTCACATCCATCTGATAAAATTCGAAATCCTTATGTGTTGCAAAATCCAAAACCATCTTGATTGCCTCCATTCTAGTCACAAGAGAAAATGTCTCCTCAATGTCTATTGCTTCAACTTGTGCATAAACCTTACACACAATCCTTGCCTTGTTTCGTCCCACTTCTCCATTCTCATTTAGTTTGTTTTTGAACACCAACTTAGATCCAATTATGTTTTTGTTTGTTGGTCTTGGGAAAAGTTCCCAAGTCTAATTCTTCTCAATCTGTATAAGTTCTTTCATAGCTTTCATCAAATGCTCATCCTTACATGCCTCAATCAATATCTTAGGTTCAACTTTAGAAAGTAGACATAAATTTACCTCTTCTTTAGTAGATTTCCTTCTTTTCAACAAACCTTTGATTTTGTCTCCAATGATCTATTTTTTAGAATTATTTCTCTTCACATACTTAGGGTTTTTAGGGGTCTTTTTTGGAACTTCTTCCTCTTCATCTTGTGCTTTTTTTCCTTAGCTTTTTGTTCTTCTTCTCTGTGGGAAAGTTCATCTAATTCATATACATCTATCACTACTAAATTTTATAGATGTTCATCCACTTTGACACTTGCAGTATCAACAATCTTTCTCAATATTTTATTGTAACATCTATAAGCTTTTATTTTAGTAGAGTTTCCAAGGAAGATACCTTCATCAGACCTTGCATTAAAATTTCCTAAGTTTTCTTCATCTCTTCTGATATAGCATTTTCTTCCAAACACTTTAAAGTACTTGGCAGTAGGAATCCTTTCCATACCATAACTCATAGGGAGTATTTGTGTTGTTTTCCTTTGCTTGAACTCTATTAAGTATGTGAACATTAGTATGAATTACTTCTCTCTAGTATACTTTTGGTAGGATAGCTTGTTTCATCACAATCCTTGCAGCTTATTGAATAGTCCTGATTTTCCTTTCAACCACTCCATTTTTTTTAGGAGTTCTAGGGGTAGGAAAGTGCCTCTTTATGCCATGATTCTCACAAAACATGTTAAATTCATTGGAGGTGAATTCTCCACCTCTTTCAGACCTCAAACATTCGATCTACAAATCCATTTTATCTTCAACCATACCTTTAAATGCTTTTAATCTATCTAGGGCATCAAATTTTTTCTAAGAAAAGTAACTCATGTCATTCTAGAACAATCATCAATCAAAAGCATGAAATACTTGTCACCTTGTAGAATTATCACTCTCATAGGACCAAAAAGGTCTATATGCACCAATTCCAACAATTTGATAGAAGATTGTTCTTTACCCTTGAAACTTATTTTTTTCTTTCCAATCTGACACTCCTTGCAGACAACATTGATAGGCTTTGTAATCCTTGGAAAATATCCCATTTATTGAACTAAACTGATTCTAACCAAGTTACCAAAATTGATGGGACACATCCTTTTGTGCCATAACTGTCTTTCATTAATTTGAGTCATAAAACAATGACCATTAGCACCCTTGAATTGATAAACATTTTCATCTGTCCTCTTTCTAGTAGCAAACATAGTTTTAGACCCTTTTTTAATCTCACATCCATCATCCTGAAACATAAGATTATATCCTTTGCTACATATCTATCTAAAACTTAAAATATTATGCCTTCAACCCTTAACATAGTAAACATCATCAGTATTATGCTTTCCATCTAAACTTATTGAACCTATTCCACAAATCTTAGCACCTAAATCATCTCAAAATTTAACAAGTCCTACATCATATTTTTCAAGTTTAACAAACTTACTCTTATTTTCGGTCATATTATTTGAGAAACCACTATCAATGATCCAATATTTCTTATCCTATTTAACATGAAAAGCAAATACCAAAGTAACTTCATCCTTAACCTTTGTCTCCTTTGTTTGTGGATCACTTTCCTTCAAATATCTTTTAGAGTTAGTAGAAACAGATTCATCTTTTCAAGCTAAGAACAAGCATTCATTATCATCATAGTCTCCATAATCAAATTCATCATTAGAAATACCAACAACTTCTCTAACATAATATATTTTCTTGATCATCTTACCATTGTTTTCTTTATTCTTATTGTTCACATTTCTATTTGGACATCTTGAAGCATAATGACCTATTTGTCCACAATCGAAACATTTGAAGGGTAATTTACCTTTGTACTTACTGGTGCCATTTTTCATCCTTCTCTAAGAGTTAGCTTCTACATCTTCACTCTTCTCTATTTTTCTAGCCTTAAAAGTAGTCTCCACTTTCACACCAGTATTCAAACCAAATTCTCTCATTTCAAATGCAGTTAATGTACCATACAAATGACCTCTAGTTTAAGTATTGAAATTTGCAATTTCCTCAATAGAAAAAAATTTATGACTAAGATTTAGGAAGATTCCTGAGAATTTTATTTACCACTTTAGGTTCTTTGACCTTTCCTCCAAGACCTCTGATTGCACTGACCATTTCATCAACTCACTGCATGTTTCTTGTGATATTTTCTTCTTCAAAAATTTGTAGGATCTCAAATTGTGTCTTTAGATTCTACATATTAGCTTGTTCAACCTTGTCATCTCCTTCATAAATACTTTCTAGCTTATCCCAAATTTCTTTAGCAATTTTCAAATCCATAATTTTCAAATCCATAATTTTCACTAATATAGAATTTGCAAGACTACTCAAGAGAACAAGCCTTTCTTTACCATTTTTTTATAGGCCTTGATCACATCATTTGTGCTCAATCCATTTGTAGGTATAGTGTAAGTAGTCTTTACTGCTTGCAAAACATCATATCCAAGGTAAACCAGATAGCTTTCCATCTTCACTTTCCAAAATACATAGTCTATGCCATCAAACATAGGGATCTACTTCTTGTTTTCCATCCTATATCTACCTCAAGCTGTCAAGATTTTCTCCAAGGAACCTTGCTATGATACCAATTGTTGAATGAACAAGACAACTAAGAGAGGGGGTTGAATCAATTGTATCTTATCAAAACACCAAAACCTTCATTAACATTAAGATCCATAAGCATTCATTAAACTCTTAATCTGTTATGATGAATTAGCATGAAAAGAAAATAATAGAAACTTAAAAAAGTCAACACCAAACACAAGAGAAAACTAGATTACTTATATCACACAATATAAGTAATTGCAAAACTGATTACAAGGGATCATTGCTAGAATAGGACACATTGTCCAAAAAGGTTCACAACCAAGGCTCTCCATTAGAATGAAAAGAAGAAAGAGAAGAAATGTTGCACAAGAAAATGATGTCAATGCAACAAAGATTCCACCACAATATCCCCAACACCTTCACATCCTATTTGAATGATTGTAGACACCTTCTGCTCACTACATCTAGTAATCTAACACTTGAAATTTCACACTGCTCTGCTCAATTTCACATCAATCACGTCATACACTTTTCACATTCATCTATCTTGACCTCCTTCAACAATTCAAATCATACTTCTACTATCCTCAACCTTGAAATCTTCTCCAAGGTCGGAAATGCACCTCAAACATGTAAATTCAAATTAGGTCGGCACAAAAACACTTTTGTGGTAGGTAGAAGTGAATGAAGACCACATCAAAACTTAATTGGGACCGAAATAAACAACACCACTCAACCACATGCTACCACAAGCAATATTTATCCTTTGCATGTAGTGTAAACACCAATTTGGCCATTACCCATGTAAACACCATCAAGCTTTTAAGTACATGCTTCATCAAAATCAAAGACAACTTGTGAACCATACACCATGCTTCAACATGATCTAGAATATTCCTCCAACATCCTAAAATGTATCAAAATGCTTCATAACAAATTCCATCTAAAGAATGTACAATATTTTTACACTTAGACAACTCTACCAAACACTCTTACTTGAAAACTTATCTTCTGAAGAACCAAACCTCAAATCCTCTTGACTGAGGTAAACTACCAACATCATCAAAAAACCTTCAGAATCACAAGACCTAAAGCACAACTATGGAGAAACATGGAGCCAAAAAATTTCTCCCATACACCTTTGCAATACTCAGTCACACACTGGTGAACACAACTTCTACTATACAACAATCCAGCATACCATCTCTTGAATATAACATCTCTAAACATCTCTCACCAACATATCTTAACCACATAGGTATAGAATTAACAAAAAAGAAACATAGAGCACATCTCGGAGCACATTATGAACCACTAAACACACCTTCATAACACTATTTTTTCTTTTCCTCAACTTTTCTCAAAAGCACGTAGAAACCAAGCACCAAAGAAATCATCTCAACTTATCTCAACATCTCACATCATCTCCATACTCTTCATCATAAAGATAGCTCCATGTACTCACAACACTTCTTTCAATATCTCAACTATACATGCAAATCCAAACAATTCAATTAACACGTCTTACATTAACCAATTGACACCAATGACAACACATGCTTGTTGACATCAATGACAACACCAATCTTCTCATAATTGTAACACCCATGTGATTTTATCTTGTTTGAAACATGAAATACCAAAATATTGCCTTTCAAACTTGAGTTCCTAGTTTTATTTTTCACTAACACAATATTACATTTATGCATCGTGGGTATTAAACCCCATGATGCATAAAAAATGTGTTATCTCAAAGGAACACTAAATGTAAAACCTAAGTGTCGACATTTGCATGTAATATCTGCGAAATTCATCTTAAATACATGTAAAATTCACCAAAATGTGCAAATCATTTAGCCCAGCTTTTACCCAAATGATGTATCAACAAATTTCACCGATAGTGCAATGATTGTTGGATATTACTTGTCATTCCAGGGAATTTTTTTGACATTACATGTGATATAAGACTCCCTGTGTAGGTGTGGTGAATTTCACCACACATAATTTGCAAAATCTTTTGATGCATAGGCAGTGAAATTCACCACCATTACAAGTTATGCCTGACCCCTCAAACATGTCATAGCATCAAATTTTAATGCTAGTGCATAAAGACATCATTGTAATATGATCAGTGAAATTCACCAACTCTCAAAAAAATTTAAGTATAAAATGTAGAAGCAAAATTTTTCTGTGCTTTGACACTTGAAGTATTACCCCCATGCAAGGTCAATGGATTTTTCTAATCTTGCAACTTTTTGATTGATCAAAGTGTATGAGCACTAATTTTTAGTGAAATTAAACTCAAAATAAAAAATAAAAAAACTTGTAAATACACTAATTTTTAGCATATTTTCACCAAACGCAATATCCACATGCAGAGGCATCAAAATTGCAATTTTTTGCTCAATTTTTTTTCCACTTCACATTCCACTTGCCAATTTTCCCACTTTTGCTCCATTTTTTCCACCATCATGCTTAAGCCCTCCAAGCTTATGCAATTGCTCATAATTTTCCCACAACTACATTTCCAAACTTGCAATTTTTTCTAAGACATGAAAACACTAAACTTTGTAATACAATTGTTTGTGCACACATTTTGGATTTTCACATCTACATTCCCAAAAGGTTATAGTATTTGTTAATTGCTTCTCAAATGTTGAATCCATCCCTAAGCAAAGCCAAAGTCATGAAGTACAAATACCAAGGAGTTTTCCCAGTGACTTCAGTGTCCTCAAACATTGTTGAGATAAAGGATACTACAATCGGACATTTTGATATGTCTAAGTTTGTTGAAATGAACAAGAAGCAACCACTAGATAATGGTATGTTATGTATAGTTCAGAGCAACATTCAATGGTAGCATCTTTCCTTGTAGCTACACATAATCCTAAATTTTGTCTCCAAGTTGGCACACTACAATAAGGATTATTGAAGTGTTAGGGATGCAAATGGAAATGTGGTCATGAGGCTAGATATGAAATTCTTTTACAAAGCTTTTTTGTGTCCTAGTATTGACACACATGTAGATATGAGTATGGAATATGCACAAGAAGAATATGAGAAAGATATAAAAACTTGTAAGAGAGTGATTAACAGTAAGTGGTTGAAAAACCAAAGGCCAAGTGTTTCAAGATGGCCTAAGAACTTTCCATGAAGTGACTTCATTAAAGAAGTGGATGATTTGATCATTCTTCTCAATAGGGTGAAAGTGTTACCCAATTCATCTAACTTTCAAGATTGGATGTATTTATACATTAGGATCATAATGAGGAAGAAGAAAAAAATCTTTTGGGTTCAATAGATCAGTGATTCAATTCATGATCAATTGATAAAGGTGCACACTTCACTAAAGTTCTATATGACATCATACTTGGTGTATGCTACTGTTGTAATGAGGAATTTTCTAGGGTTAATATCAGAGGGAAACAAAGGGTAAGTATAGTATATAAGTACTATCCCCAGATAACTCTTGATGTAAGTATTCATTATTTTAGAAGATTTAATGATGCTTTTTTCACTCATTTCCTATGTATGTTCGATCCTGAAATTGAAAAGAAAAGAGTTTTTGATGAAGCATGGGTAGTGGTCAACAAATATGGTTGCTTGTATTTGAAATTTCCTATATTCACCTACTTAAGAGTTGGATTCTTCATGAGTTATCCCTATGTGATTCCAAGGTACCCTAGTGACAAGATTGTTCTAATGGAGCTTTACGGGCAGATTATGATAGTTCTCATCAAGTAGATGGAGTCTCAAAAACCAAGCTTCAAGTTTCCCCTCACAATTGGTAGGTATTCTATCTTGACATCCCAAAAAGCTAAAGCTATAGAGTCTAAGATGCAATGGGTCACCATGAAGACACAAAAAAAGAGGATTGATTTTGATTATCAAGGAAAGAAATATAAAATTAAGAAGGCCTACACTCACTTATATAGGATTGAATATGTGTGGGTAGATTATAGAATGGAGGAGATAAGAAAGTTGGACTATCGCAGGTTGAACCTAGAGAAAATTAAAATTATTGATCTGGTTGATGTTCCAAAGGGCATTGAGGATGATGAGGACATCAAGGATCTAGCTTATGAGAGGAATAATGTAGCAAGTTACCCTCTACCTTTAATTCAATGGTCCAAAAAGGAGATTGCATCAATTAGAGAAAGATTTTAACCTATCCTAGCTAACAAAAATGTATGGCTAGAAGAAAAAGTGATACGATTGAAACCTTTTAGCATTGGATCAGAGGGGGAGGAACCCAAGGACAAGTAGGTAGGAAATCTGAGCTAAGGATGAAAAATAAAGGAGATTTTCTCAGCTCAAGCAAGGCTTCCAAACCCAAGATTAAATTCATTGTAAAAGTAGGAAAAAGTCAAAAACTAAAGGGCCATCTATAGGCACAAAAGAGGAATTAGTTCAGGAAGAATGGAAAGAAGAGGAGGAACGACATGTGGAAGAATGAGTATCTCATTAGAATATCCCATAAGATCCACCTGTTACTACTATGTCTACCCCCATTCCTCCCACTGTTTCTATTGAACAACCTTCACCAGCTCCTACTATCACTCTTGCCATTGTTGTCATTGAGAAAGTGCCAAGATAGATGTATATTCTACATTGAATTATCTCATTGAGAAATTTAATGAAGGGAAGAAGGTTAAAGATCAATACAAGGAAAAAGTAGAGTAGCTAACTTTGGTGCTCCAAAAGATTACCCAATATTAAGAGTCAGTAGAGCCTATAGCCATGAGCATTGAAGATCCAATTATTTAAAAGGTTGGAAAGGTACATTCAAGAGGTAAAGTAGTCAACGATTTTTTGAACAGAATGATAGCATAGGGAACACAACTTTTGAGATATTTTGTAGAATGAATGGGGAATACAAAGAGCATATGATCAGATCTGCATAAAAGTATTGATACATTTTCTGAAGAGTGTCAAGAAATAAAAATCAATTTAGTAGCTTGGATTAAGATTAAGAAACTAAAGCTTGATGCATAGGTGGAAATTGGGATATTCCCAATAGAGATATATTTGTTGAGGTATAGGAAACAATGATACATAAGATCAATATCATCAAAGAATTGATCAAATACTTGGAAGATGTTTGAGAAGTTAGTGAAGACAATGATTTACATCTTGTCCACAAAATTGAAGAGTTTCCTTGTAAGTTACTTGATGACGCAGTCGAGACCGGAAGGCCTTATCAGGCTGTCACAATCTCACAGCAAAATCATAGATCACACACACATAGATTAATAGAACATAGGTAAACAATTCACTTTTATCCATTTGGACCGAATATTACATTCAAAGATTACATCTACAAGCAATCCCTTGTTCCACACGAGCTACCACCTCACTTTTTGTTGGCTTCTCTACTAGTTCTCCTTCTTGCTAGCTTCTCTTTGCAAACTCCACTACTCTTCTTCCTATGGGCCTTGCCGCCAACTCTCCTCTACTCCACAGTTCTTGCATTCCTTTAGCTTCATATATTATTCTAATTCTCTAGGTTGGCTACCATGCAGTTACCTCGCTATCTATAGCTTCTTCCAATCATCCAATGAAATCATATTTAATAATGACAATGTAAAATACACCAATATCATCTTGCCATGGGTCATGACCTAACTCATCATTCTCCACTACCATTGACCAACGTACCAATTGTACCGCTCATGCTAGTCCACCATCACCTTGTCAGTGAGACCAAAAATCATGTTTCGTTGATACACCTACTTCTTGCTGATGTTCTATCCATTGCTCCATCATTTAGAAATCCCAAAAGGTCTCACCAATGAAAAGAACTCCTATTGATCCTTTCCCACCTCATTACCACATCATGCATCATAATCCACAACAAGGATGTGGATTACCTAATCCCATCATGCCATGCATCTGCTCATCTTCATTGTCTCCCACGTCATCACGGTTGGGTCCCACCATGGTCATCCTCTTCGTCATCGTCATATCGCTAGGACCTCAATGCATCTCCCATTGATCAATCATGTCTCACTGATCATCATTTATCAGCCCATCAAAAGGACTTCCTCCAATGTCACACCAAAACACTCCAGTTATGCCAATATACTGTCAAACTCACAAGTTGTGGGGCCATCATGGGGACTACGGACCAAGTTCTGGTGACAAGAAATGGTCCCACCAAGAACAAACACTATCGGGCCATCATTGGTACATGTAACATGATCCCATTGAAATTTGGACCTCATGCTGATGAAACCCAATTCGCCAACCCATCATTTCATCACTGGAATGGGTGAAAACTTCCTACTGATAAGCCAAGTTCTGTCGACAAGGGAAAAATGCCAACCAAAGGGGGGTAGGAGCACGACGCTCCTACATCAAACTCCTAAGGTGATTAAAATCCATGTGCTCCTGTGCATGCATCCACAACATCAACTTGCAGATTCTTTTTCTTTTTCCTCATCTTTGAGTTTCTTGATTTTGCACTTCCATACTTGCACTGTCACCTCTGAAGTTTCATTATCTACACTTGCCAACTTCTCTCTTTATGTGCATACTTTCTCCTCTAGTTATCTTTATTATCTCCAAATCCCCAATTTGTGTTCTTGAATGTTGGAACAACATTTTCACCCATTTTATCCTCTACAACTTCCTCTACTGTCATACCAACCTGATGACTTTTCTTGGACCACACTGATGCCCTAAACATCTCTCCACTCATCAGTAGGTCCTCCAAAGGACTCTCTTGCAACCTCTCTTCCTTTATTCCTTCACAAAAACATGACTCACCTATAAATTCCTCTCTTGTTTTTCCCTTCTGATCCTCTTGTGTGAGGAATTCTTCTTTGATGCCATTGATTTGACATCATACTACTGCCTCTCTATTCCCTACAAACACAACACTACAAAAAGAGTTATCAAAATCATGAGCCTTGAAAGACTTCATCACTATCTCCTCCTGGTGCAAAAAATTTCTAAACTGCTTCATCAAATTTTCACCTTCAACATCCAAATAACTTTGGATTATCCTCATCTCTTCTCTCCACATCCTTTCATCTTTGTCTTCATCAACCCCTTCATCAAACTTGGGACTATCTATGTTCACTATTTCAACATGTGAACACCTTTCCTCCACTTCACACAAATCACTCCATTCATAGGCCATCGCTACAACCTATGGCTTAGCATTTTCTCCACTTGTGTAGGCTACCCCTTTATTTTCCTCCTCCCAGGCCCCTTCCATCAAAGGGCTCCAAATATTTTAAATTCTTGCAACCTTGGTTGCTATCTCTTCTCTCTCTTCATTCTTCATTCCCAAGCTTTCCTTAAGGGCATCTAATTTCACTTCAATATTTTTCAGCTCTACAATCAACTTCTTTCCTTTCACCTTTTCACAATACTCTTCCCATAATGGGATTATCACTGGTCTTTTCATGGCTTATCCCATCCTCTTATTTGAAGACATCTTCAAGAACTTGCAAGTTCCTCTACAATTACAATTATTTCTTGTAACAATTTATTTCTTCTCGATTAGGGCATCCATCATCTACAATTACAAGTCCTTCTTGTAACAAATATCTTTAGGATTCAAGCCCTCTATAGTTGCAAGTAACTTCTCACCTACAACAATCTCTTCTAGAACTCAATCCTCTACAGTTACATAATCCTTTTATACAACAAACTCTCTCTAGGGTTTCTTTCTAAGATAATAAAAAGCTTCCTCTCACTGACCTTCTTCACATACTTCTCCCATGCCAATGATCTCCTACTCTGATACCACTTGACGTAGTTAAGACCAGAGGGCCTTATCAGGATGTCACAATCTCATAGTAAAGTCACAAATCACACACAAGAAAATTGACATAACATAGGTCAACAATTCACTTTTATTCATTTGGAACATATATTAAATTCAAAGATTACATCTACAAGAAATCCCCTGTTCCACATGATCTACCACCTCACTCTCTGTTGGCTTCTCTTCACCAACTCCACTACTCTTCTTCCTATGGGCCTTGCTACCAACTCTCCTCTATTCCACTGTGCTTGCATTCCTTCAACTTCATATAGTGTTCTGATTCTCCAGGTCAACTACCATGCAGTTACCTCATTATCTGTAGCTTCATTCAGGCATCCAATGAAATCGTATTTCATAATGACGATGTGAAATACGCCAATATCATCTTGCCATGGATCATGACCTAACTCATCACTCTCCACCACTGTTGACCAACATCCCAATTGTACTACTCATGCTATTCCACCATCAGCCTGTCGGTGAGACCACAAATCACCTTCCACTGATACACCTACTTCTCGCCAATGTTTTGTCTATTTCTCTATCATTGAGACATCCCAGAAGTTATCACTAATGAAAATCACTCTTTTCGATCCTTTTCCACCTCATCGCCCTGTCATGCATTGTAATCCACAACAAGGATGTGGATTACCCAATCCCATCACACCATGTGTCTGCTCATCTTCATTGTCTCCCATGTCATCATGATTGGGTCCCACAATGGTCATCCTCTTCATCATCATTGTATCACTGGGACCTCAAAGCATCTCCCACCAATCAATCCTATCTCATCAATCATCGATTATTAGCCCGTCAGAGGGACTTCCTCCAATGTCACACTGAAACACTCTAGTCATGTTGATATACCACCAAAATCACAAGTTGTCGGGCCATCATGGGGACTACTGACCAAGTCCTAGCAACAAGAAATGGTTTCATTGACAACAACTACCATCAGACCATTGTTGGGGTATGTAACATGGTCCCACTGAAATTCAGACCTCACGTTGATGAACTCCAATTCACCAACCCATCATTTCTTCCTTGGAACAGGTGAAAACCTCCTGTCGATAAGCCAAGTTCTTTCGACAATGGAACAATGTCGGCCAAAGGGGGTAGAAGCACAATGCTCTTGCATAACTTGATGATAATCAAAAATTCCTTTCCTCTAATGAAGCTTTTCAAGAATTTACATCCATGATCTAGAAAGAATTTGAAGATTAATCCTTCTCAGTGGCTTTGATGGACATATTGATGGATATTCAATTAACCCTGGATAACCTCAAGGTGTATTTAGAAAGGCATGAGAAAGCTTGCAACACTGTGAAGGATTCAATCACAAGAGTTCTTGCTATCTCCAAGCATATTTCAGGTCCTGATAATGAAGAAGTTCAAGAAATTGTGAAGAAGTAGGAGGATTTATTGGAGAAAAAGGACATAGAAGGTTGAATGTGCCTTATTTTTCCCTTAGTTAACTTTTTAGTATTTTTCATGCTTTATTTAATTATTTTTTCAACATTTTACATGTCTTTTTGTAAGATGTAATTACATGTAAGAACATACAAGTCTTTTTCTATATATATGAGTGAGTTTCTTTTGTAATAGACCTTTTATCTTTTGAAGAAAAATGATACCATTTTGAGAGAGCATACTCTAATATTTGTGTTGAACGTGCATATTGAAATTAATCAATAGAACAAGTGGATTTTCCTCCAACCTTTGTTTTGGAGCATATTTTTTGTGTGTAATATTTTTCTTGCATCTCTCTTATCACATTATCTTCAAATTGGTTTATTAAAGTGGTGAAATATTTTATTGGTGAAGGGAATTCAAATTTGATATTGATAGACTTTGAGAACAATATTGTGTTTGGAGATTTATGTTCTTGTGCATGAATTTGGTTAATAACTTGAAGTCTATGAGTTGTCATTATTGGCTATGTTCTTGTGGATCTTTTGGTGTTGTTCATTTATAGTCTTTGAGTTGTAACCTGCTACACTTGTTACCATTTGAATCATCACTTACTGGTATCATTCTAGATATTCTTACATCTAACTGAATCAAATATTGGTCATTATTTCTCTAACTAGTGTTTTGTAGTTTTTTGCATGTAGTAAACATCAAGGGAATACTATTGTAATCTTGAAAAAGGAAACATATATTCTAAAAGAAGAGAATATGATGATTCAAACAACCTAATGGATAGTTGTAATGTACATAAGCATAGTTTAATTACTAGTTGTTTTAGTGAGAAATAAGAAGGGAGACTCTCCTTTATGAGAGGATAGATTAATTTCTCATCATAGCTTTGGCTAAAACTACCATTTTGTAATTGTTAAAGGAATTACAAAATATAAACCCAACAAAATTAAAGACAAATATGAGTGTTTTTCATCTATAATAAACCTATTATATGATGGTTGGGGATCATTAGATTTCAAACCTACATTCATGGGGGAATATTTAAGATTTCACCATCAAAATAAAAAATAAAAAAGAGGTTATGGTAATATCCACATAACCCATTGGTGAATCATTAAGAACATGTAATTTTATAACTACCAAAAATGATGAAAACACAAATTACACATCTACATATGATGAAAGTGATTATGAAAAAATATCTTCTTATAAAGAAATGGAAGCTATTTATAGAAGAGGTTATCAACCTTTTAAATAACTTGGCTATAATGGAAAAGAATGTGGTGTAAAAGAATAGGGTATATGTCTCCCCTTAGAGATCACAACACAAGAAAAAACAAGAGGTCTTGGTTATTTTCCATCAAAAATAATGAAAACATAAAAAAAAACTTCAATTAATCATGCAATATTCTCCCAAGACAAATAGCATCAATTTCTACTCGTTGCCATGTGGTAGTTGTAGTATCACACAATAATCACTACCATGTATGGAGGTATAAAATTAAGTTTCATGTAAGCATATTTTACCTTGCAAGGGGAAACATATCATCATCCATTTTAGGCTCATCTTTTTCCCTACACTTCGGGGAAAGTAGTTAGGTAGCCTTGTGTTAGGGGCTTTGCTTCTAACATGGGATCACTTTGTATCTCCTTAGAATATAAGTGTAGAAAGTACACTAACATTTTAAGGGGGTGGGTATATAATCCCCTTCTTATTGTTCACATAAATAATGGACCCTTTTAGTGATGATAGCATACATATCCTAGAAAGTGTGACCTTATTAATGAAAGTGTGGCCTTCTCAATCTATCTAGTGTGTCTCTTTTGTGGTGATATTGGGCTTGGAATCCTCTGTGTGACTTCTCTTGGCATAGGATGTTCCCTTTGGTGGTAAATATACAAATAGTATTCCCTAAAGTGTGATATTTTGTTTTACAAGTTCTCCTCTCTTAGTGGTGATTCCAGGCATGATATTCCCTAAGGTGTGACCCTTCAGGTATTGAGCAATGTCCCTTTTTCATTTTGGAAAATCATTTGGTGGTGGTGTTATTTATAACACCCATAGAGGTTTGTATTTTCCATTTATGCACCTTGTTAGGTGAGGTTTTGCACCTGAGTTGAGTCTATGCACCTTCTTAGGCAATTTTTTAAACCTTAGCTAAGTTTTTCATTTATCTTTCTTCTTAGGAAAGTTTTTGGACCTTCTTAGGCGAGGCTTTGACAAGATAGTTCATGGATTCAACATAATGCAACTTGTTAGTTCATGAACTTGAGCACCCCTTTTTAGCATGGTCACCGAGAATAAAACAACTTTCTTGAGAGTAGAGCTATGTGTTTCATGAGTTTCTAGCATAACACAACTTTCTAGCTAGTAGATCTATGTACCTCATGAGTGATGTGGCATAATGCAAGTTTCTAGTCCTAATGAGAGAATTACTTTTTCTAACATTCATTTGATGGATGGTGTTTGGTATTTCAGAAAAATTGAAGTCTGAGTTCTCTTTATTGCAAGTATGAGTAGTTGGTGTTAAAGTTGAACAGTTGGTGTTGTGTTGTTTGTGCTTTGATTTGTTGCATTATGTTGCCATCAATTAAGTTATTGGTGTTAACCTCTAGTGTTGATTTGATAAGCTTCTATCTATGGATGTATTAGTTTTGAAGATGGTGTGGATGTGTCTCTAGTGCTTGGTTTCCAAGTGATTTTGAGAAAATTTGACAAAAAGAGGAAACAATGTGTTACAGTGTTGTTCTTGGTTACAAAGAGATGTTTTTGTTTTTCTCAACATTTATTCTAGCTTGAAGATCTACCTGTGATATTTGGATATGTTGGTGAGGGGTGTTTAGAGGTATTATATTCAAGAGATGGTATGCTATATTGTCATTCAATAGAAGTTGTGTTCACCAGTGTGTGAGTATGCATTGCAAATATTTTTGGGAAACATATTTTTTCTCCTTGTTTCTTCATAGTTATGCTTCAATTCTTACAATTTCGAAGGTGTGTTGATGGTGTTGGTATTTTACCTCATTCAAGAATATTTGAGGTTTGGTTCTTTGGAAGATAGTTTTTCAAGTAACAATGTATGGAAGAGTAGTCTAAGTGTACTGGGTTTGTACATTCTTCAAGTGGAAGTTGTTGCAAAGGATTTTGTTAGATTTCAAGATGTTTGAGGAATATTCTAGATCATTTTCAAGTGTGGTGTGTGGTTCACAAGTCATCCTTGGGTTTGAGGAAGCATGTACTTAAAATATTAATGTTGTTTACATGCGAAGGATAAATATTGTTTTTGTTAGAGTGTGGTTTAGTGCCGTTATTGATTTGGGTCCCAATTAAGTTTTGATGTGGTCTGCATTCACTTCTATCCACCACAGAAGTGTTTTCGCACCAACCTAATTTGAATTTGTGTGTTTGAGGTTTATAGCCAGCCTTGGAGAAAGGTTTCAAGGTTGAAGTAGATATAAATATGAGTGGAGTTGTTGAGGGATGAGGTGTGTGAAGTATGTGAAGTGTGTGATGTGAATGATGAAAATTTTAGAATTGTAAGATGCAAAATTGTGAAGAGAAGTGCAAGCTTTCAAGTGTTGGATTATCGGATACAGTGAGTAGAAGGTGTTTGCAATCATTCAAATAGACTGCAAAGGTGTTGGAGTTATTGTGGTGAATTCTCTATTGCATTGAGATCATGTTCTCTATGTAACATCTCTTCTCTATCTTATTTTTCTATTCCAGCAGTGAGCCTTGGCTGTGAGATTTTCAAGGCAATGTGCCCCTTCTGGAAATAATCCTTTGTAATTGGTTTTACAATTAATAATATTGTGAGCTAATCCTCACCATTTTTTTCCCTGCTTGCGTTTTACACGTAAGTCTAGTGTTCTCTTGTGCATGGTGTTAAATTTGTTTCAATTTCTATTATTTTCTTTTCAGGTTAAATCATCATAATAGATTAAGGGTTTAATGAATGAATGTGGATCTGAATGGTAATAAGGGTTTTTAAGTTTTAAGCTAAAACTAATTTACCCCCCTCTTAGTTGTCTTGTGCATTTCAACAATTGGTATTAGAGCTTGGGTCATGAGTTTGATCCCGTCACTTGGGTTGGGGGGATTATTGCAAGGTGTGCACCCTTGGTCTCCTTGTGTTGTGAAGTGCAATGCTTGGGTTCGTGACATGGCTAAACCACCTCCCGTGGATTCAATAACTCTGGAATTGGCATTGGGCATTAATAGGTCAATATTTTGGTGCAACAACAACTATCTATGCAACACTCTTTTCCTCACTGACTTGAATCTCTTTAGTACTAACCTATGTTGTGTTTCATTTTTGTGTTCTTATTTTTTTATCATGTTTGTATTATGTTTTTTTGTGTTGTGTATTTTTTAGTGTATCATGTTATGTATTTTTCATGTGTGTTTGCATATGTTGTATTTATATATTACATACACGTGTGTGTTTCTTTGTTCTTATGTCGGTTTTCCATGGGATCTTGAATCTTATGGGCTTGTTCACTCCTAGATTCATTGTCATCCTATATCTTAAACATTTAGACAATAAAAACCCTCTCAACATATTTTTCTACTCTACTATGAGTATGAGCGTAAGTTCATACTCTAACTAAAGTGGGGGCTAAATGTAGCATCATAAATTTTCACCCTTGATAATTTCACACTATTTATTTTCTCCCCTCTAAGTGATTGGACCTAAATGTACACCTAATTTCCTAAATTATGCATTCTATAGCCCATTTGGACAATTATCAAGAAAACCCATGTGGAAAACTAATGCCTACATTTACTATTTTGCTCCCGACACTTTGAAATTTGTAAAATAGGTCCAAGACTAAGTCACCCTAAGCAACTTAGTCCCCATATTTTTCCTCCAAAATTGAATATGTCGGAGGTGGCATTTTATTATTTTAATTTCAAATGTCCAATATTGGCTATCGAGATTTAAATTTTGAGAAATTAGATTAAACATCTATAAATACCTATTTATTTCACCATTTGAAAATGAATTGGAAATTATTGAATAAATCAAGATCAAGAGCATTATCAAGAAAGTCAAGAGAAAAAATTTAGATATTCACTGTAGAAATTCAATATCAAAGCATCATGCCAAAGTGTATGTGAGTTTGTTCTTGTTTATGTTATCATATTTTTTATGATATCTAACCATTGTAGGTCTTCAATCAAATCAAGAAAACAACAATCAAGCCTTGAGGAGATTTGTATGACTTCAGTCCTTCAAGGAATCCATTTTTGAAGTGGTGAATTGTAGGTCATTGTTGATTTATCATTCCTTTATCATTTATCTATCTTTCATCGACATTGTCATTGTGGAGGTGGAAACACCAACAAGGGGTTTGACTAAGGCGAGGCTCTATATGACACAACCTTTCATCTCTCTTTGAATGTGCAAGTTTCAAATCTAAAGAAGATTGGGATAAGTTTGAAGGTCAATTATTTATTATTGCATTCAAAACCCTACACCTTAAAAATAAATAAAAAACTCAGTTACAACATATCCAATAGTGATCTGATAGTGTGGCAAGTGGAAATAGAAGGCTTTGATCTAACTCCATAGCATTATGAAAATAGATATGAAGTTGCTCAACTAGTATATAGTTTCCCTAGGTGACTTAATCCTCTATTTTCAACCCCAAATTCACATGCCAGGTGCACAATACTCCGCTCAGTCTATTTCTATAGTTTGAATTTGTCTATAAATTTTTGTATCTGTTGTATTTACATCATTAGCCTAGTCAAATCATTGCATATAATTCCAAGATCCATTCTAAGGTTGGTCAAGGGAAATTTGATTGACCTTTCAGGTTGTAATTTAGTCTTATACCTTGTCCAAATCTATCAAACCACCATTACCTCAAACCCTCTCAATGAAACATTTGAAAAAGTGCTATATCCTAAGAGTAAAATCCTAGGGTTTTACTTTTTCTCCATTTTAAGATCCGAACAATAGGTGTGGATCTAAAGAAGAAAACAAGATGAGTTTATTGCAAAGTAGATTGTTGCTAAGGAAGAGCTAATGAATCTTGTGCTTGCTCAAGAACAAAGACTAGAGGCTTTTTCAACCCCTTGTGTTCCTAGTTTCAGGAAGACACCTCTTAAAACCCTAGACCAACATGCTAAAGAGGAAGTTTGTAAGTACAAATTTATAAGTTTCAAGAAAGAAAAGCCTCTTGAAACTTCCATTAAACCTCTTGGACCATCAAGAAAATCTTCCATTTCCAAGTTTTCAAATCCTTCACCCTTCACAAGAGTCTATTCCTAGGGAGGCTTAACCTTTTTTCCTAATGAAAGGCCCCTTCTAGAACCCCAATAATATTTTCAAAGGATTTCTGATCATTTTGCTATGCTTAAGCTACTATTTCACAAAGGTGGACCTATTATTTGGGATACCAGCTAGTCAAAAGAGAAAATGAGGGAGATGTTCTGGGCTAAGAGAGAAGAAACTATTGTTGATGACCCTTCATATGCTCCAATTATTTAGTGTAGTGACCTACTATAAGAAAAATAGAAAGATGGCAGGTTGTAGCAGCAAGAAACTAAACAAGTGAGGAAGAATGATGAAGCAGAGGATTTCAATTTCTCTTTTGATGAGCTTCCTTGTTTTATTGACAATGAGGAGGAGAGCCTACCCATTCTTACATTATTAGAAGCCTCAAAAAAACATGGGTCCAACTTGATAAATGTAAGGAAAATTAGATGCGGAAACAACTCTCCTAAACGTCAAAATCTCAGGGAAGAATGCAGATATACTTTTAATTTTTCAATTATAGTTCAATTAAGATGCGCTTTGAAATAAATATCAGAAACAGAGAATTAGACAAACACAAATGAACACCGGATATACGTGGGAAAACCCTTACGGGAGAAAAAACCACCACACCAAGAGAAATCACTTTGTATTACTATTATCCCCTAAAGCTACACCCTGTTGAACCTAATGTCCAATGCCTCAGTGTAACATTGGAAGAACTCCAAAGATGTGGGTTTCTTGTAAGCAGAGGTCAACCTCCGAAGAAGGCCGGCTTCCTTTGGTGTCACCTTAAACTACTAATTTTTTGAAGGAAAAGGGAGAGAGATAATGCATAAAAATGAAAATTAAACTCTAAGGTGATGCACTGAAATGACAAGAATAATGAGATACTCGAGCTACACTTGAATACTGGTGACAACCATGAGACTATACAACAAGATCCTGTAGATCACACATTCAAACAGGTTTGACATGCACATGCCTTTAAGAAGGAAAGGAAAATTTTAACAAACTAGAAGCTCATGTGCAGGATTAAGTAAACACAGTTTGTAACCTACATGATACTACTTCTGCAAAGAAAGGCACGACATGAAACAAAAGCTATAAGGAAAGAGAATATTTCACTAAGTAGCTCAATGAATCACTTAAAAAGAATATACTATACTTGACAAGAATCAGAAGGCAGAATGATGGACCATCAATAGTAACCAAGGTAGATTTTGTATATTATGTTCCAAATTGAGTTATAGAATTCTGCTAATCTGAGAGAGGACTGTAGAAGTCTCAGACTTCAAAAAATCATCAGGAGAACTCCTTTACAAGAAGGAAAAAATGTCTTATGTACAAAAGTGATGTCGGCCCCTTAGGGCTTACAAAAATATCGGGCTCAGAAAGATCAGCCTTTAGATTTTTTCATGTAGTTAATGTTGCACCCTGCATGTCCTATTGTTCATGTCAGTGTGAAAGATCACCCTTGGAGAAGCCCTCAAATCTTTAGCAGCAACCACCACACTCATTTCTGATCCTTGTGTCCACCTTTGAATTCCCCTTGGTCGAGCTGCTTTGAATGCTCCTGACTTCAGAGCAAAAATGCATTGTCTTGTTTTGTTGATCTTCCTTGCCGAGGTTTCAATCAGTCAAAATGTCAATGGTTCATCTGGTTGAGATTGCCATGACTCTCTTTTAGCTCCCTCTGATTGGCTAGCCATACGCCACATGAGACTACCAATGGTCAAAGGCTTGCTCAGTCAGAATCACATTTCGGTGAAACACTCATCGTGTCTCCCCGATGCGATTATATCGTTATGCAACTTATCGGCATGACTCATTATCGTCGGCAAGAGTCATAGCAAGCTACATATGTAGCAGCGATGAGTCCACCCTCTCTTTAGTCAGGGAGACATCATGTTAGTGAAACCTTAGGGCAAAAACACAACGCTATACCAAAGTCAATCCACTTTGGCAAGACCTTAAGAAGTCGCTAGGACCACATGCCAAAAGCCTCAACACCCAGCAAACTTGGTTCATTTGTTGTCGGTAGGAACCCCATAGTTTCCTGAGATGTCATGTAGAATTCCTTTCCCTTTGGCAAACTTCTTTCATTTTAGGAGGCTCCACTGGTCGGTGAGACCTTTGTTGATGACTCCTCCTTTATTTCCAAGACCTCCCCGTGTCGGCAGGACCTCGGGGTGAAGCCTTCAACTGTTGGCGAGCTCAGTTTACTTTCGATGAGACCTTAACGAGTCAGAAAAACATCCTGTCGAGGCCTCTCTTCTTCATCGATGCCTTCTTTGTCATACTGTTGAGCTCCTTTCCTTCTGTCAACCAGACATCCTTATATTGGCAAAACCTTATGCCGATATCAAGCTCTTTCGGTGAGGTCTTTACTTTCTGGTTGGTGAGACATCACGCGGTTGTTGAGACTTCATAGAAAACTCCTCCTATCTGCTCGATCTCTCTTCTATTCGCTAAGACCGCATCAAGTCGGGAAGACATCTTATCGAATGTAAGACCTCCTTTCTGAGTCTCCCTGAATGCACTTTACTCTTCTAGGCTCTACATTTCCTTCGGTGTGGCTTTATTGATGTTACCCTGAGACATTTTATTCCACTAAGCTCCAAGTCTCCTTCAGTGTGACTCCCATCGGTCGGGAAGACATCATGGAAAAAGGAAAATGCTACACCGAGCCCCCCTTTTTGTTTTGGCAAGACATATGCCTATCAGCCAGACCCTTTTTCGAGCACACTCATCTTTCGGCCAGACTACCTATTTGTCACTGGGACTCATGCAGAACTTTTCCATTCCACCGGGCTCTTTACTTCCTTCGGCAAGACTGTGGCAAGTCGGGAAGACTTCATAGCGAAGTCCAACAGTCATACCGATTTCTGCTCTCATCGCTGAGACTTCCTTCATTCGCTGAGACATCTTATAGAATTTCTTTTCCTTCGGTGAACTCTTCATTCAGCAAGACACCCGGCAAGACCCTTCGTTATCGGCGAGACATTGACCTGTCGGCTAGACCTCCCACCAGGCTCCTTAACTCTCGGCGATGAGCTACTTTCTCTTCGGTCAGGGAGACATCTTGGCAAGATCACTTTTCTCTTAGTGAGCTTCCTTCATGTTGCTGAGACTTCATTATCACTGAGACCCTATATTGAAGTCTCCCTACTTCGCCGAAAGTCCACTTGAGTTCGGGGAGAGCTTGCTTGATGGGCAAGACTTCCTACCGACACCACCCCCATCCTTTGTCGTTGAGACATTCTCGGGTCGTCGAGACCTCTTGTAGAACTCAAGCCTTACGCCGAGAGCCTTTAGAGTTGGGGAGACCTTGTGACTTCAGTGAGACCCTTTGGCGAAGCTCGCTTGCTTTGCCGACACCACCTAACTTCAGCAAGACCTTTTCCGATTGGTAAGACCTCCCACCAAAACCCACATACATACACCGAAGGGATCTTGCTTTGCTTTGTCGGCAAGACCCGATGCATTCTCCAAGACTTCTCTCTGAAGAAAATAACTTCCGCTGAAATGAATATCCTTTTGTCGCTGGGACAATGATCGATGTCTTGCCGATAGGGACCTGTAGGTGAATCCCACTCGCCATGACATTCTTGGGGTCTTGGCGACTCTCTCCTTAGACAATTTTCATGCCAAACCTAAACAAGGCAGGCTTCTTCACTGAGTTACCTGTGAAATTTCATCAGATGCATGAACTAACCCTCAATGGAGATATCCCATTTAGCCCTTATGAACACCTGCAACATAGATGCCTTGCCTGATTGAGCCTGAGGGTGAAAATTAGTTAACAATTACAGTAATAAAGATTACATACAAGTTTTAGACTTATCTTTTTGATGTCATATTATAGCAACTTTCACTATGATCAATCTTGTACAGGAACCTTCACGTTACAGTCTTCACATAATAGAATTCACTCTAATACAATTCGAACTGTTCACACACCTGTTGATCGAACCAACCATCGAACCATTGAGCATCTGCAACTACAAACTATATTCATGGTGTTTCCTTTTTGTTGAACTTCCTCACAAAACCATCACAACGAACTATCTTCCAACTATTTAGATTTGACTTCTCCTATTGGTCCATGAGACGCCACATAGGAAAGTCTCACTTAGTCAAATGACTTCAATCTGTGTTGGCATGTTGGTGAGACATTGACCGTGTCTTCCTGATGCCAACAACTTCATATCAATATCGGCATAGGTTCCAATAGTCGACAGGATGAAATAGCGAATGCCAAAAGTCATCTTGAATCTACCAATATCCATTTCATTCCTATTGGCAAGATGTTTTACCAAGCTTCACATGTTACATCAACTTTAGTTTTCTATCAGTGAGACATACCGCTCTCGTCAAGACCTTCCACTGAGTCTCCTTACCTTACATCGAAGCATCCACCAGTCGGTGAGACTCATTGCTTTCGACAGAAGATGATACCGAAGTCACATGTTATACCAATCGCCAAACAATAGTCAGCAAGACATATCATTATTGCCAAGAGGTTTCACCAAGATCTCTTAAGTCACCCTGAAGCCATCAACAGTCGCCAAGACATACGTCCTTCGCTAAGACTTTACTCTGAGATCTTTTATGTTACCGCAAAGACACCATATGTGTTCCCGTTGGCGAGACCTTCATCGTTCGCTGGGACATCTTCCCGAGACCATTTGGGTTACCCCGAAAACCATATGCTATCTGTATGACATTCTTCAGTCACTAAGAGATCTCCCTGAGATCCTTTGTGTTACTTCAATAACCAACACTTGAACCTCCGCCGGTGAGACATTTTCACATCGGTAACACTTCTTACTGATAGAATATAAGATATGTCGAAGACCACAACATGTAACATACTATCGGCGAGACTTTAATATCTCGATAAAAATTCTCACCAAGCGACCGTAGGTTATCCCGATATGCGATTGAATGGCATGTCGGCTAGAGATCTCCACGTGGTAAGATGTCACAACAACTACTTCCAAAGTAAAAGCGTTTGGCAAGACTCTTGCAAGGCCACAGCGACCTAATCTGTTCAACAAGATTCAAAACTGCTAGTTGGCCAAACTTCATGGATGTCACACTGACTTTTCCCCAGTAGAGGTTACAGCCTGTGATGATTGAGACATAAATATCCAACAATAAATGATGATGACTCCAATGCCCTGGAGCAATAGGCCTTCTTACCCTTTGAAGTGGAAGATGAGGGTACCCAATTAGTTGATGTCTACAGTTCTATGGATGAGGAGAGCCTCTTTTGAGATGATTTGGAGGTATTTCTTTCAAGCTTGGATATCAAACCATCATCCCTTGAGAAGGAAAATTGTGAGCAACATATATGTGAAGTTGTGGTAGTAGAGTATATGGTGGTCACATCATGCAAAGATTTGGATTTTGTTGCAACTAGTCACCAAGAAGATGAAATAAACATAGAGAGACAATCTCAAGAATTTAGTTCTTCACTTGAAGTGTCTCACAAACCTAAGGTATGTGTTGATGATGAGTACATCAATACATGTAATTATGATGCATGTTGGCTCTCTACTATGCCTAAATATAACAATGTTAAATATGAGGTTTGCATTCAATATGAAGATGTAAATTTTCAATTGGGGATAATGTGCTTGTGTTATAATGTTTCACATGGAACCAACATACTAAAAATATCACCATTGAGCAACCACACATCTATTAGGAGAACAATTCTCTCGTTCCTTAATTTGATAGTATACTAGAGATTTGAAGCTTTTCATTTGAAGTGTGTGAGAAGGGTCTTCCGAGTGTAGATCAACAAGAAAGCTTGGCATATTTAGTTCATGTCCTAGCAAGGTCAACGGTTATGATAGTGTCTCACCCTTGTGTGAGGATAATTCTCTTTCCTTCGCAAGCAATTTCCCCTAGTTGTTAACTTATTTTTAGAAAACTTCACCTTTGCTATTTTGTGTTCACTTGAGGCACTAGTGTCAGATGAATTTGACACTTACTATTTGGGAGTCCTCCATCCTTCCCATCCTATCTCACATTTTCTGCATTTTTATCTCCTTTTTGGAGAGGGGTTTTGTTCCCATTGGGTTTTCCCTTTTTTCTCTGGTTGTGGGAGATTTTCTGCATCTTCATGTACATGGGTACCTAACATGGCCTCATAGCCGGGACCCATCATCATCGATCATCTTTGCATAATCATTGCATTTTCCTCCCTAAGTTGCACTTATGGGGGGTGTTGGTGTAATTAATTAATTATTACACTAGCATAAGTAAACTTAGGTCTTGCATTTAATCATTGAGTCCTAGGTTGCATTATTAGATAAATCATTTAATGGGATAATATTCCCTTCCTTATTTATAGGAGATAAGATTCCTTCTAGAAGATGAGTTGTCCTTCTAGAACTTATCTCAACATTTAATGATCATCACCATTAGGGTTCACATGTTGTCACATGTTGTTAGATCAAGACACATGGCAACATCTCATGCATATTAGGGTTTAGCTCTTGCCTATATAATCAGGCATCTTGTTCATTTGTAATATATCCAATATCAATATCAATATGATATTATCAATATAGAATCTCTATTGTGCATGCCTAGTTGCAACACTTTTTGGGTGGTTGATTATCTTTCCTGGCTTAAAGGTCCTCCATCGAAGTCTGCAGCTTCAAGGACTGTGCATCCATAATCCCAACACTTACATTATATGGCTCCCCTACAGTGACAATATTTATAGTGAAGTGATCCTTCTAGATGCAGGCATTGTGTGCAACTCCTTGCATATAGGTAGAGGTTTTTAATGGTTGCACCAACGTAAAAATTACAACTATGGTCTGAGGGAGATCAACTCCTTTAAAAGAGTTATCTTTGACATAGGAATTTTTTTATAATTTGCATCTTGTTAAAGCCATGTACATATTAACTTAGTTGCTTCTTTCCAGGAAGTGAGGTTTCACACCCTGCATTCTCCTTAAGGGAATGTATGTCCCTATATTCTTTTGTTTTCCTCTAAGTGTAGGCCTGCACATGTTTTGTTTTTTGAGGAAGGCCAATCTCTTAGGTTGTCATTTTGACTCTATACCCAATAGACTAAGAAGGTCTCTAGATTCCATGATTAGCATTCAATCATCTTGCATAAGTTTCCAAAATTTTGAAATTTTATGCCACCTTATATGAACCATAACAAAAATTGATTTGAGAGATCCTATTTAGGCCATCTTGCATGAATTATACCTTAAAAAATCCCAATTGGATAAGTGTCAAAGTTTCAAAATTTTAGGATTTCACTTACCTGCATACCTGCATTCCTTCTCTATCACTCCTAATCTCCCATCTCTTTTTGCTCTTCCTCATCACTTGCCCAAGTGTTTTGGGTTTCAGCGATTGAACTTAACCATTAACGCTTATCACTTACCTTTCATAAGGCTTATTTCCTCCCCCTGATCACTAACGTCCTGATGAAATCCTTAAAATTCGACTAAGTATTAAATTTTCAGACTTCAAGGATTGACCTTCTTCTTTACCTCTTACCATCTTTTCATCTTAAGTGACAAGCCTTCCTCCGGATCCTTGATCCTTGATGTCTCATTTCCATTTTTCATCAATCGATCCTTCTATGTAAATTTTTTCTTATCTTTATGATAAGAAATAAGGTTTCATCTTGACCCACAAAATTTGATGTCTTACCTTTGAATGTCGAGAATCAAGTCTCCCTCTTATTAATTATTGTATTTTATGATAAAGTGTAAGTCTTCTCTTAGACTCGTGATTCTCAACATTTGTCTTTCTTCCATAGTCTTCCAATCTCCCCACCAACCTTCAAATATTTTGGCATAGTTCCTTCCCTTATTCTAGCAAGCATCAGGCCCAACACCCAACACCTGACAGGTGGTATTTTAGGGATTAAAAATTCTTCATGTCATCTTATGCAGCAAAGTGCTATATGGTATGTAATACACATGATGTCTGACATCTGACAAGGTTTCTCCTTTGATTTTTGGGATTGTTGTGTCCTTCCATCTAGCCTTTCAATAAGAATTCCTTAGCACTCTCAATGCCCAATGTTTGATAAAGATGTTTTCTTTTGGGCTCTAGACCATTTAATGTTCAACAAAGTGGTTCTTTTGAGATCCAAAGTCTGACAATACTCTAGAAAGGTTTTTTTTGAGTTGTAATCACCATTAATACCCAACAACTCTCAAACATATAATCTTGGATTCTAAGGCAGTGGAGACATAATTTAATTCTTTGTGTGTTGTTATGGAGAAGATTAGTGGCACCCATGCTCATTTATTGCATGTATATTTCCCTTCTAACATGATTTTCATGCCAGGTCATCATTTTCATGGGATATCTTTACCTTCTATGCATTTTTCTAGTAGCAATCAATGATGGAGTGGGTGTTGAGTGTCATTCTCTTTTTTTCTTGCGCATGATTTTTGAGTCCTTCTCTTGTATAAAAGGGAACCTTGTGTTCATTGTGAAGGGTTCTTCCCAAGTTTATCTAGAAGAATTATGCATGTTTTCCACTTTGAAACTATAAATTTTCTTTTAGGCCTTCATTTTAATGAAAATTGATCCTTTTACCCCTTTTTTATTTGAATATGTTGTAATAGAGAGTTGTGTAAGTCATTTGGGCTATATTAATTACCTCCCCTTTTTCTTTTTATGCATTTCTTCTATCCCTTTTCCCCTATGAGTTTATTAGAATAGGATAGTGGTAGGATTTCATGTGTTTGGTTGGACTAACACATCTTCACTTTGATCAGAAGAGGAAGATAGCCTTCTTTAGAGACTCAACCTCAACTTTCAATGTCCCACACCTTGAGGTAATTTCCATTGTGTCATTGGAATGATGAGCCTATGCTCAACAATGTGAAATTTCATGTGACAAAAATCTCATTCCCTTGATCACCAAAATCTCAATGGGTCATTGTGAAAATAGCTAAGTGTCATACTTTAAAAATATTATATGTCTTCCTTCCCTCTTTCCATTTTGAGCATGTGTTACCTTGCCACCTAGATCAATGACCCAAAAAATTCTCTAAGTGTCTAAGTTTTAAGCGAATCGATGACTACCACTTGTTCCAAAACTATTGTTGACCCTTGACAAGATTATCAAAATCACTGTTGACACTAACGATAATTCCTAGAACCACCCTTGGTGTTGATAAAGGGAAGAGTCAAACAAAGAGTTGGTTCTTGATGCTATCCAATCTTTGACACAACATAAAGATTTTTCAAAAAATGATCAAAGGAAAAATTTAGAGTTGGGTGAACTTCCAATAACTCTCAAAACCCCTGATGGAGTTCCTAATTCTCAACAAATGCTTGATTAAGAAAAGAGAAAGCATAAAAAAAGATAAGTCACATGTTTTGAGTGTTCCAAAAACACTCAAAACTACCAATGAAGTTCTTGAGAGGTGCCTAAATTTTGACAAAAGTAGAAGAGAACAGGATAAATGAAGATAAATAAAAAAGGAACTAAAGATTTTGGGTGTTCTGGGAACACTCCTAACTCCTGATTTAGTTCCTTGTCAATATAAAACCACTGAAAAAACACCAAATTTCCATTTGGAGCCTATAATGTGCCATTTTCATGCCAATTATATGAAAAATTTAGTTATGAATGTGTCATAAGAGGAATATCTCTATTTTATCACCTGGTTGTGAAAATCAGCCATGCATACCTCATATTTGACTATTGAAACAACTCGTGACAAGTGTCATGCTAGTGAAAAGCTCCCAATTATCATTTAGTCTAGCATGTAATCAAGTGTTCATTAGATCCAAGGAATTTCTCTTCTCAGCACCATGTAGACTCATTTTTTTCCTTTGAAGGAAAATCTATGAGCATAATTAAAAAAATGTAACTTCATTTTTATCAAGGATAAGGATCCACTATTCAAACTTTGGACAATGTTTTTTTGATATTTTTACTATACTATTTTTTTTTTGTTGTATAATGCCTCTTGATCAATAAAGGAAGTCATTTCTTACCTACTCAAAGTTGTATTTTTGTGTATGTTGTGAAATAATTGATTTTATCTTGTGAGAATATATTTATCCTTGATGTGTGACTCTTTTCTTTTGAATTTTATTTAGTAGTAACTTAGTTTGTAGGTCATATTTTGTGTTTCTCTTTAATTTTTTATGTTAAATATTAGCTATCAATGTTATTCCTTTCAAAAATTATCATAAAATTGAAACCTCACTATGAAATACTTATGCAAATATATTTAAACCTGAGTTGTGCATCATCTATTAGCCTCTTTAATCATATTGTGCATGCTTTAGAAAGTACAAGTCACTAAATTTCTAGTGTATCACCTCTTTAATGTTTTTATGTTTAATTTCAGTTCTAGTTTATATCCATTTACCATGTGAATAATAGTAGAATTAGTGATGTAATAGGGAAACCAAACCTCTTTGGAGATTAATCCAACTTATAGGTCACCCACAACCCAAGAGTGCTTCCATTATATTAGTTATAAGGAGAGTTGGCTTCACCAATTATCCATAGGGTACATTCCTAGATGACAACATTTTTTGGTACGCTCAATGGGACTATTTCAACTACTACAACCCATTATTGTTGACATATTGATATTTGGTGTGTATGTTAGTCATTTATGCCTTTGGAGGCAATATTTCACATGGAAAATTTGGAAGATTAAAAATATTTATTTCAATAAGATCAAGTCTATAGAGCTTATGAGAAGAGTGCATGTAAGGGGTAGTTCAGACTATTATAGAAAATTCCAAGTGTTTTGGTCAAAACACAATCCTCACCTCCTTTTGGTAGGATTTCATAGCCAAAACTACCTCCTCCTTACCATATGGCCCTTCATAGGAATCAAGACTTTGTTTTTTAATGTAAAACAAGTTTTGAAGGGTTCTTGAAAGCCTATACAAAAGGGGAAGGCAACACAAAATATAAAGCAATAAATTTTCCCCAAAAAACAACAAGTTGATTAAACCACAATCAATCGAACATTAGAAAAAAATAGATAAAAGGTGAACACAAAAAATCAACTAGAGAAGCTATTTTAACATCCTTGCCACTTCCACATCCTTGGTTATCACCTTGTCATGCATCTCCATGATTTATTTGGCATCCTGCATAGGAACCACATTGCTTTTCTTTGTTTTGTTGTAGGCACAAAAATTTGGTCCAATCCTCAAATTAGTGGCATGCTTCATCATCTCAGAGTCCTCACCCACAACCTGCTTTGAAGGTTTAGTGAAGAGGGACTTTCCAATCCATTCTTTTGCTTTCTCATTTAGTATCACCAATCCTTCAGTCATGGGCTCAAGTGAATCCTTGTTGAGGTTAATCAAGGAATTAAGATCATTACGAATTTTCAAGGAGTTCCTTTCTAAAGCATAAATACTTGTATCATGGTCTCTTTTAATTTTAGCAAAATCCTCCACCACTAGGCCGAGACTAGATTTCAATGACCTAACCATGCTAAAAACAAAGTCTTGCTCCCTAAAACTTCTTAGAGTGGAGATGTTAGAACTAGAAATAGTATCATACTTACCAAGAAGATCCTGGACCTCTTGAATGAGCCACATGAGTAGGTTAAAGAAGGAATCCAATCCTTCCTTCACCAAACCTAATGCCTGATTAAAATCCAACAAGCCCCAATACAGACCCCTCCCCATATGAGAGCTCATCAGAGGATCCTCTTTAGGTGGGAAAAATTGTTCTTTGCCTTTTCCTTCAAAAAAAAACACTACAAGGGACACTTCCAAGTCAAAAAAAAAATCCGAATTCACCTCCCCTTCAGCAGGGACCCTCCTATCCCCACCACAGTCTAGAACTTTCTCATCAATATAATTTTTTGCCACCCCACATGTTAGCTATCAAAAACGCAGGCAAGATTCCTAAAGAGGCTGCCAATCTCTTGATACATTTTAGGGTAATAGACAAGGTCAAGTGAACTCAACCTTCTACTCTTCAGGTGTTGCTAGACCTAGGTGGGTGTACCTTTATGAATGAAGCAGACTTGACTTATAATTATTCTTCTTGCAATATTTTGTCCACAATGGTAGATGGAAGTGAACAAACGAATTCAAACTTGATAGCAATAACAATCTTCTGATCTAAATCCTAAAGTGCTCAATTAACAAATGTAAAACAGATGTAAAGAAAATGAATGAATCCAAATGATGAAATTGTAGAGACCGGTGCCTTATTGGGTATGCGGTGCCAAAAAGAAACAGAAGTGGGCAACTTATTCTGGCATAAAATCAAATTGTTGGCATATGTTTTGTTTACAACTTGTATAAACATGCATAATTGTGACTACTAAGCTCTACTTTAATAATCCAGATGAATCTCCTTGATTATTGTGATCAACTAAGAGGATTTAATCTCTCCTTGAAAGAACCAATCAATTAATCACACAAATACAACAAATGTGCATTGATAAACTGAAAATAAGCTTGTTATATCAATTTAAACTTCCAGAAAGAATCAACCTAGAGACAGCTTAGCAATAGTTTTCAATAAATTTAACAGACAATTAACACCAGAAATAAACTACCACACTAGCTGAATTTTATTGAAATCGCCATTTGAAAACATGCAACATAGTCTCTGGAATGAGAACTTTATTCTACTGTGTCCATTCCTAATCTACTATATCTATTCTAAGATCTCTCCCCTCTCATTTACAATCAGGCATACATATTTATATACCAGCATCAGGAAACATATTGCTTCAAATTCATGTCGGCCAACCGTAGTATTTGGGAAAATTTCATGTCAGCCTACAACGGTATTTTAGAAATACACATGTCATCCACAATTTCTAAATTCTTATTAATCATTCGCTAAGTCACCCAAATAGTTATTCCAAAGGCAATTCAATCGCTGTCAGCCCGTGCTCTTTGTATATCGCCCTGACTCTATGATGTCGGTGAGACATCTCACAAATTACAAAATGTTATATCAATATGTATTTCCTTACGTGCTTTCCATTCACTGAGACACAGGGATATCTCTCACCGATGAGTACCTTTGGTTCCATTCATAGTCACCGTAACATTCTGATATCGGAGAGACCTCACGTAGAGTGCTCTTTTTTATACTGAAAGACCTCAACCATCCATGAGTGTCTCTGATACAAATCATTTTTTATGACACCAAGGTCCTTTTGTTTTCCATCGGCGAGACCGAAGGTCACTCATCGAGACCACATGCCCAAAATCTTAACTCATACTGATATCGCATCCCTTTATGTTGTTGGTAAGCGAGACACAACTAACCTCTCACCGAAAGCCATTTGAGAGAAACCTTTTATGCTCCATCGGTGAGACATATACACTTCGTTGTGACCACTCACCGAAGACCCCTATGTTTGGCTGAAGTGAAACCCCATATGTGATGTCAGTGAGACCAAAGGTCACTCGTCGAGACCTCATCTCGATAGCTCCAACTCTTACCGATATGTATCCTCCCTCCACTGGTTGGTAAGACAAAAGATACTTGCCAAGACATAATACCAAAAACAACCTGTTTGGCTGAAGTGAATCCTTAATGTGCTTGTCACTGAGACCAAAAGAGTTTGCAGGAACTTATATAGATGTCGCAACTCTTGTCGATGTATCCTTTCCATGCATTAGTCAGGGAGAGATATTGAGTTTGATGAAACATCATCCCGACAACACAACTCCTATTGATAGGTATTCTCCTCAGTCGTCGAAACAATGTGAAAGTCTTGCCGATAACTGCCAGTGAGTAAACTCCAATCACTGTGACACAAAAAATTTCTTGCCGATAGGAAACACAGACATTTACAAGCAGAAAAAAGGATCAAGGAGACCCCGATATTGTCACGCCGATACAGACCATGATGTGAATTATGCAAGACCCAATGGAAACAATGAGATCACATGGCAAGAAATGGGCAGAATATGCACATGGTAGGATTAATCTGGAAATTTATGAGTGAAATCAATATGTAAAATCATAAGATTTTTATAGTCCTAACACCACAAGCCTTAGTAATCCTAACACCCTCCTATGAATTCTCCTCCACAACATGGAAAACAATAGCACTCACCATCCCCCATTTAGGAACCTTCTTATCATTTCCTTTCCCCTCCAAATCTGCCTCTTCACAATCATCCGGAATTTTGCACTTCACACACAAGGAAAAGGGCTTAACATTCTTGAAGAAGATTTTCCTAACCCCAACTAAAGAGTTAACATAGTCCAAATCCATCTAGTATCCATCAGACTTGGCTAGGTAATCATCTCCAAAGTCCATCTCACCATCACCTTCCTCCTCCTCCAACTAAAATTTCCCCTTCAACTTAGCCTTCTTTGCCTTGTAGGCCTTACTAGGAATAGGGGTTGCAATTACATATCTTACTTTGATATGCTACACAATTAAAAGCATCAACTCCTTATGTAAAAAGGGATTGTTGAGATTATTTCTATAATCCATAATCCCATTCTCTAGAGAAGAAAGAAGATAAAACGGGAAGGAGACCAACTTACCATGGTGAAAATGGTTCAACAGCACAAAATGGTGCCCATAGATAGCTGAGTATCTCCCATCCAAGGTAAAGTATTGCATAAGAGCCATAACCACATCTCCCTATATTGGTTTAATTGAGGTTCAATCAAATCCACCACACTAGAGTTTAATAATTTTTTCATTCTCTTTACGCCTTAGGAGTTCATTCTTGCCACCCCAGATGTGGCTTTTTCTCTAAAGAATTTTTTCCCCTGAGTCAATAGCCTTGTAACTTCAACTATGAACTCCTCATTCACATTGATATCAATTCCAAACATACTAAGCACCTGACTATGCCAAGCCTCCACAAACTCTTGTGAGGTCTTGCAATTACAACCATATAATTTCTCCATGAAAGGAGTGACCCCACCTTTCTGCAAAATCTTCCAAACTTCACCATTAGCTTTAGTTTCAACACACAAAAAGGGCTCCATTTTGCATTTGTCACCCCCCATCTCCAAAAGTATCACATAATTCTAAAAAATGAAATCCCACAAAGCACAAATGCAAATTATAAAAAATGACAAGGAGGAAATCACACCCAGAAAGTGTGTGATCCTAAATTTTCATGTACAAATAAAAATTATGGCCAAATCCCTCTTGAGATTACAAGTCATCCTCCCACAATTTCCAATAAGAGTGAGGACCATCAAATGTCTAATTAGCATTATAGGGTAATCATTAAACAACCATCCCTTTGGATTACCAAAAAATTTGGCCCCCTTCAAATATTTAGGGACTATCAATATTGAGCAATGTAATAAGATCCACAAGAAGATGGTCATTAGTCTCCCATGACCTAGCCAAAGACACACCAAGGTTAGCCAAAAGGTCTACAACACCATTAGCCTCACAAAACACATGGGAAATGTAGACTTCTTCAAACTTATTCAAAAAAGAAAGAGCATCAAATATAATTGTTTCTATGGAACAAGAAGGGGGAATGAGCTTCCTAAGGCAGTTGATAATATTCAACAAGTCCCCTTCCAACCAAAATTTGGAAACCCCCTTCTCCCTTGCCAATTTTAAACCATGATACATTGCAACAACTTCAACATAGTGATCTTTTTGGATCCCCAAAGGGATTTCCACCACTAAAAATAACTTACCATTATGATCCCTTAACACTCCCTCATAGCCAACAAGTCCCAGATTACCTTTAGCAAAACCATCAAAGTTTACTTTAAACCACCTAGGAGGAGGAGAATACCATATCACCCCTTCTTGAGTAGACTTGTTTTTTTTCAAAGGTTGGGTAATATCAAAGTTAAGCTTCCACTAATCTACCACCCATAAATCATACTTTAATACTACCACATGACTAGGAAAATTAGAACTATCCACAACTTGCATGAAGTTCTCCTTAATGGCCAATGAGATCTTAAAAAACAAGGTAATCGAGGGAAGTGCAACATTCCTAAAAATTATGTTATTCCTCTCCTTCTATAGACCTCATACAAGATGATGAAGGATAAGGGACAAGAGAAAACATAAATAGGGATTGGAAGAAGGAGCTTCACATTGGCTCCAAAGCTCCATAATCAAAGAAGGGAAGACCCACTTCATCTTCCAGAGATTAAGCATAAGCCCCCACACCTCCCGAGCATATCTACACCTAATAAACAAATGGTGGGAGTCCTCTGCATCTTCCTCACAAATATAGCATCTATTAGACATGGAGAAGCCTCTTTTCCAAAGATTGTTAATAGTCAAATTTTTATACTAAACTAACAACCAAAAAACATATTGATCTTTGGAATTAGATTCAGTGACCAATCAAGTGCCCAAGGGGGCATTGGCCCACAACACTATTCAAATAATGAAAAGAAGATGCCACTGAGAACTAACCTTGTGGAAGTAGCCTCTAAACCACCTTATCCCTCTGAGGAACAAAAGGGATATGAATCTGAGAAAGGAAACCATAAAGAGTATCCAACTCCCTAAAATCCTCATGAATTCTTTTCCACTCACCATCCACAATGTAATCAGCAACAAAAACACCAAATTTCTTAACACAAAGATCCCTGAAAGGAGCCACCTAGACATCATCTCGAAGAGGACCATGACCAATCCACCAGTCATCCAAGAAGAGAATGTCTCTACCATTACCAATCAATGAAAGAAGACTAGCAGAGACAATACTTTTTACCTTGACCAAGGAACTCCAAAAGATAGACCCCGAAGGAGGAAATAAATCATCCCTCAAAAAATCCCTAAACTTATCAACACCTGAAAGGTATTTAGAAGTAAGAATACCCATCTAATCCTTACCACCAATTAGAAGAAACCATAACTATTTATCCATGAGGGTAGAATTAAAAACCATGACCAATCCACCAGCCATCCCAGAAGAGAATGTCTCTACCATTAGCAATCGACCAAAGAAGACTAGTAGAGACAATACTTTTTACCTTAACCAAGGAATTCCAAAAGAGAGACCCTGAAGGAGGAAATAAATCATCCTTCAAACAATCCCTAAACTTATAAACACCTGAAAGGTATTTAGAAGCAAGAATACCCATCCAATCCTTACCACCATCTAGAAGAAACCATAACTATTTAGCCATGAGGGCATAATTAAAAACCTTTAATTTCCTCAATCCTAAGTCTACTTGGGCTTTAGATCGACACACCTCCTCCCACGAAACAAGACTCGTCTATTTCTTTTCCTCCACACTAGATCATAAGAACCATTTTTGAATGCTTTCAATCTTTTCCCACAACTTCCACAGGATCTGGAAAAGGCTTAACACATACACCGAGAGGTTCTGCTAAGTAGATTTGATCAAGACCAACTTTCCAGCTTGACTAAGGAGGGAACCTTTCTAGTCTGACAATGCAGTGTTAAACTTGTCAATTAATCCATTCCAAAATGAGTCAGGAATAGAATTTGCACAAAGTGATAGACCCAAATAAGTGGAGGACAGAGTCCCAACAACACATTGAAGAACACTATCAATTCTCTACTTTCTTCTATTTGGGGTATTAAGAAAAAATAGAGTGCTTTTAGGGAGATTCACCAATTGGCCAGAGGTAGCTTCATAACTATGAAGAATCAATTTAATGGCTTTAGCTTCCACCATTCAAGACTCTCCATGAATAATTATGTCATCCACAAACTGTTGGTATGAAGAAGGAGGAGAAGAGGAGTTCAGATGAAGCACCTTAATAGCACTAATAGACACCTACTATTGAAAAGTTCTCCCAAGAACTTTAGCCAAAATGATAAAAAGGAAGGGCGAAATGGGGTAACCCTATCTCACACCTTGAGATCCCCTAAAAAAATAAGAGGGGGATCCATTCACTAACATAGAGAAGGAAACCATCGAGATAAGTCTCATTATCAACTTCATGAATTTATTTGAGAAGCCAAAAGTAGATAAGACTTTTACAAGCAATTGTCAATTCACATGGGCATAAGCCTTCACTAAATCCAGTTTCAACAAAAAACCAGTCTTCTTATTAACCATTAGTGAATGGATATTTTCATGAACCATGATGATAGGATCAAGGATTTGTCTACAAAAGACAAAGCCACATTGTTGTTGAGGGATAATCAAGGGAAGAACCCTCTACAATCTTAAATCCTAAACCTTTGAGAAGATTTTGTAAATAGAGTTGCAAAGAATAATAGGATGAAACTCATTAAAGGAAGAAGCACCTAGAATCTTTGGGACAAGAACAATGAAGGTGGAATTTAGCTCCTTCACAAAATTTTGACTACTGAAAAAATCCTTGGTAGCATCAACCACATCTCTAGAAACATTCTTCTTCGTTGATCTATAACTGCCCTTGCTTCCTCAAGATACTTCAATCTGCACCTTGGTTCATGCATCTTGCATTCACTTGCCCTGTAATAGAAAATATTCCCCACAATGATGACTTTCTTCATTATTTCCTTCCGTTGAAAATATCCTCGTAGTTGAAGAATATCTTTGCTTGCAAAATATTTCACCTCCTCTTCCATTTTTCACCCTCATGTGAAATCCCTTTACATAGCAAGTGAAAATAACCTTTACTATGAAAAATCCTTTGCCCGTGAAAACCTTTCACTCTGCCTTTACCCAAAAGTTGAAAACTTACTTTTCTTTCCCATGAAAATCATTTTATTCTGCTCAACCTTTTACATTTTCACTTCCAACAAATAAAGTTTTCTAACTTTATAATGGAGGCCTTCAACTTTGTTACTTGGAAATATAAAATATTTCATCTGTGCATATTATATTTAACTTTACTACAACAAAGAATATTATTTTTATGTGAAAACTTTCAACAATTTTATTGGGCACACCTTGCACTTTACATTTTAAAAATTTCACCTTTTAATAGTGAATACATTAATTTATTCACCAGCACCAAAATCTTTTTCCCCGTGCCCTTTGTTTTTCACCTTATGTTTATATTAAAAAAATTTATTTTAAAAGATGAGGGCTTCAAAACTATATTACTGGGCAAACAAGAATTTTACCCGTGCCCTTTACTTTTACCTCACTTGCATTTCAAATCCTCATTTTACATGGTGGAGCCTTTTAAAATATTCATCGGGCAATATTTTAAAATTTTAAAAACTTTAAAATATTTACTTGGGCCCACCATAGCCTTCCTTCCAATGCTTGCTCTCACATTTCTCTTTTTTTACGACAACATTTATCACTTGAGCTAGCATGGAAATCATAAAACAACAAAAATGAAATATTTTTAAAGTCTTAAAATATTGCTTTGGAGATACCAATCCCTGTGCCCTCGCTACTCTCAAATGACGTCACCCTTCATTCACACGGGCTAGCAAGCGAGGGTGGGAATTCATCCACACTACTTATTTTTTGTTGACCGTTTGATCAAAATCTTCTCTTCCCTAATTCCTATTCTGCAACTCTTTAATCATGGCGGTGTAGAATTCCTCAAACAATTTTGATACATTTTGACTGCAAATGCAAGCTGGGGTCGTTTTCCTGAATGAAAGAGCGTTTTTGCAGCTACCGGCAACCAAAAATCATTATGAACATGCTTAAAAACTATGCCAAAGCATTAGGAATGGTTAGGGGATGATTTCAGACCATGGAGCAACAATTTTGCGCTCAAATGGACCCCCAAAAAATGCCTGGAAGCTTAAAAACGTGATTCACTTTTCAATTTCTATGAATTTTGAGAACTCTTAAGCAGCTTCAAAATCCTCCAAATTACAGTTGCACACAATTAGAAATACCTTTGGCACTTAGATAAATCATTCCCGTGCCTTCCCCAGTGTCCGGTGAAGTTCCTCTAGCAGCATCAATATTTCCATGGGCTAGCGGGGAAAGCTTCCCATGCAAAGTTTATAATGTTTTAACTTTCTAAAAGATTAAAAATTGACATCTGCCCTACTTTGATGCTTTGCACTTTTTGAAGGCATTTAAAACATTTAAAATATTTTAAAACATTTACTTTTTAAATTTTAGGAAATGGTGAAATTTTAATTTCGGTTGCGACCCAAATAGAGAAAATTCACTGTGGGCAAATTGGGAAACCTGGAGCCATGAAAATTTGTGAAGGGAGATTATCAATTATTTAGAAAAAATCCATTTCCTCAAAACTTGCATTGTTGAAAGATTTCTAGGACCTCGTTTGTAAATTGGCCTGTCGGATGCCTTTGTCGTGATTGAAATGCATTAAAATAATGCATCCATTGATCTCCAATTTTGACGAGAATGGAGCTGAAGATGTGTTGGATCAAAATGATTAATGGGTTGCCTTTAAAAATTGAAAATTTGAAAGTTTCTAAAGCCACCAATTTTGACCAGGTTGCAGTCAAAAGACAATTAAATGACCCATCAAAACTCATCCTAGGGGCCTAAGATTGAGCATGCATGTAGAAATTTGAACCGAAAACTCAGTGCAACATATGGCTTGGAAAAATTCATCCTGGGGTGCAAGATATTAATATCCAAAGTGGCTTAGTTATACTTTTCTGCAACTGCACCTATCAAAAACCAATTAGGGCTCACCAAGTCACCTCCTTGGAAAAATATCAAGTCACCTCTTAGGAAACTACCACTGGAAAAATTTGATCATTTAGGTCCATTGAGTATGTGTGCAAGAGATATTTTCTTCAATCCACATTCTTCACCAGATATTAGGGGTCAAAGCTGACCACCTTGAAACATTTTGAAAATGCATGTGTAAAAACAGAGCAAACTGCATTTTCTTTTGACCTTGTAAAAATATCAAACTAGATCCTGAGACTTTGAAAATAGACCAAGGAGCATATGAATTCAAGGGGAATGCAAGGAACTAATCCATTCATTATGATGATCATCTAGCTGCGAATTATCAACTCCAATAGGAGGCCACTTTGCAAGACTAAGAGTTTGCAAACAACAAAATAGTCTCAGAACCCTACAACTTTGCTTTTCAGATCCCTATCAAAAAATATCATGGGAAGCTGAAATTTAACATACATGTTCACATATGTCAAATGAATATGCCCACCAAAGAATTTTATATGAAAATCAATTAGCTTTGATTTATGACCCTCTAAAGTAGGTCACTGGGGCAGATTTTTCAAGTACATTTTTTAGTATGCAAATCAACTTTTTCATCATGGGCACTTCCATCAATGGCTCCGACTGGGGACACAAGCCCCTTGCAGGAATGGCAAGATTCTAGATCTCTGGGAGAGCAAAACAAATGCCAAAACCAATGGGAAATAGTCTTTATTCAATTTTTTTAATCGGAAGTCAATTCTTACCTTTGTCAAACACCAATCTATTAAAAGAGTTGATCTCTTATAATCCATACTTTCCTTTGTCAAACCACAACAACATGAGTGACTTCATTCTTGCAAAGACAAGTGTCAGGCTACCTTTGAACAAGTAATAACTTGCACCTTGTCTTGCTTTACTGTCACATGGCAACCAAATGACATAGGTGTTGAATGTTGTGGTTGTGTTGCTGATATGTGGTTGTCATTGATGTCAACACTATTAGCATTGTTGCATTAGAAGTTGTATATGTCAAGGATATTGAGAAAATTTGAATAAGAAATGCTATAGATTGTTAGTGGTGAAGTGAAGTTCTTTCTGTCGGTGTTTTCAGTACATTTTTGTTCTAAGGTTGTGGACTAAAGGGTTTCTTGTTGAGTATGTCTAGTTTATCCACATTTAATTTCAGAGATCTGCATTAAGAGTTGATCGAGTTATGGTGATTTTCATTCTGACAATTTTTTTGTCGCTTAAGTTAGTGTTCCTAATTGAAGATTTTGTGATTTTAGTAAGTTCAGTTGTTGTGGATGCTTCTCTGGTGTTTCATGATGCTTGTGGATGTTTCTAGTTCATTATCTATCTTTGTGGCATGTCTGCATTGATTGTTGTGCTCGTGATCTGATATTTTCTCTTGCATGTTCATGTTTTTCATGTTCCTGGCCGACAAGGTGTTGAAGTGTGTTATGGATCTTTGAGGAGAAATTAATTGAAGTATTTTCATGTTGGAGATGTTTTCGATCTTCACTATGTTATGGCCGACCTTGGTTGATTCACATGAATAATGTTTATTTGTTTTGGGCCGACTGTTTATAATTATTTTATAATCTTTTTGTGGCCAACTTATAGTGATATAATTTATTGTTGCGGATATATAAGAGTGATTGTTTTATCATTTGAAGGCATGAGTGTGGGTGTGAATGCAAAGTGTATGAGTCCTATGTGCGAATAAAGTTCAGATCATTCAAAGGCATAGCAAAGAGTGAAGAAGAGTGAAGGATAGTGAAGAATTGTTCATGTGCTTAACTGGAACTGTAACCTGGCATTATCAGATGCCATTTTCTCAGTTTAAATCTGGATGGTTTTAATCTAAATCTTTCTATAAGATAGTGTGTCTTCCTTGGGTGGTGAGCCTTGTTGTATTTGAGTAGTGAGCTCTAGGCAGTGTGCCTGAATGCATGTGCATTCCCCATTTATAATTTCTTATACTTTTAATAGGGTATAATCTTGTGGATTGACCTCCACCATGGTTTTTCCCCTAACAGGTTTTCCATGTACAAAATATTAGTGTTATGTGTGCTTTTGATGTGTTGTTCATTTATGCTTTCATGATTAATGATTAGATCTAAAATTAAGGTTAATAAGTTGAATAAGTCTAAGATTCGGTGACAACTGATTCACTCCCCTCTTAGTTGTCTGCCCTTGAGTTTCCAACAATTGGTATCAGAGCTTGTGGTTCCTTGGAAGAAGTTTAACAACTTGAGGTGATCTGGGATGGTGACTTATAAGAAGGATAGTCCTAGATTTGATGGAACAAAGTACTCCTTGTGGAAAGCTCGAATGGAGTGCCATTTGAGATGCATTGGTGAACCCTACTAGAGCATTTCATGTAATAGGTGTGTTATACCTTTGAATAGTACTTATGCTGAATATAATATCAGTGCTAAGGAGGCATTGTTGAGTGCTTTGACTGATATTGAGATGATAAATGTGATGGATCTAAAAACTGCTTATGAGATCTAGAAGAAGTTGGAGACCTTGTATAAAGGTGATGCTAATGTGAAGATTGCTAAGCTAGAAATTATGAAAGGAAAATATGAAAAATTGAAAATGGGTGATGATGAAAATGTTACTACTTTCATGCAAAGAGTAAATGAGCTTGTGTGTGGTATAAGATGTGTCGGTGGAAAGATAGATGAATCAGAGATTGTTGCTAAAGTGCTTAGATATTTTCCTGATTCTTACAAAGTCAATGCTAGTGCTATTGAAGAACTCTGAAATGTGACAAATGTTACCAGAGATATGTTGATTGGTAAGCTTACTGCTTTTGAGTTGAGTGAATTTGGTGATGCCCTTCCTAAGGTTGAATCTGCATTTAAGGCTACTACTTTTGGAAGAGATAGACAGAGATATGATCTAGGTGAAAGTTCATCAAGAAAGAAATTCAAGTATGAGGATGAAATGAAACAGCTGGATGAAGAAGAGAGCTTGAAGAACTTGAAGCATTGATTGTGAAAAGAGAAGCCAGAGGACAAGGTAAGTATAAGGGAAAGTTTCCTATTAAATGTTTCTCTTGCAATAAGATAGGTCATTTTGCATCAAGGTGTCCTGAGAGAGTTTCCAAGCCAAGATTTAACAAGCCTAAATTCCAAAAGAAGTGTTACTATGCTGCTAATGAAGGTGTAACAGATGATGAATCTAATAGAGGAAATGTAAGTGAAGATGAATTTGTGTTTATTGCTATCAAGGAAAATAATCTTGTGTCTACTAAATCTACTAGTTTTTCAAATGTGGAGAAATCCCTAGCTGCTCGAGTTGAAGAGAAAGATGAATGGGTAATTGGAAGTGGTTGTTCTCATCATATGACAGGAGATAAAATTAAGGTTGTGAATTTGGAGAAGTATGATGGTGGTGTTGTGAGATATGGTGATAACACAACTGGTGTGATCTATGGAAGAGAATGCATTTCTCTTGATGGTAAGCATAACACTGATGATGTCTTGTATGTTGAAGATCTGAAGCAGAATCTTTTGAATGTTGGTCAAATGGTTGATAAGGGATACAATCTTTAGTTCATGGATGGTAAGTGCAAAATATTGTGAAATTATGGAAATGTGATTGCATTAGGTACACAAACAAAAGGTAATATCTTTCATCTGAATGTTGATAGTAAAATTTGTTTGATTTCTCAAGTTGATGAGAGTTGGTTATGGCATAGAAAAATGTGTCATGTTAACTTTGATAACATTGTCAAGATAAGTTCCACTAAAGTTGTGAGAAATATTTCTAAGCTGATGAAACCTACTAATGCCATATGCAAAGAATGTCAGTTAGGAAAGAAAACAAGAATTTCATTTCAAAGTAAATAGATAAATTCAAATGGATTATTGGAGCTTGTGGTTACTAATTTATGTGGTCCTACTAGAACTAGAAGTTTGCAAGGTTACAAATACTTCATGTTGCTTATTGATGATTATTCAAGGATGATGTGGGCTACTTTATTAAGGGAGAAATATGAAGCTCTAGAAAAGTTCAAGATCTTTAAGGCTATGGTTGAGACAGAGACTAATTTGAAGATTAATTGTCTGAGATCAAATAGAGGTGATGAATTCACTTCCAGTGAGTTTAATTCTTTTTATGAAGAGCATGGAATAAAGAGACAGTTATCTACACCGTGGACCCCTCAACAAAATGGAGTTGTGGAAACAAAGAATAGAAAAGTTCTAGATGCGGCTAGAACCATGATGTTAGAATAAAATGTGCCTCATATCTATTGGAGAGAAGTTGTGAGTACAGTTGTGTACACACTTAACCGGGTACAAATCAAAGGTGATACTGGTAAGACTCCTTTTGAACTATGGACTAGTCAAAATCCTATTGTTAGATATTTCAAAATCTTTGGAACCAAGAGTTATATCAAAAGAGATGAAGATATAGGAAAGTTTGATGCTAGGAGTGATGAAGGAATCTTTCTGGGTTACGCTACTAAAAGTAAGACCTATCGGTGTTACAACAAAAAATTAAAGAAAATGGTTGAAAGTGCAAATGTTAAGGTTGATGAAGACATACTTGCACTATCTAGAACCTATGGATATGATTCTGATGATCAGAATGATAGTACAAGAAAAGGAAAGCAAGGCCAGACTACAAGTCAAGTTCATATCCTTCTCGTGAATCAAGAAAATCAAGAAGAAGGAGAAATTGATGGAAGAACAAAAGAGAGATCATAAGAGCCTGAAGTTGAAGAACATTCTAAGAAGACTCTGAGGTATGTGAGATTGAATCATTCAGAGAATCAGATCATAGGTGATAAGAACAAAGGTGTCCAAACTAGGAGAAAAATTGTAGAAGAATATTGTTTGATTTCAAAGACTGAGTCTAACAATGTGAATGAAGCATGCAAAGATGAGCATTGGGTTGAAGAAATGAAAGAGGAACCGCAACAAATTGAGAAAAATAATACATGGATTCTTGTTCCCAGACCTAAGAATAAGAATGTAATTGGAACTAAATGGTTCTTTAGAAATAAACTGAATGAACAAGGTGAAGTGGTTAGAAACAAAACAAGATTGGTTTGTAAGGGATATTCTCAAATGGAAGGTGTTGATTTTGAAGAAACCTTTGCCCCTGTTTCTAGAATTGAAGTTGTGAGATTATTTCTTGCTTATGCTGCTTATAAAGACTACAAGGTTTATCAAATGGATGTCAAGTCTATTTTTCTAAATGGCGAATTGGAAAAAGAGGTATATGTTGAGCAACCTGATGGATTCTAGTTGACTGATCAGGAAGATATGGTGTGTCAATTGAAGAAAACATTGTATGGTCTTAAGCAAGCCCCTAGAGCTTGGTATGCCAGATTGGATAAGTACTTGGTGAAACATGGATTTAACAAAGGTATTACTGATAGTAATCTATATTTCAAGAATGATGATAAAGATTTGATTATGGAAGTTTGTGTTGATAATATCATATTTGGAGGAGATGATAGCTTGTGTATGAAGTTTTCTAATGAGATGCAGAATGAATTTGAGATGTCAATGATTTGAGAGATGAATTTTTTCTTGGGATTGAAAATTACTTAGTTAGATAAAGGGATTTTTATATCTCAGTCCAAGTATGTGAAGGAATTGCGGAAGAAATTTGGTATGGTAGATTCAAAGCTTGTTGGTACACCCATGGTGACCAGATGCAAGTTGACAACTGATAATGATTCTCCAAAGGAAAATCAGACAAGATATAGATCAATGATTGGTGGATTGCATTATTTGACTCAAACTAGGCCTGATATCATGAATGTTGTATGTATTGTTGCTAGATTCCAAGTTGATCCTAAAGAATCTCATGTGACTGTTGTGAAGAGAATTTTCAAATATTTAAAAGGGATAGTTGATTTTGGTCAATGGTATCATAAAGATGATGATCTTACTTTGAGTTCCTTTACTGATGCTGATTGGGCAAGAGATGTGAATGACAGGAAAAGTACTAGTGGTGGAGCATTTTTCTTGGGAAAGAAGTTGATTTCATGGTTGAGTAAGAACTGGAATGTTATTTCTTTATCTACTAGAGAGGTAGAATACATTGCTACTGCTAATAATTGTACTCAAGTACTATGGATGAAATAGATGTTGAAGGATATCAGAGTTGTGTATGATGAGCCTATTGTTATATTTTGTGATAACTCAAGTGTTATTAACATTTCAAAGAATCTGGTGCTACATTCAAAGACCAAGCTTATATCTATAAAATTTCACTTTTTGAGAGAGAAGGTAAGTAAAAAGAAAGTTAGATTGAAGTATGTGGCTACTAAGGAGCAGATTGCAGATAACTTTACAAAGTCGTTGTCTAAGGATACTTTTGAGTATCTCAGAGGGAAGTTAGGGGTGATTACCTCTCCTAATCAGAACTAAGGATGCATTGCATTGTATCAATCTATGTATTTCATGATCATATTTTGATCCAGATTGATGTTGTGGTGGCTACTACTCAGGGGGAGTAGTCAAATGTTCAGATGTTTAGAAGTTCTGATATGTGGTTTAGAGCTTGTATTGAAGATATCTTTGTCATTGATGTCAAAGGTGGAGAAGATCAATGTGAAAAACAAACTACTAATTATCTGGGGAGAAGAGCCTTATGGGGAGAAGAGTAAGCATAGTTGTGTTGATGGTATTTTTCACATCATGTGCTGCCATCAATGCCAAAGGGGGAGATTGTTGGATTTTGTGGTTGTGTTGATATGCGGTTGTCATTGATTTCAACACTATTAGCATTGTTGCATTAGAAGCTGTATATGTCAAGGATATTGAGAAAATTGGAATAAGAAGTGCTACAGGTTGTCAGTGGTGAAGTGAAGTTCTTTCTATCGGTGTGTTCAGTACGTTGTTGTTCTAAGGTTGTGGACTAAAGGGTTTCTTATTGAGTATGTCTATTTTATCCACCTTGAATTTTAGAGATCCGCATGAAGAGTTGATCAAGTTATGGTGATTTTTATTCTGATAGTTTATCTATCGCTTCAGTTAGTGTTCTTGATTGAAGATTTTGTGATCTCAGTAAGTTCAGTTGCTGTAAATGCTTCTCTAGTGTTTCATGATGCTTGTGGATGTTTATATTTCATTCTCTATCTTTGTGGCATGTCTGCATTGATCGTTGTGCTCATGATATGATATTTTCTCTTGCATGTTCATGTTTTTCATGTTCTTGGCCGACAAGGTGTTGAAGCGTGTTGTGGATCTTTGAGGAGAAATTAATTGAAGTATTTTCATGTTGGAGATGTTGTTTTCGATCTTCACTATGTTATGGCTAACCTTGGTTGATTCACATGAATAATCTTTTTTTTTTTTGCGCCGACTATTTCTAATTATTTTATTATCTTTTTGTGGTTGACTTATAGCGATGTAATTTCTTGTTGCAGATATATAAGAGCAATTTTTTTATCATTTGAAGGAATGAGTTTGGGTGTGAATGTGAAGTGCATGAGTCCTATGTGCGAATAAAGTTCAAATAATTCGAAGGTAGGGCAGAGAGTGAAGAAGAGTGAAGGAGAGTGAAGAAGTGTTCATGTGCTTAACCAGAATTGTAACCAGGAATTAGCAGATGTTATTTTCTCAGTTCAAATCCAGATGGTTTTAATCTGAATCTTTATGTAAGACAGTGTGTCTTCCTTAGGAAGTGAGCCCTGTTGTATTTGAGTAGTGAGCTCTAGGCAGTGTGCCTGAATGCATGTGCATTCCCCATTTATATTTCCTTATACTTTTAATAAGGTATAATCTTGCAGATTGACATCCACCATGGTTTTTCCCCTAATAGGGTTTCCACATAAAAAATATTGGTGTTATGTGTGCTTCTAATGTGTTGTTCATTTATGCTTTCATGATTAATGATCAAATCTGAAATTAAGGTTAATAAGTTGAATAAGTCTAAGATTTGGTGACAACTAATTCACCCCCCCTCTCAATTGTCTTCCCTTGAGTTGCCAACAATAGGCCATTTCACTACCATTCATTTCACTTTCTGATTCTATGGCAAGTGACAACATATGAGGATAATGATCAAAACTATGTGAACACACAATCTTATCACATTTACTAACTTCCTCATAATTGTTAAGGTCAAAAAAGATATCATTCTTTAGAAACAGTGTGCAATCCTCCTATGTGTTAAGCAAAGAATACTCACACATTTGTAACTCATCCAACTGAATTGCATCACAGGTGATTTTGATTACCATATGTCTCAAGTTTCTAATAATAATACTTATCATCATCTATAATACCGTTGTCAACATTCAAATCATGGAATTCAAAAAAAATGTTAGCATCCCATACACAAGCAATGCACTCAGGTTAAAAAAAAAGGTTATCAACATGCTTCATATTGTCACAGAAGAAAACCTCAGACGCATACTCTGATGACTCAAAATTTATCTCTACAATAGATTCCTCACTATGAGTATTCAAAACAAAAACACTATTTCTAGGAGTATCATACTCAGTATTACCTCCTACTACATCAACATGAAAATCTAAAACACACTGCTATTGAGGAAAACTATGAGTTGCAGATCCAGAAAAAAGATCCTCATATGCATCCATGTGATTGACACAATAACATTCTTCAAGTGAAAACTCATCGTAAAAATTTTCATTAGTTGTACCAGTATTTGTCACTATATTTTCACTTCCATGTACAACTACATCAATGATATCCTCTTGCAAACATTCAGTGATAACTTCAAATTCAGCAAAAGAAGTAGAAGAAGGTAAAGAATCAAACAAAATAGGAGTTCCTTGTTCCTCATTATCAGCATATGCATGCTCCTCATAACCATATACTTTAATTGATTCATCCAATGAACCTCTTGCACACATATCTCCTTCTCCATTCACACTACTGCAACAATCAACAGGGCTACCTTCTTCACTACCAAACTAAAAGGCATCATTTATTTCTTCATTATAGCTGCTTGTGAATGATTGCTCCAACTAAAATTCATACTCACTTTGGCATCTGCATCTAATATACCACCATTTTCAAGAGTATTCCTTGGATCAACAAAACCATTTGTCTCATCACCATGAAATTTTCATCAATGCTACACACACTTGTAGAATTTGCATGACCAAGTGTACCATGGCAATGTTGATTACATACTTCTTCAAAAAAATTCCCAATTCATATCCATCATCATGCAATAGTGAGGCTTCATAAATGTTATCATCATTTTCCTTGTTGAAACACTTTCCAGTCAAGGAGATCAACTCTACCTCTTCCTCTTGAAAGGAATCATAGTCACCAAGGTTGGAAATAGAGTTGTAATCATCTTGATCATCCAAAAAAGAATGCTTTCAACTGCTTGCAAACTTCCATCTACAACACCATTATTCTCATCATGAAGAAATGAAACTTTAGAATTAGTATGATCTTCAACTATATATTCAAATTCCATAGAGGAGAAAATACTTGCATTATCATCTGCATCATTGCAACCCTCTTTTGATATAGAAAATTGGCTCTCTATTTCTTCTTTTTCAGAACAAATAGAAGAATCCTTACACGTTCCACCTATTTCATCATGACCATTATGAGTGCAATCTTCATCTGGGTATATTTCTTCTGTAGGTTAAAAAAAATTTCCTCATCAACAAATGATGCATCATTATTGTCTTCTACTATACCATCTAGATCTATGTGATTAAGTCTAGGAGAGGTACCATCACATAATCTAGCCAATATATGACTTCCATATTTCTCTACCATTTCTTCAATCATTGAAATCCATTGATATAAACATTTAAGGCTAGGGGGCTTCAAGTGAGTTGGCATAGTACTCAAACCTTGCTCACAATTCTCACAGAATAAATCAATGCAAAATGAATCATCTGGTCTTTCTGATTTTGGTGTAGCAAGCATAAATTTCATGAATATATCATGAAAATCATAGAGGGATTCATCCTCAAACCTTTCTATATCATACAATGCATCAATAGGTGACATAAGTTCAACCTCATTTTCAGATTTCTCTTCACATTCTTCTTGGGTATGTAGATTTCTTTCTTCAGAAAAATAGTCATCATTCACTTCACCAAACTCATCCATGAACAATTTCTCAAGCTCTTGTCATGAATATATGGAATGCATTGGTAAACTAGAAAACCAATATTCAATATTATTTTCTAAATTTCTTACAAAAACCTTCATGAGAAAATCTTTTTCTACTTTTTGACAGTCTTCCATCACATCAAGAAAACCCTATACATGTCTTGATGCTTAATCTTACAAACCTCCTCCAAACTTATGCAAACATTCATTAATTCTTCTTGGGACAAAATGTGGGTAACATTGGATTTTACTAAAATCCAGAGGGTCATATCTCTCACTAGTGAACACTTTCTTTTGAGGACATGGTTGTGTTCTAGGCATGATATTACAACTTGTAGAGGGAGTGCTAGGACAACAATACATATTCACAATTAAGATTTTATTCCCTCTACAACTAGTTTCTTCTCAATATCCTTTTTAGAATATCCTACTTTCTCATTTCCCTTTTTACTAGTATCTCAAAGTACTGGATAAGGGACAATATTAACTAGAAAATTTGTTGAAAACCTTCATATAGAAAATATTACAATAGAAAAATACATGAGAATTGTTGCAACCAACTCTTCTAATGATGTAAGAACTTATGTAGAGTTTCCACCTCTTTGAAAGAGGAAAAGATCTTCAAGTAGCAAAAATATTCTTCCAAGATCTATGTATTTCTGAGTTCTCTCCACCATCAGAGCACCAAACTTCAATAATACACTAGAAATGTTGCAGCAATCTCTTTCAAGTATGCAAGTCTTTGGATCATCTAACCCAAAAATACAGATCAGAAAACTGATTGACTCTTTTCAACTAATTTCTCAGCACAGTCACCAATCTATTGGTGACTCAGATGGGCAAAATGGTGCAAGGGCACCTTAGCAAGAATATGCCTCCATGAGGCAACTTCAAGTTTTTTATTTAAACATGATGTCATAATGTTGTAATAGGGTGTATTTGATCATTTTGAGTTTATTTTAGGTCATATTTAATCATTTTGGGTTCATTGGATACACAATGTAAAAGTTGCAAAAAAAATTGACACATGGTGTCATGGCAATATTGACAAAAAATGCATAGGGAAGTTGAAGAGTCATTGAAGCGTAAAAGTTAGTTTTGGGAATTTAATTTGGATAGTTGGAATGGAATGTAATGATTTTTTAAAGGCCCTTTGAAGTTTCACAAACTTTGAGGAAGGATGGAGGATGATGTATGATTGAAGAAATAAATGAAATCCCCTATTTTTCTATATTTTATCTGCAATTTCTTGGTCTTAGGCCATTCTACAGCTAGTTACTATGCAAGAATCCACCTCTCCTCCATTGAAGGTGATATCCCTATGAATCTAATTTAATGTTCTTTTGGTTTCATGAAAAATGATTTAGATTTGAGAAAGTTATTTGGAAATTAGTCCAGACGGCTAAAACCCTGATCTAGGGTAACCAGTGTGTTTAGAAATTGTGTTTCTTTCAATTTAATTGATGGAAAAGTCTAATTTTTGGTGAGTAGGCTTATTTTGCATATTATTTCATATTCAAAAGATTTAGAGTGAAATATAAAGGTAAGCAATTGAAATGATGATGCCCTAGGTCTGTATTTGGGTAAAAATCTAGAATTGACAGTGCTCTGTGAAGATTTTATGTCTTGATGATGAAAAAGATACTCTTCTTGAATAACAGTATTCTTAAAAGGTGTTGTGGTGTATTGTGATTCATTTCTTGATATTTTTTGGGTGAGATTATAGATAATTGAGCCTATTATTGTTACTCTCCTATTATAACAGTCATATTTTGGAATGAAAATTGATGGTTTAAAGTAAGTATTAGATGAAATGTCATGAATAAAGAATGGGGAATGGTATAACCATGTTGTACAGGAATATTTACACTTGTTTGAGGCATTAAGAAGGAGGAATGGGCTTGCAAATGTGAATTTTTTTATTGATGGTGTCTAAATAGGCCTGGTTGTGGATTGGGGCAGTTTACTTTTGAAAGTCTTTATATTTGAGATGTTATTGTTGGAGAAAGGGTTTGGAACAATTTTCTTACTATTGTCTAAGGTTTTTTGTGGAATTAGTAAGTGGTTTTGAGTTTTGTTCTTAGTTTGGATGCTTTGAATCAATAATTTGTGAAGGAAAGGTGAGTCCTAATTGGAAGGACAAGAAAGTTTTGGTTGATATTTTTGTCAAGTTGAGTTTGGTTGAGTTGTTTGTACTCTTTCATTGCATTAGTTTGGTATCAGAGCTCAGAAAGGACTAGGAAAAGAAAGAGTTTGGTGTTTTTTGTTTGTGCAAGTTGAGGAAGGAACCTGATGGCCAATAAACTAGGTAGCAGAAAAGCAGAAAGACCTAGGTGAGGCAGAGAATTGAGAAGCAAGGAGAAGCTTGCTTGAGTAAAGTGAAGATGGATTTGTTGAGAAGGAATTTGCAGGTAGCAAAGTTACAAAAGAAATTAGAGAAAGAGAGGTAGAGGAAAGAAGAAAAAAATAAAAAAAGAGGCAAAGAGAGTTTAAGAGGGAGATAAGAGAGATAAGGAAAGCTATGGAAGAGATGATGAAAAGGTATGAAGAAGAGATGGAACAATTGCTTAGAAGAGCATTCAGTTGGCATTTGACAGTGAAAAAGAAAGTTGTATGGCCCATTAAGAAGATCGTCAGAAGGAGAAGACAAATGAAGGTAATAGAGGAAGAAGAATTTGAAGATGCAGAAGAAGAATTCATGGATGAAGAAGACAAAGATATTGCAGCCATTCCCAATAATAAAGATGAAGGAGAAGCAGAGATAAATGACCTAATCTTAGAAGGAGAAGATATTGAGTTGGTGTCAAGATTGGATGAAGAGAAGATCAAGGATAAATTGATCTTGGAGACTTACAAAGAGTTGAAGAAAGATGGAGTTATTGTGATAGAAATAATTTATCATTTCTTTGTTGTGCTAATGCTTTGGACAGGGAACAACTTAAAGATCAAGATACAACAGATTGAAGAAGGAAAAAAGGAGATTGTGACATATCAGGGCTTGAAGAAGTAGCTTCTAGGTGGCGAGACAAAATGGAAGCAAGTTGGCATAGACTAACTCAAACCAAAGGTGAAGATGAAAGAAGCAGGGCTTAAAAGACCACAAGGAGGAACATTATTGATAAGGCTTGGTACATTCAATCCAAGAGGACTTGGAATTCTTTTTGGCCTGAGAGAATCATGCAGGTGCGCCCTAGCAAGAATATGCCTCCATGAGTTTCAAGTTTTTGATTTAAACATGATGTCCTAATGTTGTAACAAGGTCTAGTTGATCATTTTTAGTTTTTTTAGGTCATACTTAATCATTTTTGGGTCATTGGATACATAATGTAAAATTTGTAAAAAAAATTGACACATGTTGTCATGGCAATATTGACAAAAAAATGCAATCTTAGGGAAGTTGAAGGGTCATTGAAGCTTAAAAGTTAGTTTTTGGTGTTTGGACAGTTGGAATGGAATGTAATGAGTTTATAAAGGCCTTTTGAAGTTTCACAAACTTTGAGGAAGGTTGGAGGATGATGTATGAATGAAGAAATAAATGAAATCCCATGTTTCTCTATATTTTATCTGTAGTTTCTTGGTTTCAGGCCCTTGTACAACTATTTACTATGCAAGAATCCACCTCTCCTCCATTGAAGGTGATATCCCTATGAATCTACTTTAATGTGCTTTTTGTTTCATGAAAAAATATTTAGATTTGTGAAATTTATTTGGAAATTACTCCAGATGGCTAAAACCCTAATCTTGGGTAACTAGTGTGTTGAAAAAATGTGTTTCTTTCAATTTAATCGGTGGAAAAGTCTAATTTTTTGGTGAATAGGATTCTTTTTACATATTCTTTCATATTCTAAATATTTAGATCGAAATATAAGGGTTAGCAATTGAAATGATGATTCCCTAGGTCTATATTTGGGTAAAAATATGGAATTGACAGTGCTTTGTGAAGATTTTGTGTCTTGATGATGAAAAATATACTCTTCTTGAATAATAGTATTCTTAAAAGGTGTTGTGGTGTATTGTGAGTCATTTCTTGACAGGGTTTGGGTGAGATTATACATAATTGAGCATATTCGTGTTGTTGTCCTATTATGACAATCATTTTGGAATCAAAATTGATGGTTTAAAGTAAGTGTTAGATGAAATGTCATGAATAAAGAATGGGGAATGGTCTAACCATGTTTTATAGGAATATTTACACTTGTTTGAGGCATTAAGAATGAGGAATGGGCTTGAAAATGTGAAGTTGTTTATTGATGGAGTCTAAATAGGCCTAGTTGTGGATTTGGTGCAGTCTACTTTTGGAAGTATTTATATTTGAGATGTTATTGTTGGAGAAAGGGTTTGAGGCAGTCTTCTTACTATTGTATAAGGTATTTTGTGGAATCAATAAGTGGTTTTTAGTTTTTTTCTCAATTTGGATGCTTTGAATCAAGAATTTGTGAAGGAAAGGTGAGTCCTAATTGCAAGGACAAGCAAGTTTTGGTTGAGATTTTTGTCTAGTTGAGTTTGGTTGAGTTGTTTGTGCTCCTGTATTGCATCATTCCACAATTATCAAATCTTTGGTTACAAATTGTTTTGAAACTTCAATGACTCTTTAAGGTAGGATGATCTTCTATTAGATTTGTCTCAAATTCTTCTCCAATGGAGTCGCCAATCTATTGTTTATTTTTCTTGCAACCTTCAATCCTAAGGAGAAACGTAATGCCTAAACTATGGGATTAAGTGTTTAGGACAAGGAATATGCACTATCAAGAGATTGAAGACAAGAAAAGCCAATGAACAAGGCCATAAAAGCCTTCTGGACTTTGAGCTCCACAGGACTCAGGAGGGTGTTCTTGATTGTAGGCTTGAACGTATGATAAACTCATGCCAAGCAACAAATTACAGGCCTATGAAAGTGGATATTCTCAAGTATATGAGTGATGGGTATTGTAAATTTTACCAGGTTCAAGCATAATCCCATTTGCATTGAACATTGTTGAGAACACATAACTTAGATATCTTTATCTCAAATACATAGAGGGTTAATGGATAAAATTCTCTCAAATTGAGCCTCTACTCTCTTTCAAATATCATGAAGATATATAGAACAGAGATAACTTAAACAACAAAGCAAAAGGACCAAAATAATAGAGATTTAATATGATTTAGATTGTTTCTAAAAATGATTTGGATAATATCACAAATCAGTGCCTAATCCAAAGGCTTGGAGTCAAATCTAAAATCATGAATGCAAATTTAAACAATAGCTTATTTCAAATTAGTAGCCCTTTAACAATTAATGCTTTACATTAATGTAACCTCTCATAATACTGTATAATCATACTTAAAGATCCATTCCATTTCCTCAAACCCATAGTAATTGCATACAAAATTTCATTTTTAACTTGAAGAAACCCATACACAAATCACACAACTACAAAGAGATTGTAATGACAAATCAACATATCCTTGATATATTTAATCCATATGCAATTTGAGAACATAAAATGCAGATAACTTCTGCAATATTTTCATTAATTTTCTCAAACTAGTTGGCAATGTCATAAAAGTTTGTACATTCATTTACTGTAAATAAAACTCCAATTCCTAGCTAAGCTTTCTCTATTTTCTTTCCCTAAACCAAAAGTTCAAAACTCTCTACAAATAAAAGAAGAAGAAACCCTAAAACTACATCTGCATGTGACACCTAGAAGCATTCTTCTCTATTGATCTATAACTCCCCTTGCTTCCTCAAGAAACTTAAATCTACACGTTGGTTCATACATCTTGCATTCACTTGCCCTATAACATAAAATATTCCCCACAATGATGACTTTCTTCATTATGCCCTTTCGTTGAAAATATCCTCACAGCTGAAGAATATCTTTGCTTGCAAAATATTTCACCTCCTCTTCCATTTTTCACCTTGATGTGAAAGCCCTTTACACAGCAAGTGAAAATAACCTTTACTGTGAAAACTCCTTTTCCTGTGAAAACCTTTCATTCTACCTTTACCCAAAAGCTGAAAACTTACTTTTTTTGCCATGAAAATCTTTTTATTCCACTCAGCCTTTTACATTTTCACTTCCAACAACTAAATTTTTCTAACTTTATAATAGAGACCTTCAATTTTGTTACTTGGTAGTATAAAATATTTCATCTATGCACATTATATTTAACTTTACTGCAACAAAGAATATTGTTTTCATGTGAAAACTTTCAACAATTTTACTGGGCAACCCACCTTGCACTTTACATTTTAAAAATTGTCATTTAATAGTGAATCCATTAATTTATTCATCAGCACCAAAATCTTTTTCCCTGTGCCCTTTGTTTTTCACCTTATGTTTATATTAAAAAAATTCATTTTAAAAGATGAGGGCTTCAAAACTATATTATTGGGAAAACAAGAATTTTACCCATGCCCTTTACTTTTACCTTGCTTGCATTTGAAATCCTCATTTTACATGGTGGAGCCTTTTAAAATATTCATTGGGCAACATTTTAAAAGTGTAAAAAATTTAAAATATTTACTTGGGCCCACCATGGCCTTCGTTCCATTGCTCATGCTCCCATTGCTCTTTTTTTATGACAACATTTATCAATTGAGATAGCGGGGAAATTACAAAATAGCAAAAATGAAATATTTTTAAAGTCTTAAAATATTGCTTTGGAGATACCAATCCTTGTGCTCCCGCTACTGTCCATTGACGTCACCCTTTATTCACACGGGCTAGAGAGGGTGGGAATTCATCCACGCTACTTGTTTTTTGCTGACCGTTTGATCAAAATCCTCTTTTCCCTAATTCCTTCATTCTGCAACTCTTTGATCATGGCGGTGTAGAATTCCTCAAATAATTTTGATACATTTTTTAATTGCAAATGCAAGTTGGGGTCGTTGTTTTGAATGAGAGGGCATTTTTGCATCTGTCGGCAACCAAAAATCATTCTAAACATGCTTAAAAACTATGCCCAAGCATTAGGAATGGTCAAGGGATGATTTTAGACCATGGAGCAACAATTTTGAGCTCAAATGGACCTCCAAAAAATGCCCGGTAGCTCAAAAACGTGATTCACTTTTCAATTTCTATGAATTTTGAGAAGCAATACAACAATTCCCAACTCTTAAGCAGCGTCAAAATCCTCCAAATTATAGCTGCAGACAATCAAAAATACCTTTGGCACTTAGAGAAATCATTCCCATGCCTTCCCCGCTTCCCCGTGAAGTTCCTCTGACGGCAACAACATTTCCATGGGTTGGAAGGGAAAGCTTCCCGTGCAAATTTTATAATGTTTTAACTTTCTAAAACATTAAAAATTGAAATCTTCCCTACTTTGATGCTTTTCACTTTTTGAAGGCATTTAAAACATTTAAAATATTTTAAAATATTTGCCTTTTAAACTTTAGGAAATAATGAAATTTTAATTTCAGTTATGATCTAAATAGGGAAAATTCACTGTGGGAAAATCGGGACACCTGGAGCTACGAATATTTGTGTAGGGACATTATCAATTATTTAGAGAAAACTCATTTCCTCAAAACTTGCATTGTCGAAAGATTTTTAGGACCTCCTTTGTAAACTAGTTTGTCGATGCCTTTGCCACAACTAAAATGCATTAAAATAATGCATCCAATGACCTTTTATTTCAATGAGAATATAGCAAGAGATGTGTTGGATATAAATGAGTAATGGGTTGCCTTTAGAAATTGAAAATTTGAAAGTTTCTGGAACACCAATTTTGACCAAGTTATAGTTACAAGACAATTAAATGACCCATCAAAACTCATCCTAGGGGCCTGAGATTGAACAAGAATGTAGAAATTTGAACCAAAAACTCAGTGCAACAAATGGCTTGAAAAAATTCATCGTGAGGTGCAAGATATTAATATCCAAAGTGGCTTAGTCTGCAATTGCACCTATCAAAAACTAATTAGGGTTCACCAAGTCACCTCCTGGGAAGCTACCAGTGGAAACATTAGATCATTTAGGTCCATTAAGTATGTTTGCAAGAGGAATTTCCTTCAAACCACATTCTTCACCAGATATTAGGGGTCAAAGTTGACCACCTTGAAACATTTTGAAAATGCATATGTAAAAATAGAGCAAACTACATTTGCTTTTGACCTGCTAAAAATATCAAACCAGATCCCGAGACTCTAAAAATGGACTAGGGAGGATATGAATGTAATGGGAATGTAGGGAACCAATCATTTTGTCATGGTGATAATCCAGCTATGAAATATCAACTTGAATAGGAGGCCACTTTGTAAGACTAAGAGTATGCAAACAACAAAATAGTCCTAGAACCCTCCAGCTTTTCTTTTCAAAACCCTATCAAAACTCATCATGGGAAGCTAAAAATTAACATACATGTTCACATATCCTCCACATGATAATTTAGCTCCCCTTCTTCCAAAATAGCCCCATTCACTGAAAGGACGTAGCCATCCACGTGAGGATTTAGGTCCCTAGCCTCTAGAACTACCTCTTTCACAGGGAAATATTTCAGTGTCTCAACAAGAGTAGCAACACTCATCCCTGAACCCCCCTCAGCCTTACTCAAAGCACCTTCCTCCACATTTTGGACCACATCCGACTTTGATGAAACATCAGTCCTTCCACCATCAACCCTCATCCCCTCCTTCGACTTCTCATTTTCCTTCCACTCCTTCAAGGGCTAGGAAGGAGTCGGTTTAGAGGGCTTTTAAGGACGTTTCATCTCCCAATTCCCAACTTTCTTATAGTGAAAAAAATAAAAAGGAATAGACTCATACTCAATCACTTGGTTCCAAACACCCAACTTTGAGTTTATCAATATTTTTTAGGTAAATTGACATATTGATCAACAATCACACAAAAATGAGCATACACCAACCTTTTATGAGATGTAGTCATCTAGTCAATAGAAAGAAGCTTCCCAAAAGTATTTTCAATACCAACGAAAACTTGCTCATCCTAGAACTCCAACAGAAGATCCAAAAGATGAACCCATACAAGGGTCGAGGTAAACGAGCATGAGCTCGGATTAAAGCCTACCTCCCACTTCTTAAGAACCAACGATGATTTTCCAATCACCCAAGGGCCACCAGTCAAAACACTAACCACATCCTCATCATAGGTGAACGAAAACAAAAAGAAGCCTCTAGCCATCGCAACCACCTCCACCCAACCCTTCAGTCTCGACCTTTTGAAGAAAATATTATGAACTAGTTCAATGTTTGGACATGGACCCATAAGCTTCCCCACCAAGGATAAATCCATTGATTCCAAATGCTTATCAATGATATAGTTAGGAATAGAAACCGAGTACTCCCTACCAGCCGGGTTCATTAGGAAAAACCTGAGGAGAAGAACTCTTACCTTTAGGCTTAGCACCAAAAATATTAGACCATCTGGGTCCATCAGACATGACCCCCACACACTTTTTTCCTTCCTCGATAGAGACAATTTCAAGAATCTTCGGACAAGGAGAAGAAGACAAGCCAACATTAAGAGGACTCAAAGAGGCCCCCACACAAGGCACAAAATAAACACCAACCACAGAAACAAGAGTCTGGAATGCCATAAACTAAAGAGAACCCACCATCATTACCAACAACCCCACTAAAGGATGACAAATCCACACCACTAACGTTCCCATCATCACACCTACTACCATTACCAATAGGAAACGATCCAGAATTTCTTGCCTTCAAAGGATTTTGAAAAAAATGTAGAAGCACCCGAAGAGAGCTCCATTATAATAAAGCCTTTGTTATAATTAGTTGAGGAATCCCATTGAATAATTCTCAACATGATGAAATCCCTATGGTTGCCATCAAATGTGTTTATTCCTTCAATGGAGAAGATGCAACAACTCACATTGAACATATTAAAGATGTTGCAAATATTTATGTGGTGCATCATGTCACTAAAGAAAATGTTTCTATCATGTTGTTGCTACTTCATTCAAGGAAAAGACCTTACAATAGTATAAAAGTCTAAGATAAATTCTGTTAGCACATGGTATCAACTAGGAGAAGTCTTGTGCAAACAATTTGAGGAAAAATTTGACCAGTTATCTTTAGTAGAGCAAGTAACAACCATCAAGAGAGCACCAAATAAATATATGGCCAGTTTAAATTTTAGGTTTCAAAGTGAAACAAACAAAAAGATAAATTTAGGTCCAATGAAAATAACCTAGGATAAGTTCCTCCTTTTTCTAGGGTTTCATTAGGATGTAGATCAATGAGGTGCTTAGATTTACTTTCAACTATGAAGGTGAGCCAATCATACTTGGATCTGCATCTTTAAGAGTCTTAGAATGGATTGGAATTGATTATCTTTGATTAACCTAAATAGACTATGTGCCCTAATATGAAAAATGCAAGAAATTGATGACCGGTAAGTAGTGATAAAAGTTTGTAGGTAGATCCAGGAAGGGTAGCATGTTATGTACCTATCCTAAAAATTGAATTCAGTTACTATAGGAAAAATTCTCCCAAGGGTGTCTTTGTCCTTGTAGGGCTACTCTAGATCTATTTTCACAGTCCTTTGATGACATATTTGAGCTTCTAATTCTCACCTACAAATTTTTTGAATTGATGTTAGATAATTTTTTAGGTTTATATGAGTTGTCAAGGTGTAGGGATTTAAATGCAATAATGAATGAATGATCTTCAAACTTCCTGTTGGCGGTTTTTTAAAGAACCAATCAGATCTCACCAAATATCCATGAGCTTTCTAGACTCAATTTTCAAATATTTGAGAGATAGTTGGACAACGAATGAGACGAAGCAATAATACTTCCTCTCCTACACTTCGGGCTCTACAAGACCCAAGAGGGTAATCCCACAAAGTATATTATGCAACTTTTCTAGACAATTATCTAACACATTGTATAACAAAGCAGATATATTCCCATCAAAGGATAAATAGATGAAATCCTTCAAGAAGTTGAAAATTCCTTAAGAGAATTTAATACCTAAAGCTGAGAATATCATACAACACCAACCACAACAAAAGGTAGATCAATTATAAAGTATTTATGAATATTGTTCTCAAATTAGATAACTAGAACCATGAGAAATGCATATAAGACTTAAGATTAGTGCCATATCTCTAGGCTAGGAGTCGAAACAAAGAAAATTGAATTGTAAGGTGAATTTAATCCTAAACATCCATGATCTATGTGAGGTTGCCTTGCAATTCACAAATTAATGCTCAAATTTTACCACTACTTATCAATTCCACCACAATTCATGATTTACTCAAAGATTTTAACTGATCCATTGAATCAGAGCCTAAAATAAAACATACATCAAAGCATAATAACAATGAATTAATGAAATGATCCTTGATCATATTTTCACTAATAATTCAAATACAATGTATAGCTGTAGAGATGATAAACTCTAAGGATTTTCATTATTGCTCAAGTAATTCACTCGTTAGACTCAAAACTTAAGATACAGACTTCAAACAAGTTCTCTCTATATTTACAATTTGTGCAATTTGGATACAAAATTCAACAAGAGACCCGTACTAATGGCCATGAATTCCATTTTATGAGAACAAGGGAGCAAAACAAGCTTCAGGCCAAAAGTACACATGTCACATTTTAATTTGACTGCTACAACACACATTCCCTTTGCAATTATATTTACATTTCGATTGGAGGGAAAACATATGAGACAAAGATTATTCATTTGATAAAGAAAATAGAATCACCTTCCAAAAGGCACTTGTTGGAAAGGAATAATCTTCTAACCATTGTAGCATATTCATTCCATCGAGCAAAATGACAAAATTTTGTAAAGGTGACAAAGGTGAACCAACATCTAGATTAGCATCAACATCAATCCAAGTCATCGCTAATCAACACATTTTTGTCATATCTTGAATTAGGAGAAACATATATTTATGCATTGTAATTTTTGAGGCCAGACTTGTAGTATACTTGGCCAAGTATATGTATTCTCCATCCTTATATTCACAAATCCAATTCATCAATAAATATTCTCTTCCACTGCTCATACTCAACAACAAATGCCTAATTGAAATCAATGATTTCATCCATCTTCTTCCTATATGGAGAGTACTTTGTCATTATTGAATTGGATTCCTTATCAAAATCCTCAAAGAAAGCTAATGATGAAAGACAATATCTCCAAAGCATCTTTCAGTATATCAATGTCAACCTTCTCACAAATAAGAGTTGCTTGAGAGACAATTGTAGTGTCCTCCTAGTCCTTCCACATTTGTAGGGGTTTCACCTCATCATAGGTATGTTGAATATCATACAACAATGTCAAATCTGCTTCATCATATTTGGCCTTCAATTCTCTTATTCTTTATTCTAATGGGGCAGCATACCCTTGAAACTTTTATTCCTTATCCTCACTAACAAATTTATAAGTTGGGACAACCCTTAGATATCTATCCTCCTGCTACCTAGCCCTGATTGCCATGAATATCAAATTATCAACCCTAGGAATCCATTTGTCTAGGATTGGGGTAGCCAATTCCTTATCTCTCTAAGATAATCTTATCACCCGTAGCATCAAAGAATAGTTTGCATGAACACTAGTCAATTTACCTTGAATCTTTTTATTCAGATGCTTCAGAACAATATGAACAATCTTGGAATTGTTCTCATACATTGTGTCCTACACTTGTTCAAGAAATTTCTTGTATACCTCAATTTGCTAAAATAATTGCCCCCTCGTAGTCTCATTAGATGGAACTACACCTAATGTGCTTGGATCTTCAACTGTGTATGGCTCTTGAACCATATTATAAGGCACTGTTGCTAGAGATCTCTCTAGTGGAGGTGGAGGGGTAGGTGTGGTATGACTTGAATTGGTTGGACCTTGATTTCTCAATGCTTCCACTTGTTGCTTGCACAATGCTACCTCAATCTCCAATTCAGCAACTCTTTGCTAACTCTTATTATATTCATCCACAAGTTCATTATATTTTCTTCTATACATGTCTCTTTTAGTGGTAAGGTTCTCCATTGGTTCTTTTGTGAACCTGACAACAATTATTGCCATGTCAGCTGCCTCTAGTGCTAGGGTGTTTGCCACCCTCTTTATAACTAGTTTCCCTTTGAAATCACTTGGTTTTGCAACTGCTCACTTCCTTGATCCCAAGGACAATGACCAAATAGCTAAGGCATCTCATTCTTCACTAAATTTTGATCCTTGAAGATCCAATTTAGCCTGCTCCTCAATTTGAAATAAGGGCCTTTCATACCTCCTAAAGGTATCCAATGCCATTGCATCAACAATGTCCCACTCGAGTAGCGAAAGCACACCACTTTTCTATACAAGGGCTCTACCCTCTTTAGCTGTCATATTTTAAAATTATTTCTTCATTTCCTTCCTCACATTAGCTTGGATAGTGCTTTTAGGTAGCTCGAGAATTAAGCTTCTCTCATTAGCATCCCTTTCTGCATACTCTGAAGCTTTTTCTCTCCACACAAAATCTTTAAATTCCCTTGTTTCAATGAAAGAATCATCTTTTATGAATGCTTTACATGATTTTTGCCTAAAATCATCTACACTATTCAAGCCTCTAAGATCAACCTTTCCAAGTCTAAGACCATCTCCTCCTGAACTTGAGGGAACATCCTTAATGGGAGAAGGCATTTGTTGCTGCATTTCTTCAGGAGTAATGAGAATATCATCCTCCTTTGTGTCCAGATAGCAAACTACCTTTTCCACCTCAACCTTTTGCTTCTTCATAGGTGGTTGGTCTAATGGAGGGGGGCCTCTTGGGGGTGAATCTATATCAATAATAGTAGGAAGGGAACCCCTTGGAATTGATCGCACTAACCTCACAAGAGAACATACCCTTGACCCCTCTGATGTAGCAGGGGTTGGCATAGTTTGTTGCTTCTTCACTATCTCCTTCTGCCTAGAGTAAATCTTTATCTTCTTTGGTGGTTGGTAAGTAGGTCTCTCCTCCAACACTTCATTGGGATCCTCCTCAACTGCCATTGATTTCCCCCTATCCATAACCAAACCCTCTTCCCTCAAGACTCCCACAATGTTCTCAAAATTATTCATAACATGCATAATCCTTTTGAATTCACCACTTATATTTGGCATAGGGTCATAGTCAGAATTAGATTTCTTAACCTTATCCACCATTTTATTGAAACCCAAATATTTTTCTTTTCTCTCATCCTATTCCTAGAAGTTAAAAACATACCTAATTACATCCTTAGGATAGTAAAAATTATGCATGAAAGTTCCACTCCTATTATTTTCCTTTAGTGCTGCAATAAAACCCTCAGGATCATGGTTCCTTGGGCATATGGTTTTCATTTCATAAGGTGCAATAAGTCTTAATAAATTTTTCCATCCTCCTTTTTTCATCACAAAATCTACAAATGTTGTGTACTCTGGAAAGAATGAACCCTTCTTCAATGTCTTAGGAAAATGTGTCATTTGAGATCCTTCCAATTGTCTCATGATTTCCAAGAATCCAATCCTCAGTGGCACATCCCTTGGTAGTACAAATGGAATGACATTTCTGCCATAGATTCTGAAGATTGTCATGTGGGGATATGGGTTTATGTCTCCCCAATTGTGACTCAAATTCAAATCTTTTCTCTTTTCCATGGGCCTTAGGAAGTCATGGATTTCCTTGAGGCTATGGGGTGGATCATACACCTAGAATCTTCTCAATTTTGAGGTAAAGGAATTGTGGAAAACCACATAGTCAAAGTTATGATCATCCTTGTATACAATTTGGGTCCATCACTAGACATGCAGATCAATACCATCTTCCCTCTTCTTCAGTGTCATTTCCTTCTCAAAATTCTTCTCACCCTTATGCAAGAACATATGCATTGAAAAAGCGTACCACCATAAATGTATCCAATTCTTTCCACTTTTTAGCTCAACCAAACCCTTGTGAATGTTTTCTAACAAATATATGGAAAATTCATAAACTACATTGAAGGTTAGGTGTTACAGATGGAATGCCATGTAACAATATTGCTTCAGTAGGGTGTAAGGTGGAGTGAAACCAGTTGATGATTTGGCACAAAGAATACACATTCTTCTTGAAATAATTAGCAAAATATTTCATGGGGAAGGGTTCAAGTTCATCCCTAACAATATTTATTTTCTTTCTATTCTTCCCCGTTCTAGTGCAAGCGGTGTGCATAGGCAACATTGACGTTTGGAGTAACACCTTAGTATTCTCATACTCCTTTATGAAAGCATCCATTTCAAGAGGAATCATATCTTTGCTCCACTCATGCAGTTGGAAAATCTCTGCAATCTCTTCTCTCTTTATCCTCAACATCTCTTTTCCATCAAATGTTTTGACCATTATAGCAGCTGGGTCATATCTTGCAGCAATGTCTAACAAATTTGCATCCATGTACACATTGGGAACTACCAACTTTCCCATGTCTATTCTCCAAGGGTTACAGATAGGAACCCCAAGTATTTTGTTCTTGAACCAGTGTCAGAACAATTTTCATATCGTATAGGGAACTTATGCATCGTTACTGAAGCATTGCTTATCCATTAACTTATCTGTAATTCTATGACCATAGAATACAACTTTTCCTTCAACCTTCTTGTTTGTGGAGAGTTTTAATTGGTCGACTATAAGATAGTGGTCTGGTTGAGGTTGTAGGGCTAGTGGTTTGTGCTTTGGCCACCATTGATAACAAAATTAGTTTAGATAAACTTAGGGTTTTGGCAGAGATGAGTTCAAGACTTAACTTCTCAATTTGAACCTAGGGGTCAGCTCAAAGGTGTAGAATTCAAGAGGTTTGACAGAATTGTGATTTTTTAAATCAAATTCAAACCTCACAAGAGCAATTAAAACAAAGCATAAAGCCAATTCAATTGAAAGTATAGTGAATTTTAACCCTAATCCTAGGTAGTTTGAATAAAACAAATAAAATTGTGTTTGATTAACTTATATCACACGAAAACCCTAATATTGATCATTTTGAACTATGTAGATGCTCCTTTCAGTCTCCAATGTGCCTCACATTTATTTTTAACTCTCAATTATGCAAGAATTAATCATTTATGTCCAGCTCGAGAGAAGATGGGTAGCTTTGGAGGTCGTTTCCACCATTATTGCTCGCTCACATGAAGCAAGAATGGCTACCATGGTCGTACTTTCAATTTTGAATCTCCACTGTCGATCTCTGGGTGAGATGGCCTTTCAAATGACTGATATCAAGTCAGCCAAGTTTGAATTCACATCATCGTCATGCACCACTCCAACCAACACAACCTTTCCAACTGGACACCAAGTCATCCACTCCCTAGGACCCATATTTTCTCACTCCAAACAATCATGGAATCCATGTGGAAACAAACCACTAACCTCATGGCTTTTATTAAATCCTTATTTTAATCCCTTGGGGTGAGCATGGAATGGTTGAGATTTAATCTCACCATTGTATCCCACCCATTGATCTCAAATATTTAGAATGTCAGGCTCCACACTGAAGAACAAGACCCATAGGTACGGCGATACACATGTCAATAGTTCACTGACCCCACAACCTTAATTAAGCCATTATTTTAATCGTGTGGGGCTGGTAGGGAATGGTTAGGATTATATCTTGCAATCGGATGGTGGTCAATTCTGCACATGCAACTAATGTTAGTCTTAAAAAAGGGGGAACCACAAGGTTGATGAAACTAGACCCTCAGGATTAAAGACTTAGGACTTAAGTCTTTTAATATGAAATATTTTGATCTAACTTAGGCATTATTAAATGATAAACAAGAGCACAATGACTGAAAAACCTAAACTAAAGAGTCGGTGATACAATGGTTTCAATGGCTCAAGTTACGACTTAAAAGACTGGCAACTAGGAATGACAGATCAACACAAACATAGAACCTTTAAGGTGTATGACTGTGAGATTTTTGAAAAAAGGGGGTTTTCATCCTAAACCCTAAACCCTACCCATGGGTATAGAAGCTCAGAAACATGACAAGGGGAAGCCAACTGACAAATTTTTCAAAAAATTTAGGTAGATCTCTACTAGTGGCTCACGCTCAGAGACACATACCCCTGGTGGGTATGGCAAGAATCTAGATCTCATGGTGAAGTAAACCAACATAGAGAAACCCAAAAACCCAAGAGCTTGTCTAGACAAGGAAAGCAGACACAACAAAAAGAAAACACACCAAACCTATATACATTAATTACAAGGATATACAATGTACATCGAAAATAACCTATTTCATGAGAAATAGGACTTCAAGAACTGTCCATGTACTGGGAGTTCTAGAACTTCATCTGTCAAGGACTGCAAGAAGTATGAGTCCTCCCCATATGTATCTAGAATCAAATATGGTCCAAGCCACATGGGATCAAACTTTCCATGTTTTCCTTTGTCTTCCATCCTTGCATTCCACATTAAAACCATACATCCAACTTCAAATTTCCTTTCAATGGCCCTTTTGTCATACAGGTGTTTGACTTGAAGTTGCAGCCTTTCATTTCTTTTATGAGCTTCTCTTCTAGTTTCATCAAGCTCAATTAACTCTTCCATCATGTGTTGCATCTCACCACAGATGTCATCATCATATTCTTGAACAAATTTGTACATATTTATTAAGTAGTTATGAGGTATCTTTGCTTCCACCCCATATACCAGGTTAAATGATGACTACCCAATGACCTTTTTAACTATAGTCCTATACACTAACAATGCAAGTTGCAGTTTTGAATCCCATGCCTTCTTGTTCTTCTCAATCATTTGTTTGATGATCTTCATCAAACTCTTGTTATTGGATTCTGCTAGTCCATTTCCTTGTGGGTAATATGGAGATGAGTAAGAAATGCATATACCACGTCTATTGAAAAATTCATTAAACTCTTCAGATCTTAAGCACATGGAATTGTCAGAAATAATTCTTTTTGGGACTCCAAATCTACTCAATATATTATTCATTAGGAAATCAGTTACTGCTTTGCTTTTTTCCTTTCTTGTAGGAATAGCTTCTACCCACTTTGTGAAGTAATATGTTGCAACAAGGATCCAAGAATGACCCCCACTTGACTTTTCTAACATCTCTCCAATAAAATCAATGCCCCATTGTTGAAAAGGGGCCTAAACTGCAACTAGTATAAGAGGAAGGTTACCAGAAAATTTCAACTTACCAATGAATCTTTTGCAAGCATCACATTTTTTAACAAACCTACGAGCATCTTTGAACACAATTCACCACCAAAATCCTACCCTCAATATTTTGTGAGTAGTTTTTTTGGCCATGTAGTGACCTCCACATGCTCCCTTATGCATTTCAATCAAAAGGTCTTCTGCCTGGACTCCATCTACACATTTGAGTAACACACCCTCTAGGCTTCTCCACTAGAGTTCACCATCAATAATAATGTATTTGATAACCTGCAAATTGAGATTTCTCCTTTCATTGTTGGACATGCCTTCAAGGCATTGCATAGTCTACAGGTACTCTACAATTCTTTTGTACCACCCACAGGTTTGCATGTCGCATATGGTGTAACATTCTCATGTTCAACTTGATTGATCTGATTAGGTTCTAAATTGGTCGCAGCCATCAACTTGGCCAAACCCTAACCTCTTACCAGCTTCATAATCTGGATGTCAATGTTGAGCTCTTGGATCCTATTGATCCACCTGCATCTCTAACCTATGGTCTCCTGTTGAGTGAAAATATCTTTGATTGATGCACTTGGAACGTAAGCTACAATAGTCGCTCCAACTAGATATGATCTAAAATTCTTAACAGCCTTCACCAGGGTATATGCTTGCTTTTCTATAGCATCATACTTGAGTTCAACATCCTGGAGAGATTTTCTAAAGAAAGCAATAGGCTGCTCAAAACCTTCATCATTCTTCTGCAACAATACCCCTACCATAGTATGAAATGAAGCAAAGGTAAATAGCTAGAATGGCTTTGAATAATCAGGAGATTTAAGGATAGATGCTTCTTTCATGGCATCCTTTATGGCTTGAAAAGCTTTGGTAGGCTCCTCTATCCATGCTACCTTTTCTCCTTTCTTCAACATTTTAGAAATAGGCCTAACAATTTTAGCAAAATTAGTAACAAATCTTCTCAAAAAGTTAATTTTCCTGAAGAAAGATTGGATCCCCTTCATATTTCTTGGTTGTGAGATTTTATCTATAGCTGCAACGTGTTAAAGGTCAATCTTAACCCCATCCTTTGATATGATGTGTCCCAACAACTTACCTTCCTTGACCCAAAAAGCACATTTCTTGGAATCAAAGAAATCCCATACTCCAAGGCTCTAACAAATATTTTTTCCATGTGAGAACAATGATCTTCTTCCTTCTTGTTGTGACCAGTCAGGTCACCCTAATATATAGCAAGGAATAGATTGATAAATTCAGAAAAATCCACATCCATGGCTCTTTGAAATGTTGCACCAGCATTGATCAGGCCAAATGGAATTCATGTACACATAGGTTCCCCATGGTGTAGTGAATGCAGTTTTGTACTGCTCAGATTTTCTCACCATGACCTAATTATATCCTGAGAACCCATCCATCATTGAGAGTAGTTCACACCCTGTGACCTTTTGCAATATAGCCTCCATGTTAGGTAGAAGGTAATTTTCTTTTAAGGATGCTACATTTAGATTCCTAAAATCTACACAAAGCCTCATATGACCATTCCTTTTTCTAACAGGGACTAAATTTGAAACCCATGAGGAATGCTTGATTGGCTTGATAATCCCAACATCTCTTAAATTTGTAAGTTATTTCATTTTTGGCTGCAATATGGAATTTATTGGCCTTTGATTTTTCCTAAAAGGTTGTACATCAGGCTTCAAAGGTATCTCATGTTGAAATAGATCCTCCCTATAGGCCTTCAGGTCATCATATGATCATGCAAACACATGTTTGTACTTCCTCAATAGGGCAATTAGCATGGTTCTAACATGAGGTTTCATCTTCTTCCCTATGTATACCTTTTTGGGAGAATTCTTCATTCCAAGATTTATTTCTTCTAAATCTTCCCTATGAGAAGATGCTTGCTTAACATTTGATTTATCAAGGCCATCAAAGACCCTCTCTAATGCAACTAGTCCTTTAGGAATCTTGTTGTTTCAATTGAATCATGTCATTCCCAAATAATGTTTCTTTTCCATCAACCTCCATCACTAATGAGCCAAAATCAATTTCGTGGCTCTCATATTGATTGATACATTGCAAGAATTTCAAGATGTCATTGTCATCATCAAACACTTACCAGTTGCAAATGTTATCAGGCACTGCAAGTTGAGAATGTACTTCTATTCTCGAAATGCCATCAAAGGTGACATCATCTAATCTGACAACAATATTAGCTAAAAAATATGCCTTGACATTCAGTCCCCTTTCTATCCAATCTATGTTAAAAGCATCAAAGGCCTCAATAGTATCCCAAATTGCATTCCTATATTGCTTAAGCCTTTTATCTTTGGCAGAAAATTTAGACCTAACCTGGGAAACTACTAATTCAAAATCTCCCAATAGTTTTGACAACTTAATGCCATGCTTTGAAGCTAATTTCAAACCAAGAAATAAAGCCTCATATTCGGGCATATTATTTGTACAAGAAAATTGTAAGAAGGAGTATTTGAAGGTTTTACCTTGTGGGGAAATGAGAATAACTCCTGCACCTGAGCCCTCCTTGGAACAAGTTCCATCAAAGTACATGGTCCAAAGAGCATCTTCTTTTGGTGCACCCAGGACCTCCCTATCAATCGATGTAGGTTGGACTTCTTATTTCAATTCTTCAACTCAAAAAGTGTCTAAACTAGTATCTACAAAATTTATTATCACTGGTTCTTATTGCTCCTCTGCATATTCAATCATGTGGCAAACTCTTGGTTCTCTAGAAATCTAAACATCCTTTTGGTCAATTGAGAAAGTGGAAAGTGACAAATCACACTATATACTCCCACCCATGGATGAACTTTATTTTCTTCACAATAAAATCCCATAAGTTGGTGGAATGTCCACCACTATGATACTCATGAACAACTCCTTCTTGGGGAAGGCTTCCAACTTGTATGTAACTCTATTAATTACTCCTATAATAGGCACCTCTCTCAAGTCCATAGAATAACACTTCCCATAAGTGCTATCAACCTTAAAACCTATTTCTTCCCTGATTTTTATAGGCATCACATTGTTTGAGGCCCCTGAATCTATCATGCAATTCCTAGGAAAATTCCCATCAATAATCAAGCTTCAAAAAAATGGATTGACTTGGCTTGGATGGTAGTAACTGTGGTTCCCAGATATACTTCGGGATTTTCATTAATCACCTCTTTCACCTTAGCATTCTTCTCTTGACTCTTGCTTGATTCAAGTTGATCAGTCACCCTTTTATCCTTTCCACTCATAGCAACACTATTACTGAGAGAAAAAATCTTATTCTTATGCTCATCTATTCTCATCATTTCCAGCAACAAGACTGTGACTTTAACTTGAGATAATACTTGGAAAATATCTATAGGAGAATAATTTGGTAACTTGGGGAGTATCAATTCCTTAGAAGTTACCTTGCCATCATGTCTTTCAACCTTTTGAGCATTCGACTTCAAATCTTTGGCCTTCACAGCCTGAGGAACAACTTCACCACTAATATTAGCCTTACTACCCTTCTTAGCCCAAATTCTCATCTCTTTACCTTCCTTAGGTTTTGTCTCTTCTTTTAATTTTTATTCTTAGTCCCTTTATTCTCTTCATTGTTCTACATGATAAACATGCTACCAGGGTTACCTTGATTTCCACTTATAAGCCTATTTCTCAAATGAATATTGTTTCTTGCTTGAGCAACCAATGCAATTGTGTAATCTTCAATTTATTTGTTTCAAGGTCTTCTCAAAGAAATATTGTCTGACTCAAGAGTGTAAACAGTTCACTCATTCTCTCTTTCTTCATCTGAAAACACTTGTTGATGGTAAGAAATCGTCTCTTGCCTCTGAACATCCACATCACTTCTATTAGGCTTGTATATGTCTAAAAATGGTCATGATTAAGCTTGTTAATTAATTAAATATGATTTATTTAATTAATTCCTCTAATGTCATCTACATATAAATAAATAAAATTATTTATTTATATCGTTCATCTTCTAAATTCTTCTACCTTAAATTAAATAAATAATTTTATTTAATTACTAACATTTCTATCCTCCGCTTAATTAAATTAAATAAATTTATATAATTTATTTATATTTAATTATCATTTTGGTTCTAAAGTTTAAATATTTTTGAATATTTAAATAATGGAATATTCTCCATCCCATATTTTGAATTTTAAAATATTAAATATTTTATTTAATATTTTCCATCTCACCCTAATTTCATTTTTAAACATAATTAAATATGAATTATTTAATTATGTGGGTTTCCATTTCCATCTTCACTCTTAAATTAAATAAATCTAATTTATTTAATTCTGAATTCATTATTAACTCACCTTCCCAAAATTCTAACTCATGCTAACTCGCCCTTCTAAATTCGTATCTTATCTTTCGAAATGGAAATTTCTCTTCGAAACTCAATGAAGAAAAGGGAAACCTTCTATCCTCTTCTCCACTTTCGAAGATCTCTCGCCGTCCATTCAAAACAAGCTTAATCCGGACCGTCAATCGATTCAGCCAATCAAACTCGTTCAAAAACTCTATAAATTCTGGCACAAATCCAAGCCTTGGTTAATCAATCACCCACGTTCACACGCCTGCACTTACATATGCATACTCACATTCATGCAATCAGCTTTATGCATTCATATCATTTTCAGCATCACATTCCCATTTTCATGTTAGCATAGATCCTGCATATTATGCATTTTAAATCTCGTTCTTCATGCTGTCATTTTTTTGAGCTCTATCTGCTGATCTGAGAGCCATTTCGAAGCAACAAAACGGTGAAGATAGAGGAGGATAAAAGGATTTCGAAAGGCTGTTGTTACGGTTTGCACATTTTGTTTTCTTTCTTTCAGCTTTTTGATTTAATGTTTTATTAACATGTGTTTGAATTTAATTTAAATTTGATCCAATTTTCTCACACACAAGGATCATCATTAGAAGAGTATTCATCACAAGAAAAATCTGATTTGGTCATAAGCACATTCACAATTCCATCATAGTCATGAGGAGAATCATAACTTCCTTGATCATTTGGTAATTTTTCTACTGATCTAGCAATAGCGCATTGTATGAAGAGTGACATTTGTGGATTTATTTTGCACATGATTGGGTGTGCTTTGAAAAAAAATTTGATTATGGTTAACTGGCTTCCCATTAAGCCAGTTAGTACGGTAAGGGTAGTCCTGCAGTCTTGGTGGCCTTTCATTTCTTTGGAATTGTGGCTTATCATTCTTTGTCACCTTTTGCAAAAAACTAAGAACTTGATCCAACTTCTCATCAGGTGCTACGGCTTTTCCAGCCTTTTCATTTTGAAATTTTGGATTCTTCAAGGGTTTAGGATCATCTCTCCTCCCCACTTTACTTGATGCTCTCTGATTTTTTTCTATATATACTTCCATTTTGTAGGCTTCTATTAGGTTTTTTGGATTCTCATCTTTGATTTGAATCATATACATTATAGTACACCACCAGGAAAGTATTTTCATTAGGCCTCAAATAACCAAGGACTCTATTCATGGCCTTCTGGTATCTTGCATTAAACTTAGTTGTCATTTCATTATGTCCCTTTGTGATATTGTTAAAATCATTTAACCTAAACCTAGGATCGGTTTGGTCTCCATATTGTTCTCTAAAAATTTTATAGAAAGAATCCTTGGAATTAATGTTTGCATCAGGAAAGCTCCTATTCCAATCCCTGACATCTTTAGTTAAGGATTGCATAAAATATTTCATAGCAACATCATCATCCCATAGCTCAAAGTCTTCCAAAAAACTTTGAAAGGCTTTCAAATGATCTTCACCACTTAGAGCATTATTACCAGTAAATTTGGGTACATGTTTTCTTGCATTATTTTGGACAAGATTAGGGTACCCAAGGATGTTCTCAAAACACAATTTCCTATATTTATCAGTATGCAATAATCTTCTTCTAGAGGCTCTCTCTTCCCCATTTTTATTGTCAGGATTCCTTCTCCTTTCATTTTTGTCATCACCACAACCTCCTTTCTTATTTCCCTCATCGTCTTTAAAATACATTTTTTTCTTCTTATTGCTTCCTCCATCTCCACTACCTTGACTCTTAGTAGTGTGTCCTTCATACCTCTTCTTTTGGGGCTCAATTTTATTTTCCAGAGCTTGAAGCCTCTAGATTTGGTGTAGACATCTTAAGAAAGGCAATCTTCTTAGCCATTTCTGCATTTGCAGCTTCTATTTCAAATTTCTTTAGATCTTCCTGGAGTTTTTCATTTACCAACTACATTCTCAAGAGCTCAGGATTTGGGGGTGGAGTGGATGGAGTAGGATCAATTCTAGCATTATTGATGGGGGTTTTAGCAGATGAAGAATGGGCATTTTTATTGTTGGTGGTATTGAAAGTATTGAAGGTATCCTTTTTGATATAATCCATGCACTTCTTCCCATGATCTATAAATGATGTTTTATTAATAGTAGCAAAAGGATTAGAGGCCTTGGTAGTTGCAACATTTTTTTTATAGGTACTAGCAATAGAGGTTCCCATCTGAACCATTACTTTAGGAATTTCATGGGTAATCTTATCTATCAATTTAGCAGCATCTTCTCTCATCTTCTCAATTTTTTGTTTCCTCACATCTCTCTCAAGTTGTTTAGCTCTAATCCTATCTTCTTTCTCCTTCAACCCCTTGAGTCTATTTTATTCTTCCAAGGCTTTCATGTACTTATCTATGTCTTCTTCATTTTCTAAGAGATCTCCAAACTCACTAGGTGTGAGGGTGTGAAAGGTTTGATGTTCAACTAGGTCTTACTCAAGGGAAAGGTGTATTTCCATATGAGGAGATTCTCCTATTGGCTTAAAATTCCATCCATGAAAAACATACCCAATTACAAGGGTTAAAGATTCTGAGAATTTCTTACTTCTATCCCAAAATCCCCACCTATCTTCCTCTCTTAAGATTTTGAGCTCAATATCAAACACTTGCTCAATAGGAAAACTGCCCAAATTTTCCATAGACACTTCAACCCCATGTGCCTCTTCACGGGTACTTGCACTATTTACTTCATTATTGAAGGTAGGAGATGCTTTAGCGATGGATTCGATAGACTTACCTAATTCAATAGTTTTCTTCACCCATAAGAGCTACTTATCTTTTGCAAGCTCTAGCTCCAGCTTTTGCTAAAGATGTTTCTTCATGTAGCTCCTAGCTTCTTCATAGTATCCAATAAGATGTCTAAATTTTCCTTCTCACATTCTTTTGGAGAGTTTATTTTTACACTGGTATATAAGGCTTCAAAGTCACCAACTAGGATGCTGGGAAATAAGAACTGATTACACTTCAACCTTTTACTTGTGACTTCAGACAATATTTTAAACATAACTCGACACAATGAGATGGAATGGACCAAGATTTGATGCATAGACTGGAAATGATGTATGTGTCTTAAAAAATTAAACCGATTATTATTCCAACACAAAGAGTAATAAAGCACTAGAATCTAATTGTACCTAATCTACACTAGAGACATTGGAATTGACACATCCCCAGTAGAGTCACCAACCTATTGGTACTTTTTTCAAGAACCAATTAGATCTCACCAAATATCTATGAGCTTGCTAGATTCAATTCTCAAATATTTGAGAGATAGTTGTCCAACGAACGAGATGAAGCAATAATGATTCATCTCCCACACTTCAGGCTCTGCAAGACTTGAGAGGGTAATCCCACAATTTAAATTATGTGCATTTTCTAGACAATTATCTCACACATTGTATAACAAAGTAGATATATTCCCATCAAAGGCTAAATAGATGAAATCTTTAAATGAATTGGCAATTCCTTCAGAGAATTTAACACCTAAAGCTGAGAATATCATACAACACCAACCACAACAAAAGGTACATCGATTATAAAGTATTTATGAATATTGTTCTCAAATTGGATAACCAGAACCATGGGAAATGCATACAAGACTTAATATCAGTGCCATATCTTTGGGCTACGAGTTGAAACAAAGCAAACTAAACTATAAGGTGAATTTAATCCTAAACATCCATGATCTACGTGAGGTTGCCTTGCAATTCACAAATTAATGCTCATATTTTACCACTACTTATCAAATCCACAACACAAGTATACGAATTCATATTTACTCAAAGTATTTTAACTGATCCATTGAATCGGAGCCTAAAATAAAACATACATCAAAGCATAATAATGAAGATTAATGAAATGATCCTTGATCATATTTTCACTAATAATTAAGATACAATGTATAGCTGCAGAGATGATAAACTCTAAGGATTTGCATTATTGTTTAGGTATGTAAAAAAAGCTTCCAGCCAAAAGTACACGTTTCACATTTTAATTTGACTGCTACAACACACATTCCCTTTTCAGTTATATTTACATTTCAATTCGAGGGAAAGAATATGAGACAAAGTTGATTCATTCACTGAAGAAAATAGAATCGTCTTCCAAAAGGAACTTATTGGAAATGAATAATCTTCTAACCGTTGTAGCATATTCATTCCTTCAAGCAAAATGTCAAAATTGTGTAAAGCTGACAAAGGTGAACCAACATCTAGAGCAACATCAGCATCAATCCAAATCATCACTAATCAACACATATTTTACATATGTTGAATCAAGAGAAACATATATTTATGCATTGTAATTTATGAGGCTAGACATGTACTATACTTGACAAAGTATATGTACTCTCCATCCCTGTATTCACAAATACAATTAATAAATATTCTCTTTCGCTGCACATACTTAGCATCAGATGGCCAATTGAAATTAATGATTTCAACCATCTTCTTCCTATATGGAGAGTACTTTTTCATTATTCAATTGGATTCCTTATCAAAATCATCAAGAAACCTAATGATGAAAGATAATTTCTGCAAAGAAACTTTCAATAATCAATGTCAACCTTCTCACAAATAAGAGTTGCTTGAGAGACAATTGTAGTGTCCACCTAGTCCTTCCATATTTGTAGGGCTTTCACCTCATCATAGGTATTGTGAATATCATACAACAATGTCAAATATGCTTCATCATATTCGGCCTTCAATTCTCTTATTCTCTATTCTAATGGGGCAGCATACCCTTGAAATTTTTTTCCTTAACCTCACTAAAAAATTTATAAGTTGGGACCACCCTTGGATATCTATCCTCCTACTACCTAGCCCCGATTTCCATGAATATCAAATTATCAACCCTAGGAATCCATTTTTCTAGGATTGGGGTAGCCAATTCCTTATCTCTCTAAGATAATCTTATCGCTCGTAGCATCAAACAATAGTTTGCATGAACACTAGTCAATTTACCTTGAATCTTTTTATTCAGATGCTTCAGAACAATATGAACAATCTTGGGAATTGTTCTCATACATTGTGTCCTGCACTTGTTCAAGAAATTTCTTGTATACCTCAATTTGCTAAAATAATTGCCCCCTCGTAGTCTCATTAGATGGAACTACACCTAATGTGCTTGGATCTTCAACTGTGTATGGCTCTTGAACCATATTATAAGGCACTATTGCCAGAGATTTCTTTGGTGGAGGAGGGGTAGGTGTGGTGTGACTTGAACTGGTTGGACCCTGATCTCTCAATGCTTCCACTTGTTGCTTCCACAATGCTACCTTAGTTTCCAATTCAACAACTCTTTGTTGAATCTTATTATATTCATCCATAAGCTCATTATATTTTCTTCTATACATGTCTCTTTCAATGGTGAGGTTCTCCACTATTGTTTTTGTGAATTTGGAAACATTTATTTCCATTTCAACTACCTCCAATGTTGGAGTGTCTACCACCCTCTTTATAACTAGTTACTCGCTGAAATAACTTGGTTCTGCAACCACTGGCTTCCTAGATCCCAAGGACAATCACCAAACATCTAAGGCATCCCATTCTTCACTAAATGCTTATCATTGAAGAGCCAATTTAGCATCCTCCTTAGTTTTAAATAAGGTCCTTTCACACCTCCTAATGGTATCCAATACCACTACATCAACAATGTCCCACTCGAGCAGCAATAACACACCACTTTTTTGTACAAGGGATTTACCCTCTTTAGCTTTCATATTTTCAAATTATTTCTTCACTTCCTTCCTCACATTAGCTTGGATAGTTCTTTCAGGTAGCTCGGGATGTAAGCTTCTCTCATTAGCAACCCTTTCTAAATACTCAGAAGTTTTTGCTCTCCACACAAAATCTCTAAATGCCCTTGTTTCAATGAAAGAATCATCTTCCGTGAATGATTTACATGCTTCTTGCCTCAAATCATCTACACTATTCAAGCCTCTGAGATCAACCTTTCTAATTCTAAGACCATCTCCTCCTGAACTTGAGGGAACATCCCTAATGGGAGAAGGCATTCATTGTTGCATTTCTTCAGGAGTAATGAGAATATCATCCTTCTCTGTGTCTGGATAATCAACTACCTTTTCCACCTCCACCTTTTTCTTCTTCATAGGTGGCTAGTCTGATGGATGGGGACCTCTTGGGGGTGAATCTATTTCAATAATAGTAGGAGGGGCACCCCTTGGAAGTGATGGAACTAACCTCGCAGGAGAACTTACCCTTGACCCTTCTGATGTAGCAGGGGTTGGAAAAGTCTGTTGCTTCTTCATTGAATTCTTCTTCCTGGAGTAAATCCTTATCTTCGTTGGTGGTTGGTAAGCAGGTCTCTCCTCCAACACTTCATTGGGATCCTCCTCAAATTCCATTTCTTTCCCTCTATCCATAACCACATGCATAATATTGTTGAATTCACCACTTATATTTGTCATAGCATCATAGTCAGGATTAGATTTCTTAACCTTATCCACCATTTTATTGAAAGCCAAATATTTTTCTTTTCTCTCATCCTATTCTTGGAATTCAAAAGCATATCTAATTACATCCTTAGGATAGTAAAAATTATGCATGAAAGTGCCACTCCTATTCTTTTCCTTTAGTGTTGCAATAAAACCTTCAGGATCATGGTTCCTTGGGTGTAAGGTGTTTAAGTTGTAAGGTGCAAGAAGTTTCAATAAATCTATCCATCCTCCTTTTGTCATCGCAAAATTTGTAAACGTTGTGTGCTCTAGGAAGAATGAACCCCTCTTCAATGTCTCAGGAAAATGTGCCATTTGAGATCCTCCCAATTGTCTCACGATTTCCAAGAATCCAAACCTCAGTGGCACATCCCTTGGTAGTACAAATGGGATGAAATTTGTGCCATAGATTATGAAGATTTTCATGTGGGGATATGGGATTATGTCTCCCTAACTGTGAATCAAATTCAAATCCATTCTCTTTTCCATGGGCCTTAGGAAGTCATGGATTTCCTTGGGGATACGAGGTGGATCATACAATAGGAATCTTCTCAATTTTTAGGCAAAGGCATTGTGGAAAACCATAGTAAAATTTATGATCATCCTTGTCCAAAATTTAGGTCCAGTACTGGACAGGCAAATCAATACCATCTTCCCTCTTCTTCAGTGACATGTCCTTCTCAAAATTATTCTCACCCTTATGCAAGAATATATGCATCAACAAAGAGTACCACAAAAAATGTACCCAATTATTTCCACTTTTTAGCTCAACCAAATCCTTGTGAATGTGTTCTAACAAATATGTGGCATAGTCATAAAATACATTGAAGGCTGGGTGTTGCAGATGGCATGCCATGTAACAATATTCCTTCGGAAGGGTGTCAGGTGGAGTGAAACCAATGATTTGTCACAAAGAATACACATTCTTATTGAAATAATTAGCAAAATATTTCATGGGGAAGGGTTCAAGTTCATCCCTACCAATCTTTATTTTCTTTCTATTCTTCCCCTTTTCGGTGCAAGCAGTGTGCATAGGCAACATTGACGTTCTGAGTAACACCTTAGTATTCTCATATTCCTTTCTGAAAACATCCATGTCAAGAGGAATCATATCTTTGCTCCACTCATGCTATTGGAAAATATTTGTAATCTCTTCTCTTGTTATCCTCAACATCTCTTTTCCAACAAATGTTCTGACTATTCTGGAAATTAGGTCATATCTTGCAGCAATTTCCTTCAACAAATGTGCATCCATGTAGACATTGGGAACTACCAACTTTCCCATGTCTAGTCTCCAAGGGTTGCATACAGGAACCCCAATATTTTTGTTCCCGAACCAATGATGGAACAATTACCATCTCGTATAGGGCACTTCTACATCCTTGATAAAGCATTGCTTATCCATTAACTTATCTATAATTATATGACCATAGAATACAACTTTTCCTTCAACCTTCTTATTTGTGGAGGGTTTTAATTGGTCGACTATATCTTGGGATAGTGGTCTAGTTGAGGTTGTAGGGCTAGTGGTTTGTACTTTGAGCACCATTGGTAGAAAAATAAGTTTAGATAAACTTAGCATTTTGGCAAAGATGAGTTCAAGACTTAACTTCTCAATTTGAACCTAGGGCTCGGCTCAAAGGTGCAGAATTTGAAAGGTTTGACAGAATTGTGATTTTTTTAAGTAAATTCAAACCTCAGAAAAGAAATTAAAACAAAGCATAAAGCCAATTCAACTGAAAGCACAGTGAATTTTAACCCTAATCCTAGGTAGTTTGAATAAAATAGGTAAAGTTGCATTTGATTAACTTAAGTCTTTTAATCATAGGAAATCCCTAATATTGATCACTCTGAACTATGCAGATACTCCTTTCAATCTCTAGTGCACTCTAGATTTATTTGCAACTCTTAATTATACAAGAATTGATCATTTATGTCCAGCTCAAGTGAAGGTGGGTAGCTTTGGAGGTCATTTCTGCAATTACTGCTCACTCGTGCGAAGCAAGAATGGCTACCATGGTCATACTTTCAATTTTGAATCTCCACCGTCGATCTCCAGGTGAGATGTCCTTTTGAACAAATGATATCAAGTCAACCAAGTTTGAATTCACATCATCATCATGCACCACTCCATAAGCCAACACAAGCTTTCCAACTAGACACCAAATCATCCACTCCTCGGGCCCCATCTTTTCTCATTCCAAACAATAGTGGAATCCACATAGCAGCAGCCTGTTGACCCTGTGGCTTTTATTAAAGCCTTATTTTAATCCCGCAGGGTGATCAAGTAATGGCTGAGATTTAATCTCACCATCATATCCCACCCATTGATCTCAAAGCTTTAGAATATCAGTCTCCACACTAAAGTCCTGGACCCACAAGTATAGTGGTACACACATCAATAGCTTGTTGACCCCACAACCTTTATTAAGCCATTATTTTAATTATGTAAGGCTAGTAGGGAGTGACCAAGATTAGATCTTGCGATTGGATGGTGGTCAACTTTGCACATGCAACTAACTTTAGTCTTAAAAAAGGTGGAACCACTAGGTTGACGAAACTCGACCCTCAGGATTAAAGATTTAGGACTTATGTCTTTTAACATGAAATATTTTGGTTTGACTTAGGCATTATTAAATGATAAACAAGAGCACGATGATCGAAAAACCTAAAAAAAAGGGTTGGTGATAGAATGGTTTCAATGGCTCAAGTTACAACTTAAAAGACCTGTAACCGGGCATGACAGGTCAATGCAAAAATAGAACCTTCAAGGCGTATGACTATGAGATTTTTGAAAAAATGGGGTTTTCATCCTAAACCCTAAACCCTACCCATGGGCATAGAAGCTTAGAAACATGACAAGGTAAAGCCAACTGACAAAATTTTCAAACATTTTAGGTGGAGCTCTACCACTTCCTTCAATCCTCTCCAAACCAAAAATCTTCACATTCTAAAAGAGAAGAAATGTTGTGCCATTTAATGGATTTCCTTATTCAAACCCCGTATTAATGTTTCCACTTCCACAATGGCAATGCCAATGATAGGAAGCAATGATGAATCAAAAAAGTGTTGCAACTACCACCCTTCAATGGCTTCCTTGAATGATTGAAGTCATGCACGTCACTTCAAGGTCTTGGATCTTGTTTGCTTGATTGCTTGAATTGCTTGGAGACCTACAACAAGGGTTAGCCTTCACAAACAATGATAACATAAAAAAATATGAACTCACATAAGATTTGACATGATGTTTGGATCTTGAATTGCTGCAATAAAGCTCTAAAATATAGCTCTTGACTTGCTTGATAGTGTTCTTGATGTTCACTTAGTGCTAGATAGATTTCAAATGATGCAATAACTAGGTATTTATAGGAATTTACCTAGTTTCCCAAAAATTAAATCTTGATACCTAACATTTGCAACTTGAATTTTGAATGTTAAAATACCAACTCTGACATACTCAAATTTGGATCTCCACAAAATAGGGGGACTTAGACACCCAAGGGTGTCCCAGTCTTGTCCCTATTTTTTAGGATTTTAGATGTCGGTAGCAAAACATTAAATTAATGAATTTTTTCAATGCTTGCAATTTCTCATAAAACAGTAAAAATGGGCTATAGAATGCATAATTTAAGAAATTAGGAACTTAAAATTAGGCTCAATAATTTAGGGGGAGTAAAACATAGTATGAAATTATCAAGGTTGACAATTTATGATGCTACATTTAGCCCCCACTTTAGTTAAAGTATGAACTTACACTCAAACTTACACTAAAGTAGAAAAATATATGTCAAGAGGGATCCAATTGTCCAAATATTGAAGAGATAGGATAAATAAGGGCCTAGGGGGAGTGTGCAAGCCCCAAGTGTTAGTATGTGGTGACTAATCATGCAAATACTATACACTCATAATGTATCTGTGTAACATAATATTTTTTTTTCCTATTAACGCGTCAAGGTTTACCTGTTAACACGTCAAATGTAAAAATGACTTTGTAAAACCCTAACTCTAGAAGCTTCAAAAAAGCTTGTTATAAATGGTTGGGATGCAAGTTGCGGTATGGCATTCACAAGATTGTAATCTATTTTGCACTAGATAATAAAATCATTGGGTGGCTAAGTTTCTGTGGATGTAGCCCATATTGGGTGAACCACATTAAAATTTTGTGTTGATCTTTTTTGTGTTATTCTTCATTGTTATTTCTAGATTATTTAATCTGCATCTAATTGTTAATGTTGATTTCTCAGATTTTCCTAAACCCTAACAACTGGTATCAAAGTTGTGTTTATTTTGGTTGATTGGAAAGAAACCTCTAGTTTTGAGTGGGAACAATGGAAGAAAGAAAATTCAAGGTTGAAAAGTTCAACAGCCAGAATTATCAATTATGGAAGATGCAGATGGAAGATTATTTGTATCAAAAGGATCTATGGTGGTCATTGTAAGGAAAAGCAAAGAAAGATGCTATGATGTCTGATCAAGAATGGGAGATTCTGGATAGAAAGGCACTAGGAACCATTTAGTTGTGCCTAGCACTATTTGTGGCATTCAATATAATAGAAGCAAAGACAATAGAGGATTTGCTGGAAGCTTTGGTTAAATTGTATGAAAACTCTCAACCTCAAATAAGGTATTTCTCATGAAGTGTTTGTTTAATCTAAAAATAATTTAAGGTGGATCTGTGATAGATCATTTAAATGAGTTTCATATGATTACCAGTCAGTTAACTTCTTTAAAAGTGAATTTTTGTGAAGAGGTGAGGGCTCTCTTGGTTTTATATTTTTTTTCCAAAAATCTGAAATAGCTTGGCAATGGTTGTAAGTAACTTTGTTGCTAGTTCAAATACATTAAAATTTGATGATGTTGGTGTTATCCTTAGTGAGGAAATGCGATGGAAAAGTAAAAGTGAGACTTCAACATCGGGTAATGCTTTGACTATAGAGAACAAGGGAAGAACAAAGGAGAGAGAAAAAATACCAACAAATTTTGGGAAGTCACAAGGGAATTCGAAGAAAGGAAGATCTAAATCCAGAGGAAGAATGGATTACTAGCACTATCAAAAGCTATGAGACTTGAAAAAGTATTGTTGGTCTCAAAAGGGAAAACAAGGAGATGAACAACATGATGATAGTAAGGAAGCTAATGTTGCAAGTAATAAATTACAGGATGCTTTAATTATGTTTTCAAATAATGCTAATGATTCATGGGTAATAGATTTAGGGGTTTCATTTCATGCCACACCCCATAGGAAATATTTTGTATATTATGTTCAAGGTGATTTTGGACAAGTATATTTGGGTGATGATGAACGCTGTCAGATTGTTGGAAAAGGAAAGATAAAAATCAAGTTGTAGAATGGAAATGAATGGTTGCTATAGGAGGTAAAGAATGTTCCAATTTTCAGAAGGAAGTTAATTTCTACATGACAACAGGGTAGTGAAGGCTGCATAGTTACCTTTTCAGACAAAGTATGGAAGGTCACTAAAGGTGCATTAGTAGTAGCTAAAGGTGAAAAGGTAGGAACATTGTATTTGTGTAATGGTAATACTTATTCTACCTTAACTTCTATAGAAACAATTGCTACTGAGATAGTTATAGCACTTGCTATAGGGACAAAAACAAAATTTTGGCACCATAGACTTGGGAACATGAGTGAGAAAGGGATGAAGATCCTTCACTCCAGAAAGTTGCTACCAAGTATAAATTAGATTGACTTGGAGTTCTGTGAAAATTGTGTTTATGGAAAACATAAAAGAGACTAATTTCTCAAAGTTGGGAAAGAGAAGAAGAGTGAGAAATTAAAGCTTGTGCATTTAGATGTATGAGGACTAGCTCAGGTATCTTCTCTTGGTGGCTCTTTTTATTATGTTACTTTTATGATGATGCAACTAGGAAAGCATGGGTGTATTTCCTAAAACAAAAATCATAAGTATTTGAAACTTTTAAAAAGTGGAAAGCTTTGCTTAAGAATGAGACAAGAAAAAAGTTGAAGTGTCTCAAATTTGATAATAGAAGCAAATATTGCAGCAAAGAATTTGAAAATTATTGTTCATACAATGGAATCCATAGGAAAAAAATGGTTCCTAGAACCCCACAAAAAAATAGTGTGTCTGAGAGGATGAATAGGACCATTATTGAGCACACAAGGAGCATGTTATTGCATGTTAGACTACCCTTACACTTTTAGGTAGATGTTGTACAAACCGTTGCTTATTTAATAAACAAGAGACCTTCAAATCCTTTGGATGGTGGCATTCTAGAGGAGGCTTGGACAGGTAAAAAGGTAAACTACTCATTTTTGAAAACCTTTGGTTGTGAAGCTTTTGTCCATGTTGATATTGAAAATAGAACCAAGCTTAAGGCCAAGTCTAAAAAATGCACCTTCATTGGATATGGAGTAGATGAATTTGGTTATCAGTTATGTCATTATTAAAATCATAAAATCATTAGGAGCAGAGATGTTATATTCAATGAGAAGGTCATGTATAAGGACCAACTGCAAGAAAAGAAGCATGAACAAGCCAAAAAGGAATATGTGGTGCTCGATGAGATTCCAAAAAATAAAATTCCAGTGGTACCTAATGCTCAACAACAAAAAGTTATCCCACAGACTCCTACAAGTGTTAGATGTTCTACAAGGATAACTAGACCTCCAGAAATATTTTCTCCATCATTATATTCTATATTATTAACTAATTATGGTGAACCTGAAGGTTATGAAGAAGCAATGCAGGTAGATACCAAAAAGCAGTGGGAGATAGGCATGAAAGAGAAAATGGATTCCTTGCTATAAAATCAGACTTAGGACATATTCTAACTTCTTACAGATAAAAGAGCATTTCCAAATAAATGGGTTTAAAAGGTTGATGGAAGAAGATGGAGGCAAGAAAAGATATAAGGCTAGACTCATGGTAAAAGGTTTTGCATAGAAAAAAGGTATAGATTTTGATGAAATATTTTCTTTGGTTGTAAAGATGACTTTGATTAGAACTATTATAAGTCTTGTGGCTATGAAAGACTTGCATCTTGAACAACTAGATGTGAAAATAAATTTTCTCCATGGGGGTTTGGAATAGGAAATATACATGCAACAACCACAAGGATATGAGGTCAAGGGTGGGGAGGAATTTGTGTGCAGGTTAAAGAAGAGTTTGTATGGCCTAAAGCAAGCACCTCGGAAATGGTATTTGAAATTTGATAGTTTTATGGTTGAACAAGGTTACAAAAGATTTCATTTTCATTATTATGTTTATTTTAAGAAATTGGATAATGGAAACAATATTATCCTATTGCTTTATGTTGATGACATGCTTGTTGTTGGGTCTAACATGCAGCATATTAATGAACTTAAGAAGAAATTAGAAAATTCATTTTCTATGAAGGATTTGGGTGCAACAAAACAAATCCTTGGTATGAGGAACACATGGGATAGGACAAACAAAAAAATATTTTGGTCTCAAAGAGAGTATATAGAGAAGATGTTGAAAAGGTTTAACATGTAGGATGCAAAAGCAGTCAGTACACCTTTTCCTATTCATTTTAAGTTGACTAAGGAGATGTGTTCAAAGACATAAGAGGAGGAAGACAAAATGTCTAAGATACCATATGCATCAAAAGTTGGCAGCTTGATGTATGTAATGGTATGCACAAGGCCAAATATTTCACATGCAATGGGAGTTGTGAGTAGGTATATGAGCAATTTGGGAATGGAGCATTGGAATGCGGTAAAATAGATTCTCCAATATTTGAGAGGTACTACTTCAAAAAAACTATGTTTTAAAGGAACAAATTCTACTCTAAAAGGATATGTTGACTCTGATCTGGTGGGTGATATTGATAGCAAGAGTACTATAGGGTATGTTTTTACTATAGGAGGTACTGCAATCAGTTGGATTTCAAGGCTACAAAAGGTTGTTGTATTTTCAACCACTGAACCTAAGTATGTTGCTACTATGGAAGCTAGCAAGGAGATGATTTGGTTACAACATTTTCTGGAGGAATTGGGACAATGTCAAGAAGATATCCCTGTGTACATTGATAGATAGAGTGTCATTCATCTTGCTAAGAATTCAACTCTACATTCAAAAACTAAGCACATACAACTCAAATACCACTTCATCCGGTCAATTTTGGAGGATGGACAGTTGAAGCTAGAGAAAATTCACACATGTGAGAATCCTGCACATATGTTCACAAAGGCAATTACATGGGAGAAACTAATTTCCTTATCAATTTCCATTGGCCTTCACGACTGATAATGGTGGACATAAGAAACCAACCATACATGTAATCTAGTGGGAGTTGCAAGTGTAGCAATGTCGTCTAGGATCAATTTCCAAGTGGGAGATTATTTGGTGTGGATCCTGATTAGTCTCCAAGTGGGAGATTTTTGGTATGTGGCAACTGATCTGCCTAAACCCTAACACCAAGATCCAAGATCCAATGACAATACAACATAATCATAAAGGAACACACACATGAAATGCAACAAGACAACATACAAAAACGTACATGTTGAAAAAAATGAAGCATACATGAACATAACATAACTTGTAAATGATAACAAAATTAATGTGAACACGATGTAAACATAATGAAAAATAAATAAAACACACAAAAGAAACACAACAAAAACACCAATTTAGTACTAAAAGGATTCAAGTTGGTAAGGAAAAGAGACCTCATTCTTAAATTGTCTCAAATACCAAATGTCATCCATCAAATAAATATTTTGTCCCATGAGGACTAGCAAGTTGTATTATGCAACATCAGTCATTGGCCACATGGATCTACTGGCTAGAAAGTTATGTTATGCTAGGCATCCATGCAATATGATGGGTTCCACAAGGCTAGCAATTTGTATTATGATAAACACTCATGAAACACATAGCTCTACTAGCAAGCAAGTTGTGTTATGCTTGGTGGCCATATTAAGGAGTTCATGACTCACATAATAGAAAAATTTGATATTTTTTAGGTGAATCATAAACAAGATGCACCATAGGCTAGCAAAGCCTAATATTCACTAGGTGATCCCCCAAGACAAGGTAACAAAATGAGAAACACACTAAGTCTAGTGAAGTCTAATATTCACTAGGTGTCTACCCATAACCATACCAAGATTTATACTCCCTAATAACCTTGATAAGGTGCCACAAAATAATCAAGTTATATGCCAATGCAACACTAAGTTCAATTCATGTGAACAAAGTGAAGCAAAAAATAACAAACTCACATAAACGGCGACAAAATAAGGCCAAAACCTCAAAGGGTGTTATAACAACACCACCACAAAAAGTGATTTATAAAGAAAAAAGGTTCTTTGCTTAATATATGAAAGGTCACACCTTAGAGAATATCACACATGACATCACCACCAAGATAGGACCAATCATGGAATAGAAACTCACACCTTAGGGCATACTAACCATAGCATTACCACCAAGGGGAATGCCATATGCCAAGAAATTTCACACTCTTATGGGACATTAAGCCTAATATCACCACAAAGAAGATGCTACCATAGTTCAAGAAGGCCACACTTTCTAGGAGATAGATGCTATCATCACTAAAAGGGGATCATTCCTTATGAAAACAATGAGTAGGGGACTATGCCCCCTTAAAATGTTAGTGTATTTGCTACACTAAAATTTTAATGAGAAATAAAGGAATCTCTTTCTAGAAGGAATGCACCTAACACAAGGTTACCTAGCCCCCTTGCCCCCCAAGTATAGATACAAAGGTTATCCTAGATGGATTATAATATGTTGATCATTGCAAGATGAAATATGATTGCATAAAGCCAAGTATATACCCCCATGCATGGTAGTGAGTATATTATGATACTACAACTACCGCATGGAAAGGAGCAGCAGTTAATTCTATTTATCATGATAAAGTGAAGGTGTTTTTAATTTGTGTTTTCCTCTTCCTTAGAAGTTGTGGATGATTCAACAATAGATTATGTTGATATTGTTGCAACTTATTTCTCTTTTCATGATTTTGATTGTGTAATATTGTATTCCCCCCATGAATGTAGGTGTGAAATATAATGAACCCCATTTATCATCCAACAACTTTTTCACCAATGAAAGACATTCATCTTTGTCCTCAATTTGTAAAGGTTCCACCTTTTTTGTTGGAATCAATGTTCTATGAGGATTCTTCATTCCTTTCTCAGTTTGTAAATAATTTTCAAAATTTTCATAAGATTTTATTGTGTAAACCTTACTATTGTAAGTGTATTTCATTAGATGATGAAGAATTGAAGGAACTCCTTTCATTTCATGAATCCATGATCTACCCAAGAGAAGATTATATGAAAGATTGTTTGGTATGACATGGATGGGATTTTGCAACACAACCTTACCAACTTTAACATGTAACGTTATCACACCAAGCACTTGTCTTTCCACATTATCAAAACCTTTGATTGATAAATCAATGGGTTAAGTTAAAGTTGTGTCTGCTTCAATTCTATCCAAAATATTTACACTAAAAAATTAATCCCTAAACTATTTTTAATAAGGGTGTGTCTAATCCCAATCCTATTAATACTAACCATTATCATTAAGGCATCATTTTTTTTGTTTTTTCAAAGGGGGTAACTCATTTTTATGAAAGAAAATTTCCATATTGGGTGGATTCATACTCTCAATCAAAGTTGCCACATCATTTTGTTGCACATTCAGATGGACAACTTTTTGCAAATCATGCCATGATAAATAGGTGATGTTGGAATCAAATCACACAAGGATCTCTTAGTAGGAGTTTTACGAAGTTTCTTAACAAGATTAAATTCTTTACCACTATGTTGTGGAATGATAGGTGTGGGTGGGAGGCATGGTTGAGGAAATGGAATGGATGTTGAAGTTTGTTTTGGTTGCTTATTGTTTCTAGTGTTATATGTGTGACCTACAATATGATAACTTGGTTGTTGTGACGCGTGAGGTTTAGGAGGTCTTATAATGAGAGGTGACTTAGGAGATCCAATAATTAGAGGAATTTTAGGAGGTCCAAAAGGATTTTTAGGAGGTCCAATAATCAAAGGTGATCTAATAGCCAAATATGAATTCATAACCTCAATAGATTTAACTTCTTATTGATGATCTTCTATTGAGGGGGAATCTAATGCCACCTTAGCATATTCATTTATATAATCCATAAATGTATCAATGATTTTATCCTCTTGTGCCACAATACCTTCCCAAGTGGAAGAGGTATTAGGAGACAAATAAACAAGATTCTCAAGATGCTCAATGATTTTATCTAAGATCCAAGACACCTTCTTCATAAATACGAGAGATATTAGGAGAAACAAAATTATGATTGTCATGATTGTCAATGATTGCATCCTCTTGCACCAAAATATTCTCTCAAGTAGGGGAGATGTGTTAAATAGGTGCAGGACAACTAAGAGGGGGGGTGAATTAGTTGTCACATAATTCAAACTTAAAACTCAACACTTATTAATTCCACAACCACACTATTTTTTTATTAAGTAAGAGCATGAAACAAAAATAATAGAAAGTAAATCAACACAATGAACACTAGATTTTTATGTGGAAAATTCAATGAGGTAAAAACCATTGTGAGGGTTAACTCACAATATAAAATATTATAAAATAGAGGCTCACTGCCCAAAAGAGGACTTAATGTCCAAGTACAAAGGCTCACTTCCTACAAAAGGGACTCACTGTCCATAGAAAGGACTCACTATCCAATAGGGAGGCTCACTGCATATAGACACAAAAGAGAACAAAAGATCCACCACAAAAATTAATGCACATCCGTAGGATTGCAGAAACCTTCAACTCATTACCTTCAACACAATGAAGAACTGTTGTCTCAACTCACTCACACACACACACACTTCTACTCTTATGATTTATGGCTCATTTTCATCACTTTGCATCACACGGTCATACAATTCTTCACAATTTGAATTGTTTTTATACCATCCTTAACCTTATAAACTTTCTCCAAGGTCAGCCAGAAATGCCTCATTTCATAAATTCAAAATAGGTCGATGACTCAACATTCCCATGGTGGAAAGGAATGAGAGTGGACCAATAAAAAATTTAACCAAGACCAAAAATAATGTCTCGGATCAACCACATGTTTCCTTAATTTAATTTTATTTCTTAAATGAAGTGTAAACACTAGGTCAGCCAAACCTAATGAAAACATAAAATAACATTAATGTACACACTTCCCAACAATAAGATGACATGCATATGCCACAACATGCTTCCTTATGCATGAGAATACATCTCAGAGTCTTCGAGATACATTTGTAGCAAAGCAACAAGCTTCAAATACCAAACACCTTTCACCAGTCCAACCAGACTATATAAACATACACTGAAATACTGAAACATTCCTTTTAGATCACCACACTTTAAACTTTTTTTCCAGAGCACAGAAAAGACCTTCACAAGACATATTCTAGATCTGTAAGATGTGAAAAAAATAGAGAAATGTAGAGCAAGAATATTTCTCTTAGTCCACAAAAGACCGACTCTGCTAGAATAGTTCACATACCGGTGAACATAACTTTCACGTACCATCAAACCAAAAGCTAAAACTCATGAGATATCACCACTAAACCCCCATTATCAAATCTCCAAATCCACACAAGTATAGGATCAACACAGGAGAAATGCATAGCACATATCGGAGCACATTCTGAACACTTTCATCATTCTAACTTCAATTCTTCTTTTAATTTTCTCAAGAGCACTTGGAAACTTATCAAACCAACACATCTGCAACACTATAAAGATAGCTTCATGTACTCACAACATCTCAACTATACATGTACAATCTACAACATACTGAATTGTGTTGACATCAATGATAACATTAATGACAACACCACCAAACTAGCTCATACTTGCAACAAGATGTTGGGAGATGAATGAAGATTAGACAAAGGTATATTAAGAAATACGTCAATGATTTCATTCTCTTGCACCAAGATACTCCCACAATTAGGAGAGATAGTGGGAGAGGGATCAGTGAAAAATAATAAAAGAGGAGAAATAAACCCATTTACACATGCTTGTATCAAAAATTTCTTGAAATTATTAACAAGATCTAACAATAAACACACATTATGACAAAAAAATATTTTTGTAATGAGAAAATTATGTAAACTATTGTCCTACAACTTTTCCAACACTAAATTGCAATCATTTTTCCCAAATTTGCAACAAATGAAGAAAAAAGACAACTTTCTTTTACATGCAATAACACCTTTTTAAAGTTCCAAATCAGAAACTTGCAAGTAGAAATAGACTGAGCACACAAAGATAGAAAGCTAGGTAAAAAAAAATTTAGCCAAGAATAGCAGGACAAAGGTGCCCAAGGGTGCTTATGTCCTAGATAGGGTTTCTAAAAATTGAAAGCTAGACTGTGTATGATGTTGTTTAAGGATTGTGGATCTTCTTACAAACAATTTTAACAGTAAATATTTTTCCAAATATTTTTTAATTAAGTGATTCTAAGATGCCAAAATCTAGGAATAATAATTTTGATGCAATTTTGAAACTAAACAATGTAAATTTTCCCATTTTTTGAACTATATGAAAGTTTCCTAAATATATGCAATTAATAATTTCAATTTAGAGATCTGCAAGTACAAACAAATTGAAGACACAAAGATAGAGAATTGTGAAAAAGTTTTTTGATCTAAGTGTAGTAGGATGTAGGTGCCAATGGGTGTCTATGTCCTTGATACAACTTTCAAAATTCAAAGTTGAATGTTTATTAGGTTGTCTAAGGATTTTGTTTATGTTTGTAAATAGGTTTGCAACTGAATATGTTTTCATAATTTTCTCAATTTAAGATAATGTGACTCAAATGCAAATGTGTAACAAGGCTTGAACAATAAATGATAATTGTGAATGTAGATTTGATTGTGAATGAAACTAATCCTAATTCAACCTATGATGCAATATGATATACACTTTTTTGAATTTTTTATATCTTATATGATGCAAAAATAAAACCCTAAACAAACAATGCAAAGCAATACAATGAAAAACCTAGATCTAGGGTTGAATTAATTCAAATTTTAGATGGTTTATGGTGTCAAATTATCAAGTTCACCAAAATGAAACAAAGGAAAAGAGGACCCTAGGTGCAATGCAAAGAACCTAAGATCAATTTCTCCTTTTTCTAGCATTTCATTAAAATGGAGATCAACGAGGTGTTTAGATTGACTTTCAACCATGGAGGTGAGCCAATCAGACCTGGATCTACATCTTTATGAGTCTTATAATGGACTAGAAATTATTTTCTTTGATTAACCTAATTAGATTTTGTGCCCTAATATGAAAAATGCAAGAAATTCATTACTGATAAGTAGTGATAAAATTTTGTAGGTGAATCCAAGAAGGGAAGAGTATTATGTACCTGCTCTAAAAAATTGAATTCACTCACTATAAGAGGACATAGCCTCCCAAGGGTGCCTCTGTCCTTGTAGGGATAGTCTAGATCTATTTTCACAATCCTCTAATACTCAATCTACGCTTTTGATTCCCATCTACAAATTTATCGAATCACTATTGGATAATTTTGTAGGTGAGTTTTCATGAGTTGTCAATGCGTAGGGATTTAAATGCAACAATGAATGAATGATCTTTAAACTTCCTTGAATCCCCTCTAAACTTGAAATCTACCTATTAAAAAAGAGAAGAAATGTTGTGCCATTTAGGGGCTTTCCTTAGTCAAACCCCATATTATTTTTTCCACTTCCACATGGCAATGTCAATTATAGGAAAGATAAATGATAGGAAGGAATTATGAATCAACAAAGTGTTGCAAATCACCACCCTTCAATAGCTTCCTTGAAGGACTAAAGTAATCCACATCACTTTAAGGTCTTGGATCTTGTTTGATTAATTTCTTGAATTGCTTGGAGACCTACAACAAGGGTTCACCTTCACAAAAAATGATAACATAAACATGTATGAAGTCACATAAGATCTAACATGATGTTTGAAGCTTGGATTTCTACAATAAAGCTCTAAAATGTAGCTCTTGACTTGCTTGATAGTGCTCTTGATGTTCACTTGTTGCTAGGTAGTTTCACTTAGTGCTAGATAGATTTCAAATGATGCAATAACTAGGTATTTATAGGCTTCTCTAATTTCTTGAAAATTAAATCCCAATAGCCAATATTTGGAACTTGAATTTCTAATGTTAAAATGCTAACACCGACTTATTCAAATTTGGATCTCGACAAAATAGGGGGACTTAGACGCCCAAGGACATCCCAGTCCTGCCCCTATTTTCAAGGTTTTAGGTGTTAGGAGAAAAACATTAAATTAATGCATTTGTTTAATGCTTGCAATTTCTTAGAAAATGGTAAAAATATGCTATAGAATGCATAATTTAGGAAATTAGGAAATTAATTAGGCTTAATAATGTAGGGGGAGAAAAACAGTGTGAAATTGTCAAGGGTGATAATGTATGATGCTACACAAAGGAAATGGGATTGGATTCCACAAATGGTAATATCCTCTCTTGAGAATGCTTTTTTGTATTATTTAAGAGAATTGAACAATACAATTTTAGTTATGATTCAATCTATGGGAGGAGGAACACCTCCTGATGGTTATGAAATAGAAACCATGGCTGAGAAAAGCCTTATACAAACTAGAAAATTGCACCTATACCCCCTATTCCCATATTTCTAGAAATACAACCCTCTATTCCATATTTAATACTTGTAATAGTTCCTATACAATCACCAATCAATCAAACAACTCAAAATCAAGTTGTCTCATGCCAATCCAATGACTTGTAAGAAGTAAAAAGTCTTCTTCCAAATTTTGGTAATGATTTGGTGAATCTTAAAATGAAGCAAGATCAAATCTATAGACCTTACCAAGCACCTTATCAACCCGATCAACTTCATAGGCCCCCACTCTAAAGAAATTCTCAAGTCCAAAACCATGCTATCAATGATAGGCCTTTTTATTCATAATATAAATGATTCCAACACTTTTGAGACTCTAGTTCCTATCCAAAAAAATTTAGAACAAGACTATGAATGGTGTTTTCCTTGGAACCAAGCTCACAACTAGACCACCTACCCAAATGGTGTTCTCAACCAAACACTAATGGTACAAAATTCTAGTTCTTCTCAAAATGCATCAAAGGAACACCACCATAGCAAGAAGATCCTCAAGAGCTTGTATATAATAATACTAAATTCATGAATTATCAAGGGGAAGAATTTTGTGGGGTGAATCAACTACAAGGACAAAATTAGTCGTCCTTTTTTATATTAGCCAACACAAGATCAAAGAAAAGGGTTGTACAAGTGGAAAAATCAATTGATAAGGGGCCTTTCTAATATTTTATAGTGAAACAAAGGGTTTCTATTCCATATTCAACCCCAAATGTGCAAGAAAATAAAATAAATCATACTCCTGAAAAAATAACTCAAAGGACATGCTCAAACAAGAAAAGGGAAAGAAGCTACTAATGCTTCTAAGATACATCCAAACATTAGTTCAATTCCCTTTAACATCATTGATCATATGAAGAAAATAAATGTGAATATATTTGTGTGGGAGTCTTTGTTTATCCTTGGTGGAAAAGACCTCTTATAGGTTGCCTTGTCTAATCTTAGTATGTCAAAAGTTTCAGCAAAGGAACAACCACAAGATATCCTTACAAACATATCTTATTCAAAGAGTGAACAAGGTAAGGATGTAAATAATCCTCCATTATATGTGTCATTAGTCATTGGTGACCATTTGGTTCACAACTGCATGATAGATTCAGGGGCTAATAGTTCTATCATGCCCACACAAATAGTAGATGAGACTAGTTTAGAGTATATGCCCCTTTCAAAAGAGGTTGTACAGCTAGATGGGACAACCATAAAGAATCTTGGTGTCATTAAGGGATTGAGTCTCACCCTACATACATGTTCTAAGTTTTCAATCCATCAAGATATGTTTTTATTGACCTTCCAACATACTTTGCATTATGTCTATCAAGAGACTTTCTAGCCAAGATAGGGGTTATTTTTCATCAATTTGGCCTTGCATGCCTTTTAGGATTAGATATGGAACTAAGGTCACCATAAAATCAAAACCTATTATAAAATAACATATTTATCCTTATGTGCCAAGTGCTATCAATGATTTTTTTATCAAGAATACCATTCAATTGTACAAGAGTCAAATACTCACATTAAGGGTATGCCTGATTTGTTAGGTGATGAATGGGGAATTCTAAATTATGAAGTTAATCTATACAAACATAAAATAGTTTTGTATTGGTCTTCATTGCTTGTATGAATTGGATTCTCTTATGCCTAACCTTGCAAACACCAATGAGAAAAATGAAGGTGTTTGATAAATGTGCTTTTATGGTTCTAGGAGCAAGAATGGTGTAGGAGGAGGTGTGATATTGGTGTCCCCAACAAAAGAAAGGAACTACACATTCTTTAGGTTTTCATTTAGCTATACATACAATAAAAAAAGCATAAAGCTCTCATTCCTAATCTTCAATAGGCCAATAAGAGGAAAATAAAATTTCACCAAGTTTTTGGTGATAGTGAGCTTGTTATAAATCAAGTAAGAGGGTTGAATGTAACAAAAAATGATTTGCTAAAGTCATAAAGTATAGAGTGTGAGATCTTGTTGAATATTTTGAAGCTTTTAATGTGTAGTCTATTTCAAAGAGAAGTACCTATGGTAGATATTAGTGAGGATGAAGATGAAATAGGAGCCCCCAAAATTGATTTAGAGGATGAAGGAGAGAACATGGCTAAGAGTAGATTTTTGAAAGAAATGGTGAAGATTATTAGTAAACCCTGATTGGACCCTCTTTTTATAAAGAGGAATTTGAATCGTGAAGACTTGATTGATTGGGTTTTAGAGATGAAAAATTACTTCAATTATGATGTTTGAAGACCCAAAACATCTAAAGTTCATGTGCACAAGGTTGAAGGGGCATGCTTCCCTATTGTGGGATCACATAAAAAAAAAAGGTAGAAAAGAGGCAAGGATAAAATTAAATCTTAAGAGATGAAGGTGGAAAATTTGAAGGCCAAATTCTTGCTCATGGATTAGTCAATTAGATTATTCAAAAAGTTAAAAAACTTGAGGCAAAAAGAGGAGAATGTGCAAGAGTACATGAAGGAGTTTTACAAGTTGAACATATGAGCAAGACATGTAGGAGATGATGTGGAAAAAGTATCGTCATGTGTGAATGGATTACATAATTATATTCAAGATGAGATGAGTATGATAATAATAAACACCATTGAAGAGGCATACCAATATGCATTGAAGGAAGAAGAGAAAATAGCAAGAAGAAAACAAAGAAACTCCCAAAGTAGAGGTGAAATTTCATGTGAAAGAGAAAAACCTAGCAATGGTAAAGCTTATCCAAATAAATTATTTGAAGCAAGCACATCTCATGCCAGAACACAAGAAAATAAAGGTAGAGAAGATTACTCTTGTGGAAGAGGGTCATATTGTCACATAAAAGTGCACCCTACTGAACAAGAGTTTAGGGTTCTAATTGTTGGATGTTGTGGATATGGTTGCTGATATGTGGTTGTCATTGATGTCAACACTATTAGCATTTGGTGTACTAGAGATTGTATATGTTGAGGATATTGAGAAAATTATAAAAGGAAGTGTTCTAGGTTCCCTGTGGAACTGTGTAGGTCATGAAGGTACTTTGTTATGTACATTGAAGATTAGATGATGTGGATTAAAGGGTTTATTGTTGAATGTTTCTAGATCATCTACTAGAAGTTTCATAGGTTCGTGTCAATTTTTTAGTATGTTGTGGTATGACAGTGTTTCTGTGGTCTCTATCAGTGTTCTTGAATGAAGATTGTGTGATTTTGGTAATCTCAGTTGTTGTGGATGCTTCTCTGTTGTTTCTTGGTGTTCTTGGATGTCTCTAGATAATTCTCTATCTTTGTGGTATGACCACATTACTTGGAGAGCTCATGGTTGAAGATATTTTTGTGCATGTTCAGTGTTTCATGTTCTTGGCTGACATGTTGGTGGTAGCGTGTTGTGGATCTTTGTGGTGAAATTAATTAAAGTATTTTTTTATTGTAGATATTAATTTGGGTCTCCACTATGTTGTGTCCAACCTTGGTGGACTTACATTGGAAATTTATTTGTAAATTTGGGCCAACATTGAAAATATGTTTTATTTTTCTAGCCAACTAAGTTGTGATGAAATCCCATGGAGTAGATATATATGAGCGATTGGTTGAGAAAAGTTAGTGTGTGCATGAGTGTGAATGTATGCCATAGAAAGTCTAAATGTGTGAATAGTTTTTCTATCATTTGATCACTAAGAAGAGAGTGAAGAAGATTGAGGAAAGTGTGAAGAAGGTTTTCTAAACTTAATTGGAACTATAACCAGGCTTTTTTAGAAGCTATTCTTTCAGTTCATACTCTGTGGATCTAATCTATATTTTTGTATTGTTGGACAGTGAGTCCTCTTTTTTATTTGAGCAGTGAGCTCTAGGCAGTGTGCCTGAATGCATGTGCATTCCCCTATTATTTCTTTTTACACTTTTAACATAGTATAATCTTGTGGACTAACATCCACCATGGTTTTTCCCCTAACAGGGTTTCCACATAAAAAATATTGGTGTTATTTGTCTCTCTAATGCGTTAATTTCTTGTGGTTAATTGTGTATCCATTAGATCTAAGATTAAAGTTAAGATAAGTTAGAAAAGTTTGAGTTTCTATGACAACTGATTCACCCTGCCTCTTAGTTGTCTATCCTTATTTTTCCAACAATTGGTATCAGAGCAGGTTCCTCTGAAGAATTCTAAAAGCTTGAGGTGATCTGAGATGGCAACAACATTCAAGGATAGTCCAAGATTTGATGGCACTAACTACTCAATGTGGAAAGTTAGAATGCAATGTCACTTAAAGTGTATTGGTGAAGCTTTCTGGAAGATTACAAAAGATCCATATACTATTCCTTAGAATGGTCTCTCAACTCCTGATGAGATCAAAGATATTGAAAATAATGTTATGGCTATTGAAGCTTTGGTGAGTACTCTAACAAATTCAGAGATGGCTAATGTTTTGGGTCTAGGGAAAGATCATGAGATTTGGATGAAACTAGAAACCTTGTATGAAGGAGATGCATAGGTGAAGATGGCTAAGCTATAGAGCCTGAAAGGAAAGTATGAGAATTTGAAGATGGTGAAGATGAAAATATCACTTCTTTTATGTAGAGAGTAAATGAAATAGTGATGGTATTAAAGGTGTCAGCAATTCTGTGGATGAGGATGAAATTGTGGCTAAAATACTTAGATCCTTTCCTCCCTCCTTCAAAATGAAGGTTCATGCTATTGAATAGTTCAGATTAGTAAACAAGATAACAAGAGACACGTTGATCGGGAAGCTTGTTGCTTTTGAAATAAGTGAATTTGGTGAATCTACACCAAAGACTGAATTTGCATTCAAGGCCACTGTATCCGAAAGTAACAAACAAAGATATAATCTAGGAGAGAGTTCCAGAAAGATATCCAAGTATGATGAAGAAGTGAAACAACTTGAAGATAAAGAAAGAGAGGTAGAAGAACTAGAAGCGTTGATTGCAAGACAAGAAGGAAGAGGAAAAGGTCAGTATGAAGATGTATTGCCTATTAAATGTTTTTCATGCGGTAAAATAGGTCATTTTGCATCAAGATGTCCTGAAAGAGTTCCTAGATCTAAGCCTAAAAATTCTAGATTCCAAAAGAGATGATACTTTTCTGAAGAAGCAGTGACTGATGATGAGTCTGATAAAGATAATGGAAAACAAGATGAATGGGATTTCATTGCTACCATTGAAGATAATCCTATGGTTACCGAATCTACTAAAGATGAGAAATATCTTGCAGTCCAAGATGAAGAAAAAGATGAGTGGGTTATTGATAGTGGATGTTCACATCATATGACCGGTGATAGAAGCAAATTTGTGAGTCTAGAGAAGTATGACGGTGGGGTTGTAATATTTGGAGATAACAATGTTGGTGTGATTCGTGGCAGAGGATCTATTTGCCTTGGTGGTAAGGATAACACTAATGATGTCCTCTATGTTGAAGGCCTTAAGCAAAACTTGTTGAGTGTTGGACAAATGGTTCACAAGGGATATGATCTTCAGTTCAAAGATGGAAGATGCAAGATATGTGGAAGTTCTAGAAATATGATTGCAATAGGAAAACAAACAAAAGGTAATATTTTTCATCTAAATACTGCTAATGGAAGTTATTTAATTGCTCAAATAGATGAAAGTTGGTTGTGGCATAGGAGGTTGTGTCATTTAAACTTTGACAACATTATCAAGATAAGTTCTACTCAAGTAGTAAGAGATCTACCTAAGTTAGTGAAGCCTACTAATATAATCTGCAAGGAATGTCAGATGGGTAAACAAACTAGAGTCTCTTTTTGAAGAAAATAGTTTCATTCAAAAAAATTGTTGGAGCTGCTACATAATGACCTTTGTGGTCCCTCCAAAGTTAGAAGTATTCATGGAGAAAGGTATTTCATGTTGGTTATTAATGATTACTGTAGAATGATTTGGGTTTCCTTTTTAAGAGAAAAATGTGAAGCATTGGAGAAGTTCAAAATTTTCAAGGCCATGGTAGAAAATGAGAGGTTTGAAATTCAAGTGCCAAAGATCTAACAGAGGTGGTGAGTTTGTTTCCAAGGAGTTCAATTCTTATTATGAAGAGCATGGAATTAAAAGATAGTTATCTGCTCCCGAACCCTTCAATAGAATGGAGTTGTAGAGAGAAAGAATAGAACAATTCTGGATGCTTCCAGAACAATGATGATGGAAGGAAATGTGTCATGGATGTACTGGAGTAAAGTAGTAAGCACTGATGTGTATACTTTGAACTGGGTAAATGTTAATGGCAATTCTGGTAAGATGCCTTATGAGTTATGGTTTGGTCACAAGCCTACTATTAAGTACTTCAAGATCTTTGGAAGCAAGTGTTATATTAGAAGAGATGATGATATAGGAAAATTTGATACAAGAAATGATGAAGGAATCTTCCTAGGTTACTCCACTAAAAGCAAGGCCTACTGGTATTATAACAAAAGATTGAGAAAGATGGTTGAGAGTAAAAATGTTAGAGTTGATGAGAATTCTGTCAAATCATCCATACATTGTAGTTATGATTCAGATGAAGACATTACAAGCCAAGGGATGAATACTTAGACACATAATATACTTTAGATTATTCCATATGTTTCGGTGAAGCAACCTTAATTTGTTTCGGTAAATCAAGCCAATCAAGAGACACAGACAAGTGCAAGTGTAGAAGAAAGATCAGAAGAGTCAAGAATTTCAAGAATGTCCCAAAAATCCTAGGTATGTAAAGCTAAATCATTCTAAAAATTAAATCATAGGAGATAAGAGTAAAGGAGTGCAAACTAGAAGAAAAATTGCAGAAGAATATTGTTTGATTTCCAAGATTGAACCTAAATATGTCACTGAAGCCTGTCAAGATGAACATTGGTTGGAAGCTATGAAGGAAGAGCTGACACAGATTGAAAATAATGACACATGGATACTGGTTCTGAGGCCTAAAAATAAAAATGTGATTGGCACTAAATGGGTATTTAGAAACAAGCTGAATGAAGAAGGTGAAGTGGTCCAAAATAAAGCAAGACCGGTATGTAAAGGGTATTCTCAAATGGAAGGTATTGATTTTGAAGAAAACTTTGCCCCTATCACTAAGATTGAAGTTGTTAGACTATCTCTTGCTTATGTTGCACACAAGAACTATAAAGTCTATCAAATGGATGTAAAGTCTGCATTTTTGAATGGAGAACTAGAAGAAGAAGTGTACATTGAATAGCTAGATGGATTTCAGCTAATAGACAAAGAAGATATGGTTTGTAGATTGAAGAAATCTGTATATGGACTTAAGCAAGCCCCCAGAGCTTGGTATGCTAGATTGGAAAAATGTCTGCTAAAACCTGGATTCACTAAAGGTATTGCTGACAACAACTTATAATTCAAATTAGATAATGATAAGGAGTTAATTATAGAAGTTTTTGTTGATGATATCATTTTTGGAGGAGAAAATAATCTATGTATGAAGTTTGTTGATGAGATGAAGAATGAATTTGAAATGTGTATGATTGGAGAAATGAAGTTCTTTTTGGGATTGCAAGTTACACAGTTGGACAAGGGGATCTTCATATCTCAGTGTAAATATGTGAAAGAATTGTTGAAAAAGTTTGGAATGGATGACTCCAAACCTATTGGTACTCCCATGGTGACTGGATGTAAGTTGACATAGAATGATGAATCTCCTAAAGCAAATCAAACCAGATATAGGTCAATGATCGGTGAATTTCTCTACTTAACTTAGACAAGACCAAAAATTATGAATGTTGTATGTATGGTTGCTAGATTTCAAGCTAATCCAAAAGAATCACATGTAACTTTTGTGAAGAGAATTTTTAGGTATCTGAAAGGAACAGTTGACTTTGGACTTTGGTATCCAAAGGATGATGATATCACTTTATGTGCATATACTAATACGGATTGGGCTGGTGATGTCGATGAAAAAAAAAGTACTAGTTGTGGTGCTTTCCTAGGGAAGAAGCTGGTATCCTGGTTAAGTAAAAAGTAAAACTCAATTTCTCTATCTACTGTTGAGGCAAAATACATTGTTGTTGCTAATCATTGTACTCAAGTGATATGGATGAAACAGATGTTGAAAGATATCAGGGTGACATATGAAGAGCCTATTTCCATATACTATGACAACTCAAGTGCAATAAATATCTCAAGGAATTTGGTGCTACACTCTAAGACGAAACATATATCAATCAAGTTTCATTTCCTAAGAGAGAAAGTGAATGAGAAAGAAATCATACTAGAGTATGTGCCTACCAAAGAATAGATTGCAAATATATTTACTAAGCCTTTTCTGAAGGATACTTTTGAGTATCTTAGAGGAATGCAAGGGGTAATCACCCCTCCTAATATGAACTAAAAGATGCATTTGCTTGCATCAATCCGTGAACTTCATTGCTATATTTTGATCTGGATTGATTTTTTCATGGTTGCTAGTTAGGGGGAGTAGTTAGATGTGCAAATATGTGGTTCAGAGCATGTATCTGGAAAGTTCATTGCACCTTTTCCATTGATGTCAAATGGGGAGAAGTGTAATGTGAAAAATATTTTCAAGAGGAGAAGTGCAGGAGAAGTAAGTGTGTTGGGTTGATGGTATTTTTCACATCATGTGTTGCCATCAATGCCAAAGGGAGAGATTGTTGGATGTTGTGGATATGGTTGTCGATATGTGGTTGTCATTGATGTTAACACTATTAGCATTTGGTGTACTAGAGGCTGTATGTGTTGAGGATATTGAGAAAATTATAAAAGGAAGTGTTCTAGGTTCCCTATGGAACTGTGTAGGTTATGAAGTGCTTTGTTCTATACATTGAAGATTAGCTAATTTGGATTAAAGGGTTTATTGTTGAATGTTTCTAGATCATCTACCAGAAGTTTCAGAGGTTCACATGAAGTTTTGAGTATGTTGTGGTCTGACAGTGTTTTTGTGGTCTTTATCAATGTTCCTAAATAAAGATTGTGTGATTCTAGTAATCTCAGTTGTTTTGGATGCTTCTATGTTGTTTCTTGGTGTTCTTGGATGTCTCTAGATAATTCTCTATCTTTGTGGTATGATCACATTACTTGGAGAGCTCATGGTTGAAGATATTTATGTGCATGTTCGGTGTTTCATGTTCTTGTCCGACATGTTGGTGGTAGCATGTTGTGGATCTTCGTGGTGAAATTAATTAAAGTATTTTTGTGTTGGAGATATTAATTTGGGTCTCCACTATGTTGTGGCCAACCTTGGTGGACTTTCATTGGAAATTTATTTGTAAATTTGGGCTGACATTGAAAATATGTTTTACTTTTCTGGTCAACTAAGTTGTGATGAAATACCATGTAGCAGATATATATGAGCGATTGGTTGAGTGAATTTAGTGTGTGCATGAGTGTGAATGCATTCCATAGAAAGTGTAAATGTGTGAATAGTGTTTCTATCATTCGATCACTAAGCAGAGAGTGAAGAAGATTGAGGAAAGTGTGAAGAAGGTTTTCTAAGCTTAATTTGAACTATAACTAGGCTTGTGTAGAAGCTATTCTTTCAGTTCATACTCTATGGATCTAATCTATATTTTTGTATTGTTGCACAGTGAGTCCTCTTTTGTATTTGAGCAGTGAGCTCTAGTTAGTGTGCCTGAATGCATGTGCATTCCCCTTATTATTTCTTTTTATACTTTTAATAGAGTATAATGTTGGGGACTAACATCCACCGTGGTTTTTCCCCTAATAGGGTTTCCACATAAAAAATATTGGTGTTATTTGTCTCTTTGATGTGTTAATTGCTTATGGTTAATCACTTATCCATTAGATCTAAGATTAAAGTTAAGATAAGTTAGAAAATTTTGAGTTTCTCTGACAACTAATTCACCCCTCCACTCAGTTGTCTGTCCTCATTTTTCCAACACTAATGACATAATGGAAACAACCTCAAGGTGTGGGAACCTACACAAATGAGGTTGAATCTTTGGAGAATGCCAACTTCCTCTTCTAAACTAAGTGAAAATATGTTGTCCTAACCCAACACATGAAATTCCTAATGCTAACCTACTCTAACAGATCACAAGGGGAAAGGGGTAGAAGGAGACATCAAATGTGAAAGAAGGTGATGCACCAAATTTAGAGTTTGTTCCTTCGTAATTCAAAATAGAATAATATGTCAAATAAACAACTAAAACACCCACTCGGATATGAAGGTAAATGAATTTTACTATAATGCAAGAGCTAATGGTGATAACAATTGAATTTTATTGTCATAAATCTTGAAGTAACCTTTATAATGGTAGAATGCAATGGTTGTAGTTCTACAAAAGAAAAATCCCAGAGGGGCTAGAGGAAGGATCCTTCAAAAAGATACAAACATTTCCTTTATAGTTCAAGCATAACTAATGATTGAATTCAAAACCCTAACCCTAACCTAACCAAGGTTTGCAAGAAGATGAATTCGATTAGATTTAAAATGATCCAAATTGCTCCCATTATAGAGAAACATAACTAGACATAAAGGCTCTGACAACTTGAGCAAGCCACTAAATTACTCATATAAATGCAGGGATGGGGACTCATGAAATCCATAGAAAAATATCAAACCAACATACCCTAATAAGAGAATATAGTATCTACAACACATCAAGGAGTAATGGCACTAACCAACAATCAATACAACATTGAAAAAGCATGAAAATTTGATCCATAGTTAATCAAATTTGATCTAGTAGCTGGGAAAGTCACTGAGACATCAATTCTACAAATCTGTCATGAACAAGAGAAATTGATCATTGAAGTTTGAATGTTGGCCGCTGATTGTAGGAGATGGACAACTAAGATCAAATTTTGAAATGAACTTTAAAATTTGATTGTTAATTGCAAGAGAATCAAGATCAGCAGCCATTGTGTACCTTCAATACATTGCTCATCCCTTCCTAAGAACAATACATCAATCTATGATACATTGGAGGCCAATGATGAAATGAAAATTTGACACCCATCCTTTGAATATTCCTTTATTTATATCTTCATTGCTCATCGCAGAAAGGCTCCATGCTTTATGTTTCCAATTCGTGATGTGAAGAACCCTCGCAATGACCATCAAATGCTTGCCTTTAAATTTGAACCATTGATGCTCCAATCATGGCAAACAAAACCATCATGAAAATCACTTGGGTGGCATCAATCACAACAACGATGTGAATGATGAGTGGGATGACCATCAGATCTTCTCCATTAAATCTGAGCAATTAGTCACTTGATCATCGCTCATCATAGAAAGGACCTCACTACTTAAAACATAAATGTGATGTGAAGAGTAGCCATATTTTCTAGGAATATTTGCTAGAATAGTTTCCCATCGCTCATCACTTGTCACCATAACACTTCAAAGTTCCACTCATACTCCAGAAATACAAAGAAAATAGAAGCCCGCCACCATTAATCATGTGTCACAAAAGTTTATCTAAAATGAAAAGGTCTTTGGAGAAAGGCGATGTGGGCACAAGATGTTGACATGTGGCACAATCATAACCCATAGTTATTTTACTTCACATCGCTCATCACTCAAATGAATTGAGCGGTGAAATTTTTTTCACGATGTGAAGGACCGATGCGATGCGAAAGAACAACAAATGCCATTGTGCATCACAAAAAAGGTGAAGTGAGGGAAAGGATTTTAGTGATGCAAAGGAAAAGATTGATGCATAGGAGATGAGTTCATTACTCATCATGGAAATGAATCCCATGAATGTTAAGGTTTCAATGATGGGTGATACAAAGACTTAAGTGATAATAATTAGAACATGGTTTAAAGTTGTTAATAAAGAAGGGGTCACCTAGGTAAAATCAAGAATGGATACATTAACACATTTAACTTAGGGACACAAGACTAACTAGGTGTAAAAGTTCAACATGAGTTTATAACAAAAGTGTACGCCAGGTTCATGGGTTTAAGGTTTAAGCACATAAGGGTTTTGAAAGCCCAATCTTACAAGTTCCAAACCCTAATCAGACAAAATTGAGGAGTTTCAAAACCTCAAAGACCCAAATTCATCAAAAATAATCATGGATTTCAACAAGATGCACACATAGGATCTCTCTGATCAAATATAAATGATGTGCATCCAATGGTGGCATAAAATATGTCAACATTTTGGCAATTTTTGTGGGATGATTTCCTGCTAATCATAGAATCTAGGGGCCTTATCAGTCCATTGGGAATTGAGTCATGAAAGGGGGCAACACAATTGGGCCTTCCAAGGGAAAAAAGAAAAATCATGTGCAATTCATACTTGGAGGAAAGCATGAAAGCTAAGAGCATAAATTCTCTTAAGGATAATGCAGGGTGTGCAAATGATCTTCATGGAAAGAAAAATATTTACAATATGTACATTAAACTAACAAAAAGTAAGAATGGAAGCTTGCCTTTGTTAAAGATGAACCTTTTGAAGGATTCAATCTCCCTCAAACCATAGTTGCAGACTTCATCCTGCTGCAACCACTAAAAACTACTACAAACATGCATGTAACTACACAAAATGCTTGCAAGGTGAAGGATCGCTTCACTATAAATTTTTCCATTGCAAGGGAACCATATGATGCAATTGTTAGACTCATCTAACACTGGTGTCTCAGCTGAACATATAGCAACAGGGGTGAAACACTTTGAAGGAAAGTCAACATCCAGGAGCGGACTTTTTGTACAGGGAAAAGAACTCACCTCACAAAAGGATGGGCCAATACCACCATCGCTGACATCCTCAATGCATGAACTAAAACAAAAGGAGAATTTTTCTAGCTCACATGGTGATGCAACATATGCCAATTTTGATTTTTGATTTGCACAAGGAATCTCTTCTTCATGCACCTTAAAAGAAAATATTTAAAGCTTAGGCATACAAACAAATTGAGTAACAAGAGCACCACTCTCCAAACAAATGTGTGGATACTCAATAACTACAAAATTATTTGCATTGATGCACACTTCATCAACACAAAAATCATATTTTTGAGACACTTCAAGTGAAGAACTAAATTCTTCAAATTGTGTCTCTATTTCAACTTCTTCTTGGAAATTGGTTGCAATAGAAATAGACTCTTGGCATGTAATGGCTACCACATCCTCTGCTATTTCCTTACTCTTATGTTGTTTCCCACAAAGATCCTATCTTGGGGGAGAGGATTGACATCCAAGCTTGAAAAAAAATCTTCTAAATCATCCCAAAAGAGGTCCACCTCAAAACTGTAGACCTCATTAGATGGGGGAGTTTCCTCCACTATAACAAGGGTTAAACATGTTTGTTTTTGTTGCTCCAAAACCGTGGAGTTGTCTTCATCCACCAAAACAGGGCCAAGCTTCTTAATGTCTTTAGCTGATGTAGGTATATGTGATCTATCCTCCTCATCTTCAATAAAACAAGCAAGGACATCAAATGAGAGGACAAATTCCTCTATTGTATCAATTTTCTTTACTTGTTTAGTGTCTTGTTGCTGCAACATTGTTTCATCTTCAATATTTTCTTGCAACAAAACAAGACACTCATTTCCTAGAGCACAAGAAGGCTCCACAATAGAAACCTCCTCAAATATAGGTTCTTGTGAGGAATGGAGGCTTGCAAAACTTAAGATCTCCAACATGGAAGATCCGCTTGATGGCACAAGAGGTTGAATGGGAGTTTCAAGGAGCTGATTGGGATTCTTGAAACTAATTTTTTTTTCTTGCAAACCTCTTGCACAATAAATTGTTCTAGAACAAAAGGAGGGATAATAGAAACTCTGAGAGGCTTGTTAGATTTCTTGAAACTTGGGAATTTATGTTTTCTTACCTCCTCCTTAGCAGACTATTCTAGAACTAGTGGAGGTGCTTGCTTGAAACTAGGCACACAAGGGGCTACCTTAGTCTTAGGCACTTGTGGTAGAGCAAGGGAAAGAGAGATTTTTTATTTCCTAGCAACAAGATCTATTGTTGTACACTCTTCTTGTTGTCTTCTTTGTGCCTCCAACTACTACTCATACCTCCATTGAGCATCTAAATTTATTTGTTGTCAATAATGAGCTTGATGAAAAAACTCATCATGACATGGGAAATAACCTTCTTGTTGCCCTTGATAAGTTTGATTTTCCTACTCCTCCTATTATAGTTAAAGTTCTTGTTGTCACTTAAGCTCATCACTTTGTCTATTTAAATCAAGAAAAATGCTTGTGATTTCACTTACACTTAAATTATCAAAATTTTGAGGTTGAATAAGAGAAGAACAAGGCTGATTTGCAAAGTAATGAGTCTCTTGGGGTTGTTGATATGAAGGTGTAGGTGTCCAAGAAGACTGAGTGGTGTGGGGTTGGTGGTATGCATTTTGTGAAGGTTGAAAACCCACAACAGCAGGGTTCTATGGAATTAAATGGGAGGCATAACCAGCTTGATATGCCTAATTGGAATGTGCGAAGCTAGCATTGACATGATATGGGGGAGCATACATATGGTTTCATTATAACTAGACATTTTTAAGCATGGGAAACACTTCAAAAATTACAAAATCAAGGCAAAGGACTGCCCAACCAAAGATTTTGGGTACATACCAAAGAATCACCCAAAGAGTTGCAGAGTTTCCAGATGCTTGAAGAATGCCTCCAAATGCTGAAATTTTGAAGAATGCACCAACTCTTCAATGGCATAAAATGGAACTAGGCTACTTGAACCAACTAATTTTGAATGGAGGTTCCATGGTGTTTAAATATTTTCCTCCAAAGGAAAGATACATTAAAGAAAACACCAAATTCTTCAATGGAAAGAAGCTTGTCCCACCGGGCGTGATAGAAACGGTTGTCACATAAAATTGCACCCTACTGAAAAAAGAGTTAAGTGTTCTAATGACACAATGGAAAAAACCTCAAGGTGTGGGACCTTGCACAAATGAGGTTGAATCTTTGGAGAAGGCTGACTTCATCCTCTAAACTAAGTGCAAATGTGTTGGCCTAACCCAACACATAAAAGTCCTAATGCTAACCTACTCTAACAGATCACAAGTGAAAATGGGTAGAAGGAGACATCAAATGTGAAATAAGGTGATGCATTGAATTTAGAGTTTCTTCCTTCCTACTTCAAAATAGCATAATATTTCAAAGAAACAACTAAAACACCCACTCAGATATTAAGGTAAATTAATTTTACTCAAACATGCACAGAGGTAATGGTGATAATAGTTGAATTTTATTGACATAAAGCTTGAAGTAACCTTTACAATGGAAGAATGCAAGAGTTGTAGGTCTGCAAAAGAAAAATACCAGAGCTCCTAGAGGAAGGATCCTTCAAAAAGATACAAAAATTTCCTTTATAGTTCAAGCATAATTGAGGATTGAATTCAAAACCCTAACCCTAACCTAACAAGGGTTTGCAGGAAGATGAATTTGATCAGATTTAAAATGATACAAATTTCTCTCATTATAGAGCAACATAACTAGCCATAAATTCTCTAACAACTTGAAAAATCCCCAAAATGATGACTCATATGAATGCAGGGATGGAGAGTCATGAAATCCACAACAAAATATTAGACCAACATACCCTAATAAGAGAATATAGCATCTGCAACACATCATGGAGTAATGGCACTGACCAAAAATCAATACAACCTTGAAAAAGCATGAAAATTTGATCCATAGAAGATTAGATTTGATCTAGTAGCTGGGAAAGTCACTGAGACATCAATTCTACAAATCTATCACAAATAGGAGCAATTGACCATTGAAGTTTGAATGTTGGTTGTTGATCACAGGAGATGGATGGTTGATATCAGATTTCCAAATGAACTTTAAAATGTGGTTGTTGATCGCAAGAGAATCAAGGTCAATGACCACCACATACCTTCAATACATTGCTCATCCCTTCAAGAGAACAATACATCAATCAGTGATGCAATGAAAATCTACCACTTGTTCTTCGAATATTCCCTTATTTATATCTTCATCGTTCATTGCAGAAAGGCTCCATGCTTTATGTTTCCAAACCATGATGTGAAGAACCCTCAAGATTACCATCAGATTATTTCCTTTAAATTTGAACTGTTGATGCTCCCATCACAATAAACAAAACCATCAAAAAAATCACTTAGGCGATATTAATCACAACATCGATGTGAATGATTCACGCAATGACCGTTAGATCTTCTCCATTCAATCTAAGCCATTTGTTGCTTTATCACACTCATCGTAGAAAGGACCTCATTGCTCAAAACATAAACACAATGTGAAGAGTAGCTCCAATGGAAGGAATATTTTCCTAAATAGTTGCACATCACTCATCGCTTGTCACCATAACACTTCAAAGTTCCACTCATACTCCAACAATGTAAATAAAATAGAAGCCCACCAACATTCATCAATCGTGGTGGAATTTTGTCTTAAATGAAAACTTCTTTGGTGATAGGCGATGCGAGCACAAGATGTTGACATGCAGAACAGTCATAACCCATATTTATTTTGATTTTTTTCGCTCAGCACTCAAATAAATTGAGTGGTGAAAGGTTTTTCGCAATGTGAAGGACCGGCGCAATGCAAAAGAACAACAAAGTCCATCACGTGTCGTGAAAAGGTGATGCGAGTAAAAGGACTTCAATGATGCAAAGAATGGGAGCAATGTAAAGGAGATGAGTTCATCACTCATTATGAAAATGAAGTCAATGAACGTTAAGGTTTCAACGATGGGCAGTACAAAGACTTAAGCAATGGTAATTAGCATGTGCTTTAAAGTTGTTAATAAAGAAGGGGCCACCTAGGTAAAACAAAGAATGGGGACATTAACATATTTAACTTAAGGACGCAACACTAACTAGGTGCAAAAGGTCAACATGAGTTTATAACAAAAGCACACACTAGGTTCATGGGTTTAGGGTTTAAGAACATAAGGGTTTTTAAAGCCCTCTCTTGTAAGTTCAGAACCCTAATCAGATAAAATTGAGGAATTTCAAAACCTCAAAGACCCAGATTCATCAAAAATAATAATGGATTTCAAAAGGATGCACATATAGGATCTCTCTGATCAAATATAAATGATGTACATCCAAGGGTGCCATAAAATATGTCAATAGGTCATTCGGAAGAGGTAAAGGAAGAGGATTTAATGGTCTATGTTTCCAATATGGAGATATGGGACATTGAGCATTTGAATTTCTACAAATCTAGCATAATGTGGGAAGGGGAAAGGAGGAAAAAGTACATATAGCACATGCTGAAAATGAAGTTGATACTTCATCAAAGTATGGAGAGGATCTTGAAGAAGGGGAGTCATTGATTTTTCAAATAATTTTGTTAAGTCCGAAAAAGGAGAAACCGAAACCAATCCAAAGGATAAATTTATTTAGAACACAATGCAAGGTAAATGGAAAGTGCTATAAATTCATTGTGGAAAATGGTAGCACCAATAATATAGTCTCCAAGAGAAGGTGGATAAGTTGAAGTTGAAGAGAACCAAACATCCTAGACCTTGTTAAGTTTTGTGGTTGCAAAAGGAGCATTATTTGTTGGTGAATGAGTAATGTTTGGTAATTTTTCAAATTGGTAATTATAAAAATAAAATATTGTGTGATGTGATGCTAATGGATGCATGTCATGTTCTTTCAGGAAGACCATGGAAATTTGATAGAGAAGTTATTTATGATGGTAGATTGAGTACATATGTAATAAATAAGGATGAAAAATAAAATATTTTAAATCTGTTGAAGGATATAGAAGAGGAATCAAGGAACATCTCCAATTTTTGTTTCATTTCTCAAAAGAAAAAATTGAGGGACTTGGAAGAAGAGAAAATATTTTTTGCAATCATACCAAAGCTAGCAGTAGTTGGGAAAATGAAAGAAGAGGATAAGAAATAAGAAGAAAAAGAATGTACATATGAAACATGCCTTTTTGAAGGCATGAAAGTGAGTAAACAAGTTGTTGCTATAGAAAATGAGGTAAATTTTGATTTTCCTAAATCTTCCACTTGTAAAGTATATGATGATTTGCATAATTTCAGTTTGAAGGAAAGAGAGGAAAAAATCTTGAAAGAGATGAAAGTTATCATGCAACAATGTGTTGAGTTTGAAAAAGAAGTGGTTGTTAGAGTAAAAAGTATTTCCTAATTAATTATTTATTTAATTATTATGTTCCTTTCCATCTAATTACTTAAGCTTACTTAGGTCATGTTTTCTTTATGTCTCATGTCATAAAATGAGGACACATGTCATGATCTTGTTTTATCCTTACCTAGGGTTTCTAGGTTAATTATCCTTTTATAATGATTCTCTATTGTATTATCATTAGAAGATGCACATTAGTATGATTCATGCTTTATAGGATCAATAGCTCTTGGCCTCCATAGCTTTGTTATTTTGTCTTTCTATGACAGGTGTTTGATTACAAGTGATCCTTGGGAGTTGTGGAGTTGATTTTTCCCAACTTCAACATGGTATCAAACTATTTGGTACCAAGATGTAGATTATTGTCTCTCTCTTGATTTGTGTTCTTTAGACTATTTGGCACCTGTATTTTTGACTTGCATGTTGAGTAGTGTCATTCAAGTCTCATGCAGATTCATGTACCATCTGAATCTTTGACTTTCAGATGTTCTCCATTGTTTTCCATCTGATTCAAGCTGTGTCATTAGGGGAACTCATACAAATTAATGTTTTCTTGATCTTGACATTTGTATCTTTGAATTCTAGATGTTTTTACTATGATTTCCATCTGATTCAAATAGTGTCGTTGGGTGTACTCATGCAGATTCTTGTTATATTGATCATGATCATCATTTGTTTCAGAGGAGGTTCTTCATTTTAGCATCATACCAGCCATCTTTCAACATCAATCTATAACTTCTTCATGCTTTAGCGATGTTCTACATGTTCCTATTTTTGGGAATTTCTTTTGGTTGGAGGCTTCTAAGTCCTTCATTCACCTTTTTTTAGAGGGAAACACAAGTTTTTTTTTTCCATTTTAAATTTTTATATTAAAAAAACCTTTTGGCAAGAACCTAAGGTACCTGCCCCCTACCACGATAGGATGCCAAGCCCTTAGGCCCTACCACTACATGGGGAGGGTAGTTGTGGGGGTTATCACCCCTTGCCAATGGTAGGCGGCAGCCCCCCTCAGGTTCTCGCCCATGGGATTGGCGTGGGGTGGGCTTCACCCCCCCCCCTCATCACCCCTTTTTTTTAAATTTTTTTAATATAAATTTTTAAGAAATTTTTTTATATTTTTTTTTGACACAAAATACATAATAGTTTTTTTCTAGCTTTTTTTTAACTTAAAAATAAAAATAGCCATTTTTTTTGCAAATAATGCCAATTGCTACTATACCTGGAGGACCTTTTTTTAGACCTCTAAAATTGGTGGATCTCTACATTTAGAGGCACTTTTGTTAAATTTGTCAAAGGTTATTTTTTACCCTACTCAGACCTTCTCCATTGGGTTTTTCAGTTTTGTACCTCAACTTCCAGAAGTTGTATCTCGGCCCTACAATGGCCTTTTTCAGTGTAATTTTTTTTAAAATGGGATAGAAATTTGTGCTCCTCATAGTGGTGTACATGGTTTTCACTTTGGACTTCTATTTTTTTCCATAATTCGATTTTATCAGTGTTGTTGTTTAGTTCTCATTTTGGAGACTTCGATGAGCTATATCTTCTACATCCAAACTCCTTTTTGGGTGCTATTTTTTTTTAAAGTGCACATTTTTTCATGAAATTCATTATGGTGGTACCAGTTTCCTCATTTTATATATAATTTTATTTTCAGCATGTATCCCTTTTTTGGAGATTATGGGCTCCCATTGTATGCATTTTTCATTATGTAAATGCACTAAAATAAAGTGCCTCTATATTACACATGATTATTAGGATTTTGTACATCCTATTGTGCCTTTTGTATTTGCACTATGATATAAAGTGCCATGTGGGGGTTGATGTTTCCTATGGTTTTCCATCACACCTTTGTCAAGTGAATGTCCCTTCCATGACAATAGTGAATCCTATTGATTCTTGCCTCATGTGTGTGTGCCTTATTTTTCACACCCTTTTATGTGTAGGTTGTTTCTCCTACATGCACTTCTTAGTTTGACATAGTTTTAGTGTACCTTTCTTGGCTCTCCCTTTTTGGCATTATGGAGGGTTTCTACTGTTGATGCTAAAGCTTCCTTGGTTTCACATTTGAGTGATCTAAGTATCTAGTTATTGTTCCTATGTACATCAGTGGCTAGTTACATGCATTTCAGTGAGATGGATCATTTACCATATTGACACTCTTGCACTATTTTTTCTAGAGGTTTTTCATTTCAACACTATGTCAGTCATTCCTCGATAGTGTTTGGAGCTTCTTAATGCTTTAGTGGTGTTATTCATGTTCATCCTTTGTTCCTATCTTTTGGGAAATTTCTTGGTTGGAGGCTTCTTCATCTTCCACTCTTGTTTGGAGGATTCTTTAATCCTTCATTTGTATTTCTCTCTTTTGTAGAGGAATTTTCTCCCACTAGGTTTTTCTCCTATTCTCCACCTTTTGAGAGATCTTTTGTTTGTACATGGGTACCTTATTAGGCCTTGTTTTCTAGGACCCATCATGCATTCATCTTTAGAGGTTTGAGATTCTCCCTAAGTTTCACTTAAGGGGGGGTGTTAGAGTAAAAGGTATTCCCTAATTAATTAATTATTTAATTATTCGGTTACTTTTCCTCTAATTACTTAAGCATACGTAAGTCATGTTTTCTTTATGTCTCATGTAATAAGATGTCTTGTTTTATCCTCACCCAAGGTTTCTAGGTTAATTATCCTTTTATAATGATTCTATATTATATTATCATTAGAATATGTGCATTAATATGATTCATGCTTTTTTGGATCAATAACTCTTGGCCTCCATAGCTTTGATATTCTCTCTTTCTATGACAAGTGTTTGATTACAGGTGATCCTTGAGAGTTGTGGAGTTGATTTTTCCCAACTTCAACAGTTGTAAGTGTTGATGAGGAGATGATGGGAATTTTTATTCCCATGATATTGGTATGGACATAGAAAGAAATTTTGTGTGGAACCTATTACAACAGGGAAGTGTAATGCAATTTTCTAATGACTTGGGAGAGTAGTCCTACTACTCAACTCCATTTTCTAAGCCAAGATCATAAAATTTCTTACTTGGTGTGTCTGATGTAGGAGCATCTAGGTGGACTAGTAATCCACATCACCCAAAAAATATTTTAGTTAGTTTAGTGGTTTTAGTTTTGGTTTTCATTTTTTAGTGCAATTTAGTTTTGGTTTGCAATCTTCAAAAGTGGGCAATGTGATATTTTTGTTATTTCATTTGAGAAATTTGTCATGTTTGTTATCTAATTTGCATATAATTTCATTAGAGATCATTGAAGGAAATGAATTTAAAATATCATTTAGTTGGTTTGGTGTGATTTCTTTCATTTTTCTAAATTCTCAAATTTAATGATTGGTAGTGAAAGAAATATGTATATAATTCTTTTTAATGTTAACAGGAAATATGAAAGGTTTCAGTGAAAGGCATAGTATGAAAGGTAGTTTAAAACTTATAATGTTATAATATTGGAGATCACTTGATTTTAAAAAGTAGATTAAACAATTTTAATTAATATATTCAAGAATGTGAGGATTCAAAGAAGGGGAAGGTTTTTCAACATTTTGAAAAATTAAATTAAAAAAAAATGAAAAATCACAAATGGAGGGATGAGAGGCCACACAAAGAAAAATAAAAAATGGAGGGATGAGAGACCACACAAATTAGGAATAGAAATTTAAAAACATTGAATTAAAATATACTAGCACAAGAGGCCATGGCTATAAAAAAAAATAATGAAAATATAATGTAATTGGCAGGGAAATAGGAATGAGGATGGGCACTTCATCTTGGAAATTAGAATGGAATTCAAAATTAAAGAACATAAAAATGGAGGCATGTGATTTGGCTAAAAAAAAAATCCATGCCAACTTTAAAAGAATAAGTGCAGAGAAAATGAGGAGAGAGGCAGCTAAGTAAGGAGATAAAAACATATGAAAAAGGAATCTACAAAAGAAAAAAAAGTGGGGGGTATGACTATTGAGAGGAGGGAAAGTTAAGTATTAAGGTGAAGAGATTAAATAAAATATAACCAATGTGTAAAGAGGGTGTACTCATAAAAATTAAGTTGATATAGACTATGCAGGCCATCGATAGAGAAGTAGTTAAAGAATGTAAAAAAAAAGAGAATGAAAAGAAAGAGTTTCATATAGGTAGAGTAGAGGAAATTTAATAGATTAACAAAGAAGTTAATAGAGGAGACAAGAAATTTACAATAAGACAATGGAAACATGTTGATGTATTTATTCTATAAATCAAAAAATAGAGAAATTGAAATTCAGATTAAATATTAATCATTCAAATTTTCTTATGACAATTAAATGGATGGAATTGAATATATTTCTTGTGTTCTTGTTGTTAGAGTTTGTAGGTAGATTACTATCAATTCAATGCAAATAATATATGGATACACAACAGATTTAATACATAGAAATAAAATGGATAATAAGAAGACAACACAAAGATTTAACGTGGTTCACCCAAATCCGAGCTACATCCACCAACAAAGGGTCCAAAATATATTACTCTTCTAGAAAATAACCTTTAAAAAGACATACAAAGACATGTAGCAACTACTGCAACTTACAGCAACATTTTTCCACATTTTTTACTATTGATTTTTTACACATCCTTTGTTGCATGTACCCACTACTTCTACATTTTTGCAGCCACTAATTTGTTATTTACTACTCACATTTCTCCTACCCAACAACCATAAAAAAGAAAAACCCAAAAAATTATGTCTAAACACCTTCCCATGCATGTACCATTACATGCAACCAATAATTCTTTTCTTTTTGGGCGGTTACATTTATTATTTTTAATCATTGAATTAATTGTGTTTTAAATGTTTGTAACTATTCATTTCTAGCATTAACTATTTGTAATTGTATATTTAAATACAAAAGGTGCAACAATTATATTTAATAAATAATGGTGAATATTTTTGCATATGAGTTTGATTGGTCTCCAAAATATAACAATCTCCCACTTGGAGACTGATCAGACTCCACACCATACCATCTCCCATTTGGAGACTGGTCATAACACCATTGCCCCTACAACTCCCATTGGAAATAAGCACCTTGGACCCTACTATTTTGATTTTATTGAAAATTAACTATGAAGTCCAATTAAAGTTGAAAAGGAGCTCAGCTTCTCCCTTTCCACCACCTTCATAAACATATTGGCTAGATTGGAATCTGTATGAATCTTTTCCAGTTTTACCTATCCATCCTCCAACACCAACTGAATAAAATGATATCTTAGCTATATGTGTTTGGTTTTTGAGTGCAAGGAAGAATTATTTGCAAGATGTATAGAACTATAGATGTCCATAAACAAGTAACTTTCAGCCTGTTGTTTTCCCAATTCTTTCATGAAAAATTGCAACCATATCATCTCCTTTGTAGTCTCTATTGCAGCAACATACTCTACCTTCGTGATAGATGAAGCAATTACCTTTTACAACTGATAAATTCAACTCACTAATGTCCCACCAACTGTAATACATAACCTATGGTACTCCACTTGGTATCAATACCCCTTACCAAATCTAAGTCAACATATCCTTTTAAATCAGTATTAGAGCCCCCAAAACATAAATATTTATTGGATGTACCTCTTAAATACCCAAGAATCCATTTTACCACATTCCAATGCTCCATTTGAGGATTATTCATATACCTACTAACAACTCCTACAACATGTGTAATATTTGGTCCCATGCATACCATGGTGTGCATTAAACTACCTACAACTGAATCATATCCTTAGTCAATTTGAAATGACTAGCAAAAGGTGTTGATAGCTTTTGCATTCATCATGTGAAATCTTTGCAACACCTTTTCAACATAATCAAACTGAGATAAAAACAATTTAGTTTTCTTATCTCTAGTAATCTTCAAACCAAGGATTTGTTTTGTTGTCCCCAAGTCCTTCATAGCAAATGAATTTGCTAACTATTGCTTTAACTCTCCAATGCAATCCATGTTAGACCCCACTACAAGCATATCATCAACATATAAACATAAAATAATGTAGCTATCATCATCTAACCTCTTAAAATAAACACAATGGTCTGAATTACACCAATTGTAGCCTTACTCAACCATAAAACTATAAAATTTAATATACCATTGCCGATGTGCTTTCTTCAAGCCATATAAAATTTTCTTCAATTTGCACACTAATTTCTCCTCACTCGTGACCTCAAATCCTTGTGGATGATCCATGTATATCTCCTCCTCCAAATCACCATGAAGAAAGGTTGTTTTAACATCTAGTTGTTCCAAATGCAAATCTTCAACAACCACAATACTTAAAATAGTATGAATAGAAGTCAATTTAACAACCAGAGAAAAAAATTCATTAAAATCAGTGCCTTTTTTCTATGTAAATCCATTTACAACTAACCCATCTTTAAATATTTTCTTACCTCCATCTTCCTCTTTCATCTTGTAAACCCTTTTTTTTGGTAAATCCATTTTACCTATAAACAACTTGCATAATTCCCAAGTCTGATTTTTCAGTAAGGAGTCCATTTCTTCTTCCATTCCATGCTCCCACTAAACATTGGCGTCTACTTGCATAGCTTCATCATAACATTCTAGTTCACCAACATCATTTAATCAAATAGAACACAAAGAGGGAGAAAATCTTTCTGGAGGTCTACTTATCCTTATTGATTGTCTAACATTCATTGGAGTTTGTGGTATTTTTTATTGTTGTTGTTGCAGAGTATGAGGAACCACTAGAATATCATTGTCTAGAGTTCTATCTAGCACTACATAATCATTTTCTTTCTTCTCATGCTACTACAAATGATCTTTGTACAACACCTTCTAATTGACTATGACATCCTTGCTTCTCACAATTTTCTAATTTTCAAAATCCCAAAGCCTATAACCAAATTTATCAATGTCATATCCAAAAAATATACATTTCTTTGATTTTGCATTAAGTTTGGTTCTATTTTTAGAATCTACATGTGCAAATACTTCACAACCGAAGATTTTGAGAAAAGAATAACTCGCCTTCTTACATGTCCATGCTTCCTCTAGAATACCACATCCCAAAGGATTAGAAGGACCTCTATTAATTAAATAAATAATAGTGTTTACAGCCTTTTCCCACATGTTTAAAGTCAGCCCAACATGAAATCTCATAGTTTATGCATGCTCCATTATTGTTCTATTCATGTTCTTAGCTATTTCATTTTCTTGTGGAGCCCTTAGAATCATTTTTTTCCTACCAATATCATTAGAGGAACAATAATCTTCAAAATATTTTATGCAATACTCACCACCATTATTAGATCTGAGACATTTTAACTTTTTCCTGTCTCATTCTCAACCAAGTTTCTCCAATTTTTAAAAGTTTCAAAAGCATCAAATTTTTGCCTAAGGAAATAAATCCATACCTTCCTAGTTGTATCATCTATGAATGTAACATAATACCGAAAGCCACTGAGAGAAGATACCTAAGTTTTTCCCCATACATCTGTATGCAAAAGCTCCAATTTCTCATCTTTCTTTTTATTCCCAACCTTGAAAAAACTAACTCTCTTTTGTTTTCCATACACACAACTTTCACAAAAATCCATATTAACAAATTTTAGACCTGGTAAAACATTTTTTGAATTAATTACTTCCATACATTTTGCACTCATATACCTCTCTATTATGCCACAGTGTTGTTTCTAAACCCACAACAACTATCTGATTGTCTACCTATTGAACTGCATCAACTATTCTTGATTTTTTTTATCTTCAACTGCTAAAGTAGAAGGAACAGTATGATTTGTACAAAGATATAAGGTAACTACTTTCACATCTTTTTCTACCACTAAAGCACCTTTTGTAACTTTTCAATTTTTATCATTAAAATTAATGACACAACCTTCACCTAGATTCCCTACTGAAATTAAATTTCTACTTAACCTTGGAATGTGCCTTACCTCTTATAGTAGCCAATGAATCTCATTCTACAACTTAATCTTGATTCTTCCCTTTCCAACAATTTGGCAGGGTTTGTTATCTCCCAAACAAACCAACCCAAAATCCCTTTGGACATAATCAAGAAAATAAATTCTATGGGGCATAACATGAAATGAAGCCCTTGAATCTAACACCCAAGAATCACCAACATTTTCAAGGGGTAAAATCAAAGAATCATCTTCAAATTTATTAATTACCACATTTTCCTCCTTATTTCTTTCATTTTTGTCTCCTTTATTCTTATGAGACTAGCAATCTTTATTTCAATGACCTAGCTTCCCATAGTACCAACAATCCTTCTTTCCTCTAGGTTGGGACCTCTTGTCCTTTGATTTTCCTCATGACTTCTCACAAACTCTAGAATTCTTTCCTCTCTCCTTTTTCTACCCTTGCTTTCTACATTCAAAACACTACCTGATGTGCATTTTCCACCCAAGCTTTTCCTAAGAATTTTCTTGCTCAAAATCACACCAACAACATCATCAAACTTTATCATATAGTCAAATTGTTGGAAAGGGAAGAATCAATATTAACATATTGTTGGAAAGGGTTTTGAATGATGAACCCTAATTTCCTCATCAAAGTTGACATTAACAGAAGTCAATTGGCTGGTAACTATGTTAAATTCATTTAAATGATCAACAACAAATCCATCTTCTACCATTTTCATATTGAATAGATGCTTCATAAGAAATACCTTATTCAAAGTTGAAGGCTTTTCATATAGTTTTTCCAAGGTCTGCATCAACTCTGCAGTTATCTTTGCTTTTGAAATATTAAACACCACTTATTGGGCTAGGCATAATCGAATATTACTAAGTGACTTTTTGTATAGCATATCCCAATCCTCCTCAGACATTGTTGACAGTTTCTTAGCTTTGCCTTCCAATGGCCACCATAAATCCTTCTGATAAAGATAATCCTTCATCTGCATCTTCCATAACTAATAGTTTTTCCCATTGAACTTGTCAACCTTCAACTTACTCTCGTCTTCCATTGCTCCCACTCAACTATGAGACCTTCTTGTAGAGGATAATTGAACACAACCCACTATGATACCACTTGTTAGAGTTTACAGGTAGATTACTATCAATTATATGTATAAATAATATGGATACACAATTGATTTAATACACAGAAATAAAATGGATTGCAAGAAGAAAACACAAAGATTTAATGTGGTTCTCCCAAATGTAGGCTACATCCACCAACAGAGGGTCCAAAATATATTAATATTTTAGAAAATAACATTTACAAAGACATGCAACAATATTTTTCCACATTTTTCACTGCTGATTTTTTACACAGCCTTTAATGTGTGTACCCATGGCTTCTCCTACTTTTTTTGAGCCACTAATCTACAAATTACTATTCACATTTCTCACACCCAGCAACCATTAAAAACTCAAAAAACACGTTTCTAAACATCTTCCTGTGCATGTATCATTACATGCAACCAATAACTCTTTTCTTTTTGGGAAATTACATTTACTATTTTTAACCATTCATTTAATTGTATTTTAAATGCTTGTAACTATTCATTTCTAGCACTAACTATTTGTAACTATATATTTAAATACAAAAGTGCAGTAATTATTTAATAAAATAATGGTGAAGATTTTTGCATCCAAGTCTAATTGGTTTCCAAAATACAACACTTTTATAAAGTTGAATGGATTTAATTGACAAATGAAATTGCTAATTGGAATTGGTTACAAACTTTGACTCTCAAGTTCGTTCTACACCAAATTGGTATCATAGTAGGTTAAAGATCTAAGAGGTTTATGACTCTGGTTGGAGAAGACCCTGAGAGGTGGTGTTATGGGTAATTTGAAGAGAGAATACCTACAGCTACAAAGGTCACCAACATGGCATACCAAGGATGTGGACAAAGAGGACCACAAAATGATGATAGTGAGATCATCATGGAGATGCTAAGAGGCATCACAGTGAGAATGGATCCAATGGAAATGGAATAGTAAAGAGGAGTACCTATACTAGATGTTAGTGAGGATGAAGATGAAATAGGATCCCACAAAATTGATTTGGAGGATGAAGGAGAGAATATGGTTGAGATTATATTTTTGAAATCAATGGTGAATATTAGTAGTAAACCCCAATGGGAATGTCTGATTGGACTCGATGAGGTTAGTTGTAGGAAAGCCTTTATGGTTTTAAATTCTTCTGAGGAAAGAGATACTGTACAAGGATGGAATTGATGAGATGAGGATTATGTTGAAAGGTTTGAGGGATATTAGAGTAGTAGTGGAAAGGAGAAATGAAGAGGAATAGGTGGGTGAGAGTCATTCCCATTCTTTTTTGATAAATATTTGTGGAACGTGAACTCTTGTGCATAGAAAAGCATGAAGAAGATGAACATGTGTCTAAAGTGGATGGAGAGAATATGAAATAATTACAACAATAATGCATTACTTTTACAAGTTTAGAGTATGCTATCCCACTCAAGATAGCATCTTATCCTTTTCATTGTTCTCATAGGACTTAATCAAAATCACTCTCTTAGTATGAAATAATTAAGATCACTCTCTTTTGATGATTGCAATTCTTCTTTTTAGATTCTTCAATTATCTTCTTAGTTTCCTACTAGCTCACTGCTTTCAAAAATTAAGAAGTTATTGCCTTTGGCTCACTTCTTCGTATGCCTTCTATCACAAAGATATGATCAAAATGAAACCTAATAAGATCTACCACAAATGCTCTTTCTCTTTTAGTCACTTACACAATATTATCATGCCATGCCCTAGATCAACTAGGTTTACAATTTATACATGATATTACATTGATTACATTTCACATGTCGGCCTAAAACAACAAAAATATTATATTTGTAATTTGGCTAGGGATAAAATAAACAACATGAAACATGTATAGGGAAAGATCCAAAAGACTACACACAATACCAAGAAAAGGAAAATGACTTGCGGATCTTAACACATGCTTAACCTATTCCCAAAATAGTCTTCACATGATCTTTTATAAACATCATTTGCACACTTTGTAAATACAAAATAGGTCGACCTTAAGCAAAAAAAATGTAACATGTAGCATTTCAGCCTTCACATCCATTAGCGATACACAAGAATGATAAAACATTGTTTGTGTTTCTCCCAAATGAGTCAGCATGACCCATACAACACCTTTAATCACCCCTTAAACTCCACTCAATCTTGAACTTGTGGTACACACCATTTACATACTTTAGTCAGCCTCAATAAAAGCGTAAAACAAAAAAATATTTATTTCAAACCATAGCATATACCAGAGAAGCTAGAAATCACTTTGGAGAACATCAACAAGCATCACATTATATTCAAGAATAGTCTCATACATCCCTTTCATAACTTCATGCAACAAAAATTTAGCACAAGCCAATAGACATTGAAGCCAGTCTCTAGACAACACAGTTCGGTACTCTGACACTATTGACTATCTCTGCGGAAGGAGTATTGACATGAAACTTTGGATATAACACCTTAACATCTCAATGAACTTAAATTCTGACCTGCACAACCATATCTTCAAATGTGGAGATATGCAAAGACAACCTTTACACCTCTGAGAACATCCTCATAGAATCAACACAATCTTCTATCTGCCACTCTCACAAACACCTTTCTAGTAACTCAAATGATTTGAAATGTGGATCACACATGCCTTAACACAACAATAATAAATCCTCCAAACCGTAGGAGAAAAACATCATTAGCAAAGAAATGCAGAGCATTTCTCAGAGACTTTGGAAACCAAACAACTAGACTGCAACATTCTTTATAGAACTTTTGACATCAATGACAACAAAACTACAACAATCATATTCTTGGAAATGGTTCCAATTTATTGGCTTAATTTGATGGGATATCAACTTACCAAAACTAACTATTACTTCAATAACTATGTTACAAAGGTTTTAAAAATAAAAACTAAGATATTAAATCCATAGAAATGGTAACAATTTTTTGTTCTCAAAGTTGTAGGTCCTAGATCCCTAAATCTAGGTTGTTCTTTACATACCAAGGGTGTCAAACTCAAAACAAGAAACCTCTAACTTATGATTAGGAGTGTGAATAATAGACCTATTTAATAATTTGGGTAAGAAATTATTCAACTTTGGGATTATCTACACATGGGGTACTTCCTTATAGGAATCTTAAATAGGATTAAAAATAATTGAAAATAGATAAAAGGATAAACTATATAGTAGTACTTGGTGTATCTTTGACCATAAAAGCTATGACTAGGCCAAGGATGATGCAGGAGCATCTTATCAACATCATGTTTCCATTATGAAGGTTGATTAAGATCATGTTGATTTATAGTGTATCAAGGTCATTTGGACCATTTTTCCATATATTTGAATCATTTAGAGGTGTCAAGGCTAAATTTGTGTCAAAATGTAAAGTTGTCCAAAATATGTAAAAAGTTGTCACAAAATATGCAAAATTGTAAAGTTGCCAAAAAGCAACATTATGAAGTTGAAGGGTTATTTAGGATTTTAGGTAGTTTAGAAGCAGTTAGAAGGTGTAGATTTAGTTGGAAATTCCTTTAAAGAGGCCTTTGTATGTTTATAAGTTTGTGGGTGATTGAGATTTGAAGATTGAATAAAGATCTCTCTTTTTATGCATTTTCTACATAATTTCTTTGTTTTAGGCCCTTGTACAAATCTGTATGGATAGATGTGCATGCTTGAATGGTTGTAAGAGATAAAGCATCCAATCAATAAGCCCTAGTTGGAGCAGGGCCTAATAGGCCTAATTTGCACGCTATCAATCATAAATTGATCATTAGTTTCCAAAGTAACTCATGATGTCCTTTAGATATGTTTTAAAACATTGAAAGGAGTATTCAAAATGCTAATTATAGTCTTGAATGGAGGTATGCACTGAAAGTTTTGTTTGACAGTATGTCTAACGAGTGCTACTAGGAATGTAAGGGGTCATTGAAGGATTGATAATAAGTTGAAAGGGAAGATTATTATAGTTGTTTGTTTTGTTGAATTTAAGGTTCCTAAATGGTGAAAAGGAAAATTGTGGCCATGTTTGAAGTCAGATTAATTGGAAATCCCTAATATGCTTTTGAGGAGTCATTGTATGGAAAGTTCTCTTGTGAATTTAAATTGAATCTACATATGTGGATTGTGTTTGAGGAAGATTTAAACAAGTCATGCTTATGAGGACCAAAGTATCTTGGAGGTTTTGTAATAGTTTGGAACTCTAATTGCATATTTGAGTGTTTGAGTTTAGGGTTTTATGAAGGAAAATATGTACTTGGATGGGTGATCAAAAAAGAGATGTTTCTGTGTATGTCTTTATTTGTAATCTAATTGAAAACACAAACACAATTAACAGAACTTTAAACTAAAGAAATTGAAATAAAACTTGAATATGAAATAAAAATTCTTCAGAAACATTATGTCTTTCTCTATCTACAGATATTTGTTTGAAGCTTGTGGCTCTCAGATTGTGTAAGCTCAGCTTCTCCAAATGGCAACCTGTAGAACAAGTATGCAAAAAGGAAATTCTCTATTCTATATGCTAGTGGAATGAAATTGCTAACGGATATGGACAGGGGCTGTGATTATGCACAGGGGCTGTGAATGAAATGCATCATGATTCTATACTGCTATGATTCTATACTATCTATGCTATGAATAGAACTCTATGAATGCTATGGATGCTATGAAATTTGCCTATAGTTTATTTGTTTAAACTTCTATATGATTTGGAGCTCCCGGCAGCTATATTTATAGATTTTTACAGGCTCCATCCCGGCTGGCAAGAATCTACGGCTGTAAGATTGTCTGGTAAGTTTGAATGGTGAGAGATGGAGAGATTGAGAAGAAAATGGGGGAGGTTGAGAGGTTGGAGAGAAGAATGGATTCATGTCTTCAACCCACGGGAACAAGCTTGCACAGAAACAGAGAAATTTAATTTTCTGTTTCAACCGTTTGCTTCTCGGGAGTTGAAGATAAATCCCAAATTAAATAAATTAAATAAATTTATTTAATTTATTGCATTTGATTTTTGATTTTTGAAAACTATGGAAGATTTAATTAAATATTTTGTAATATCTAATTATGATGTGACTTTAGAAGAATTTGAAATATTTAAAAGATTTAATTAAATATTTTTGGAAATATTTAATTATGAATAGATTTTTGAATCGAATTAGAGGAATTTTGAAATGATTTTAAGAATGAATATCTAAATTGGATTAGAGGAAATAATTAAATATTTTGGAATATTTAATTAAAAATGATATTTAGAAGAATAATAATTTTTTAATCTTTATTTGAATAAGATATTCAAACGAAGATTATTGATAATTAATATAAATAAATCGTAATGTTTATTTAATTAATTAAGAAATGAATACGAAAAGATGATTAAATAAACTTATTTATTTAATTGAAATGAAAGAATGAAGAAATATAAATAAATTATTTAAATTTATTTATACAGATAGAATTCAAAAATTTTAATTAAATATTAAAAATATTTAATTAATTACCGACAATGTGATGTGACCATTTTAAGATGTATACATTTTGCCCCTCTTGAAGTGATGTGTTTTACGCATTGCTTCAAAGAATTTTGAAATTTGCCCCAAATGTTGACTGAGATTTATCGATAGGTATATGCCCCCGCGAATGATGAATCGATAAAATTTTGAATTTTTGTGAATTTTTTAATTTTTATGATTTTTTGTGAAATTTTTTCGATTTTTATGATTTTTTGTGAAATTTTTTCGATTTTTATGATTTTTGAGATGTCGATTCATCGTTCGAAACTAATGATTTGAAGAAATTGACCCGAAGAGATATGAAATGAAAATTTGATGAAGAAATTGCCCCTGTTATGTGAAAATATGATAAAAATGCCCCAATTTTACCATTATATAGGTTAAAAATGTCATTTTCCATGTCATTTTCAATTTTAACCTAGTAAAATTTGCAAATATTGAGCTCTGAGTTGATAATCATGGCACTTCCAGTTCACCTGCACCGTTTCGAGCGTATCCCGACGTTATCAGCGCCCAGCGCACTACGGACCTCCGGTATGTGTCTCGTAAATCCCTGTCTCTCAAAAATTTTGTTTTGCGCACGTTTTTTAATGTTTTAATGTACAAAATCGAGTTTTAGCGCTCTTAACCTTTTTCGTAGCGCATTCAATAATTTTCGTAGCGCATTTGATATTGTAGCGCCCGTAATAATTATTATAGCGCATTTAACATATTTCATAGCGCAATTTATATCGTAGCGCCCATGATAGTTTTCGTAGCGCATATGAACATTTTCGTAGCGCATATAATTTCCTAGCGCACTTGAGATTTATTGCAGCGCTATTGATATGTTCTGTAGCGCAAAATATTTCATAGCGCATATAATAGATTTTGTAGCGCTATTGATTGATTCTGTAGCGCAAAAATTTCTTTAGCGCTGATAAGGAATTTTGTAGCGCCCATAATTAGTTCTGTAGCACTTTTGATTTTATGTTGTTGCAAATGATAAATTTGTTTCCCAAGTTGTTGGAGAACAAATAGTAACTGATAAATTTGCTTTTAAAGTTGTTAAAAATAAATAGAATGGATAAGTTTTCTCCTGAAGTTGTTAGAAAGAAACTTAATGTTGATTATTTGCGTTCCATGATGATGAAAAACAAATAGTTTGATTGATTCGTTTGTTTCTAAGGTTGTTAAAAACAAACATGATTTTGATATTATTTGCATTTCATAATGATAATGAAAAACAAATAGTTTGATATTCAAGTTTGCATTGATATGTTAGGATGATTTGATAATGATGTTGTTTTGATGATGTATGTGAACAGGAGAGACTAGGTGTCCTGCAGTTACGAGAGACCTTTCCAAGCACATGGTCATTGATTCCACATTTGTTACAGTCAGATAGAGATGTTATTGATGCATGTGGCTTGACTTCATTGCTTGATATGCCCGAGGTTCGCCTCAACAGGGCCCTATTGACAGCACTTGCAGAGCGGTGGCATAGCGACACCAACACCTTTCATTTACCGACCGGCGAGATTACAGTGACCCCTGAGGATGTATATCGCATCCTACGGATTCCAGTGATGGGAGAGATAGTGGTTTTTGATAGACGAGAGGTTGGGGGTACTCTTTCTTTGAGACAGATATTTAGAGATGCCCAGATAGCCGGATACTTCATCCCATGGGGTGAGATCACAAATAGCTATCCACCGCTACCAGCTGTACTTGCAGGATTTATTGGAGGTGTGTTGTGCCCCGACCACAGGTCGAAGGGGTTTGCGATCGGACGGGGTCGTGTATTGGAGAGTATGGTGATGCAGGGGACACGGTATGCATGGGGTTCATGTATGCTAGCCCACCTATATGACGAGCTACATCATATTGTATATGGTAGAGGCCGGAGTTTTGCTATTGGATGCTCATTACTACAGATATGGGCATGGGAGCATTTTGTAGTTTTATGTCCATTGACCCGAGGAGATCAACCAGCTGGTCGAGCATACAGATGGAGATATGCACATATTATTGCTCAGCCTAGACTGGGCAAATTAGTGTATTGGCAGCGGCTTTTAGATAGTTTGGACACAGTATGCTGGAGGCCATATTTGGATTGTGAGCCATGGCCAGAGGATGCGAGGGAGATGCCTTTTGTATGCACTTCCATATTTTTGATTGGACGGACTACATGGATCCTGGAGAGATTTCTTGCTGGACAAGTATTGCGACAGTTTGGTCGGATTCAGGGTATGCCCGCTGGTTCAGCTATTTATGCGCAGCGACAGCCAGAGCTTGCAGTGTGGAGCCCACGGATCTCTTATGAGGCAGCGGTGGCAGAGTTCACCAGTTTAGGAGCACAGATGTGGGATTGTCGGGTGGATGTTCTTGATGCAGGGGCGACACCAGAGTATGTACAGTATTTCCTAGAGCATCCACCACCACGTATGTTTGATCCTGATGAGGCTATTGCTCCTATTATTGCACAGAGGCGTCGACAGAGAGACTCAGAGTCAGGAGATGATGATTTAGAGGACAGTGATGATAAGGAGAGTAGTGGAGATGATGACTCAGATGGAGATGATGGTGGTGATGATAGGGGTGGAGATAGAGGTGGCAGGAGAGGTGGTAGGAGAGGTGGTAGGAGAGGTAGAGGAGGCAGAGGGGGACCACGGATGAGGCATACGGACCCATCCCCTTCCGTAGATCCAATAGTATCAGGTCAGATATCATCTCTGCAGAGTACTGTACAGAGCCTGCAGGCTCAGCTATCACAGGCACAGGCCATGATTTCACAGTTGCAGGGTCAGGTGACTTTGATTACTGCTGAGAGAGACGCAGCTAGACAGCGGAGTGAGCAGGCCATTGCCTTAGCAGATAGCCTACAGAGAGTTGCAAGTAGCACTTTTCCAGGTGACATGATGAGAGAGGTTACCAGAGCCACACGAGAGGCAGAGTTCTATCGGACTAGATATCATGATTCAGTTCCACCTGAGCAGAGAGAGAGCTACACTCAGTCACAATCTACTCATGGTCGCTCTCGTACTACTAGCAGGGGTGTGACACAGCCATTACCTCCTAGAGGACCACCAGGGACAGGCGGAGCAGGTCCATCAGGGGCAGGTGATACAGGTCCCTCAGGGGCAGGTGATACAAGTCCTAGGCCAGCTCCATCACAGGATAGTTCTGCCTAGTGCATTGCATATAATTCTTTGATGATATTCTGTTGAGACATTTTGTATACACCGTGAGATGATCACATTTTTGATGATATTATATCTCTTGTAGTTTGACATCCTTGTACATTTTGACATTCATTTTGAGATATATGAAATGCAGCGATGATTTTATATGTTATATGATTGGTATCCATATGATGTGTACTATATGATGGTTTCATGATTTATATACATGATTGTATGAGATGAAATTTATTTGATGAATGGATGTATGATGTTTATGATGTATGTATGCTTTTTATGATTTTCTAATGCAATAATGTATGAAATGATGTTTTATGAATGTCAAAATATACTCAGTCATGTATTTGAAAAGATATAAACATTTGATTCTTTGCCAGTTTTTAGAAATCTATAAATGTAAAATGCAAATTCTAACATGAATGTAATCTATACTAACCATGCAGGACATTTATACAATATTTCCATTTGGAGAGCTTATACATGATTTTTGTATCATCATAGAGCTTTGAAATGTTGAAAGTTAATACAAGCATCAAAGGGTATGTTAGCACTAGTGATGACCTGAGTATTGCTTTCATGATTTTTAATATAGCAAGTTAATACAAGCATCTAGGTATAATTGAACCGAGATGTCCTGAGTATTGCTTGCATAAACAGACAAGAGTTAATCCGTTTCCCATGCAAATTCTGAAATGTCATCCATGATACATAGTAGAGCATGTCTCGCGACCAATTTGCATATTACTTATGATTTCCTCGCAAACAGCAGACAAAGAAAAATCATACTCCTTCCTTTCTTTTCTAGTTCAATACATCATCGAATTGCTCAAGAGATATGATAGAAAATCAAACAACCATTCCATGCTTGCTTAAAGTATTTCAAACATTTATTCAGATTAAGATCATCCATTTTGGTTATCATTATTGATATTCTCATTTCGATAGTTGTTTGGATCATGTTGTTTCAATTCTCATTAGCATGAATATGTTTGTGATTCATTTGATACGACAATGTTTATTTTGTTTTGTCAAACTTTTAATTGTCTGTTTTGGAATATGTTGAAAGCTCGTTGCCCTGCGTTTTGCCCCCAGTGTAAACACAACCTAAAGATAAAAGATATGTACAAATTCATCAAGCCATGATGAAAACTAAAGATTCCCCTACATGATATGGATAATGAAAGATATATACAGATGACAAATGGAAATAGATGGATAATGCCCACAAAGCTGGGTTGAGTTGAACATGCCAATCACGTCCAGCATCATTTACTGTCTTCTTTAATATCTTCAAGATGGTTTTGTTAGAAGCTTTTGCTTGACCATTACCCTGTGGATAATAAGGTGTAGAGAACCTGTGTTGGATATGAAATCTTTCACAAAGTTCATCAACATCTTGATTCTTAAAAGGTCTTCCATTATCCGTAATAATAGAATTAGGAATTCCATATCTACAAATAATGTAATTCAGGATAAATGAAGATATCTGTTTACCAGTCACTGTTGTTAGAGGAACAGCTTCAATCCATTTTGTAAAATATTTCGTAGCTATAATGATAAACTTATGACCATTTGATGATGAAGGATGTATTTTACCAACAAGATCTAATCCCCACTGAGAAAAAGGCCATGTCGAAATGAAAGGCTGTAATTCTTGTGCAGGTGCATGAATAAGATTCCCATGGATCTGGCATTTAGAACACTTTTTGACAAAAGTAAAAGAATCTTGCTCCATGGTAGGCCAATAGTAACCCATTCTGACAAGTTTCTTCGCTAAAGTCAAACCACTCGAATGAGTTCCACAAATACCACCGTGAACCTCTTGTAAGGCTTTTTCAGATTCGTCGCGTTCAAGACATCTAAGGAGTGTACCATCAAGACCACGTCTATAAAGGATATTGGCAATTAAGGTATAACGGGATGATTGGCGAATGAAATTCTGTTTTTGGTTGCGGGATAAATGTAAAGGCAAGATGTTATCTTTTAAATAGGTATAAATCTTACCATACAAAGGTGAATCTGAACCGGTCAAATGACATATAAGTTGGGTTTCAAGATCATCATATGCAGGAGAAAACAATTGTTCCACCAAGAATTCATACTTGTTTTGATCTTCTGATATTTGTAATAAGGAAGCAATGGTAGCCATTGCATCTGCAGCTTTATTATCAATCCTTGATATTTGTGAAAACTTGATTGATACAAAATATTTCTTATAATCATCCACCATGTTCTTGTATGGTAGCAACTTATCATCTTTAGTTTGATAATCATCATTAATTTGATTAATGACCAGTTGTGAATCACCATAAACTTCCAGCTCTGTAATTTGCCATTCCAAAGCTATCTTCAATCCTATGAGTAATGCCTCATATTCGACTATGTTATTTGTGCAAGGAAACATCAACCGATATGATCGTGAGATGGTATGTCCTTCAGGTGTAACAAAAAAATCCCTGCCCCCGAGCCATATTATGTATAAGATCCATCAAAGTACAATGTCCATGGTCTATAAATTGTTGTTGTAAAGACATCTGCATCAGGAAACTCAATGTGCATTGGATTGTCTTCTTGTAAAGGAGCTTCAGCCAACTGATCTGCAATGACCTGTCCTTTAATTGCTTTTCGATCTACATAGTGAATGTCAAACTCACTTAAGATCATTACCCATTTTGCAAGTCTTCTTGTTAAAGTAGCTTTGCTTAATAGGTATTTCAATGGATCTATCTTTGTTATCAACTTAACTGTATGAGCCAACATATAATGTTGCCACTTTTGAGAGGCAAATACTACTGCAAGACAAGCTTTTTCAATGAAACTGTAGTTTAACTCATGTCTTGTTAAGGTTCTGCTAATATAATATATAGCCCTTTCTTTACTTGTAGAGTCTTCTTGTGCTAGCAATGCGCCCAAAGATACTTTTGTTGCTGAAATATAGAGTATAAGTGGTTGTCCTGGAATAGGTGGAATTAAAACTGGTGGATGCGTAAGATATTGTTTGATCTGATTGAATGCTGCTTCACATTTGTCATCCCATTTAAATGCAACATTTTTATGCAATAAATGTGTGAATGGAAAGCTTTTGTCTACCAGTTGAGCTATAAACCTTCTGATGGACTGTAATCTTCCTTGCAAGGATCTTAATTGATTGATATTTCATGGTGGAGGCATGTCCATTATAGCTTGTACCTTTTCTGGATCAACTTCTATACCTTTTTCTGAAACAATGTATCCTAGGAGTTTTCCAGATGTTACACCGAAGACACATTTCTTTGGATTTAGTCGAACATTGAACTTCTGCATTCTGATAAAGATTTTTGACAAGATTTCCAGGTGTTCATCTCTTGTATGAGATTTGGCAAGTAAATCATCAACATAATCTTCCATGAATGTATGCATCATATCATGAAAAATAGTTGTCATTGCTCTTTGATAAGTAGCTCCAGCATTCTTTAACCCAAATGGCATTACATTCCAGCAATAGGTACCCCAAGGACATGTGAACGCTGTTTTATCTTGATCTTCTGGTGCAATTATTATCTGGTTGTATCCTGAAAATCCATCCATTAATGAATACATTGCATGACCAGCAGTTAAGTCTACAATCATGTCTATATTAGGCAAAGGAAAATCATCTTTAGGGCATGCTTTATTTAAATCCCTGAAATCTGTACAAACTCTGATCCTTCCATCTGGCTTTGAAATAGGTACAATGTTTGAAATCCATTCTGCATAGTCAATAGTTCGAATGAATCCAACATCCAAAAGCTTCTTTAATTCTTCCTTGACTAATAATGCAACATGTGGATGCATCTTTCTAAGCTTTTGCTTTACAGGTTTTACTCCTGATGTAATAGATAAGTGATGCATTATCATATTAGGATCTAACCCTGGCATATCAGCATATGACCAAGCAAAATTAATTTGATTATCCTTCAAGAATTGCATAAATTTCTGGACTTCTTCAACTGTTAATGATGCTGCAATTTGCAAAACTTTTGGCTGCTCTGCTGTACTTATGTTGATTGATTCTGTTGGTTCAATCAAAATAGAAGATCTTTCATGATAATACTTGGGAAGAGTGTCAAGTTTCTCATCCTTCAGTGCCTCAGAAAGGTTTTCACTGTGAGATTCGCTCTTTATTTTTCTCTTGTTTTGATCTATTACTACCATTTTTCGGTTTTCACCAATAGATCCATCTTTTATTTCATTTATTTTGTAGCTAAGAGACTTAACACTCTCCTTGTCAAAATCATGAGTATAATATTCTTAAATGAAACAATTGTTTTCTTCATTTGAGGAACAAAGGAAAATTATAATGTCTTCATCATTACTGAATGTAGGAATATGGATAGGTGCATTAATGTCCCAATCTATAAGTTCTGGATAAACTAAGGGCATAGGATCATTAGGTTGGGTAAGGTCTTGAATTGTCAAAGTCATGATATGGTTATCATCCTCATGGTAGACAAGGTCTATGATGGTATTCTCCTGTTGATTATCAATCTCATTAGAATCTGATTCTTCCTCACTTGAGTCATGATCGCTTTGTAAAACCAAATCAAGTGGAGACCTTGAGCCTTCTCCTTGTATAAGAACAGGGGCATATTTATGTATAGTATCAACTTGTTTATCCCTCCAAAATTCATCATTATAAATGGTGTCCCATTCATATTCATTAGAATCATTATCTGAACTATTTTGCAATTGGAAAACTGATTTATGAGATTTATCTGACACAAATCCTTCTTCATGAATTGATGATGTCTGCTGTGAAGTAGATTCTTCTTTATCTTTACCATATCCAAGTCATGTTTTATCACTTGAATGCTTTGAAATAGGTTGAATTGGTTCCACAATTCCTTCTCTTCGTTTCCCTATAGGACCATTCCCTTCATAGCCCATCTTTTGCATGATAGCGTACCCCTTACCATATTGTTCTTTAGGCAACTTAATGTGCAAGAGAGATTCATCTTCATCTTTGTATAGCCAAGTTAGGATATCCCTATCTTCAACTTCTTCTTCAGTGGTATTTGCTCTAATGAATTTTCCATCAAACTTTGTGATTGGGACGGAAGCTTGAGATGTAGAAGCGGTTGCAATCTATTGATTTGATAAAGTTGGCAAACCATGTGATCTTGGAGAAGGAGTTAAAGTAGAAAGAGATAGTGAATATTCACCTATCCCTTTATCTTTAAATTTCAGCTTAGTATCAAGATTCTTTGTCAATTCTTGCAATTGGACTTGTAGATTGGAAGAAGAAACAACAAGAGCTTCTCTATTATGTGGCACAAAGACATTTGGAGTTACTTTAAGATTTGAACAAGTTTGGGTACTATTGTAATCAGCTTGTATAGTTATTTCTTGTCCATCATATGGAAACTTGATACATTGATGATATGTTGATGGCACTGCTTGCATATCATGGATCCACGGACGACCCAAAAGTATATTATAAGACAAATCTCGATCTAGAACCTGACAAAATGTATTCTTCACAACAGGTCCCACTCTGATAGGTAGTAATATTAATCCTTTAGAAGCTCTTTCTTCATCATCATATGCCTTGATGGTTATCTTCCTTCATGGATCAATTTCATTTTCTGAAATTCCTAAGGCATTTATTAATTTTAAGGTACAAATATTCAAACCAGCTCCTCCATCTATTAATACACGTCTAATTCGATATTTATGGATCATGACTTCAAGATAGAGCGAGGAATTATGTGGATGTGTCATAGACGCATCATCCTTGTCAGAAAATGAAAGACAAGTGGGGGAAGATAAATGTCCCACCATGGCTTGAAATTTGTTTGCATCTAGATCAGTATCAACAGTTGTATTTACAAGAGCTTCTTCTAAAATATTCTTGTGTATGGGAGATATTTTGAGAAGTTCAAGAATGGATATTTGAGCTGATGTTTTTCTCAATTGATCAACCAGGTTATACTAAGTTGGAGAAGAAATAGTTGTTTTAGAAGAACTTCCTTTTAAAAAAACCTTTGCTTGACCTCTTGTTGTCACATTAACCTGTTGATATTCTTGTTTTCCTTTGATTTTGATTACATTAATCCGATTATCATCTGCATGAATGTGACGGATTATATTGTCTTCAATATTATGTATGCTTTTGGCTTTGGTATCCGATGTTTCCCCCTTTTGGTAGTTTGGAAAAGGATCTTTGAATGCTTGATGATCATCATTGGTATGATGTCCCTCAATTGTAATAGTACCATTGTCAATTAAATCTTGTACTAGATTTTTCAAAGCTTGACAATTGTTTGTTCTATGACCTTTACATCGATGATAATTGCAATAATACGAGTCATTCCATGATGGTGGTTTAACTCGTGGCTCATAATCTCTTTGTGGTGGTAAGGTGATAACCTTATTATCAAGAAGCTCCTTGAGAGCAGACTCAAGAGATTGACCCAAAGCAGTAAAAGTCCGTTGATTTGAAAAGAATGAAGGTCTAGACGGATTTGATGTTTGTGTATTGCCAATATTATTATTGAAATTACCGCAATTTTGATTGGTATTTTGATTAGTCATGTTCTCTTGCTTGGAAATTTGTCCTTGTTGATTGTTGTTTCCTTGTTGAATTGTATTTCCTTGTTGATTGTTTCGTGGAGCACTTGATAGATTGAAAACAGATGGTCTTGTTCATAAATTATTTGCATCCACTATACCATCATTAACAACATTTTTGTTTCTATTCCAAAACCTTGTTTTATCGTTGTTGTTTTGATTTGATGTACTTGGATTATCAAGTTTTATCACTCCCCTTTTAACCAAGGCCCCTTCAATGGTGATTGCGTTTTCAATCAGCTTTTCAAAGTTATGAGGACAATGAAGGTTAAGCCTATAGCTTAATTCTGGATCAAGGCTATTTATAAAGATATCCATCTTTTCCTTTTCAGGAATAGGACGAGAATATCGTGCAAATAACCTTCTCCACCTTTGTAAAAATGTAGTAAAGGGTTCTCCTACTTTTTGTTTCACTTTACAAAGATCAAGCATTGTTATTTGATGTTGAATGTTGTAGGAGTATTGTGAGATAAACTGATTTATCAACTCCTCAAAAGTTTTGATAGGTGGAGTGATTTTTGAAAGCCACTCCATGGATTGTACACCTAGACTTCGTGGAAATAATCGCATCAAGTAAGTATCATCATAGGCGAATTCAAGACTCATGTTTCGGAAATCCCTAACATGGTCAATGGGATCAGTTTTTCCATTATACCTATCATACTTAGGAATTTCGCAATGTTTTGGAAATGGAATCATTTGAAGACTCCTATCAAATGGATAAGGAGATATGTCTTCCAAAACATATTTCTTTGTTGTACCTCCTTGCATTTCCTTTATTTGCCCTTGTAATTCTTTTATCTGTTGGTTAAGAGCACTAAAGTCATTAGGAGGAGTTTCAGGATTTTGTTTAATCCCTTCTATGTCAAAAGTGTGAGGCAACTTAGCTCCTTGATTAGCTAATGAAAGAAAATATTTTTCTTTGTTACGTTCTAGAATTCTTTCCATAAGAGTATGGAATTGGGGATCTTGTTCTGCTTCTTGAAGCTTTTCTTCTGTTAACTCATCAAGATTTAATGTTTCCTCTTCTTTTTCATTTCGGTCACCCATTTTACTGGTTGTGGTTTCTCCCTCGTCTTTTTCCATTTGTTTTTGAGATCTCGTGAAGACAGGCATAGATTTGTATCCAAATTTTACTTACGTTTGATCAAAAGCGTGAAATTGTGCAATTTATGTGATATATATGAAAGTCAAGATAGAATGAAAATTCTATGACTTACACAAAATTTCTAATCTTGTAGCTTGTGTTGTTCCCTAAGTGAAAGGATGAAAATCCTGTTGGTGAGAATATAAGCAAAAGATCTAGAAAAGGATGGTTATGCATTTTATGAAATTTTGATCATGGCTTTGTAAAAGGATGGATTTTATGATAAATGCCTAATGTATTCTAAGTTCTCTATTGCAAAATTTGATTTGGACGAGTAGAATATTCAATTGCAGGTTGGGGAATATAACTGAAACAGATGCGTTGACTATGGTTATGCCTTTGAGAAAGGGCTCTTCTTTGAAAGTAAGCTTGTGAGTACAAGGGCTCTATGGCATAATCATCTGAAAGACCTCTAACACAATCATGATACCTATGAAGAAAGGTTCTATATTTGAGTAAAACTTTTTGACTTTGATATAGGAATCTTTGTTTCTTCAATAATTTCTTGTGGTTGAGGGGTTTCTTTGGCTTCTTAATCCTTTTGGAAATAGATTTCTTTACAAATTTTGTGGATTTCCAATATCGTAACATGAGATTGATCAATATGATAATGAGTGTTTTGGATGATCTTTATCTAAATTAATGTAGTGAAAACACATCAAACAAATTTAAAAACAGTTGTTTTAAAGTCCTATGTTAAACATCAAGTGTATAACCAAAATGTTTTTCAAAAAGTGTTTTAACGGGTTTTACACATGACAAGCACTTCAAACAGACTCACTCTTAGTTCTCAAGTAGGTCATCATAGTAATCAACAGCCCACATCTTAGAACTGTGTCGACTCACACAACCGTGTCACCCCCGAAAGGGCGCCCGTGTTTTTGTCTTTTCCAGGTGCGTACTTAGAGTGACGGAAGTGGATACCGGATCCCCTGAGAAAACAATCCTTGGCAGTTATATGGTGAGTATCTTGGGGGTAGATTCTTCCCTCCCCTGCACTATGATTGAAACAATGTTTGGAAACTGAGTCGGTTAGTTACTACACTAGGTTCATAGTAAGGGTTTCCGTTCGGTGCGGCAAATGATAGACTCCCTCGAGAGACCTCCCTACCTTTAGAACAAAGGCTTTGGGGATGGTTATCAATGCACACTATCATCAAAAGAGGGTTTCCCCAATTTTGCTTTAAATTTTAGAGTGGGGTGGAATAGCCTGGCTTTGGCTTGAACCCACTTGAGTCGTTCCTCTTGGGTGATTACTTTTTCCCACAAGAGCAGGCTCTCTATAAGGTTTTAACAAAGCTGTAAAATGCATAAAAAGAAAAAGGTGAGTTTGGCATTTTGATCACCCAGTTAAGGGGAGAGCATAGGCCTATCACCGAAGACAAAGCAATCAAAGGTTCAATTGTTAAGCACCAAATGAAAAATTTCTAAACTAAGTGAAGATGTTGCTTCACATAAACAGAAAATTCATTTTAAGCCCAAATTGAAAAATGAAGTGACTACCCTAGGATTGCTTTATTTTACCTTAGATGACTACCCTAGGATTGGTTAATTTTACCTTAAATGACTACCCTAGGATTGGTTCTTTTTATGCTTAAAAAAAAAAAAATTTAACTGTCCGCGGCTGCATCGGAATCAGTTAAACTAATCTACAGTTACAGATTACAGAATTTATTGCTTTAAAAATTTGCGCTGCAAAATACATCATAAGCGCTGCAAAACACATTATGGGCGCTGCAATGCCAATCACGGGCGCTGCAATACAAATCACGGGCGCTGCAATACCAATCACGAGCGCTGCAATATCAATCATGGGCGCTGCAATATGGATCACGGGCGCTGCAATATGAATCACGGGCACTACAATATGGATCACGGGCGCTGCAATATGGATCACGGGCGCTGCAACAGACTTCAGATGCGCTAAACTAGAGGTGAGCTTCCGAAACGTGTCGTCTACGCTATTCCGCTGTTTTTTTCCTGTAATCTGTCAAAAGAAGCTGCAAAAAGATGTTAAAAACGGGGCAAAAGCCCCACGGTGGGCGCCAAAAATGTGTTATGTTCTATCTATGTTAATCTATTTGAAAACACTAACACTAAATGAAACATTAATCTAAAGAAAACTGAATAAAATCAAGCAAACCAATATTCTTCAGAATCGTCCCATTTTCTCTATCTACAGTGATTCTTTTGAAGCTATTGCTCTCAGATTATGTAAGCTAAGCTTCCTTCAAATGGAAACTTGTAGAACGAGTATGCTTTACTATTCTATATGTTGATGAGGATGAGATTGATGATACGGATATGGACAGGGGCTGTGATTATGCACAGGGGTTGTGAATGAAATGCATCATGATTCTATATTGCTATGATTCTATACTATCTATGCTATGAATAGAACTCTATGAATGCTATGGATGCTATGAAATTTGCCTATAGTTTATTTGCTTAAACTTCTATATCCTCGAGTCCCCTGTTCTACTGGTGGATTTGCAAGCTCCTGTCCCATGTCCATCGTTATTCCCAAAGCTTCAATGGTGGTAGATGGATTTCAGAAGAAAACATGGTTGAGAGGTTGGAGAGAAGAATGGATTCATGTCTTCAACCCACGGGAACAAGCTTGCACAGAAACAGAGAAATTTAATTTTCTATTTCAACCGTTTGCTTCCCGGGAGTTGAAGATAAATCCCAAATTAAATAAATTTATTTAATTTATTGCATTTGATTTTTTATTTTTGAAAACTATGGAAGAATTAATTAAATATTTTGTAATATTTAATTATGATGTGACTTTAAAAGATTTTGAAATATTTAAAAGATTTAATTAAATATTTTTGGAAATATTTAATTATGAATAGATTTTTGAATCGAATTAGAGGAATTTTGAAATGATTTTAAGAATGAATATCTAAATTGGATTAGAGGAAATAATTAAATATTTTGGAATATTTAATTGTAAATGATATTTAGAAGAAGAATAATATTTTAATCTTTATTTGAATAAGATATTCAAACGAAGATTATTGATAATTAATATAAATAAATCGTAATATTTATTTAATTAATTAAGAAATGAATACGAAAAGATGATTAAATAAACTTATTTATTTAATCTAAATAAAAGAATGAAGAAATATAAATAAATTATTTAAATTTATTTATACGCAGATAGAATTTGAAGATTTTAATTAAATATTAAAAATATTTAATTAATTACCAGACAATGTGATGTGACCATTTTAAGGTGTATACACTAGCCCGTCACAAGCATTGGTTGGGAAAGTCTGGTAGGCTACTCAGACAAACCCTACCCTTCTAGCCTAAAATCACCCAAGTATTTAAGCTTCACTAAATATGACACAATTAGATTAGGGTACAAATTTTATTCTTTCTTTTTATACCCCACCAACATGTGGTTGAGGTCGTCCCTTGGGGTGATGAAATCCCCAAGAATGCCTCCTAATGAGAAAGAATTTTCTAGTTTTTTTTAATCACCCAAGATTGCATGAAGTGCAAGGGAAAAGCATACACACAAAACTATCAACTCAGGATTTAATCTAAAACAAAATGAAAAAGTGTGAGATTTATGATCCCCAAGATTGCACTAAGCACAAGGGGAGAGAATAAACCAATCACACAATCTCCAAATATAGAAAACAAGTAAACTTTACCGCTACTTTAATTTAATGCAACTAATCTAGTGATAAAATAAAGGCCTTTGACAAGTGAATGTGCATCCAATATGTTAGTAGTATTGTTTTAAAATCTTGGATAAATGTAAGACAATTTCCCAACTATTTAGTGGCCAAAAGATGTTAGCTAACAATAATAAAATTTGAAAAGAAAACAAGAAACTATAGAGGCACTACAAGACAAAACACAAACATTGAAAAGTGCAAGCGTCAAAGTGACTAGCGCAAACACTGACTCATAAAGTGTAAGTGCAAAAAAAAGAAAATAAAAAAGGAAACAAATTGCTATACCTACCAATAAGAGGTGTCAATCCATAAAGCAGACGTGTTGATTTGTAGAAGCACTGAAACATAGAGCACAACACTGATTTGGAGTTCCTATAGGAAAATGTTAATCATCCACAAAACAACAAACTAATAGAAAACATAAATAGGTTAAAGATAAGTTAGTTTAAGCCAAGCAAAAAGAAACTAGGAATACCAACAAATTTACATAGAATAGCAACAAAAAATAAATGAAATATAAAATATGTATGTTAATGCAGGTACTAAAACACAAGGCGTATGCATTCAAACATGCAAGGGTTGATCTATAACATAAGCACTAATCCTAACTACGAAAGCATTAAAACATAGAGCACAAGCATTATTTTGTAACTTGTAATGTGAAAAATTGAAACAAAAACAAAAAAAATAGTTATAAGGATATGGGTCCCACTAGGCATGCCAAAATGAAGATGGGGAAATGATAAAAGACATAAAAAATATCATATTGTAGACGTCCAATTTTGATCACTTCCATATGATCAAACGCGTCTCCTTATTCATCTGGTTGCTCATCCCCTCTGTCAATATTAATTAAGCCAATTATTTAATTAATACCTTGCATCTTGCACAAAAGTCCTAAAGTATTTAATTTAATACTTTGCCCCTCTTCCTCCTCTAAATTAAATAAATATGCCCTTTTATTTAATCTAGTCATATTCCCCTTTTGAATTAAAATTCATTTTTAATTCATCTTTTCTCTCTCATGGTCACATCCTCCAACTTTTGCAAGTTGGTCCCCCTAATCCATTTTAATTATTTCATCTCCTTCTAATTAACCAGGGTTAGCATGTGCACACCCTTAATCATCATTAAGGTCACATCCTCCATAATTTCCCACTTGCCTCTAATCAGTCATTAGTCCATCTAACTGAGTACTTGCACAACCTAATCATTTGATTAGCCTAACCTAATCCCTCCTCTACTTATGGAATGTGTGTCCTTAAGTCAACCTTTATTAAAGGCTTTCTCCTTTGGACAAGGCATCCCCCTTCCCATGTGAATTTTAATTCACCTTTTAACTCCCCAAGGCACCAGCACTTTTAATTCCTTCTACTTCTCCCCACACATGTCCCTTTCATTCATTCTTTTATTCTTTTCTCTCATCCCCATGAGAGAATATTTGAGGAATTTTTAATTCTCACATGTCCTCTCACTCCACATGGGACAAGGACCTCCTTTATGAGGAGATCTTGTCCAATCCCAAGGTACCTTTGTACCCCTCTCTCCATGTCATGTCCTTTTCCTTCCACCTCATGTCCACTTCACCTTTTAGGGCTATCTCACATGCCACATGTCAAGATGTGAGGGCTTGTGAGTTCTCAACTCACCTTAGCCCTACATCTTGATATTTGGTGGGTCAATCTCAACCGTCCATTTCCCCTAGGATTTCTCAAAAATCCTATAAATACCCCCCCTTTTCTCTCATTTTGGGGAGATCATTTGTGCTAGCCAAACTCTTGCAGTTTTGTTTCTCAATCTTAACTTAGCCATTTTCACATTTTCATCCACTTGCATCCATCTTCACATCCTCATCTAGCTTGTATCTTGCCATCCAAGGAGCATACATATCCAAGATCGAAGGGCCAACCAAAGGATCGACTCAACGCAAGGTATAAAGTTCCATTTTGTGGTTTTGTCTTGTTTTGTTTCCAACTTAGGCTAATCTTGAAGTGTAGGTTGTTTTAAGTTGTTTATTTGCACTCTTTTAGTTGTTGCTTGCTTTCTAACCATCTAATTCGACCTATCACACATATAAATGAAACTCGTAATTAATTATCCTTTTTACCTTTCCAATCTCATGAATTGAGTTGAAGCAAAGGCATCCTTCTCCACTTGATTTTCTCTTTGATAGCTAATACATGGATTACTCTCACAACAATATAACCATAACACAATGATATAATGGAGATAATTATAACAATATATGTTTATCTTGAATGAATTGTGTGAAATGAAGAGATAAAGCTCCCATTTATAGCTTTTTGGTGGCTAGATTGGAGGGCCAAGATACATTGTGAGATGGAGGGTTGAGATTGAATGAAATCTTAAAGGCTTATCCTTGTGACAAGTGTCACAAGGTGGGAGTATGTGCAAATGGAACTTGGCATGTGGAAGAGGGCAATGTGTGCTCACATTGGGAAGACCAAAGCGATGACAAGTGGAAACATAAGTGGCAATGTGTAAGAGGGGTAGGCTAGGAAATATGAAAAATGGAGAAAAGGGGAAAGTACAAGGTGGCCACATGGGGAAGAGGATCTCACATATGTGTGAGCATCCAATAGAAGAGGAAGTCAAAGGGTGACTTAGAAGTTGAGAGTGACATGTGCATGAAAACATTTAAGAAGGCTTGAAGGACACATGTCACATGGCTACAAGATTGAGGATTTAGGGTAATTTAAAATTGGAGAAAATGTTAATAAGTGATTAGGATAGGTTTTATTAATTAATTAATCAGATATTAATTAATTAATTGGGCTTACAAGAATTTAAGTGTGGGGGCTAAGGTTAGATAAATTAACCTTTAGAAGAAGAAAAATACAATAAATTAAAAATAAAATTTAATTAATTGCAAAGATGGAAAATAATTAATTATAGGTATTTGGAATATGATTAAGCAGTAATAATTAACTAAATGGTTAATCTAATTAATTATATAGAGAAGAAAAATTTGGGGTGTGTATAAGGTGAGGAATTTTTAGGTGTGGTGTGTGACCATCCTAACCTTCATGACTTCCAGGAGTTAGTCAACCCCTAAGGGGAGGATGTAATGCCTATCGATTCCTTGTCTTGAGATGTTTATACTAAGCATTGTATTTTATGCATTTTGTGATAATAGATGACTATATTTTCATGCCTATGTGATGTATGCATGTCGATTGTATGGCGTTATTTATTTCTTGCTAGTATGATGTATGATGTTGTACCCCATTGGGAGGTTATATTGTGCTTTGAATCTCATGTACATGTTGCATGTACACTTAATGTGGGAATTGAGTATGTAGGTATGGGGAATTTATTCACTTGACATGTTTGAGTTATTCCCCAATGGTGGTTAATTCAAAGATGCCACAATGGGTCATTCCATTGTTATACCTCTTTGTACTCAATTTGAGTATATGACATGTGTCATGTTTGACCTGTGCTATCCCATATCCAAATTGGAGGCGATTCTAAAATATGTTCTTATTGTGAATTTCTAGTAAATATTTGATTTGATTTGATGGTTTAAATTCATTATTTTTTGTAAATAGAACGTTAGGAATTAAAGTGATTTCAAATGCTATGTAGCAAAATAATTTGGATGTTTTGGGAAAAGGGGGAAAAATACAAATAAGTTAATCTATTTAAATTTCAAAAATTCTTGGGGTTGGGAATGCTTGCTTATATTTGATTTAAAATATTGCAAATGAATTAATGTTATGTGTGTTTTATTTAGACTAAACGAATTTTGGAGAAAATAGTGAGAAATTATAAACAAAAAGAAATTAAAGAAATGTGAAAATTAGAAAATAGGGAAAACAAAAATTGACAAAAGGCTAAAAAAGAAATAATAGAGTAGTTTTCATTATTCATGTTTTGGAAGAAAAATGTTTGTTGGTGTGATTATGAATACACCTAACTAGTTCCATTATTAGGTCAATTTCTCATCTTTTCACTTAAGTTTACTTAAGTTACACACATGATACTTATCACTTTATGTCTCATATCATAAAATTAAGACATTTGTCATAATCTTATGTTATCCTATTTCTCACCTTGGCCTATATAAATTACTAAAATAAATTGTTGGAAACAACCAAAAAAGTTTCTCACACAATAACAACTTGCCTACAACAAAGCTCAAAAGTAAACATCAAACATTTCACCTACAAACAAACACTAAACCAAAACCAATTGCACTGCATTATTTGTTTATGCTCCAATGCACTCCTTGAGAGAGGATGACCAAAAGAATAACAAGGATTTCATTATATGACCCTCACAACTCATAGGTTTTTATCCACAAGATGTAATCATCCATGGATTTTCATCCAAAAGATAATTGTAGAATCAAGTGTTCATACACTCTAAATAGAAGAGATAAATTGACAAAAATATGTAAATGAAGTCTCTAGCTATGAATAAATAGAAATTATCACCAAATTAATAGTATAATACTAATATTAATAATAATAATAAATATTAAGGCCGAGTGGTGGGGTGTGGGATGGACGCGTGGCACTTGGTCGGGCGTTGGTAATCAAACCAACCTATTAAATTTAGCAGTTTGCGAATGGCAATGGAAGGTTTAATCGGCCGCCTCTTTGCTCAGACAAATTGAAGGGAGTCTAGTGGTATGATGGGCTCAAGTATCACGAAGCCGGCTGGGAGACATGTAGTGCACGGCCTACATTATTCTGAGCGAGGACGTGCCGAGTGGTAAGCTCCATAAAATGCATTGATTACAGGTCTGCGGGGGAGGAATTTCCTTTCATGC
>VDFB02379711.1:2925416-3340827 GCA_007258455.2 Sequoia sempervirens | reverse complement strand
TCTAGTTTGCACTCCTTTACTCTTATCTCCTATGATTTAATTTTTAGAATGATTTAGCTTTACATACCTAGGATTTTTGGGACATTCTTGAAATTCTTGACTCTTCTGATCTTTCTTCTACACTTGCACTTGTCTGTGTCTCTTGATTGGCTTGATTTACCGAAACAAATTAAGGTTGCTTCACCGAAACATATGGAATAATCTAAAGTATATTATGTGTCTAAGTATTCATCCCTTGGCTTGTAATGTCTTCATCTGAATCATAACTACAATGTATGGATGATTTGACAGAATTCTCATCAACTCTAACATTTTTACTCTCAACCATCTTTCTCAATCTTTTGTTATAATACCAGTAGGCCTTGCTTTTAGTGGAGTAACCTAGGAAGATTCCTTCATCATTTCTTGTATCAAATTTTCCTATATCATCATCTCTTCTAATATAACACTTGCTTCCAAAGATCTTGAAGTACTTAATAGTAGGCTTGTGACCAAACCATAACTCATAAGGCATCTTACCAGAATTGCCATTAACATTTACCCAGTTCAAAGTATACACATCAGTGCTTACTACTTTACTCCAGTACATCCATGACACATTTCCTTCCATCATCATTGTTCTGGAAGCATCCAGAATTGTTCTATTCTTTCTCTCTACAACTCCATTCTATTGAAGGGTTCGGGAGCAGATAACTATCTTTTAATTCCATGCTCTTCATAATAAGAATTGAACTCCTTGGAAACAAACTCACCACCTCTGTTAGATCTTTGGCACTTGAATTTCAAACCTCTCATTTTCTACCATGGCCTTGAAAATTTTGAACTTCTCCAATGCTTCACATTTTTCTCTTAAAAAGGAAACCCAAATCATTCTACAGTAATCATTAATAACCAACATGAAATACCTTTCTCCATGAATACTTCTAACTTTGGAGGGACCACAAAGGTCATTATGTAGCAGCTCCAACAATTTTTTTGAATGAAACTATTTTCTTCAAAAAGAGACTCTAGTTTGTTTACCCATCTGACATTCCTTGCAGATTATATTAGTAGGCTTCACTAACTTAGGTAGATCTCTTACTACTTGAGTAGAACTTATCTTGATAATGTTGTCAAAGTTTAAATGACACAACCTCCTATGCCACAACCAACTTTCATCTATTTGAGCAATTAAATAACTTCCATTAGCAGTATTTAGATGAAAAATATTACCTTTTGTTTGTTTTCCTATTGCAATCATATTTCTAGAACTTCCACATATCTTGCATCTTCCATCTTTGAACTGAAGATCATATCCCTTGTGAACCATTTGTCCAACACTCAACAAGTTTTGCTTAAGGCCTTCAACATAGAGGACATCATTAGTGTTATCCTTACCACCAAGGCAAATAGATCCTCTGCCACGAATCACACCAACATTGTTATCTCCAAATATTACAACCCCACCGTCATACTTCTCTAGACTCACAAATTTGCTTCTATCACCGGTCATATGATGTGAACATCCACTATCAATAACCCACTCATCTTTTTCTTCATCTTGGACTGCAAGATATTTCTCATCTTTAGTAGATTCGGTAACCATAGGATTATCTTCAATGGTAGCAATGAAATCCCATTCATCTTGTTTTCCATTATCTTTATCAGACTCATCATCAGTCACTGCTTCTTCAGAAAAGTATCATCTCTTTTGGAATCTAGAATTTTTAGGCTTAGATCTAGGAACTCTTTCAGGACATCTTGATGCAAAATGACCTATTTTACCGCATGAAAAACATTTAATAGGCAATACATCTTCATACTGACCTTTTCCTCTTCCTTCTTGTCTTGCAATCAACGCTTCTAGTTCTTCTACCTCTCTTTCTTTATCTTCAAGTTGTTTCACTTCTTCATCATACTTGGATATCTTTCTGGAACTCTCTCCTAGATTATATCTTTGTTTGTTACTTTCGGATACAGTGGCCTTGAATGCAAATTCAGTCTTTGGTGTAGATTCACCAAATTCACTTATTTCAAAAGCAACAAGCTTCCCGATCAACGTGTCTCTTGTTATCTTGTTTACTAATCTGAACTATTCAATAGCATGAACCTTCATTTTGAAGGAGGGAGGAAAGGATCTAAGTATTTTAGCCACAATTTCATCCTCATCCACAGAATTGCTGACACCTTTAATACCATCACTATTTCATTTACTCTCTACATAAAAGAAGTGATATTTTCATCTTCACCATCTTCAAATTCTCATACTTTCCTTTCAGGCTCTATAGCTTAGCCATCTTCACCTATGCATCTCCTTCATACAAGGTTTCTAGTTTCATCCAAATCTCATGATCTTTCCCTAGACCCAAAACATTAGCCATCTCTGAATTTGTTAGAGTACTCACCAAAGCTTCAATAGCCATAACATTATTTTCAATATCTTTGATCTCATCAGGAGTTGAGAGACCATTCTAAGGAATAGTATATGGATCTTTTGTAATCTTCCAGAAAGCTTCACCAATACACTTTAAGTGACATTGCATTCTAACTTTCCACATTGAGTAGTTAGTGCCATCAAATCTTGGACTATCCTTGAATGTTGTTGCCATCTCAGATCACCTCAAGCTTTTAGAATTCTTCAGAGGAACCTGCTCTGATACCAATTGTTGGAAAAATAAGGATAGACAACTAAGAGGCAGGGTGAATCAGTTGTCATAGAAACTCAAACTTTTCTAACTTATCTTAACTTTAATCTTAGATCTAATGGATACACAATTAACCACAAGAAATTAACGCATTAGAGAGACAAATAACACCAATATTTTTTATGTGGAAACCCTGTTAGGGGAAAAACCATGGTGGATGTTAGTCCACAAGATTATACTATGTTAAAAGTGTAAAAAGAAATAATAGGGGAATGCACATGCATTCAGGCACACTGCCTAGAGCTCACTGCTCAAATAAAAAAGAGGACTCACTGTCCAACAATACAAAAATATAGATTAGATCCACAGAGTATGAACTGAAAGAATAGCTTCTAAAAAAGCCTGGTTATAGTTCCAATTAAGTTTAGAAAACCTTCTTCACACTTTCCTCAATCTTCTTCACTCTCTTCTTAGTGATCAAATGATAGAAAAACTATTCACACATTTAGACTTTCTATGGCATACATTCACACTCATGCACACACTAACTTTTCTCAACCAATCGCTCATATATATCTACTCCATGGGATTTCATCACAACTTAGTTGGCTAGAAAAATAAAACATATTTTCAATGTTGGCCCAAATTTACAAATAAATTTCCAATGTAAGTCCACCAAGGTTGGACACAACATAGTGGAGACCCAAATTAATATCTACAATAAAAAAATACTTTAATTAATTTCACCACAAAGATCCACAACACGCTACCACCAACATGTCAGCCAAGAACATGAAACACTGAACATGCACAAAAATATCTTCAACCATGAGCTCTCCAAGTAATGTGGTCATACCACAAAGATAGAGAATTATCTAGAGACATCCAAGAACACCAAGAAACAACAGAGAAGCATCCACAACAACTGAGATTACCAAAATCACACAATCTTCATTCAAGAACACTGATAGAGACCACAGAAACACTGTCATACCACAACATACTAAAAAATTGACACGAACCTATGAAACTTCTAGTAGATGATCTAGAAACATTCAACAATAAACCCTTTAATCCACATCATCTAATCTTCAATGTACATAACAAAGTACCTTCATGACCTACACAGTTCCACAGGGAACCTAGAACACTTCCTTTTATAATTTTCTCAATATCCTCAACATATACAATCTCTAGTACACCAAATGCTAATAGTGTTGACATCAATGACAACCACATATCAGCAACCATATCCACAACATCCAACAATTAGAACCCTAAACTCTTGTTCAGTAGGGTGCACTTTTATGTGACAATATGACCCTCTTCCACAAGAGTAATCTTCTCTACCTTTATTTTCTTGTGTTCTGGCATGAGATGTGCTTGCTTCAAATAATTTATTTGGATAAGCTTTACCATTGCTAGGTTTTTCTCTTTCACATGAAATTTCACCTCTACTTTGGGAGTTTCTTTGTTTTCTTCTTGCTATTTTCTCTTCTTCCTTCAATGCATATTGGTATGCCTCTTCAATGGTGTTTATTATTATCATACTCATCTCATCTTGAATATAATTATGTAATCCATTCACACATGACGATACTTTTTCCACATCATCTCCTACATGTCTTGCTCATATGTTCAACTTGTAAAACTCCTTCATGTACTCTTGCACATTCTCCTCTTTTTGCCTCAAGTTTTTTAACTTTTTGAATAATCTAATTGACTAATCCATGAGCAAGAATTTGGCCTTCAAATTTTCCACCTTCATCTCTTAAGATTTAATTTTATCCTTGCCTCTTTTCTACCTTTTTTTTTTATGTGATCCCACAATAGGGAAGCATGCCCCTTCAACCTTGTGCACATGAACTTTAGATGTTTTGGGTCTTCAAACATCATAATTGAAGTAATTTTTCATCTCTAAAACCCAATCAATCAAGTCTTCACGATTCAAATTCCTCTTTATAAAAAGAGGGTCCAATCAGGGTTTACTAATAATCTTCACCATTTCTTTCAAAAATCTACTCTTAGCCATGTTCTCTCCTTCATCCTCTAAATCAATTTTGGGGGCTCCTATTTCATCTTCATCCTCACTAATATCTACCATAGGTACTTCTCTTTGAAATAGACTACACATTAAAAGCTTCAAAATATTCAACAAGATCTCACACTCTATACTTTATGACTTTAGCAAATCATTTTTTGTTACATTCAACCCTCTTACTTGATTTATAACAAGCTCACTATCACCAAAAACTTGGTGAAATTTTATTTTCCTCTTATTGGCCTATTGAAGATTAGGAATGAGAGCTTTATGCTTTTTTTATTGTATGTATAGCTAAATGAAAACCTAAAGAATGTGTAGTTCCTTTCTTTTGTTGGGGACACCAATATCACACCTCCTCCTACACCATTCTTGCTCCTAGAACCATAAAAGCACATTTATCAAACACCTTCATTTTTCTCATTGGTGTTTGCAAGGTTAGGCATAAGAGAATCCAATTCATACAAGCAATGAAGACCAATACAAAACTATTTTATGTTTGTATAGATTAACTTCATAATTTAGAATTCCCCATTCATCACCTAACAAATCAGGCATACCCTTAATGTGAGTATTTGACTCTTGTACAATTGAATGGTATTCTTGATAAAAAAATCATTGATAGCACTTGGCACATAAGGATAAATATGTTATTTTATAATAGGTTTTGATTTTATGGTGACCTTAGTTCCATATCTAATCCTAAAAGGCATGCAAGGCCAAATTGATGAAAAATAACCCCTATCTTGGCTAGAAAGTCTCTTGATAGACATAATGCAAAGTATGTTGGAAGGTCAATAAAAACATATCTTGATGGATTGAAAACTTAGAACATGTATGTAGGGTGAGACTCAATCCCTTAATGACACCAAGATTCTTTATGGTTGTCCCATCTAGCTGTACAACCTCTTTTGAAAGGGGCATATACTCTAAACTAGTCTCATCTACTATTTGTGTGGGCATGATAGAACTATTAGCCCCTGAATCTATCATGCAGTTGTGAACCAAATGGTCACCAATGACTAATGACACATATAATGGAGGATTATTTACATCCTTACCTTGTTCACTCTTTGAATAAGATATGTTTGTAAGGATATCTTGTGGTTTTTCCTTTGTAGAAACTTTTGACATACTAAGATTAGACAAGGCAACTTATAAGAGGTCTTTTTCCCCAAGGATAAACAAAGACTCCCACACAGATATATTCACATTTATTTTCTTCATATGATCAATAATGTTAAAGGGAATGGAACTAACGTTTGGATGTATCTTAGAAGCATTAGTAGCTTCTTTCCCTTTTCTTGTTTGAGCATGTCCTTTGAGTTGTTTTTTTAGGAGTATGATTTCATTTATTTTCTTGCACATATGGGGTTGAATATGGACTAGCAACCCTTTGTTTCACTTTAAGAGATTATAAATTCCCCTTATCAATTGATTGTTCCACTTGTACAACCCTTTTCTTTGATCTTGTGTTGGCTAACATAAAAAAGGATGACTAATTTTGTCCTTGTAGTTGATTCACCCCACAAAATTCTTCCCCTTGATAATTCATGAATTTAGTATTATTCTATACAAGCTGTTGAGGATCTTCTTGCTATGGTGGTTTTCCTTTGATGCATTTTGAGAAGAACTAGAATTTTGTACCATTAGTGTTTGGTTGAGAACACCATTTGGGTAGGTGGTCTAGTTGTGAGCATGGTTCCAAGGGAAACACCATTCATAGTCTTGTTCTAAATTGTTTTGGATAGGAACTAGAGTCTCAAAAGTGTTGGAATCATTTATATTATGAATAAAAAGGCCTATCATTGATAGCATGGTTTTGGCCTTGAGAATTTCTTTAGAGTGGGAGCCTATGAAGTTGATCAGGTTGATAAGGTGCTTGGTAAGGTCTATAGATTTGATCTTGCTTCTTTTAAAGATTCACCAAATCATTACCAAAATTTTGAAGAAGACTTTTTACCTCTTACAAGTCATTGGATTGGCATGAGACAACTTGATTTTGAGTTGTTTGATTGATTGGTGATTGTATAGGAACTATTACAAGTATTAAATATGGAATAGAGGGTTGTATTTATATAAATATGGGAATAGGGGGTCTAGGTGCAATTTTCTAGTTTGTATAAGGCTTTTCTTAGCCATGGTTTCTATTTCATAACCATCAGGAGGTGTTCCTCCACCCATAGATTGAATCATAACTAAAATTTTATTGTTCAATTCTCTTAAATAATACAAAAAAGCATACTCAAGAGATGATATTACCATTTGTGGAATCCAATCCCATTTCCTTTGTGTAGCATCATAAATTATCACCCTTGAAAATTTCACACTGTTTTTCTCCCCCTAAATTATTGAGCCTAATTAAGTTCCTAATTTCCTAAATTATGCATTCTATAGCATATTTTTACCATTTTCTAAGAATTGCAAGCATTGAACAAATGCGTTAATTTAAATTTTTTCTCCTAACACCTAAAACCTTGAAAATAGGGATAGGACTGGGATGTCCTTGGGCGTCTAAGTCCCCCTATTTTTTCGAGATCCAAATTTGAATAAGTCAGTGTTAGCATTTTAACATTATAAATTCAAGTTGCAAATATTGGCTATTAGGATTTAATTTTTGAGAAATTAGAGAAGCCTATAAATACCTAGTTATTGCATCATTTGAAATCTATCTAGCACTAAGTGAAACTACCTAGCAATGAGTGAACATCAAGAGCACTATCAAGCAAGTCAAGAGCTACATTTTAGAGCTTTATTGTAGAAATCCAAGCTCCAAACATCATGTTAGATCTTATGTGACTTCATACATGTTTATGTTATCATTGTTTGTGAAGGTGAACCCTTGTTGTAGGTCTCTAAGCAATTCAATAAATTAATCAAACAAGATCCAAGACCTTAAAGTGATGTGCATTACTTTAGTCCTTCAAGGAAGCTATTGAAGGGTGGTGATTTGCAACACTTTGTTGATTCATATTCCTTCCTATCATTTATCTTTCCTATAATTGACATTGCCATGTGGAAGTGGAAAAACTAATATGGGGTTTGACTAAGGCAAGCCCCTAAATGGCACAACATTTCTTCTATTTTTTAATAGGTAGATTTCAAGTTTAGAGGGGATTCAAGGAAGTTTAAAGATCATTCATTCATTGTTGCATTTAAATCCCTATGCATTGACAACTCATGAAAACTCACCTACAAAATTATCCAATAGTGATCTGATAAATTTGTAGATGGAATCAAAAGCTTAGATCGAGTATTAGAGGATTGTGAAAATAGATATAGACTAGCCCTACAAGGATAGAGGCACCCTTGGGAGGCTATGTCCTCTTATAGTGAGTGAATTCATTTTTTTAGAGCAGGTACATAATACTCTTCCCTTCTTGGATTCACCTAAAAAAATTTGTCACTACTTATTAGTAATCAATTTCTTACATTTTTCATATTAGGGCACATAGTCTAATTAGGTTAATCAAAGAAAATAATTTCCAGTCCATTCTAAGACTCATAAAGATGTAGATCTAGGTATGATTGGCTCACCTTCATGGTTGAAAGTCAATCTAAACACCTCGTTGATCTCCATCTCAATGAAATGCTAGAAAAAGGAGAAATTGATCTTAGGTTCTTTGCATTGCACCTAGGGTCCTCTTTTCCTTTGTTTCATTTTGGTGAACTTGATAATTTAACACCATAAACCATCTAAAATTTGAATTAATTCAACCCTAGATCTAGGTTTTTCATTGTATTACTTTGCATTGTTCATTTAGGGTTTTATTTTTGCATCATATAAGATATAAAAAATTCAAAAAAGTGTATATCATATTGCATCATAGGTTGAATTAGGATTAGTTTCATTCACAATTATCATTTATTGTTCAAGCCTTGTTACACATTTGCATTTGAGTCACATTATCTTAAATTGGGAAAATTATGAAAACATATTCATTTGCAAACCTATTTACAAACATAAACAAAATCCTTAGACAACCTAATAAACATTGGAACTTTGAATTTTTGAAAGTCGTATCAAGGACATAGACACCCATTGGCACCTGTATCCTACTACACTTAAATCAAAAAACTTTTTCACAATTCTCTATCTTTGTGTCTTCAATTTGTTTGTGCTTGCAGATCTCTAAATTGAAATTCTTAATTGCATATATTTAGGAAACTTTCATATAGTTCAAAAAATGGGAAAATTTACATTGTTTAGTTTCAAAATTGCATCAAAATTATTATTCCTAGATTTTGGCATATTAGAATCACTTAATTAAAAAAAAATGGAAAAATATTTACTGTTAAAATTGTTTGTAAGAAGATCCACAATCCTTAAACAACATCATACACAGTCAAACTTTCAATTTTTAGAAACCCTATCTAGGACATAAGCACCCTTGGGCACCTTGGTCCTACTATTCTTGGCTATTTTTTTTTTACCTAGCTTTCTATCTTTGTGTGCTCAGTCTATTTATACTTGCTAGTTTCTGATTTGGAACTTTAAAAAGGTGTTATTGCATGTAAAAGAAAGTTGTCATTTTTCTTCATTTGTTGCAAATTTGGGAAAAATTATTGCATTTCAGTGTTGGAAAAGTTGTAGGACATTAGTTTACATCATTTTCTCATTACAAAAATATTTTTTTGTCATAATGTGTGTTTATTGTTAGATCTTGTTAATAATTTCAAGAATTTTTTGATACAAGCATGTGTAAATGGGTTTATTTCTCCTCTTTTATTATTTTTCACTGATCCCTCTCCCACTATCTCTCCTAATTGTGGGAGTATCTTGGTGCAAGAGAATGAAATCATTGACGTATTTCTTAATATACCTTTGTCTAATCTTCATTCATCTCCCAACATCTTGTTGCAAGTATGAGCTAGTTTGGTGGTGTTGTCATTAATGTTATCATTGATGTCAACACAATTCAGTATGTTGTAGATTGTACATGTATAGTTGAGATGTTGTGAGTACATGAAGCTATCTTTATAGTGTTGCAGATGTGTTGGTTTGATAAGTTTCCAAGTGCTCTTGAGAAAATTAAAAGAAGAATTGAAGTTAGAATGATGAAAGTGTTCAGAATGTGCTCCGATATGTGCTATGCATTTCTCCTGTGTTGATCCTATACTTGTGTGGATTTGGAGATTTGATAATGGGGGTTTAGTGGTGATATCTCATGAGTTTTAGCTTTTGGTTTGATGGTACGTGAAAGTTATGTTCACCGGTATGTGAACTATTCTAGCAGAGTCGGTCTTTTGTGGACTAAGAGAAATATTCTTGCTCTACATTTCTCTATTTTTTTCACATCTTACAGATCTAGAATATGTCTTGTGAAGGTCTTTTCTGTGCTCTGGAAAAAAAGTTTAAAGTGTGGTGATCTAAAAGGAATGTTTCAGTATTTCAGTGTATGTTTATATAGTCTGGTTGGACTGGTGAAAGGTGTTTGGTATTTGAAGCTTGTTGCTTTGCTACAAATGTATCTCGAAGACTCTGAGATGTATTCTCATGCATAAGGAAGCATGTTGTGGCATATGCATGTCATCTTATTGTTGGGAAGTGTGTACATTAATGTTATTTTATGTTTTCATTAGGTTTGGCTGACCTAGTGTTTACACTTCATTTAAGAAATAAAATTAAATTAAGGAAACATGTGGTTGATCCGAGACATTATTTTTGGTCTTGGTTAAATTTTTTATTGGTCCACTCTCATTCCTTTCCACCATGGGAATGTTGAGTCATCGACCTATTTTGAATTTATGAAATGAGGCATTTCTGGCTGACCTTGGAGAAAGTTTATAAGGTTAAGGATGGTATAAAAACAATTCAAATTGTGAAGAATTGTATGACCGTGTGATGCAAAGTGATGAAAATGAGCCATAAATCATAAGAGTAGAAGTGTGTGTGTGTGTGAGTGAGTTGAGACAACAGTTCTTCATTGTGTTGAAGGTAATGAGTTGAAGGTTTCTGCAATCCTACGGATGTGCATTAATTTTTGTGGTGGATCTTTTGTTCTCTTTTGTGTCTATATGCAGTGAGCCTCCCTATTGGATAGTGAGTCCTTTCTATGGACAGTGAGTCCCTTTTGTAGGAAGTGAGCCTTTGTACTTGGACATTAAGTCCTCTTTTGGGCAGTGAGCCTCTATTTTATAATATTTTATATTGTGAGTTAACCCTCACAATGGTTTTTACCTCATTGAATTTTCCACATAAAAATCTAGTGTTCATTGTGTTGATTTACTTTCTATTATTTTTGTTTCATGCTCTTACTTAATAAAAAAATAGTGTGGTTGTGGAATTAATAAGTGTTGAGTTTTAAGTTTGAATTATGTGACAACTAATTCACCCCCCCTCTTAGTTGTCCTGCACCTATTTAACACATCTCCCCTACTTGAGAGAATATTTTGGTGCAAGAGGATGCAATCATTGACAATCATGACAATCATAATTTTGTTTCTCCTAATATCTCTCGTATTTATGAAGAAGGTGTCTTGGATCTTAGATAAAATCATTGAGCATCTTGAGAATCTTGTTTATTTGTCTCCTAATACCTCTTCCACTTGGGAAGGTATTGTGGCACAAGAGGATAAAATCATTGATACATTTATGGATTATATAAATGAATATGCTAAGGTGGCATTAGATTCCCCCTCAATAGAAGATCATCAATAAGAAGTTAAATCTATTGAGGTTATGAATTCATATTTGGCTATTAGATCACCTTTGATTATTGGACCTCCTAAAAATCCTTTTGGACCTCCTAAAATTCCTCTAATTATTGGATCTCCTAAGTCACCTCTCATTATAAGACCTCCTAAACCTCACGCGTCACAACAACCAAGTTATCATATTGTAGGTCACACATATAACACTAGAAACAATAAGCAACCAAAACAAACTTCAACATCCATTCCATTTCCTCAACCATGCCTCCCACCCACACCTATCATTCCACAACATAGTGGTAAAGAATTTAATCTTGTTAAGAAACTTCGTAAAACTCCTACTAAGAGATCCTTGTGTGATTTGATTCCAACATCACCTATTTATCATGGCATGATTTGCAAAAAGTTGTCCATCTGAATGTGCAACAAAATGATGTGGCAACTTTGATTGAGAGTATGAATCCACCCAATATGGAAATTTTCTTTCATAAAAATGAGTTACCCCCTTTGAAAAAACAAAAAAAATGATGCCTTAATGATAATGGTTAGTATTAATAGGATTGGGATTAGACACACCCTTATTAAAAATAGTTTAGGGATTAATTTTTTAGTGTAAATATTTTGGATAGAATTGAAGCAGACACAACTTTAACTTAACCCATTGATTTATCAATCAAAGGTTTTGATAATGTGGAAAGACAAGTGCTTGGTGTGATAACGTTACATGTTAAAGTTGGTAAGGTTGTGTTGCAAAATCCCATCCATGTCATACCAAACAATCTTTCATATAATCTTCTCTTGGGTAGATCATGGATTCATGAAATGAAAGGAGTTCCTTCAATTCTTCATCATCTAATGAAATACACTTACAATAGTAAGGTTTACACAATAAAATCTTATGAAAATTTTGAAAATTATTTACAAACTGAGAAAGGAATGAAGAATCCTCATAGAACATTGATTCCAACAAAAAAGGTGGAACCTTTACAAATTGAGGACAAAGATGAATGTCTTTCATTGGTGAAAAAGTTGTTGGATGATAAATGGGGTTCATTATATTTCACACCTACATTCATGGGGGGAATACAATATTACACAATCAAAATCATGAAAAGAGAAATAAGTTGCAACAATATCAACATAATCTATTGTTGAATCATCCACAACTTCTAAGGAAGAGGAAAACACAAATTAAAAACACCTTCACTTTATCATGATAAATAGAATTAACTGCTGCTCCTTTCCATGCGGTAGTTGTAGTATCATAATATACTCACTACCATGCATGGGGGTATATACTTGGCTTTATGCAATCATATTTCATCTTGCAATGATCAACATATTATAATCCATCTAGGATAACCTTTGTATCTATACTTGGGGGGCAAGGGGGCTAGGTAACCTTGTGTTAGGTGCATTCCTTCTAGAAAGAGATTCCTTTATTTCTCATTAAAATTTTAGTGTAGCAAATACACTAACATTTTAAGGGGGCATAGTCCCCTACTCATTGTTTTCATAAGGAATGATCCCCTTTTAGTGATGATAGCATCTATCTCCTAGAAAGTGTGGCCTTCTTGAACTATGGTAGCATCTTCTTTGTGGTGATATTAGGCTTAATGTCCCATAAGAGTGTGAAATTTCTTGGCATATGGCATTCCCCTTGGTGGTAATGCTATGGTTAGTATGCCCTAAGGTGTGAGTTTCTATTCCATGATTGGTCCTATCTTGGTGGTGATGTCATGTGTGATATTCTCTAAGGTGTGACCTTTCATATATTAAGCAAAGAACCTTTTTTCTTTATAAATCACTTTTTGTGGTGGTGTTGTTATAACACCCTTTGAGGTTTTGGCCTTATTTTGTCGCCGTTTATGTGAGTTTGTTATTTTTTGCTTCACTTTGTTCACATGAATTGAACTTAGTGTTGCATTGGCATATAACTTGATTATTTTGTGGCACCTTATCAAGGTTATTAGGGAGTATAAATCTTGGTATGGTTATGGGTAGACACCTAGTGAATATTAGACTTCACTAGACTTAGTGTGTTTCTCATTTTGTTACCTTGTCTTGGGGGATCACCTAGTGAATATTAGGCTTTGCTAGCCTATGGTGCATCTTGTTTATGATTCACCTAAAAAATATCAAATTTTTCTATTATGTGAGTCATGAACTCCTTAATATGGCCACCAAGCATAACACAACTTGCTTGCTAGTAGAGCTATGTGTTTCATGAGTGTTTATCATAATACAAATTGCTAGCCTTGTGGAACCCATCATATTGCATGGATGCCTAGCATAACATAACTTTCTAGCCAGTAGATCCATGTGGCCAATGACTGATGTTGCATAATACAACTTGCTAGTCCTCATGGGACAAAATATTTATTTGATGGATGACATTTGGTATTTGAGACAATTTAAGAATGAGGTCTCTTTTCCTTACCAACTTGAATCCTTTTAGTACTAAATTGGTGTTTTTGTTGTGTTTCTTTTGTGTGTTTTATTTATTTTTCATTATGTTTACATCGTGTTCACATTAATTTTGTTATCATTTACAAGTTATGTTATGTTCATGTATGCTTCATTTTTTTCAACATGTACGTTTTTGTATGTTGTCTTGTTGCATTTCATGTGTGTGTTCCTTTATGATTATGTTGTATTGTCATTGGATCTTGGATCTTGGTGTTAGGGTTTAGGCAGATCAGTTGCCACATACCAAAAATCTCCCACTTGGAGACTAATCAGGATCCACACCAAATAATCTCCCACTTGGAAATTGATCCTAGACGACATTGCTACACTTGCAACTCCCACTAGATTACATGTATGGTTGGTTTCTTATGTCCACCATTATCAGTCGTGAAGGCCAATGGAAATTGATAAGGAAATTAGTTTCTCCCATGTAATTGCCTTTGTGAACATATGTGCAGGATTCTCACATGTGTGAATTTTCTCTAGCTTCAACTGTCCATCCTCCAAAATTGACCGGATGAAGTGGTATTTGAGTTGTATGTGCTTAGTTTTTGAATGTAGAGTTGAATTCTTAGCAAGATGAATGACACTCTATCTATCAATGTACACAGGGATATCTTCTTGACATTGTCCCAATTCCTCCAGAAAATGTTGTAACCAAATCATCTCCTTGCTAGCTTCCATAGTAGCAACATACTTAGGTTCAGTGGTTGAAAATACAACAACCTTTTGTAGCCTTGAAATCCAACTGATTGCAGTACCTCCTATAGTAAAAACATACCCTATAGTACTCTTGCTATCAATATCACCCACCAGATCAGAGTCAACATATCCTTTTAGAGTAGAATTTGTTCCTTTAAAACATAGTTTTTTTGAAGTAGTACCTCTCAAATATTGGAGAATCTATTTTACCGCATTCCAATGCTCCATTCCCAAATTGCTCATATACCTACTCACAACTCCCATTGCATGTGAAATATTTGGCCTTGTGCATACCATTACATACATCAAGCTGCCAACTTTTGATGCATATGGTATCTTAGACATTTTGTCTTCCTCCTCTTATGTCTTTGAACACATCTCCTTAGTCAACTTAAAATGAATAGGAAAAGGTGTACTGACTGCTTTTGCATCCTACATGTTAAACCTTTTCAACATCTTCTCTATATACTCTCTTTGAGACCAAAATATTTTTTTGTTTGTCCTATCCCATGTGTTCCTCATACCAAGGATTTGTTTTGTTGCACCCAAATCCTTCATAGAAAATGAATTTTCTAATTTCTTCTTAAGTTCATTAATATGCTGCATGTTAGACCCAACAACAAGCATGTCATCAACATAAAGCAATAGGATAATATTGTTTCCATTATCCAATTTCTTAAAATAAACATAATAATGAAAATGAAATCTTTTGTAACCTTGTTCAACCATAAAACTATCAAATTTCAAATACCATTTCCGAGGTGCTTGCTTTAGGCCATACAAACTCTTCTTTAACCTGCACACAAATTCCTCCCCACCCTTGACCTCATATCCTTGTGGTTGTTGCATGTATATTTCCTATTCCAAACCCCCATGGAGAAAATTTATTTTCACATCTAGTTGTTCAAGATGCAAGTCTTTCATAGCCACAAGACTTATAATAGTTCTAATCAAAGTCATCTTTACAACCAAAGAAAATATTTCATCAAAATCTATACCTTTTTTCTATGCAAAACCTTTTACCATGAGTCTAGCCTTATATCTTTTCTTGCCTCCATCTTCTTCCATCAACCTTTTAAACCCATTTATTTGGAAATGCTCTTTTATCTGTAAGAAGTTAGAATATGTCCTAAGTCTGATTTTATAGCAAGGAATCCATTTTCTCTTTCATGCCTATCTCCCACTGCTTTTTGGTATCTACCTGCATTGCTTCTTCATAACCTTCAGGTTCACCATAATTAGTTAATAATATAGAATATAATGATGGAGAAAATATTTCTGGAGGTCTAGTTATCCTTGTAGAACATCTAACACTTGTAGGAGTCTGTGGGATAACTTTTTGTTGTTGAGCATTAGGTACCACTGGAATTTTATTTTTTGGAATCTCATCGAGCACCACATATTCCTTTTTGGCTTGTTCATGCTTCTTTTCTTGCAGTTGGTCCTTATACATGACCTTCTCATTGAATATAACATCTCTGCTCCTAATGATTTTATGATTTTAATAATGACATAACTGATAACCAAATTCATCTACTCCATATCCAATGAAGGTGCATTTTTTAGACTTGGCCTTAAGCTTGGTTCTATTTTCAATATCAACATGGACAAAAGCTTCACAACCAAAGGTTTTCAAAAATGAGTAGTTTACCTTTTTACCTGTCCAAGCCTCCTCTAGAATGCCACCATCCAAAGGATTTGAAGGTCTCTTGTTTATTAAATAAGCAACGGTTTGTACAACATCTACCTAAAAGTGTAAGGGTAGTCTAACATGCAATAACATGCTCCTTGTGTGCTCAATAATGGTCCTATTCATCCTCTCAGACACACTATTTTTTTGTGGGGTTCTAGGAACCATTTTTTTCCTATGGATTCCATTGTATGAACAATAATTTTCAAATTCTTTGCTGCAATATTTGCTTCTATTATCAAATTTGAGACACTTCAACTTTTTTCTTGTCTCATTCTTAAGCAAAGCTTTCCACTTTTTAAAAGTTTCAAATACTTATGATTTTTGTTTTAGGAAATACACCCATGCTTTCCTAGTTGCATCATCATAAAAGTAACATAATAAAAAGAGCCACCAAGAGAAGACACCTGAGCTGGTCCTCATACATCTGAATGCACAAGCTCTAATTTCTCACTCTTCTCTTTCCCAACTTTGGGAAATTAGTCTCTTTTATGTTTTCCATAAACACAATTTTCACATAACTCCAAGTCAATCTACTTTAGACTTGGTAGCAACTTTTTGGAGTGAAGGATCTTCATCCCTTTCTCACTCATGTTCCCAAGTCTATGGTGCCAAAATTTTGTTTTTGTCCCTATAGCAAGTGCTATAACTATCTCAGTAGCAATTGTTTCTATAATAGTTAAGGTAGAATAAGTATTACCAGTACACAAATACAATGTTCCTACCTTTTCACCTTTATCTACTACTAATGCACCTTTAGTGACCTTCCATACTTTGTCTGAAAAGGCAACTATGCAACCTTCACTACCCTATTGTCGTATAGAAATTAAATTCCTTCTAAAAATTGGAACATGCCTTACCTCCTATAGCAACCATTCATTTCCATTCTACAACTTTATTTTTATCTTTTCTTTTCCAAAAATCTGACAGGGTTCATCATCACCCAAATATACTTGTCCAAAATCACCTTGAACATAATATACAAAATATTTCCTATGGGGTGTGGCATAAAATGAAACCTCTAAATCTATTACCCAGGAATCATTAGCATTATCTGAAAACATAATTAAAGCATCCTGCAATTTATTACTTGCAACATTAGCTTCCTTACTATCATCATGTTGTTCATCTCCTTGTTTTCCCTTTTGAGACCAACAATCCTTTTTCAAGTCTCATAGCTTTCAATAGTGCTAGCAATCCATTCTTCCTCTAGATTTAGATCTTCCTTTCTTTGAATTCCCTTGTGACTTCCCACAATTTGTTCGGATTTTTTCTCTCTCCTTTGTTCTTCCCTTGTTCTCTATAGTCAAAGTATTACCTGATGTTGAAGTCTCACTTGTACTTTTCCATCACATTTCCTCACTAAGGATAACACCAATTACATCATCAAATTTTAATGTATTTGAACTAGCGACAAAGTTACTTACAACCATTACCAAGCTATTTCGGATTTTTGGAAAAAAAATATAAAACCAAGAGAGCCCTCACCTCTTCATAAAAATTCACTTTTAAAGAAGTTAAATGACTGGTAATCATATGAAACTCATTTAAATGATTTGTCACAGGTCCACCTTCAATTATTTTCAGATTAAACAAACATTCATGAGAAATACCTTATTTGAGGTTGAGAGTTTTCATACAATTTAGCCAAAGCTTCCATCATATCCTCTATTGTCTTTGCTTCTATTATATTGAATGCCACAGATAGTGCCAGGCACTAGGGCCAGGCACAACCGAATGGTTCCTAGTGCCTTTCTATCCAAAATCTCCCATTCTTCATTAGACATCATAGCATCTTTCTTTTCTTTTTTTTGCAATGACCACCATAGATCATTTTGATACAAATAATCTTCCATCTGCATCTTCCATAATTGATAATTCTGGCCGTTGAACTTTTCAACCTTGAATTTTCCTTCTTCCATTGCTCCCACTCAAAACTAGAGGTTTCTTTCCAATCAACCAAAATAAATGCAACTTTGATACCAGTTGTTAGGGTTTAGGAAAATCTGAGAAATCAACATTAACAATTATATGCAGATTAAATAATTTAGAAATAACAATGAAGAATAACACAAAATAGATCAACACAAAATTTTAACGTGGTTCACCCAATATGGGCTACATCCACAGAAACTTAGCCACCCAATGATTTTATTATCTAGTGCAAAATAGATTACAATCTTGTGAATGCCATACCACAACTTGCATCCCAACCACTTATAACAAGCTTTTTGGAAGCTTCTAGAGTTCGGGTTTTACAAAGTCATTTTTACATTTTACGTGTTAATAGGAAAAAAAAATCTTATGTTATGCAGATACATTATGAGTGTATAGTATTTGCATGATTAGTCACCACATCCTAACACTTAGGGGCTTGTGCACTCCCCCTAGGCCCTTATTTATCCTATCTCTTCAATATTTGGAGAATTGGACCCCTCTTGACATATATTTTTCTACTTTAGTGTAAGTTCATACTCTAACTAAAGTGGGGGCTAAATGTAGCATCGTAAATTGTCAACCTTGATAATTTCATACTATGTTTTACTCCCCCTAAATTATTGAGCCTAATTTTAAGTTCCTAATTTCCTAAATTATGCATTCTACAGCCCATTTTTACTGTTTTATGAGAAATTGCAAGCATTGAACAAATTCATTAATTTAATGTTTTGCTACCGACACCTAAAATCCTAAAAAATAGGGACAAGACTGGGACACCCTTGGGTGTCTAAGTCCCCCTATTTTGTGGAGATCCAAATTTGAGTATGTTGGAGTTGGTATTTTAACATTCAAAATTCAAGTTGCAAATGTTAGGTATCAAGATTTAATTCTTGGGAAACTAGGTAAATTCCTATAAATACTTGGTTATTGCATCATTTGAAATCTATCTAGCACTAAGTGAAACTATGTAGAAACAAGTGAACATCAAGAACACTATCAAGCAAGTCAAGAGCTATATTTTAGAGCTTTATTGCAGCAATTCAAGATCCAAACATCATGTCAAATATTATGTGAGTTCATATTTTTTTATGTTATCATTGTTTGTGAAGGCTAATCCTTGTTGTAGGTCTCCAAGCAATTCAAGCAATCAAGCAATCAAGCAAACAAGATCCAAGACCTTGAAGTGACATGCATGACTTCAATCATTCAAGGAAGCCATTGAAGGGTGGTAGTTGCAACACTTTTTTAATTCATCATTACTTCCTATCATTTATAATTCCTATAATTGGCATTGCTATTGTGGAAGTGGAAACATTAATACAGGGTTTGAATAAGGGAATCCATTAAATGGCACAACATTTCTTCTCTTTTAGAATGTGAAGATTTTAGGTTTGGAGAGGATTGAAGGAAGTGGTAGAGCTCTACCTAAAATGTTTGAAAATTTTGTCAGTTGGCTTCAGCTTGTCATGTTTCTAAGCTTCTATGCCAATGGGTAGGGTTTAGGGTTTAGGATGAAAACCCCCTTTTTTCAAAAATCTCACAGTCATACACCTTGAAGGTTCTATTTTTGCATTGACATGTCATGCCCGGTTACTTGTCTTTTAAGTTGTAACTTGAGCCATTGAAACCATTGTATCATCGACCCTTTTTTTTAGGTTTGTTGATCATCGTGCTCTTGCTTATCATTTAATAATGCCTAAGTCAGACCAAAATATTTCATGTTAAAAGACATAATTCCTAAGTCTTTAATCCTAAGGGTTGAGTTTTGTCAACCTAGTGGTTCCACCTTTTTTAAGACTAAAGTTAGTTGCATGTGTAGAATTGACCACCATCCAATCACAAGATCTAATCTTGGTCATTCCCTGACAACCCTGTGTGATTAAAATAATGGCTTAATAAAGGTTTTGGGGTCAACAAGCTATTGATGTGTGTACCATTGTACCTGTGGGTCCCATAATTCAGTGTGGAGATCGATATTCTAAAGCTTTGAGATCAATGGGTGGGATATGATGGTGAGATTAAATCTCAGCCATTACTCACTCACCTTGTGGGATTAAAATAAGGATTTAATAAAAGCCACAGGGTCAGTGGATTGCTACTATGTGGATTCCACTATTGTTTGGAATGAGAAAAGATGGGGCTTGAGGAGTGGATGATTTGGTGTCTAGTTGGAAAGCTCGTGTTGGCTTATGGAGTGGTGCATGATGATGACGTGAATTCAAACTTGGTTGATTTGATATCATTCATTCAAAAGGACATCTCACTTGGAGATCGATGGTGGAGATTCAAAATTGAAAGTATGACTATGGTAGCCATTCTTGCTTCACACGAGTGAGTAGTAATTGGAGAAACGACCTCCAAAGCTACCCCCCTTCACTTGAGCCAGACATAAATGATTAGTTCTTGTATAATTAAGAGTTACAAATAAATATGGAGTGCACTGGAGATTGAAAGGAGTATCTGTATAGTTCAGAGTGATCAATATTAGGGATTTCCTGTGATTAAAAGACTTAAGTTAATCAAATGCAACTTTACCTATTTTATTCAAACTACCTAGGATTAGGGTTAAAATTCACTATGCTTTCAGTTGAATTGGCTTTATGCTTTGTTTTAATTGCTTTTCTGAGGTTTGAATTTGCTTTAAAAAATCACAATTCTATCAAACCTTTCAAATTTTGCACCTTCGAGCTGAGCCCTAGGTTCAAATTGAGAAGTTAAGTCTTGAACTCATCTTTGCCAAAATTCTAAGTTTATCTAAACTTATTTTTCTACCAATGGTGCTCAAAGTAACAACCACTAGCCCTGCAACCTCAACCAGACCGCTATCCCAAGATATAGTCAACCAATTAAAACCCTCCACAAATAAGAAGGTTGAAGTAAAAGTTGTATTATATGGTCATAGAATTATAGACAAGTTAATGGATAAGCAATGATTTATCAAGGATGTAGAAGTGCCCTATACGAGATGGTAATTGTTCCAACATTGGTTAGGGAAAAAAAATATTGGGGTTCCTATATGCAACCCTTGGAGACTAGACATGGGAAAGTTGGTAGTTCCCAATGTCTACATGGATGCACATTTATTGAAGGAAATTGTTGCAAGATATGACCTAATTTCCAGAATAGTCAGAACATTTGATGGAAAAGAGATGTTGAGGATAACAAGAGAAGAGATTACATAGATTTTCCAATAGCATGAGTGGATCAAAGATATGATTCCTCTTGACATGGATGTTTTCAAAAAGGAATATGAGAATACTAAGGTGTTACTTAGAACGTCAATGTTGCCTATGCACATTGCTTGCACCGAAAAGGGGAAGAATAGAAAGAAAATAAAGATTGGTAGGGATGAACTTGAACCATTCCCCATGAAATAATTTTCTAATTATTTCAAGAAGAATGTGTATTCTTTGTGCCAAATCATTGGTTTCACTCCACCTGACACCCTTCTGAAGGAATATTGTTACATGGCATGCCATCTACAACACCTAGCCTTCAATGTATTTTATGACTATGCCACATATTTGTTAGAAATCATTCACAAGGATTTGGTTGAGCTAAAAAGTGGAAAGAATTGGGTACATTTTTGGTGGTACTCTTTGTTGATGCATATGTTCTTACATAAGGGTGAGAATAATTTTGAGGACATGTCACTGAAGAAGAGGGAAGATGGTATTGATTTGCCTGTCCAGTACTGGACCTAAATTTTGGACAAGGATGATCATAAATTTGATTGTGGTTTTCCACAATGCCTTTCCCTAAAAATTGAGAAGATTCTTGTTGTATGATCCGCCTCTTATCCCCAAGGAAATCCATGAAATTCCTAAGGCCCATGGAAAAGAGAATGGATTTGAATTTGAGTCACAGTTAGGGAGACATAATCCCATATCCCCACATGAAAATCTTCATAATCTGTGGCACAAATGTCATCCCATTTGTACTACCAAGGTATGTGCCACTAAGGTTTGGATTCTTGGAAATCGTGAGACAATTGGGAGGATCTCAAATGGCACATTTTCCTGAGACATTGAAGAAGGATTCATTCTTCCCAAAGTACACAACGTTTATAAATTTTGTGATGAGAAAAGGAGGATGGAAAGATTTATTGAAACTTCTTGCACCTTACAACTTAAACACCTTACACCCAAGGAACCATGATCTTGAAGGTTTTATTGCAACACTAAAGGAAAAGAATAGGAGTGGCACTTTCGTGCATAATTTTTACTATCCTAAGGATGTAATTAGGATGTTTTTGACTTCCAAGAATAGGATGAGAGAAAAGAAAAATATTTGGCTTTCAATAAAATGGTGGATAAGGTTAAGAAATCTAATCCTGACTATGATGCTATGACAAATATAAGTGGTGAATTCAACAATATTATGCATGTTATGAATAATTTTGAGAGTATTGTGGGAGAATTGAGGGAAGAGCATCTGGTTATGGATAGAGGTAAAGCAATGGAATTTGAAGAGGATCCCAATGAAGTGTTGGAGGATAGACCTACTTACCAACCACCAAAGAAGATAAGGATTTACTCTAGGAAGAAGGATTTAGTGAAGAAGCAACAAAATTTTCCAACCCTTGCTACATCAGAAAGGTCAAGGGTAAGTTCTCCTATGAGGTCAGTTCCATCATTTCCAAGGGGTTCCCCTCCTACTATTATTGATATAGATTCACCCCCAAGAGGCCCCCCTCCATCAAACTAGCCACCTATGAGGAAGAAAAAGGTGGAGGTGGAAAAGGTAGTTGACTATCCAGACACAGAGGAGGACGATATTCTCATTACTCTTGAAGAAATGCAACAACGAATTCCTTCTCCCATTAGGGATGTTCCCTCAAGTTCAGGAGGAGATGGTCTTAGAATTGGAAAGGTTGATCTCAGAGGCTTGAATAGTGTAGATGATTTGAGGCAAGAAGCATCTAAAGCATTCATGGAAGATGATTCTTTCATTGAAACAAGGGCATTTAGAGATTTTGTGTGGAGAGAAAAAGCTTCTGAGTATTTAGAAAGGGTTGCTAATGAGAGAATCTTGCATCTAGAGCTACCTAAAAGCAATATCCAAGCTAATGTGAGGAAGGAAATGAAGAAAGAATTTGAAAATATGAAAGCTAAAGAGGGTAAATCCCTCGTACAAAAAAGTGGTGTGCTATTGCTGCTCGAGTGGGACATTGCTGATGTAGTGGTATTGGATACCATTAGGAGGTGTGAAAGGACCTTATTTAAAACTAAGGAGGAGGCTAAATTGGCTCTTCAAGGATAAGCATTTAGTGAATAATGGGATGCCTTAAATGTTTGGTCATTGTCCTTGGGATCTAGGAAGCCAGTGGTTGCAGAACCAAGTTATTTATGTGGCTAACTAGTTATAAAGAGGGTGGCAGACACCCCAACATTGGAGGTAGTTGACATGGAAATAAATGTTTCAAAATTCACAAAAGCAATAATGGAGAACCTCACCACTGAAAGAGACATGTATAGAAGAAAATATAATGAACTTATGGACAAATATAATAAGATTCAACAAAGATTTGTTGAATTGGAAACTGAGGTAGCATTATGGAAGCAACAAGTGGAAGCATTGAGAGATTAGGGTCCAACCAGTTCAAGTCATACCACACCTACCCCTCCTCCTTCACCAAAGAAATCTCTAGAAATAGTTCCTTATAATATGGGTTAAGAGCTACTCAGAGTTGTAGAACAAATCACTTTAGGTGTAGTTCCATCTAATGAGCCTACAAGGGGCAATTTTTTCAGCAAATTGAGGTATACAAGAAATTGCTTGAACAAGTGCAGAACACAATGCATGAGAACAATTCCAAGATTGTTCATACTATTCTGAAGCATTTGAATAAAAAGATTCAAGGTAAATTGAATAGTGTTCATGCAAAGTATTCTTTGATGCTACGAGCGATAAGGTTATTTCAAAGTGATAAGGAATTTGCTACCCCAATCCTAGACAAATGGATTCCTAGGGCTGAGAATTTGAGATTCATGGCAATCAGGGCTAGGTAGTAGGAGGATAGATATCCAAGGGTGGTCCCAACTTATAAATTTTTTTGTGAGGTTAAGGAAAAAATGTTTCAATGGTATGCTGCCCCATTAGAATAGAGAATAAGAGAATTGAAGGCCAAATATGATGAAGCATATTTGACATTGCTTTATGATATTCAAAATACCTATGATGAGGTGAAACCCTTGCAAATGTGGAAGGACTAGGTGGACACTACAATTGTCTCTCAAGCAACTCTTATTTGTGAGAAGGTTGACATTGATATATTGAAAGTTTCTTTGGAGATATTATCTTTCATCATTAGGTTTCTTGATGATTTTGATAAGGAATCCAATTCAATAATGACAAAGCACTCTCCATATAGGAAGAAGATGGATGAAATCATTAATTTCAATTGGCCATCTGATGCTAAGTATGTGCAGTGGAAGAGAATATTTATGAATACAGGGATGGAGAGTACATATACTTGGTCAAGTATAGTACAGGTCTAGCCTCATAAATTACAATGCATAAATATATGTTTCTCTTGATTCAAGATATGGAAAATATTTGTTGATTAGTGATGACTTGGATTGATGCTGATGTTGATCTAGACATTGGTTCACCTTTGTCAGCTTTACACAATTTTGACACTTTGCTTGAAGGAATGAATATGCTACAGCGGTTAGAAGATTATTCCTTTCCAATAAGTTCCTTTTGGAAGACGATTCTATTTTCTTCAGTGAATGAATCAACTTTGTCTCATATTCTTTCCCTCCAATTGAAATGTAAATATAACTAAAAAGGGAATGTGTGTTGTAGCGGTCAAATTAAAATGTGAAATGTGTACTTTTGGCTGGAAGCTTTTTTTTCTCCATTTTTCTCATAAAATGGAATTCATGGCCATTAGTATGGGTCTCTTATTGAATTTTGGATTTGAATTATGCAAATTGTAAGTACAGAGAGAACATGTTTGAAGTCTATATCTTAAGTTTTGAGTCTAGCGAGTGAACTTTGTTAATTGTGTGGTTTCTGTACATACCTGAACAATAATGCAAATCCTTAGAGTTTACCATCTCTGTAGCTATACATTGTATCTTAATTATTAGTGAAAATATGATCAAGGATCATTTCATTAATCTTCATTATTATTATGATTTGATGTATGTTTTATTTTAGGGTCTGATTCAATGGATCAGTTAAAATACTTTGAGTAAATCATGAATTCGTATACTTGTGTGGTGGATTTGATAAGTAGTGGTAAAATATGAGCATTACTTTGTGAATTTAAAGGCAACCCCATGTAGATCATGGATGTCTAGGATTAAATTCACCTTATAGTTCAATTTGCTTTGTTTCAACTCCTAGCCCAAAGATATGGCACTGATCTTAAGTCTTGTAGGCATTTCCCATGGTTATGGTTATCCAATTTGAGAACAATATTCATAAATACTTTATAATTGATGTACCTTTTGTTGTGGTTGGTGTTGTATGATATTCTTATCTTTAGGTGTTAAATTCTCTGAAGGAATTGCCAATTTATTTAAAGATTTCATCTATTTAGCCTTTGATAGGAATATATCTACTTTGTTATACAATGTGTGAGATAATTGTCTAGAAAATTCATATAATTTACATTGTGGGATTACCCTCTCGGGTCTTGCAGAGCCTGAAGTCTAGGAGATGAAGCATTATTGATTCATCTCGTTCATTGGACAACTATCTCTCAAATATTCAAGAATTGAATCTGGCAAGCTCATAGATATTTGGTGAGATCTAATTGGTTCTTTAGAAAACCATCAACAGATTGGTGACTCTGCTAGGGATGTGTCAATTCCAATGTCTCTAGTGTAGATTAGGTACAATTAGATTCTAGTGCTTTATTACTCTTTGTGTTGGAAGAATAATTGGTTAAATTTTTTAAGTTACATACATCATTTCTAGTCTATGCATCAAATCCTGGTCCATTCGATCTCATTGTATTGAGTCATGTTTAAAATATTGTTTGAAGTCACAAGTAAAAGGTTGAAGTGCAATCAGTTCTTATTTCCTAGCATCCTAGTTGGTGACTCTAAGGCCTTATATACCAGTGTAAAAATAAACTCTCCAAAAGAACGTGAGAAATAAAATTTAGACATCTTATTGGATACTATGAAGAATACTAGGAGCTACATGAAGAAACATCTTGAGCAGAAGTTGGAGCTGGAGCTTGCAAAAGATAAGTAGCTCTTATGTGTGAAGAAAACTATTGAATCAGGCAAGTCTATTGAATCCATCGCTAAATCATCTCCTACCTTCAATAATGAAGTAAATAGTGCAAGTACCTGTGAAGAGGCACATGGGGTTGAAGTGTCTATGGAAAATTTGGGAAGTTTTCCTATTGAGCAAGTGTTTGATATTGAGCTCAAAATCTTAAGAGAGGAAAATAGGTGGGGATTTTGGGATAGAAGTAAGAAATTCTCAGAATCTTTAACCCCTGGAATTGGGTATGTTTTTCGTGGAGGGAATTTTAAGCCAATAGGAGAATCTCCTCATATGGAAATACACCTTTCCCTTGAGTAAGACCTAGTTGAACGTCAAGCCTTTCACACCCTCACACCTAGTGAGTTTGGATATCTCTTATGAAGAAGACATAGATAAGGACATGAAAGACTTGGAAGAATAAAATAGACTCAAGGGGTTGAAGGAGAAATAAGATAGGATTAGATCTAAACAACTTGAGAGAGATGTGAGGAACAAAAAATTGAGAAGATGAGAGAAGATGCTGCTAAATTGATAGATAAGATTACCCATGAAATTCCTAAACTAATGGTTCAGATGGGAACCTCTATTGCTAGTACCTATACAAAAAATGTTGCAACTACCAAGGCCTACGATTCATTTGCTACTATTAATAAAACATCATTTATAGATCATGGGAAGAAGCCCATGGATCATATCAATAAGGATACCTTCAATACTTTCAATACCACCAACAATAAAAATGCCCATTCTTCATCTACTAAAACCCCCATCAATAATGCTAGAATTAATCCTACTCCATCCACTCCACCCCCAAATCCTGAGCTCTTGAGAATGGAGTTGGTAAATGAAAAACTCTAGGAAGATCTAAAGAAATTTGAAATAGAAGCTACCAATGCAGAAATGGCTAAGAAGATTGCCTTTCTTAAGATGTCTACACCAACTCTAGAGGCTTCAAGCTCTGGAAAAAATAATAGTGAGTCCCAAAAGAAGAGGTCTGAAGGACACACTACTAAGAGTCAAGGTAGTGGATATCAGGGTGGTGGAGATGGAGGAAGCAATAAGAAGAAAAAATTGCATTTTGAAGATGATGAGGGAAATAAGAAAGGAGGTTGTGGTGATGACAAAAATGAAAGGAGAAGGAATCCTAACAATAAAAATGGGGGAGAGACCCTCTAGAAGAAGATTATTGCATACTGATAAATATAGGAATTTTTTTTTTGAGAACATCCTTGGGTACCCTAATCCTATCCCAAACAATGCAAGAAAACATGTACCCAAATTTACTGGTAATAATGCTCTTAGTGGTGAAGATCATTTGAAAGCCTTTCAAATTTTTGTGGAAGACTTTGAGCTATGGGATGATGATGTTTCTATGAAATATTTTATGCAATCCTTATCTAAAGATGTTAGGGATTGGCACAGGAGCTTTCCTGATGCAAACATTGATTCCAAGGATTCTTTCTATAAAATTTTTAGAGAACATTATGGAGACCAAACTGACCCTAGGTTTAGGTTAAATTATTTTAACAATATCACAAAGGTACATAATGAAATGACAACTAAGTTTAATGCAAGATACCATAAGGCCATGAATAGAGTCCAAGTGGTTATTTGAGGCCTAATGAAAATGCTTTCCTAGTGGTGTACTATAATGCATATGATTCAAAGATGTGTTACTTGCTTAGAGATAAGAATCCAAAAAACCTAAGAGAAGCCTACAAAATGGAAGTATATATAGAAAAAAATCAGAGAGCATCAAGTAAAGTGGGGAGGAGAGATGATCCTAAACCCTTGAAGAATCCAAAAGTTCAAAATGAAAAGGCTAGAAAAGTCGTAGCCCTTGATGAGAAGTTGGATAAGTTCTTAGTTTTTTGTAGAAGGTGACAAAGAATGATAAGACACAATTCCAAAGAAATGAAAGGCCACCAAGACTGCAGGACTACCCTTACCATACTAACTGGCTTAATGGGAAGCTAGTTAACCATAATCAGAAAAATGTTCAAAGCACACCCAATCATTTGCAAAAGAAATCCACAAATGTCACTCTTCATAGCAATGTGCTATTGTTAGATCAGTAGAAGAATTACCAAATGATCAAGGAATTTAGGATTCTCCTCATGATCATGATGGAATTGTGACTGTGCTTATGACCAAATCAGATTTTGCTTGTGATGAATACTCTTCTGATGATGAGCCCAATAGAAGTGATGTGGATGTTTAGAGGCAAGAGGCGTGTTCTTACCATCAATAAGTGTTTTCAGATGAAGAAAGAGAGAATGAATGCATTGTTTACACTCTTGAGTCAGACAATATTTCTTTGAGAAGACCTTGAAACAAATAAATTGAAGATTACACAATTACATTGGTTGCTCAAGGAAGAAACAATATTCATTTGAGAAATAGGATTGTAAGTGGAAATCAAGGTAACCTTGGTAACATGTTTATCATGCAGAACAATGCAGAGAATAAAGGGACTAAGATAGAAAATTAAAAGAAGAGACAAAACCTAAGGAAGGTAAAGAGATGAGAATTTGGGCTAAGAAGGGTAGTAAGGCTAATATTAGTAGTGAAGCTATTCCTCAGGCTATGAAGGCCAAACAATTGATGCCGAATGCTCAAAAGGTTGAAAGACAAGATGGCAAGGTAACTTCTAAGGAAATGATACTCCCTAAGTTACCAAATTATTCTCCTATAGATATGTTCCAAGTATTATCTCAGGTTAAAGTCATAGTCTTGTTGTTGGAAATGATGGGAATAGATGAACATAAGAATAGGATTGTTTCTCTCATTAACAGTGCTACTATGAGTGGAAAGGATAAAGGGGTGACTGATCAACTTGAATCAAGCAAGAGCCAAGAGAAGAATGCTAAGGTAAAAGTGGTGATTAATGAAAATCCTAAAGTATATCTAGGAACCACAATTACTGCCAATCCAAGCCAAGTCAATCCATTTTTTTGAAGCTTGATTATTGATGGGAAGTTGCTTAGGAATTGCATGATAGATTCAGGGGTCTCAAACAATGTGATGCCTATAAAAATCATGGAAGAAATTGGAAGTGTTATTCTATGGACTTGAGAGAGGTGCCTGTTATAGGAGTAATTAATAGAGTTACATACAAGTTGGAAGCCTTCCCTGAGAAAGAGTTGTTCATGAGTATCACAGTGGTGGACATTCCACCAACTTATGGAATTTTATTGTCAAGAAAATAAAGTCCATCCATGGGTGGGAGTATATAGTATGATTTGTCATTTTCCACTTTCTCAATTGACCAAAAGGATGTTTAGATTTCTAGAGAACCAAGAGTTCACCACATGATTGAATATGCATAGGAGAAATAAGAACCAGTGATAATAAATTTTGTAGATACTAGTTTAGACACTTTTTGAGTTGAATTGAAATAAGAAGTCCAACCTACATCGATTGATAGGGAGGTCCTAGGTACACCAAAAGAAGATTCTCTTTGGACCATGTACTTTGATGGAGCTTGTTCCAAGGAGGGCTCGGGTGCAGGAGTTATTCTCATTTCCCCACAAGGTAAAACCTTCAAATACTCCTTGTTACAATTTTCTTGTATAAATAATATGGCTAAATATGAGGCTTTATTGCTTGGTTTGAAATTAGCTTCAAAGCATGGCATTAAGTTGTCAAAACTATTGGGTGATTTTGAATTAGTAGTTTCTCAGGTTAGGTCTAAATTTTCTGCCAAAGATAAAAGGCTTAAGCAATATATGAATGTAGTTTGGGATACTATTGAGGCCTTTGATGCTTTTAACATAGACTGGATAGAAAGGGGACTAAATGTCAAGGCATATTTTTAAGCTAATATTATTGTCAGATTAGATGATGTCACCTTTGATGGCATTTTGAGAATAGAAGTGCAATCTTAGCCTGTAGTGCCTGATAACATTTGCAACTAGCAAGTGTTTGATGATGACAATGATATCTTGAAATTCTTGCATTGTATCAATCAATATGAGAGCCAAGAAATTGATTTTGGCTCATTAGTGATGGAGGTTGATGAAAAATAAACATTATTTGGGAATGACATGATTCAATTGAAACAAAAAGATTCCTAAAGGACTGGTTGCATTAGAGAGGGTCTTTGATGGCCCTGATAAATCAAATGTTAAGCAAGCATCTTCTCATAGGGAAGATTTAGAAGAAATAAATCTTGGAATGAAGAATTCTCCCAAAAAGGTATACATAGGGAAAAAGATGAAACCTCATGTCAGAACCATGCTAATCTCCCTATTGTGGAAGCACAAACATGTTTGAATGGTCATATGATGACCTGAAGGCCTATAGGGAGGATCTATTTCAGCAGGAGATACCTTTGAAGCATGATGTACAACCTTTTAGGAAGAAAAAAAGGCCAATAAATTCCATATTGCAGCCAAAAATGAAAGAACTTACAAATTGAAGAGATGTTGGGATTATCAAGCCAATCAAGCATTCCTCATGGGTTTCAAATTTAGTCCCTGTTAGAAAAAGGAATGGTGATCTGAGACCAGGCAGAAGACCTTTTGATTGAAATGCATAAGGGAGCATGTGGAGGTCACTACATGGCCAAAACAACTGCTCACAAAATATTGAGGGTAGGCTTCTGGTGACCAATTGTGTTCAAATATGCTCGTAGGTTTGTTAAAAAATGTGATGCTTTCCAAAGATTCATTGGTAAGTTGAAATTTTCTGGTAACCTTCCTCTTAGACTAGTTGCAGTTCAAGCCCCTTTTCAACAAATAGGGAATTGATTTTATTGGAGAGATGCCAAAAAAGTCAAGTGGGGGTCATTCTTGGATCCTTGTTGCAACATATTACTTCACAAAGTGGGTAGAAGCTATTCCTACCAGAAAGGGAACAACCAAAGTAGTAATTGATTTCCTAATGAATAATATATTGAGTAGATTTGGAGTCCCAAAAAGAATTATTTCTGAAAATGCCATGTGCTTAATATTTGAAGAGTTTACTGAATTTTGCAATAGACATGGTATATGTATTTCTTACTCATGTCCATATCACCCACAAGGAAATGGACTGGAAGAATCTAGTAACAAGAGTTTGATGAAGATCATCAAACGTATGATTGAGAAGAACAAGAGGGCATGTGATTCAAAACTGCAACTTACATTGTTAGTGGATAGGACTATAGTTAAAAAGGTCATTGGGTAGTCATCATTTAACTTGGTATATGGGGTGGAAGCAAAGATACCTCATAACAACTTGATAAATATGTACAAATGTTTTTAAGAATATGATGATGACATCTGTGGTGAGATGCAACATAGGATGGAAGAGTTAATTGAGCTTGATGAAACTAGAAGAGAAGCTCATAAAAGATATGAAAGGCTACAACTTTAATTCAAACAACTATATGACAAAAGGGCTATTGAAAGGAAATTTGAAGTTGGATGTATGGTTTTAATGTGGAATGCAAGGATGGAAGACAAAGGAAAACATGGAAAGTTTGATCCCCTATGGCTTGGACCATATTTGATTCTAGATACACATGGGGAGGACTCATACTTCTTGCAGTCCTTGACAGGTGAAGTTCTAGAACTCCCAGTACATGGACAGTTCTTGAAGTCCTATTTCTCATGAAATAAGTTATTTTCCATGTACATTGTATATCCTTGTAATTAATGTATATAGGTTTGGTGTGTTTTCTTTTTGTTTTGTCTGCTTGCCTTGTCAGGAAAAGCTCTTGGGTTTTTGGGTTTCTCTATGTTGGTTTGCTTCACCATGAGATCTAGATTCTCACCATACCCACCAGGGGTATGCATCCCTGAGCATGAGCCACTGGTAGAGCTCTACCTAATTTTTTTGAAAAATTTGTCAGTTGGCTTCACCTTGTCATGTTTCTGAGCTTCTATGCCCATGGGTAGGGTTTAGGGTTTAGGATGAAAACCCCCTTTTTTCAAAAATCTCACAGTCATATGCCTTAAAGGTTCTATTTTTGCGTTGATCTGTCATGCCCAGTTGTTGGTATTTTAAGTTGTAACTTGAGCCATTGAAACCATTATATCACTAACCCTTTTGTTTAGGTTTTTTAGTCATTGTGCTCTTGTTTATCATTTAATAATGCCTAAGTTAGATCAAAATATTTCATATTAAAAGACTTAAGTCCTAAGTCTTTAATTCTGAGGGTCGAGTTTCATCAACCTAGTGGTTCCCCCTTTTTTAAGACTAACATTAGTTGCATGTGCATAATTGACCATCATCCGATCGCAAGATCTAATCCTAACCATTCCCTACCAGCCCCATGCAATTAAAATAATGAATTAATAAAGGTTGTGGGGTCAATGAACTATTGACATGTGTACCACCGTACCTGTGGGTCTTTTTCTTCAGTGTGGAGTGCGACATTCTAAAGATTTGAGATCAATGGGTGGGATACGATGGTGAGATTAAATCTCAACCATTCCCTGCTCACCCCATGGGATTAAAATAAGGCTTTAATAAAAGCCACAAGGTTAGTGGGTTGTTGCCACATGGATTCCATGATTGTTTGGAGCGAGAAAATATGGGTCCTAGGGAGTGGATGATTTGGTGCCTAGTTGGAAAGGTTGTGCTGGTTGATGGAGTGGTGCATGATGATGATGTGAATTCAAACTTGGCTAACTTGATATTAGTCATTTGAAAGGCCATCTCACCCAGAGATTGATGGTGGAGATTCAAAATTGGAATTATGACCATGGTAGCCATTCTTGGTTTGTGTGAGCGAGCAGTACTAGTGGAAACGACCTCCAAATCTACCCATCTTCGCTCGAGCTAGACATAAATGATTAATTATTGCATAATTGTAAGTTACAAATAAATATGGAGTGCATTGGAGATTGAAAGGAGTATCTACATAGTTCAGAATGATCAATATTAGGGTTTTTGTACGATTAAAAGTTGTAAGTTAATCAAACATAACTTTATCTATTTTATTCAAACTACCTAGGATTAGGGTTAAAATTCACTATGCTTTCAATTGAATTGGCTTTATGCTTTGTTTTAATTGCTTTTGTGAGGTCTGAATTTGCTTTAAAAAATCACAATTCTGTCAAACCTTTTGAATTCTACACCTTTGAGCTGAGCCATAGGTTCAAATTGAGAAGTTAAGTCTTGAACTCATCTCTGCCAAAACCCTAAGTTTATCTAAACTAATTTTGCTATCAATGGCGGCCAAAGTACAAACCACTAGCCTTGCAACCTCAACCAGACCACTATCCTAGGATATAGTCGACCAATTAAAACACTCCACAAACAAGAAGGTTGAAGGAAATTTTTTTTTCTATGGTCATAAAATTATAGATAAGTTAATGGATAAGCAATGCTTCAGTAAGGATGCATAAGTTCCCTATAAGAGATGGAAATTGTTTCGACACTGGTTCGAGAAAAAAATACTTGGGGTTCCTGTCTGTAACCCTTAGAGACTAGACATGGGAAAGTTGGTAGTTCCCAATGTGTACATGGACGCAAATTTGTTGAAGGACATTGCTGCAAGATATGACCTAGTTACCAGAATGGTCAAAACATTTGATGGAAAAGTGATGTTGAGGATAAAGAGAGAAGAGATTGTGAAGATTTTCCAATTGCATGAGTGGAGCAAAGATATTATTCCTCTTGAAATGGATGTTTTCAGAAAGGAGTATGAGAATACTAAGGTGTTACTCCAAACGTCAATGTTTCCTATGCACACCGCTTGCACTAGAATGGGGAAGAATAGAAAGAAAATAAATATAGGTAGGGATGAACTTGAACCCTTCCCCATGAAATATTTTGCTAATTATTTCAAGAAGAATGTGTATTCTTTGTGCCAAATCATCAATTGGTTTCACTCCACCTTACACCCTACTGAAGCAATATTGTTACATGGCATTCCATCTGCAACACCCAACCTTCAATGTAGTTTATGACTATTCCACATATTTGTTAGAAAACATTCACAAGGGTTTGGTTGAGCTAAAAAGTGGAAAGAATTGGGTACATTTATGGTGGTACTCTTTTTCAATGCATATGCTCTTGCATAAGGGTGAGAAGAATTTTGAGGACATGACACTAAAGAAGAGGGAAGATGGTATTGATCTGCATGTCTAGTGATGGACCCAAATTGTAGACAAGGATGATCATAACTTTGACTATGTGGTTTTCCACAATGCCTTTACCTCAAAATTGAGAAGATTCTAGGTGTATGATCCACCCCGTAGCCCCAAGGAAATCCATGACTTCCTAAGGCCCATTGAAAAGAGAATAGATTTGAATTTGAGTCACAATTGGGGAGACAAAAACCCATATCCCCACATGAAAATCTTTAGAATCTATGGCACAAATGTCATTCCATTTGTACTACCAAGGGATGTTCCACCAAGGGATGTGCCACTGAGGATTGGATTCTTGGAAATCGTGAGACAATTGGAAGGATCTCAAATGACACATTTGCCTAAGACATTGAAGAAGGGTTCATTCTTTCTAGAGTACACAATGTTTGTAGATTTTGTGATGAAAAAAGGAGGATGGAAAAATTTCTTAAGACTTCTTGCACCTTAAAAAATGAACACCATACGCCCAAGGAACCATGATCTTGAGGGTTTTATTGCAGCACTAAATGAAAAGAATAGGAGTGGAAATTTCGTGCATAATTTTTACTATACCGAGGATGTAATCAGGTATGTTTTTAACTTCCAGGAATAGGATGAGAGAAAAGAAAAATATTTGGGTTTCAATAAAATGGTGGATAAGGTTAAGAAATATAATTCTTACTATGACCCTATTCCAAATATAAGTGGTGAATTCAAAATGATTATGCATGTTATGAATAATTTTGAGAGCATTGTGGGAGTCTTGAGGGAAGAGGGTTTGGTTATGGATAGGGGGAAATCAATGGCAGTTGAGGAGGATCCCAATGAAGTGTTGGAGGAGAGACCTACTTACCAACCATCAAAGAAGATAAGGATTTACTCTAGGCAGAAGGAGACAGTGAAGAAGCAACAAACTATGCCAACCCCTGCTACATCAGAGGGGTCAAGGGTATGTTCTCTTGTGAGGTCAGTGCGATCAATTCCAAGGGGTTCCCTTCCTACTATTATTGATATAGATTCACCCCCAAGAGGTCCCCCTCCATTAGACCAACCACCTATGAAGAAGCAAAAGGTTGAGGTGGAAAAGGTAGTTATCTATCTAGACAGAAAGGAGGAAGATATTCTCATTACTCTTGAAGAAATGCAGCAACGAATGTCTTCTCCCATTAGGGATGTTCCCTCAAGTTCAGGAGGAGATGGTCTTAGAATTGGAAAGGTTGATCTCAGAGGCTTGAATAGTGTAGAATATTTTAGGAAAAAAGCATGTAAAGCATTCATAAAAGATGATTCTTTCATTGAAACAAGGGAATTTAAAGATTTTGTGTGGAGAGAAAAAGCTTCAAAGTATGCAGAAAGTGTTGCTAATGAGAGACGCTTACATCTCGAGCTACCTAAAAGCACTATCCAAGCTAATGTCAGGAAGGAAATGAAGAAATAATTTCAAAATATGATAGCTAAAGAGGGTAGACCCCTTGTATAGATAATTGGTGTGCTTTCGCTACCCGAGAGGGACATTGTTGATGTAGTGGTATTGGATACCATTAGGAGGTTTGAAAGGCCCTTATTTCAAATTGAGGAGAAGGCTAAATTGGCTCTTCAAGGATTGACATTTAGTGAAGAATGAGATGCCTTAGCTATTTGGTCATTGTCCTTGGGATCAAGGAAGTGAGCGGTTGTAGAACCAAGTGATTTCAAAGGGAAACTAGTTATAAAGACGGTGGCAAACACCCTAGCACTAGAGGCAATTGACATGGCAATAATTGTTGCTAGGTTCACAAAAGAACCAATGGAGAACCTCACCACTAAAAGAGACATGTATAGAAGAAAATATAATGAACTTGTGGACGAATATAATAAGAGTTAGCAAAGAGTTTCTGAATTGGAAATTGAGGTAGCATTGTGCAAGCAACAAGTGGAAGCATTGAGAAATCAAAGTCCAGCTAATTCAAGTCATACCACACCTATCCCTCCTCCTCCACTAGAGAAATCTCTAGCAATAGTGCCTTATAATATGGTTCAAGAGCCATGCACAGTTGAAGAGCCAATCACATTAGGTGTAGTTCCATCTAATGAGCCTACAAGGGGGAAATTATTTTAGAAAATTGAGGTATACAAGAAATTGCTTGAACAAGTGTAGGACACAATGTATACAAACAATTCCAAGATTGTTCATATTGTTTTGAAGCATCTGAATAAAAAGATTCAAGGTAAATTGAGTAGTGTTCATGCAAACTATTCTTTCATGCTACAGGCGATAAGATTATCTCAGAGAGATAAGGAATTGGCTACCCCAATCCTAGAAAAATGGATTCCTAGGGTTGATAATTTGAGATTCATGGCAATCGGGGCTAGGTAGTAGGAGGATAGATATCTAAGGGTTGTCCCAACTTATAAATTTCTTAGTGAGGTTAAGGAACAAAATTTTCAAGGGTATGCTGCCCCATTAGAATAAAGAATAAGAGAATTGAAGGCCAAATATGATGAAGCAGATTTGACATTGTTGTATGATATTCAACATACCTATGATGAGGTGAAACCCCTACAAATGTGGAAGGAATAGGAGGACACTACAATTGTCTCTCAAGCAACTCTTATTTGTGAGAAGGTTGACATTGATATACTGAAAGACACTTTGGAGATATTGTCTTTCATCATTAGCTTTCTTGAGGATTTTGATAAGGATTCCAATTTAGTAATGACAAAGTACTCTCCATACAGGAAGAAGATGGATGAAATCATTGATTTCAATTAGGCATTTAATGCTGAGTATGAGCAGTGGAAGAGAATATTTATTGATGAATTGGATTTGTGAATATAAGGACGGAGAATACATATACTTGGCCAAGTATACTACAAGTCTAGCCTCAGAATTACAATGCATAAATATATGTTTCTCCTGATTCAAGATATGACAAATATGTGTTGATTAGTAATGACTTGGATTGATGTTGATGCTAATCTACACATTGGTTCACCTTTGTCACCTTTACAGAATTTTTTCATTTTTCTCGATGGAATGAATATGCTACAATGGTTAGAAGATTATTCCTTTCCAACAAGTGCCTTTTGGAAGGCGATTCTATTTTCTTTATCAAATGAATAATCTTTGTCTCATATGTTTTCCCTCCAATCGAAATGTAAATATAATTGCAAAGGGAATGTGTGTTGTAGCAGTCAAATTAAAATGTGACATGTGTACTTTTGGCCTGAAGCTTGTTTTGCTCCCTTGTTCTCATAAAATGGAATTCATGGCCATTAGTACGGGTCTCTTGTTGAACTTTGTATCTGAATTAAACAAATTGTAAATATAGAGAGAACATGTTTGAAGTCTGTATCTTAAGTTTTGAGTCTAACGAGTGAATTACTTGAGCAATAATGAAAATACTTAGAGTTTATCATCTATGCAGCTATACATTATATTTGAATTATTAGTGAAAATATGATCAAGGTTCATTTCATTAATTCATTGTTATTATGCTTTGATGTATGTTTTATTTTAGGCTTTGATTCAATGGATCAATTAAAATCTTTGAGTAATTCATGAATTGTGGTGGAATTGATAAGTAGTGGTAAAATTTGAGCATTAATTTGTGAATTGCAAGGCAACCTCACATAGATCATGGATGTTTAGGATTAAATTCACCTTACAGTTCAATTTTCTTTGTTTCGACTCCTAGCCCAGAGATATGGCACTGATCTTAAGTCTTATATGCATTTCTCGTGGTTCTGGTTATCCAATTTGCGAACAATATTCATAAATACTTTATAATAGATATAGCTTTTGTTGTGGTTGGTGTTGTATGATATTCTCAGCTTTAGGTGTTAAATTCTCTTAAGGAATTTCCAACTTCTTGAAAGATTTCATCTATTTAGCCTTTGATGGGAATATATCTACTTTGTTATACAATGTGTTAGATAATTGTCTAGAAAAGTCGCATAATATACATTGTGGGATTACCCTCCTAGATATTGTAGAGCCCAAAGTGTAGGAGAGGAAGTATTATTGCTTCATCTCATTTTTTGGCCAACTATCTCTCAAATATTTGAGAATTGAGTCTAGAAAGCTCATAGATATTTGGTGAGATCTGATTGGTTCTTTAAAAAATTTCCATCAGGAAGTTTGAAGACCATTCATTCATTATTGCATTTAAATCCCTACACCTTGACAACTCATTGAAACCTAAAAAATTATCTAACATCAATTCAACAAATTTGCAGGTGAGAATTAGAAGCTCAAATATGTCATCAAAGGACTGTGAAAATAGATCTAGAGTAGCCCTACAAGGATAAAGACACCCTTGGGAGAATTTTTCCTATAGTAACATAATTCAATTTTTAGGATAGGTACATAACACTCTACCATTCTTGGATCTACCTACAAACTTTTGTCACTACTTATCAGTCATCAATTTCTTGCATTTTTCATATTAGGGCACATAGTCTAATTAGGTTAATCAAAGACAATCAATTCTAATCCATTATAAGACTCATAAAGATGCAGATCCAAGTCTGATTGGCTCACCTTCATAGTTGAAAGTAAATCTAAACACCTCATTGATCTCCATCCTAATGAAACCCTATAAAAAGGAGGAATTTATCCTAGGTTCTTTGCATTGGACCTAAAGTTCTCTTTTTCTTTGTTTCACTTTGAAACCCAAAATTTAAACTGGCCATATATTTATTTGGTGCTCTCTTGATGGTTGTTAATTGCTCTACTAAAGATAACTAGTCAAATTTTTCCTCAAATTGTTTGCACAAGACTTCTCCTAGTTGATACCATGTGCTAACAGAATTTATCTCAGAGTTTTATACTATTGTAAGGTATTTTCCTTGAATGAAGTAGCAACAACATGATATAAACATTTTCTTTAGTGACATGATGCACCACACAAATATTTGCAACATCTTTAATATGTTCAATGTGAGTTGTTGCATCTTCTCCATTGAAGGAATATACACATTTGATGGCAACCATAGGGATTTCATCATGTTGAGAATTACAATGGGATTCCTCAATTAATTATAATAAAGGCTTTATTATAATGGAGCTCTCTTCGGGTGCTTCAACATTTTTTTTAAAATCCTTTGAAGGCATGAAATTCTGGCTCACTTCCTGCTGGTAATGGTAGTAGGTGTGATGATGGGAATGTTAGTGGTGTGGATTTTTCATCCTTTAGTGGGGCTGTTGGTAATGATGGTGGGTCCTCTTTAGTTTATGGCATTCTAGACTCTTGTTTTTGTGGTTGGTGTTTATTTTGTGCCTTGTGTGGGGGCCTCTCTGAGTCCTCTTAATGTTGGCTTGTCCTCTTCTCCTTGTCCAAAGATTCTTGAAAATGTCTCTATCGAGGAAGGAAGAAAGTGTGTGGGGGTCATGTCTGATGGACCCAGATGGTCTAATATTTTTGGTGCTAAGCCTAAAGGTAAGAGTTCTTGTCCTCAGGTTAGTTTCCTAATGAACCCAACTGCTAGGGAGTACTTGGTTTCTATTCCTAACTATATCATTGATAAGCATTTGGAATCGATGGAGTTATCCTTGGTGGGGAAGCTTATGGGTCCACATCAAAACATTGAACTAGTTCATAATATTTTATTCAAAAGGTGGAGACTGAAGGGTCGGGTGGAGGTGGTTGTGATGGCTAGAGGATTCTTTTTGTTTTCGTTCACCTATGATGAGGATGTGGTTAGTGTTTTGACTAGTGGCCCTTGGATGATTGGAAAATCATTGTTGGTTCTTAAGAAGTGGGAGGTAGGTTTTAATCCAAGCTCATGCTCATTTACCTCGACCCTTGTATGGGTTCGTCTTTTGGATCTTCCATTGGAGTTATAGGATGAGATAGTTTTTGTTGGTATTGCAAATACTTTTTGGAAGCTTCTTTCTATTGAATAAATGACTTCATCTCAGAAAAGATTGTTGTATGCTCATTTTTGTGTGATTGTTGATCAATATGTCAATTTACCTAAAAAATATTGATAAACTCAAAGTTGGGTGTTTGGAACCAAGTGATTGAGTATGAGTCTATTCATTTTTATTGTTTTCACTATAAGAAAGTTGGGCATTGGGAGATGAAACATCCTTTAAAGCCCTCTAAACCAGCTCCTTCCCAACCCTTGAAGGAGTGGAAGGAAAAGGAGAAGTTGAAGGAGGGGATGCGGGTTGATGGTGGAAGGATTGAAGTTTCATCAAAGTCGGATGTGGTCCAAAATGTGGAGGAAGGTGCTTTGAGTAAGGTTGAGGGGGGTTCGGGGATGAGTGTTGCTACTCTTGTTGAGCCACTGAAATATTTCCCTGTGAAAGAGGTAGTTCTAGAGGCTATGGACCTGAATCCTCACATGGATGGCCATGTCCTTTCGGTGAATGAGGCTATTTTGGAAGAAAGGGAGCTAAATTCTCATGTGGACAATATGTGAATATGTATGTTAATTTTTAGCTTCCCATGATGAGTTTTGATAGGGTTTTGAAAAGCAAAGTTGGAGGGTTTTGGGACTATTTTGTTGTTTGCAAACTCTTAGTCTTACAAAGTGGCCTCCTATTTGAGTTGATATTTCACAGCTGGATGATCATCATGAAAAATGGATTGGTTCCCTACATTCCCCTTACATTCATATCCCCCTAGTCCATTTTTAGAGTCACATGATCTGGTTTGATATTTTTTACCAGGTCAAAAGCAAATGTAGTTTGCTCTATTTTTACATATGCATTTTTAGAATGTTTCAAGGTGGTCAACTTTGACCCCTAATATCTGGTGAAGAATTTGGTTTGAAGGAAATTCCTCTTGAAAACATACTTAATGAACCTAAATGATCTAATGTTTCCAGTGGTAGCTTCCTAGGAGGTGACTTGGTGAACCCTAATTGGTTTTTGATAGGTGCAATTGCAGAAAAGTATAACTAAGCCACTTTGGATATTAATATCTTGCACCTCACAATGAATTTTTCCAAGCCATTTGTTGCACTGAGTTTTTGGTTCAAATGTCTATAGTCCTGCTCAATCTCAGGCCCCTAGGATGAGTTTTGATGGGTCATTTAATTGTCTTGTAACTACAACTTGGTCAAAATTGGTGTTCCAAAAACTTTCAAATTTTCAATTTCTAAAGGCAACCCATTTCGCATTTATATCCAACACATCTCTTGCTCCATTCTCATTGAAATTAGAGATCATTGGATGCATTATTTTAATGTATTTTAGTTGTGGCAAAAGCATCGACAAACTAGTTTATAAAGGAGGTCCTAGAAATCTTTCGACAATGCAAGTTTTGAGGAAATGGGTTTTCTCTAAATAATTGATAATGTCCCTACACAAATATTCGTAGCTCCAGGTGTCTCGATTTTCCCATAGCGAATTTTCCCTATTTAGGTCATAACCAAAATTAAAATTTCACTATTTCCTAAAGTTTAAAAGGCAAATATTTTAAAATATTTTAAATGTTTTAAATTCCTTCAAAAAGTGAAAAGCATCAAAGTAGGACAGATTTCAATTTTTAATGTTTTAGAAAGTTAAAACATTATAAACTTTGCACGGGAAGCTTTCCCTTCCAACCCATGGAAATGTTGTTGCCGTTAGAGGAACTTCATAGGGAAGCAGGGAAGGCATGGGAATGATTTCTCTGAGTGCCAAAGGTATTTTTGATTGTGTGCAACTATAATTTGGAGGATTTTGAAGCTGCTTAAGAGTTGGGAATTGTTGTATTGCTTCTCAAAATTCATAGAAATTGAAAAGTGAATCACGTTTTTGAGCTTCCAGGCATTTTTTGGAGGTCCATTTGAGCTCAAAATTGTTACTCCATGGTCTAAAATCATCCCTTGACCATTCCTAATGCTTGGGCATAGCTTTTAAGCATGTTTAGAATGATTTTTGGTTGCTGACAAATGCAAAAATGCCCTCTCATTCAAAATAACAACCCCAACTTGCATTTGCAATAAAAATGTATCAAAATTGTTTGAGGAATTCTACATTGCCATGATCAAAGAGTTGCAAAACGAAGGAATTAGGGAAAAGAGGATTTTCATCAAACGGTCAGCAAAAAACAAGTAACGTGGATGAATTCCCACCCTCTCTAGCCTGTGTGAATGAAGGGTGACATCACTAGAGAGTAGCAGGAGCACAGGGATTGGTATCTCCAAAGCAATATTTTAAGACTTTAAAAATATTTCATTTTTGCTATTTTGTCATTTCCCCGCTATCTCAAGTGATAAATGTTGTCATAAAAAAAGAGCAATGGGAGCACGAGCAATGGAAGGAATGCCATGGTGGGCCCACGTAAATATTTTTAATTTTTTACACTTTTAAAATGTTGCCCAATGAATATTTTAAAAGGCTCCACCATGTAAAATGAGGATTTCAAATGCAAGTGAGGTAAAAGTAAAGGGCATGGGTAAAATTCTTGTTTGCCCGATAATATAGTTTTGAAGCCCTCATCTTTTAAAATGAAAATTTTTAATATAAACATAAGGTGAAAAACAAAGGGCACAGGGAAAAAGATTTTGGTGCTAGTGAAAAAATTAATGTATTCACTATTAAACGACAAAGTTTTTAAAATTTAAAGTGCAAGGTGGGCTGCCTAGTAAAATTGTTGAAAGTTTTCACATGAAAACAATATTCTCTGTTGTAGTAAAGTTAAATATAATGTGCATAGATGAAATATTTTATACTGCCAAGTAAAAAAATTGAAGGTCTCTGTTATAAAGTTAGAAAACTTTATTTGTTGGAAGTGAAAATGTAAAAGGCTGAGTGGAATAAAAAGATTTTCATGGCAAAAAAAAGTAAGTTTTTTAGCTTTTGGGTAAAGGTAGAATGAAAGGTTTTCATAGGAAAAGGAGTTTTCACAATAAAGGTTATTTTCACTTGTTGTGTAAAGGGCTTTCACATCAGGGTGAAAAATGGAAGAGGAGGTAAAATCTTTTGCAAAAAAAGATATTCTTCAGCTGCGAGGATATTTTCAATGAAAGGGCATAATGAAGAAAGTCATCATTGTGGGGAATATTTTATGTTATAGGGCAAGTGAATGCAAGATGTATGAACCAATGTGTAGATTGAAGTTTCTTGAGGAAGCAAGGGGAGTTATAGATCAACAGAGAAGAATGCTTCTAGGTGTCACATGTAGATGTAGTTTTAGGGTTTCTTCTTCTTTCATTTGTAGAGGGTTCTAAACTTTTGGTTTAGAGCAAGAAAATAGAGAAAGTTTAGCTGGGAATTGGGGTTTTATTTATAGTAAATGAATGTATAAACTTTTATGACAATGCCAACTAGTTTGAGAAAATCAATGAAAATATTGCAAAAGTTATCTCCATTTTATGTTCTCAAATTGCATATGGATTAAATATATCAAGGATATGTTAATTTGTCATTACAATCTCTTTGTAGTTGTATGATTTGTGTATGGGTTTCTTCAAGTTAAAAATTAAATTTTGTATGCAAATTACTATGGGTTTGAGGTAATGGAATGGATCTTTAAGTATGATTATGTAGTATTATGAGAGGTTACATTAATGTAAAGCATTAATTGTTAAAGAGCTACTAATTTGAAATAAGTTGTTTAAATTTGCATTCATGATCTTAGATTTGACTCCAAGCCTTAGGATTAGGCACTGATTTGTGATATTATCCAAATCTTTTTCAGAAATAATCTAGATCATATTAAATCTCTATTATTTTGGTCCTTTTTCTTTGTTGTTTAAATTATCTCTATTCTATATATCTTCATGATATTTGAAAGAGAGTAGAGGTTGAATTTGAGAGAATTTTATCCATTAACCCTCTATGTATTTGAGATAAAGATATCTAAGTTATGTGTTCTCAACAATGTTCAATGCAAATGGGATTATGCTTGAACTTGGTAAAATTTACAATACCCATCACTCATATACTTGAGAATATCCACTTTCATAGGCCTGTAATTTTTTGCTTGGCATGATTTTATCATACGTTCAAGCCTACAATCAGGAACACCCTCCTGAGTCCTGTGGAGCTCAAAGTGCAGAAGGCTTTCATGGCCTTGTTCATTGGATTTTCTTGTCTTCAATCTCTTGATAGTGCATATTCCTTGTCCTAAACACTTAATCCCATAGTTTAGGCATTATGTTTCTCCTTAGGATTGAAGGTTGCAAGAAAAATAACCAACAAATTGGCAACTTCACTGGGGAAGAATTTGAGAAAAGTCTAATAGAAGATCATCCTACCTTAAAGAGTCATTGAAGTTTCAAAATAATTTGTAACCAGAGATTTGACAATTGTGGAATGATGTAATATAGGAGCACAAACAACTCAACCAAACTCAACCAGACAAAAATCTCAACCAAAATTTGCTTGTCCTTGCAATTAGGACTCATGTTTCCTTCACAAATTCTTGATTGAAAGCATCCAAATTGAGAAAAAAACTAAAAACCACTTATTGATTCCACAAAATACCTTAGACAATAGTAAGAAGACTGGACCAAACCCTTTCTCCAACAATAACATCTCAAATATAAATACTTCCAAAAGTAGGTTGCACCAAATCCACAACTAGGCCTATTTAGACTCCATCAATAAAAAAAACTTCACATTTTCAAGCCCATTCCTCATTCTTAATGCCTCAAAAAAGTGTAAATATTCCTATACATCATGATTATACCATTCCCCATTCTTTATTCATGACATTTCATTTAACACTTACTTTAAACCATCAATTTTGATTCCAAAATGACTATCATAATAGGACAACAACACGAATAGGCTCAATTATCTATAATCTCACCCAAAACCTATTAAGAAATGACTCAAAATACACCACAACACCTTTTAAGAATACTGTTATTAAAGAAGAGTATCTTTTTCATCATCAAGACACAAAATCTTCACAGAGCACTGTCAATTCCAAATTTTTACCCAAATACAGACCTAGGGAATCATCATTTCAATTGCTAACCCTTATATTTTGATCTAAATATTTAGAATATGAAATAATATGTAAAAAGAAGCCTATTCACCAAAAAATTAGACTTTTCCACTGATTAAATTGAAAGAAACACAATTTTTCAACACACTAGTTACCCAAGATTAGGGTTTTAGCCACTTGGAGTAATTTCCAAATAACTTCCACAAATCTAAATCATTTTTCATGAAACCAAAAGCACATTAAAGTAGATTCATAGGGCTATCACCTTCAATGGATGAGAGGTGGATTCTTGCATAGTAAATAGTTGTACAATGGCCTGAAACCAAGAAATTACAGATAAAATATAGAGAAACATGGGATTTCATTTATTTCTTCATTCATACATCATCCTCCAACCTTCCTCAAAGTTTGTGAAACTTCAAAATGCCTTTATAAACTCATTACATTCCATTCCAACTATCCAAATTCCCAAAACTAACTTTTAAGCTTCAATGACCCTTCAACTTCCCTAAGATTGCATTTTTTGTCAATATTGCCATGACAACATGTGCCCATTTTTTTTTGCAAATTTTACATTATGTATCCAATGACCCAAAAATGATTAAGTATGACCTAAAAAAAACTAAAAATTATCAACTAGACCTTGTTACAACATTAGGACATCATGTTTAAATAAAAAGCTTGAAACTCATGGAGGCATATTCTTGCTAGGGTGCACCTGCATGATTCTCTCAAGCCAAAAAGAATTCCAAGTCCTCTTGGATTGAATGTACAAAGCAATATCAATAATGTTCCTCCTTGTGGTGTTTTAAGCCCTGCTTCTTTCATCTTCACCTTTGAATTGAGTTGGTCTATGCCAACTTGCTTCCATTTTGTCTTGCCACCTAGAATCTGCTTCTTCATGCCCTGATATGTCACAATTGCCTTTTGTCCTTCTTCAATATATTGTATCTTTATCTTTAAGTTGTTCCCTATCCAAAGCATTAGCACAAAAAAGAAATGATACATTATTTCTATCACAATAACTCCATCTTTCTTCAGCTCTTTGTAAGTCTCCAAGATCAATTCATCCTTGATCTTCTCTTCATCCAATCTTGACACCAAGTCAATATCTTCTCCTTCTAATATCAAGTCATTTATCTCCGCTTCTCCTTCATCTTTATTCTTAGGAATGGCTGTAATATCTTTGTCTTCTTCATCCGTGAATTCTTCTTCTGCATCTTCAAATTCTTCTTCCTCTGTTACCTTCATTTGTCTTCTCCTTTTGACTATCTTCTTAATGGGCCATACAACTTTCTTTTTCACTGTCAAATTCCAACTGAATGCTCTTCTAAGAAATTGATCCATCTCTTCTTCATACAGTTTCATCATCTCTTCCATAGCTTTCCTTATCTCTCTTATCCCCCTCTTAAACTCTCTTTGCCTCTTTTTTTCTTCTTTCCTCTTCCTCTCTTTCTCTACTTTCTTTTGTAACTCTGATACCTACAAATTCCTTCTCAACAAATCCATCTTCACTTTACTCAAGCAAGCTTCTCCTTATTTCTCAATTCTCTACCTCACCTAGGTCTTTCCACTTTTCTTCTACCTAGTCTATTGGCCATCAGTTTCCTTCCTCAACTTGCACAAACAAAAAACACCTAACTCCTTCTTTTCCTAGACATTTCTGAGCTCTGATACCAAACTATTGCAATGAAAGAGCAGAAACAACTCAACCAAACTCAACTTGACAAAAATCTCAACCAAAACTTTCTTGTCCTTGCAATTAGGACTCACCTTTCCTTCACAAATTATTGATTCAAAGCATCCAAACTGAGAAAAAAACTCAAAACCACTTACTAATTCCACAAAAAACCTTAGACAACAGTAATAAAACTATCCCAAACCCTTTCTCCAACAATAACATCTCAAATATAAAGACTTTCAAAACTAGAATGCCCCAATCTACAACCTGGCCTATTTAGACACCATCAATAAACAACTTCACATTTCCAAGTCCATTCCTCCTTCTTAATTCCTCAAACAAGTGTAAATATTCTTGCGCAACATGGTTATACCATTCCCCATTCTTTATTCATGACATTTCATCTAATACTTACTTTAAACCATCAATTTTGATTACAAAATATGATTGTTATAATAGGAGAGTAACAATAATAGGCTCAATTATCTATAATCTCACCCAAAACCTATCAAGAAATGAATCAAAATACACCACAACAACTTTTAAGAACATTTTTATTCAAGAAGAGTATCTTTTTCATCATCAAGACACAAAATATTCACAGAGCACTATCAATTCCATATTTTTACCCAAATACAGACCTAGGGCATCATCATTTCAATTGCTAACCTTTATATTTCAGTCTAAATCTTTGGAATATGAAATAATATGCAAAAAAAAGCCTACTCACCAAAAATTAGACTTTTCCACCAATTAAATTGAAAGAAACACAATTTCTAAACACATCGGTTACCCTAGATCAGGGTTTTAGCTATCTGGAGTAATTTCCAAATAATTTTTTCAAATCTAAATAATTTTTCATGAAACCAAAAGAACATTAAATTAGATTCACAAGGATATCACCTTCAATGGAGGAGAGGTGGATTCTTGCACATTAACTGGTTGTAGAATGGCCTAAGACCAAGGAATTTTAGATAAAATATAGAAAAATAAGGGATTTCATTTATTTCTTCAATCATACATCATCCTCCAGCCTTCCTCGAAGTTTGTGAAACTTCAAAAGGCCTTTAAAAACTCATTACATTCCATTCCAACTATCCAAATTAAATTCCCAAAACTAACTTTTAAGCTTCAATGACCCTTCAACTTCCCTATGCATTTTTTGTCAATATTGCCATGACACCATGTGTCAATTTTTTTTGCAACTTTTACATTGTGTATCCAATGAACCCAAAATGATTAACTATGACCTAAAATAAACTCAAAATGATCAAATATACCTTATTACAACATTAGGACATCATGTTTAACTAAAAAACTTGAAGTTTCCTCATGGAGGCATATTCTTGCTAAGGTGCCCCCGCACCATTTTGCCCATCCGAGTCACCAATAGATTGGTGACTGTGTTGAGAAATCAGTTGAAAAGAGTCAATCAGTTTGCTGATCTGTAGTTTTGGGTTAGATGATCCAAAGACTTGCATACTTGAAGGAGATTGCTGCAACATTTTTGATGTATTCTTGAAGTCTAGTGCTTTGTTGGTGGAGAGAACTCAGAAATACATAGATCTTGGAAGAATATTTTTGCTACTTGAAGATCTTTTCCTCTTTGAAAGAGGTGGAAACTCTACATAAGTTTTTACATCATCATAAGAGTTGGTTGCAACAATTCTCAGGTATTTTTCTATTGTAATATTTTATGTATGAAGGTTTTCAACAAATGTTCTAGTTAATATTGTCCCTTATCCAGTACTTTGAGATACTAGTAAAAAGGGAAATGAGAAAGTAGGATATTTTGAAAAGGATATTGAGAAGAAACTAGTTGTAGAGGGAATAAAATCTTAATTGCAAATATGTATTGTTGTCCTAGCACTCCCTCTACAAGTTGTAATATCATGCCTAGAACACAAGCATGTCCTCAAAAGAAAGTGTTCACTAGTGAGAGATATGACTCTCTGGATTTCAGTAAAATCCAACGTTACCCACATTCTGTCCCAAGAAGAATTAATGAATGTTTGCATAAGTTTGGAGGAGGTTTTGAAGATTCAACATCAAGACATGTATAGGGTTTTTTTGATGTGATGAAAGACTGCCAAAAATTAGAAGAGGATTTTCTCATGAAGGTTTTTGTAAGAACTTTAGAAAATAATACTGAATATTGGTTTTCTAGTTTACCAATGCATTCCATATATTCATGACAAGAGCTTGAAAAATTGTTCATGGATGAGTTTGGTGAAGTGAATGATGACTGCTTTTTTGAAGAAAGAAATCTACATACCCAAGAAGAATGTGAAGAGAAATCTGAAAATGAGGTTGAACTTATGTCACCTATTGATGCATTGTATGATATAGAAAGGTTTGAGGATGAATCCATCTATGATTTTTCATGATATATTCATGAAATTTAAGCTTGCTACACCAGAATCAGAAAGACCTGATGATTCATTTTGCATTGATTTATTTTGTGAGAATTGTGAGCCAGGTTTGAGTACTATGCCAACTCACTTGAAGTCCCCTAGCCTTAAATGTTTATATCAATGGATTTCAATGATTGAAGAAATGGTAGAGAAATATGGAAGTCATATATTGGCTAGATTATGTGATGGTACCTCTCCTAGACTTAATCACATAGATCTAGATGGTATAGTAGAAGACAATAATGATGCATCATTTGGTGACGAGGAAGTTTTTTTTTTAACAACCTACAGAAGAAATATACCTAGATGAAGATTGCAGCCATAATGGTCATGATGAAATAGGTGGAACGTGTAAGGCTTCTTCTATTTGTTCTAAAAAATAAGAAATAGAGAGCCAATTTTCTATATCAAAAGAGGGCTGCAATGATGTAGATGATAATGAAAGTATTTTCTCCTCTATGGACTTTGAATATATAGTTGAAGATCATACTAATTCTGAAGTTTCATGTCTTCATGATGAGAATAATGGTGTTGTAGATGGAAGTTTGCATGTAGTTGAAAGCATTCTTTTTTGGATGATCAAGATGATTACAATTATATTTCCAACCCTGGTGACTATGATTCCTTTCAAGAGGAAGAAGTAGAATTGATCTCCTTGAGTGGAAAGTGTTTCAAAAAGAAAAATGATGATAACATTTATGAAGCCTCACTATTGCATGATGATGGATATGAATTGGGAATTTTTTTGAAGAAGTATGTAATCAACATTGCCATGGTACACTTGGTCATGCAAATTCTACAAGTGTGTGTAGCATTGATGAAAATTTCATGGTGATGAGACAAAGGATTTTGTTGATCCAAGGAATACTCTTGAAAATGGTGGTATATCAGATGCAAATGCCAAAGTGAGTATGAATTTTAGTTGGAGAAATCATTCAAAAGCAGCTATAATGAAGAAATAAATGATGGCTTTTAGTTTGACAGTGAAGAAGGTAGCCCTGTTGATTGTTGCAGTAGTGTGAATGGAGAAGGAGATGTGTGCAAGAGGTTCATTGGATGAATCATTTCACGTATATGGTTATGAGGAGCGTGCATATGCTGATAATGATGAACAAGGAACTCCTATTTTGTTTGATTCTTTAACTTCTTCTACTTCTTTTTCTAAATTTGAAGTTATCACTGAATGTTTGCATGAGGATAGCATTGATGTAGTTGTACATGGAAGTGAAAATATAGTGACAAATATTGGTACAACTAATGAAACTTTTTACGATGAGTTTTCACTTGAAGAATGTTATTGTGTCAATCACATGGATGCATATGAGGATCTTTTTTCTGGATCTGCAACTCATAGTTTTCCTCAATAGCAGTGTGTTTTAGATTTTCATGTTGATGTAGTAGGAGGTAATATTGAGTATGATACTCCTAGCAATAGTGTTTTTGTTTTGAATACTCATAGTGAGGAATCTATTGTAGAGATAAATTTTGAGTCATCAGAGTGTGCGTCTGAGGTTTTCTTTTGTGACAATATGAAGGATGTTGATAACCTTTTTTTTGAACCTGAGTGCACTGCTTGTGTATGGGATGCTGACATTTTTTTTTAAATCCATGATTTGAATGTTGAAAATGGTATTATGGACGATGATAAGTATTATTCTTAGAAAATTGAGACATATGGTAATCAAAATCACCTATGATATTCAGTTGGATGAGTTACAAATGTGTGAGCATTCTTTGCTTAACACATAGGATGATTTCATACTGTTTCTAAAGAATGATATCTTTTTTGACCTTAACAATTATGAGGAAGTTAGTAAATGTGATAAGATTGTGTCTTCACAGAGTCTTGATCATTATCCTCATATGTTGTCACTTTCCACAGAATTAGAAAGTGAAATGAATGGTAGTGAAATGGCCTATTGTTGGCAACTCAAGGGAAAAGAACTAAGAGGGGGGGTGAATTAGTTGTCACCAAATCTCAGACTTATTCGACTTATTAACCTTAATTTCAGATTTGACCATTAATCATGAAAGCTTAAATGAACAACACATTAGAAGCACACATAACACCAATATTTTTTATGTGGAAACCTTGTTAGGGGAAAAACCATAGTGGAGGTCAATCCACAAGATTATACCTTGTTAAAAGTATAAGGAAATATAAATGGGGAATGCACATGCATTTAGGAACATTGCCTAGAGCTCACTACTCAAATACAACAAGGCTCACTTCCCAAGGAAGACACACTGTCTTACAGAAAGATTCAGATTAAAGCCATCTAGATTTGAACTGAGAAAATAACATCTGCTAATGCCTGGCTACAGTTCTGGTTAAGCACATGAATAATTCTTCACTCTCCTTCACTATTCTTCACTCTCTGCCCTACCTTCGAATGATTTGAACTTTATTCACACATAGGACTCATACACTTCGCATTCACACCCAAACACATTCCTTCAAATGATAAAACAATCACTCTTATATATCTGCAACAAGAAATTACATTGCTATAAGTTAGCCACAAAAAGATAATAAAATAATTACAAATAGTTGGCCCAAAAAAAATAAAGATTATTCATGTGAATCAACCAAGGTCATCCATAACATAGGGAAGGCTAAAAACATCTCCAACATGAAAATACTTCAATTAATTTCTCCTCAAAGATCCACAACACGCTTCAACACCTTGTCAGCCAAGAACATGAAAAACATGAGCATGCAAGAGAAAATCTCATATCATGAGCACACGATCAATGCAGACATGCCACAAAGATAGAGAATGAAATAGAAACATCCACAAGCATCATGAAACACTAGAGAAGCATTCGTAGCAACTGAGCTTACTGAAATCACAAAATATTCAATCAGGAACACTAACTGAAGTGACAGATAAACTGTTAGAATGAAAATAACCATAACTCGATCAACTCTTCATGCGGATCTTTGAAATTCAACTTGGATAAAATAGACATACTCAATAAAAACCCTTTATTCCACAACCTTAGAACAAAAACATACTGAACACACTGACAAAAAGAACTTCACTTCACCACTGACAACCTGTAGCACTTCTTATTCCAATTTTCTCAATATCCTCGACATATACAACTTCTAATGCAACAATGCTAATAGTGTTGAAATCAATGACAACCACATATCAGCAACACAACCACAAAATCCAACAATCTCCCCCTTTGGCATTGAAGGCAACACATGATGTGAAAAATACCATCAACACAACTATGCTTACTCTTCTCCCCACAAGGCTCTTCTCCCCGAATAATCAGTAGTTTGTTTTTCACATTGATCTTCTCCCCCTTTGACGTCAATGACAAAGATCTCCTCAATACAAGCTCTAAACTACATATCTGAACTTCTAAATATCTAAACATTTGACTAATCCCTTTGAGTAGTAGCCACCACAACATCAATCCACATCAAAATATGATCATGAAATGCACAGATTCACGCAATGCAATGCATCCTTAGTTTTGATTAGGAGGGGTAATCACCCCTAACTTCCCTCTGAGATACTCAAAAATATCCTTAGGCAATGACTTTGTAAAGATATCTACAATCTGCTCCTTAGTAGCCACATACTCCAATCTAACTTTCTTTTTACTTATCTTCTCTCTCAAAAAGTGAAATTTTATAGATATATGCTTGGTCTTTGAATGTAGCACCAGATTCTTTGAAATGTTAATAGCACTTGAGTTATCATAGAATATAACAATAGGCTCATCATACACAACTCTGATATCCTTCAACATCTATTTCATCCATAGTACTTGAGTACAATTATTAGTAGTAGAAAATTATTCTACCTCTCCAGTAGATAAAGAAATAACATTCTGGTTCTTACTCAACCATGAAATCTACTTCTTTCCCAAGAAAAATGCTCCACCACTAGTACTTTTCTTGTGATTCACATCTTCTGCCCAATTAGCATTAGTAAAGGAGCTCAAAGTAAGATCATCATCTTTAGGATACCATAGACCAAAATCAACTATCCCTTTCAAGTATTTGAAAATTCTCTTCACAACAGTCACATGAGATTCTATAGGATGAACTTGGAATCTACCAACAATACATACAACATTCATGATATCTGGCCTAGTTTGAGTCAAATAAAGCAATCCGCCAATCATTGATCTATATCTTGTCTGATTTTCCTTTGGAGAGTCATTATCAATTGTCAACTTGCATCCGATCACCATGAGTGTACCAATAGGCTTTGAATCTACCATACCAAATTTCTTCCACAATTCCTTCACATACTTGGACTGAGATATAAAAATCCCTTTATTTAACTGAGTAATTTTCAATCCCAAGAAAAATTTCATCTCTCAAATCATTGACATCTCAAATTCATTCTGCATCTCATTAGAAAAATTCATACACAAGCTATCATCTCCTTCAAATATGATATTATCAACAAAAATTTCCACAATCAAATCTTTATCATCATTCTTGAAATACAAATTACTATCAGTAGTACCTTTGTTAAATCCATGTTTCACCAAGTACTTATCCAATCTGGCATACCAAGCTCAAGGGGCTTGCTTAAGACCATACAATGTTTTCTTCAATTGACACACCATATCTTCCTGATCAGTCAACTAGAATCCATCAGGTTGCTCAACATATACCTCTTTTTCCAATTCACCATTTAGAAAAGCAGACTTGACATCCATTTGATAAACCTTGTAGTCTTTATAAGCAGCATAAGCAAGAAATAATCTCACAACTTCAATTCTAGAAACAAGGGCAAAGGTTTCTTTAAAATCAATACCTTCCATTTGAGAATATCCCTTACAAACCAATCTTGCTTTGTTTCTAACCACTTCACCTTGTTCATTCAGTTTGTTTCTAAAGAACCATTTAGTTCCAATTGCATTCTTATCCTTAGGTCTGAGAACAAGAATCCAGGTATTATTTTTCTCAATTTGTTGTAGTTCCTCTTTCATTACTTCAAACCAATGCTCATCTTTGCATGATTCATTCACATTGTTCGGCTCAGTCTTTGAAATCAAACTATATTCTTCTACAATTTTTATCCTAGTTTGGACACCTTTGTTCTTATCACCTATGATCTGATTATCTAAAGGATTCAATCTCACATACCTCAGAGTCTTCTTAGAATGTTCTTCAACTTTAGGCTCTTCTGATCTCTCTTTTGTTCTTCCATCAATTTCTCCTTCTTGATTTTCTTGATTCATCAAAAGGATTTGAACTTGACTTGTAGTCTGACCTTGCTTTCCTTTGCTTGTACTATCATTCTGATCATTAGAATCATATCCACAGGTTCTAGATAGTGCAGGTATATCTTCATCAACCTTAACATTTGCGCTTTCAACCATTTTCTTTAATTTTTTGTTGTAACACCGACAGACCTTACTTTTAGTAGCGTAACCTAGAAAGATTCCTTCATCACTCCTAGCATAAAAATTTCCTATATCTTCATCTCTTTTGATATAACACTTGATTCCAAAGATTTTGAAATATCTAACAGTAGGATTTTGACTAGTCCATAGTTCAAAAGGAGTCTTACCAATATCACCTTTGATTTGTGCCTTGTTAATTGTGTACACAACAGTACTCACAACTTCTCTCCAATAGATATGAGGCACATTTCCTTCTAACATCATGGTTCTAGCCACATCTAAAACTTTTATGTTCTTTCTTTCCACAACTCCATTATGTTGAGGGGTCCATAGTGCATATAACTATCTCTTTATTCCATGCTCTCCATAAAAAGAATTAAACACACTGGAAGTGTATTCACCACCTCTATCTAATCTGAGACATTTAATCTTCAAATTAGTCTATGTCTCAACCATAGCCTTTAAGATCTTGAACTTTTCTAGAGCTTCATATTTCTCCCTTATGAAAGTAGCCCACATCATCCTTGAATAATCATTAATAAGCAACATGAAGTATATGTAACCTTGCAAACTTCTAGTTCTAGTAGGACCACATAAATTAGTAAGCACAAGCTCCAATAATCCATTTGAATTTCTCTATTTACTTCGAAATGAAATTCTTGTTTGCTTTCCTAACTGACATTCTTTGCATATGGCATTAGTAGGTTTCATTAGCTTAGAAATATCTCTCACAACTTTAGTGGAACTTATCTTGACAATGTTATCAAAGTTAACATGACACATTCTTCTATGCCATAACCAACTCTCATCAACTTGAACAATCAAACAAATTTTACTATCAACATTCAGATGAAAGATATTACCTTCAACATACAAGACATCATCAGTGTTATGCTTACCATCAAGAGAAATGCATTCTCTTCCATAGATCACACCAATTGTGTTATCAGCAAATCTCATAAAACCATCATCATACTTCTCCAAATTCACAACCTTAATTTTATCTCTTGTCAAATGATGAGAACAACCATTGCCAATTACCCATTCATATTTCTCTTCAACTCGTGCAGCTAGGGATTTCTCCACATTTGAAAAACTAGTAGATTCAGTAGACATAGGATTATTTTCCTTGATAGCAATAAATATAAATTCATCTTCATTAGCAGAATAGTAACACTTCTTTTGAAATTTAGGCTTGTTAAATCTTGGCTTGGAAACTCTCTCAGGACACCTTGATGCAAAATGACCTATCTTATTGCAAGAGAAACATTTAATAGGAAACTTTCCCTTATACTTACCTTGTCCTCTGGATTCTCTTTTCACAATCAATGCTTCAAGTTCTTCAAGATCTATTTCTTCTTCATCCAACTATTTCATTTCATCATCATACTTGAATGTCTTTCTTGATGAACTTTCACCCAGATCATATCTCTATCTATCTCTTCTAGAATTAGTAGCCTTAAATGCAGATTCAACCTTAGGAAGGGAATCACCAAATTCACTCAACTCAAAGGCAGTAAGCTTACCAATCAACATATCTTTGGTAACATTTGTCACAGTTTAGAGTTCTTCAATAGCACTAGCCTTGAATTTGAAAGAATTAGGCAAAGATCTAAGCACTTTAGCAACAATCTTTGATTCATCTATCTTTCCACCGACACATCTTATACCACACACAAGTTCATTTACTCTTTACATGAAAGTAGTAACATTTTCATCATCACTCATTTTCAATTTTTCATATTTTCCTTTCAGAATTTGTAGCTTAGCAATCTTCACATTATCATCACCTTTATACAAGGTCTCTAACTTCTTCTAGATCTCATAAGTAGTTTTCAGATCCATCACATTTATCATCTCAGTATCAGTCAAAGCACTCAACAATGCCTCCTTAGCCCTAATATTATATTCAACATAAGTACTATTCAGAGGTATAACACACCTATTACATGAAATGCTCTAGTAGGGTTCACCAATGCATCTCATGTGGCATTCCATTCAAGCTTTCCACAAAGAGTACTTTGTTCCATCAAATCTAGGACTATCCTTCTTATAAGTCACCATCCCAGATCACCTGAAGCTGTTAAACTTGTTCCAAGGAACCACAAGCTCTGATACCAATTGTTAGCAACTCAAGGGCAGACAACTGAGAGGGGGGTGAATCAATATTCACCGAATCTTAGACTTATCCAACTTATTAACCTTAATTTTAGATCTGATCATTAATCATGAAAGCATAAATGAACAACACATCAAAAACACACATAACACCAATATTTTTTATGTGGAAACTCTGTTATGGGAAAAACCATGGTGGAGGTCAATCCACAAGATTATACCCTATTAAAAGTATAATAAATTATAAATGGGGAATGCACATGCATTTAGGCACACATGCTAGAGATCATTGCTCAAATACAAGGCTCACCACCCAAGGAAGACACACTGTCTTACAGAAAGATTCAGATTAAACCATTTGGATTTGAACTGAGAAAATAGCATCTTGTAATGCCAAGTTATAGTTCCGGTTAAGTACATGAACACTTCTTCAGTATCCTTCACTCTTCTTCACTCTTTGCTATGCCTTTGAATGATCTGAACTTTATTCGCACATAGGACTCATACACTTTGCATTCGCACCCACACTCATGCCTTCAAATGATAAAACAATCACTCTTATATATCCGCAACAAGAAATTATATCACTATAAGTCGGCCACAAAAAGATAATAAAATAATTACAAATAGTCGGCCCAAAACAAATAAACATTATTCATGTGAATCAACCAAGGTCATCCATAACATAGTGAAGACCAAAAACATCTCCAACATGAAAATACTTCAATTAATTTCTCCTCGAAGATCCACAACACGCTTCAACACCTTGTCGGCCAAGAACATGAAAAACATGAACACGCAAGAGAAAATATCGGATCACGAGCACAACGATCAATGCAGACATGCCACAAATATAGAGAATGAACTAGAAACATCCACAAGCATCATGAAACACTAGAGAAGCATCCACAACAACTGAACTTACTAAAAACATAGAATCTTTAATTAGGAACACTAACTGAAGTGACAAAAAAACTATCAGAATGAAAATCACCATAACTTGATCAACTCTTCATGTGGATCTCTGAAATTGAATGTGGATAAACTAGACATACTCAACAAGAAACCCTTTAGTCCACAACCTCATAACAACAACGTATTGAGAACATTGTCAGAAAGAACTTCACTTCACCACTTACTACCTATAGCATTTCTTATTCCAATTTCCTCAATATCCTCAACATATACAACTTCTAATGCAACAATGCTAATAGTGTTGACATCAATTACAACCACAACATCCAACACCTATGTCATTTGGTTGCCATGTGATAGTAAAGAAAAACAAGGTGCAAGTTATTACTTGTTCAAAGGTAGCTTGAAACTTGTATTTGCAAGAATGAAGTCACTCATGTTGTTGTGGTTTGACAAAGACAAGTATGGATTATAAGAGATCAACTCTTTTAATAGATTGGTGTTTGACAGAGGTAAGAATTGACTTCCGATTAAAAAAATTGAATAAAGACTATTTCCCAATGGTTTTGGAATTTGGTTTGCTCTCCCAGAGATCTAGAATCTTGCCATTCCTGCAAGGGGCATGTGTCCCTAGTCAGAGCTATTGATGGAAGTGCCCATGATGAAAAAGTTGATTTGCATACTCAAAACTGTACTTGAAAAATCTGCCCTAGTGACCTACTTTGGAGGGTCATAAATCAAAGCTAATTGATTTTCATATAAAATTATTTGGTGGGCATATTCATTTGACATATGTGAACATGTATGTTAAATTTCAGCTTCCCATGAGGATTTTTGATAGGGATCTGAAAAGCAAAGTTGTAGGGTTCTGAGACTATTTTGTTGTTTGCAAACTCTTAGTCTTCCAAAGTGGCCTCCTGTTCGAGTTGATAATTCACAGCTAGATGATCATTATGATGAATGGATTGGTTCCCTACATTCCCATTGAATTCATATGCTCCTTGGTCTATTTTCAAAGTCTCAGGATTTGGTTTGATATTTTTACAAGGTCAAAAGAAAATGCAGTTTGCTCTGTTTTTACATATGCATTTTAAGAATGTTTCAAGGTGGTTAGCTTTGACCCCTAATATCTGGTGAAGAATGTGGATTGAATAAAATATCTCTTGCACACATACTCAATGGACCTAAATGATCAATTTTTTCTAGTGGTAGTTTCCTAGGAGGTGACTTGATATTTTTCCAAGGAGGTGACTTGGTGAGCCCTAATTGGTTTTTGATAGGTGCAGTTGCAGAAAAGTATAACTAAGCCACTTTGGATATTAATATCTTGCACCCTAGGATGAATTTTTCCAAGCCATTTTATGCATTGAGTTTTTGGTTCAAATTTCTACATGCCTGCTCAATCTTAGGCCCCTAGGATGAGTTTTGATGAGTCATTTAATTGTCTTATGACTGCAACTTGGTCAAAATTGGTGGCTTTAGAAAATTTCAAATTTTCAATTTCTAAAGGCAACCCATTTATCATTTTGATCCAACACATCTTCAGCTCCATTCTTGTCAAAATTGGAGATCATCAGATGCATTATTTTAATGCATTTCAGTCACAACAAAGGCATCCGACATGCCAATTTACAAAGGAGGTCCTAGAAATCTTTTGACAATGCAAATTTTGAAGAAATGGATTTTTTCTAAATAATTGATAATGTCCCTACACAAATTTTCACGGCTCCAGGTTTCCTAGTTTTCCCACAGTGAATTTTCTCTATTTGGGTCGCAACTGAAATTAAAATTTCACTATTTCCTAAAATTTTAAAAGCAAATGTTTTAAAATATTTTAAATGTTTTAAATGCCTTCAAAAAGTGAAAAGCATCAAAGTAGGGCAGATTTCAATTTTTAATCTCTTAGAAAGTTAAAACATTATAAACTTTGCACGGGAAGCTTTCCCCGCTAGCCCGTGGAAATATTGATGCTGCTAGAGGAACTTCACCGGGCATTGGGGAAGACATGGGAATGATTTATGTAAGTGCCAAAGGTATTTATTATTGTGTGCAACTGTAATTTGGAGGATTTTGAAGCTGCTTAAGAGTTCTAAAAATTCATAGAAATTGAAAAGTGAATCACGTTTTTAAGCTTCCAGGCATTTTTTGGGGGTCCATTTGAGCTCGAAATTGTTGCTCCATGGTCTGAAATCATCCCCTAACCATTCCTAATGCTTTGGCATAGTTTTTAAGCATGTTCATAATATTTTTGGTTGCTGACAGCTGCAAAAACACTCTCTCATTCAGGAAAACGACCCCAGCTTGCATTTGCAGTCAAAATGTATCAAAATTGTTTGAGGAATTCTACACCGCCATGATTAAAGAGTTGTAGAATGAAGAAACTAGGTAAGAGGAGTTTGATCAAACGATCAACAAAAAATAAGTAGTGTGGATGAATTCCCACCCTCGCCTGCTAGCCCGTGTGAATGAAGGGTGACGTCATTTGAGAGTAGTGAGGGCATGGGGATTGGTATCTCCAAAGCAATATTTTAAGACTTTAAAAATATTTCATTTTTGTTGTTTTATGATTTCCATGCTAGCTCAAGTGATAAATGTTGTCGTAAAAAAAGAGCAATGGGAGAGCGAGCATTGGAAGGAAGGCCATGGTGGGCCCAAGTAAATATTTTAAAGTTTTTAAAATTTTAAAATATTGCTCGATGAATATTTTAAAAGGCTCCACCATGTAAAATGAGGATTTGAAATGCAAGCGAGGTAAAAGTAAAGGGCACGGGTAAAATTCTTGTTTGCCCGGTAATATAGTTTTGAAGCCCTCATCTTTTAAAATGAAAATTTTTAATATAAACATAAGGTGAAAAACAAAGGGCACGGGGAAAAAGATTTTGGTGCTGGTGAATAAATTAATGTATTCACTATTAAAAGGTGAAGTTTTTAAAATGTAAAGTACAAGGTGTGCCCAATAAAATTGTTGAAAGTTTTCACATAAAAATAATATTCTTTGTTGTAGTAAAGTTAAATATAATATGCATAGATGAAATATTTTATATTGCCAAGTAACAAAGTTGAAGGCCTCCATTATAAAGTTAGAAAACTTTATTTTTTGGAAGTGAACATGTAAAAGGCTGAGCAGAATAAAAGGATTTTCACAGGAAAGAAAAGTAAGTTTTCAACTTTTGGGTAAAGGCAGAGTGAAAGGTTTTCACGAGAAAAGGATTTTTCATAGTAAAGGTTATTTTCACTTGCTATGCAAAGGGCTTTCACATGAGGGTGAAAAATGGAAGAGGAGGTGAAATTTTTTTGCAAGCAAAGATATTTTTGAGCTGTGAGGATATTTTCAATGGAAGGGCATAATAAAGAAAGTCATCATTGTGGGGAATATTTTCTATTATAGGGCAAGTGAATGCAAGATGCATGAACGAAGGTGGAGATTGAAGTTTCTTGAGGAAGCAAGGGCAGTTATAGATCAGTGGAGAAGAATGTTTCTAGAGATGTGGTTGATGCTACCAAGGAGTTTTTCAGTAGTCAAAATTTTGTGAAGGATCTAAATTCCACTTTCATTGTTTTTGTCCCAAAGATTCTAGGTGCTTCTTCCTTTAATGAGTTTCATCCTATTATCCTTTGCAACTCTATTTACAAAATCTTCTCAAAGGTTTAGGAGTTAAGATTGTAGAGGGTTATTCCCTTGATTATCCCTCAACAACAATGTGGCTTTGTTTTTTGTAGACAAATCCTTGATCCTATCATCATGGTTCATGAAAATATCCATTCACTAATGGTTAATAAGAAGGCTAGTTTTTTGTTGAAACTAGATTTAGTGAAGGCTTATGCCCATGTGAGCTGACAATTGCTTGTAAAAGTCTTATCTACTTTTGGCTTCTCAAATAAATTCATGAAGTTGATAATGAGACTTATCTCGATGGTTTCCTTCTCTATGTTAGTGAATGGATCCCCCTCTTAGTTTTTTAGGAGCTCTCAAGGTGTGAGATAGGGTTACTCCATTTCACCCTTCCTTTTTATCATTTTGGCTGAAGTTCTTGGGAGAAATTTTCAAAAGTAGGTGTCTATTGGTGTTATTAATGTGCTTCATCTGAACTCTTCTCCTCCTTCTTCGTACCAATAGTTCATGGATGACACAATTATTCTTGGAGAGTCCTCAATGGTGGAAGCTAAAGCCATTAAATTGATTCTTCATAGTTATGAAGCTACCTCTGGCCAATTGGTGAGTCTCCCTAAAAACACTCTATTTTTTTGAATACCCCAAATAAAAGAAAGTAGAGAATTGCTAGTGTTCTTCAATGTGTTGTTGGGACTCTGCCCTCCACTTATTTGGGTCTATCACTTTGTGCAAATTCTATTCCTGACTCATTTTGGAATGGATTGATTGAAAAGTTTAACACTATGTTGTCAGACTAGAAAGGTTCCCTCCTTAGTCAAGCTTGAAAGTTGGTCTTGATCAAATCTACTTAGCAGAACCTCTCGGTGTATGTGTTAAGCCTTTTCCAGATCCTGTGGAAGTTGTGGGAAAATATTGAAAGCATTCAAAAATGGTTCTTATGATCTAGTGTGGAGGAAAAGAAATAGATGAGTCTTGTTTCATGGGAGGAGGTGTGTCGATCTAAAGCCCAAGTAGACTTAGGATTGAGGAAATTAAAGGTTTTTAATTCTACCCTCATGGCTAAATAGTTATGGTTTCTTCTAGATGGTGGTAAGGATTGGATGGGTATTCTTGCTTCTAAATACCTTTCAGGTGTTTATAAGTTTAGGGATTGTTTGAGGGATGATTTATTTCCTCCTTCAGGGTCTATCTTTTGGAATTCCTTGGTTAAGGTAAAAACTATTGTCTCTACTAGTCTTCTTTGGTCGATTGGTAATGGTAGAGACATTCTCTTCTGGGATGGCTGGTGGATTGGTCATGGTTTTTAATTCTACCCTCATGGCTAAATAGTTGTGGTTTCTTCTAATTGGTGGTAAGGATTAGATGGGTATTCTTACTTCTAAATACCTTTTAGTTGTTGATAAGTTTAGGGATTTTTTGAGGGATGATTTATTTCCTCCTTCGAGGTCTATCTTTTGGAGTTCCTTGGTCAAGGTAAAAAGTATTGTCTCTACTAGTCTTCTTTCATCGATTGGTAATGGTAGAGACATTCTCTTCTGGGATGACTGGTGGATTGGTCATGGTCCTCTTCGAGATGATGTCTAGGTGGCTCCTTTCAGGGATCTTTCTATTCAGAAATTTGGTGTTTTTGTTGTTGATTACATTGTGGATGGTGAGTGGAAAAGAATTCATGAGGATTTTAGGGAGTTGGATACTCTTTATGGTTTCCTTTCTTAGATTCATATCCCTTTTGTTCCTCAGAGGGATAAGGTGGTTTAGAGGCTCCTTCCACAAGGTTAGTTCTCAGTGGAATCTTCTTTTCATTATTTGAATAATGTTCTGGGCCAATGCCCCCCTTGGGCACTTGTTTGGTCATTGAATCTAATTCCATAGATCAATATGTTTTTTGGTTGTTAGTTTAGGATAAAATTTTGACTATTAACAATCTTTGGAAAAGAGGCTTCTCCATGCCTAATAGATGCTATCTTTGTGAGGAGGATGCAGAGGACTCCCACTATTTGTTTATTAGGTGTAGATATGCTCGGGAGGTGTGTTTCTTATGCTTAATCTCTGGAAGATGGAGTGGGTCTTCCCTTCTTCGATTATGGAGCTTTGGATCCAATGCCAAGCTCCTTCTTCCAATCCCTATTTATTTTTTCTCTTGTCCCTTATCCTTCCTCATCTTGTATGAGGTCTATAGAAGGAGAGGAATAACATAATTTTTAGGAATGTTGCACTTCCCTCAATTACCTTGTTTTTTAAGATCTGATCGACCATTAAGGAGAACTATTATCATGCGGGACCCTCAACCCCTCTCTTCGAACCCATGTGGTCTTTGGCTAACCTCTTTGATGGCGCCTTCACTAATAGTTCGAGCTTTTGGTGTAGTGGAAACCGGTTTGTGTTAACAAACTGGCGACTTTGCTAGGGAGGGGTTCGATTCTCGCCGGTGCTACTTACTCGCCTCATGGTCGTCTATGTCCAATACGGACCTCTTAGCTCGAGGGGGCTAAGCTGTTATCACGCGGGACCCTCAACCCCTCCCTTTAGACCCGTGTGGTCTCTGGCTAACCTCTTCGGTGGTGCCCTCACTGACAGTTCGAGCATTTGGTGTAGTGGCAACCGGTTTGTGTTAACAAGAACTTCATGCAAGTTGTGGTTAGTTCTATTTTTCCTAGTCATGTGGTAGTATCAGAGTATGATTTATGGGTGGTAGATTAGTGGAAGCTTAACTTTGATATTACCCAACCTTTGAAAAAAACCAAGTCTACTCGAGAAGGGGTGATATGGTAGTCGCCTCCTCTTAGGTGGTTTAAAGTCAACTTTGATGGTTTTGCTAAAGGTAATCTGGGACTTGTTGGCTATGAGGGAGTGCTAAGAGATCATAATGGTAAGTTATTTTTGGTGGTGGAACTCCCTTTGGGGATCCAAAATGATCACTATGTTGAAGCTGTTGGAACCTATCATGGTTTAAAATTGGCAAGGGAGAAGGGGGTTTCCAAATTTTGGTTGGAAGGGGGCTTGTTGAATATTATCAATTGCCTTAGGAAGCTCATTCCTCCTTCTTGGTCCATAGATAGAATTATATTTGATTCTCTTTCTTTTTTGAATAACTTTGAAGAAGTCTACATTTCCCATGTGTTTTGTGAGGCTAATGGTGTTGCAGACCTTTTGGCTAACCTTGGTGTGTCTTCGGCTAGGTCATGGGAGACTAATGACCATCTTCTTGTGGATCTTATTACATTGCTCAATATTGATAGTCCCTAAATATTTGAAGGGGGCTAAAAAATTTGGTAATCCTAAGGGATGGTTGTTTAATGATTACCCTCTAATGCTAATTATACATTTGATGGTCATCACTCTTAATGGAAATTGTGGGAGGATGAATTGTAATCTCAAGAGGGATTTGACCATAATTTTTATTTGTACCTCAAAATTTAGGTTCACACACTTTTTGGGTGTGATTTCCTCGTCATTTTTTAGAATTATGTGATGCTTTTGAAGATGGGGGGTGACAAATGCAAAATGGAGCCCTTTTCGTGTGTTGAAACTAAAGCTAATGGTGAAGTTTGGAAGATTTTGCAGAAAGGTGGGGTCACTCCTTTCATGGAGAAATTATATGGTTCTAATTCCAAGACCTCACAGGAGTTTGTGGAGGCTTGGCACAGTCAGGTGCTTAGTATGTTTGGAATTGATATCAGTGTGAATGAGGAGTTCATAGTTGAAGTTACAAGGCTATCGACTTAGGGGAGAAAATTCTTCAGAGAAAAAGCCACGTTTGGGGTGGCAAGAATGAACTCCTAAGGGGCAAAGAGAATGCAAAAATTATTAAACTCTAGTGTGGTGGCTTTGAATGAACCTCAATTAAACCAATCTAGGGAGATGTGGTTATGGCTCTTATGCAATACTTTACCTTGGATGGGAGATACTCAACTATCTATAGGCACCATTTTGTGCTACTGAACCATTTTCACCATGGTAAGTTGGTCTCCTTCTCGTTTTATCTTTTTTCTTCTCTAGAGAATGGGATTATGGATTATAGAAAGAATCTCAACAATCCATTTTTACATGAGGGATTGATTCTTTTAATTATGGAGCATATCAAAGCTAGATATGTAATTGCAACCCCTATTCCTAGTAAGGCCTACAAGGCCAAGAAGAAGGCTGAGTTGAAGGGGAAATGTTAGTTGGAGGAGGAGGAGTGTGATGGTGAGATGGAGTTTGGAGATGATTACCTAGCCAAGTCTGATGGATACTAGATGGATTTGGACTATGTTAACCCTTTAGTTTGGGTTAGGAAAATCTTCGTGAAGAATGTTAATCCCTTTTCCTTGTGTGTGAAGCACAAAATTATGGATGATTGTGAAGAGGCAGATTTGGAGGGGAAAGGAAGCGATAGGAAGGTTCCTAAATGGGGGCTGGTGAGTGCTATTTTTTCCCATGTTGTAGAGGAGAATTCACAGGAGGGTGTTAGGATTACTCAGGCTTGTGGGGTGGTAAAAAATTATATTGATGAGAAAATTCTAGACTATGGTGGGGATAGGAGGGTCCCAGCTGAAGGGGAGGCGAAGTCATAATTTTTTTTTGACTTAGAAGTGTCCCTTGTAGTGTTTTTTTTTGAAGGAAAAGGAAAAGAACAATTTGTCCCACCTAAAGAGGATCCTCTGATGAGCTCTCATTAGGGGAGGGGTCTGTATTGGGGCTCGTTGGATTTTAATCAAGCATTAGGTTTGGTGAAGGAAGGATTGGATGCCTTCTTTAACCTACTCATGTGGCTCATTCAAGAGGTTTGGGATCTTCATGGTAAGTATGATACTACTGCTAGTTCTAACATCTCCACTCTAAGAAGTTTTAGGGAGAAAGACTTTGTTTTTAGCACGGTTAGGTCATTGAACTCTAGTCTCGGCCTAGTGGTGGAGGATTTTGCTAAAATTAAAAGAGACCATGATACAAGGATTTATGCTTTAGAAAGGAACTCCTTGCAAATTCGTAATGATCTTAATTCCTTGATTAACCTCAGCAAGGATTCACTTGAGACCATGACTGAAGGATTGGTGATACTAAATGAGAAAGAAAAAGAATGGATTGGAAAGTCCCTCTTCACTAACCCTTCAAATTAGGTTGTGGGTGAGGACTCTAAGATGATGAAACATGCCACTAATTTGAGGATTGGACCAAATGTTTGTGCCTACTACAAAACAAAGAAAAGCATTGTGGTTCCTATGCAGGATGCTACAGAAATTGTGGAGATGCATGACAAGGTGATAACCAAGGATGTGGAAGTGGAAAGGATGTTAAAAGAGATTCTCTAGTTGATGTTTTTGTGTTCACCTTTTATCTATTTTTTTCTAATGTTTGGTTTATTGTGGTTTAATCAGCCTGTTGTTTTTTGGGGAAACTTTATTTCTTTATATTTTGTGTTGCCTTCCCTTTTGTATAGGGTTTCAGGAACCCTTCAAAATAATTTTTGCATTAAAAAACAAAGGCTTGATTCCTACGAAGGGCCATATGGTAAGGTGGAGGTAGTTTTGACTATGAAATCCTACCAAAAGGAGGTGAGTATTGTGTTTTGACCAAAACACTTGGAATTTTCTATAATAGTCTGAACTGCCCCTTACATGCACTCTTCTTATAAGCTCTATAGACTTGATCTTATTGAAATAAATATTTTTAATCTTCCAAATTTTCCATGTGAAATATTGCCTCCAAAGGCATAAATTACTAACATACACACCAAATATCAATATGTCAACAATAATGGATTGTAGTAGTTGAAATAGTCCCATTGAGCGTACCAAAAAATGTTGTCATCTAGGAATGTACCCTATGGATAATTCGTGAAGCAAACTCTCCTTACAACTGATATAATGGAAACACTCTTGGGTTGTGGGTGACCTATAAGATGGATTAATCTCCAAAGAGGTTTGGTTTCCCTATTACATCACTAATTCTACTATTATTCACATGGTAAATGGATATAAGCTAGAACTAAAATTAAACATAAAAACATTAAAGAGGTGATATAGTAGAAATTTAGTGACTTGTACTTTCTAAAGCATGCACAATATGATTAAAGAGGCTAATAGATGATGCACAACTCAAGTTTAAATATATGTGCATAAGTATTTCATAGTGAGGTTTCAATTTTATGATAATTTTTTAAAGGAATAACATTTATAGCTAATATTTAACATAAAAACTTAAAGAGAAACACAAACTATGACCTACAAACTAAGTTAGTACTAAATAAAATTCAAAAGAAAAGAGTCACACATTAAGGATAAATATATTCTCACAAGATAAAATCAATTATTTCACAACATACACAAAAATACAACCTTGAGTAGGTAAGAAATGACTTCCTTTATTGATCAAGAGGCATTATACGACAAAACAAATAGTATAGTAAAAATCTCAAAAAAACATTGTCCAAAGTTTGAATACTGGATCCTTATCCTTGATAAAAATGAAGTTACATTTTTTTAATTATGCTCATAGATTTTCCTTCAAAGGAAAAAAATGAGTCTACATGGTGCTGAGAAGAGAAATTCCTTGGATCTAATGAACACTTGATTACATGCTAGACTAAATGATAATTGGGAGCTTTTCACTAGCATGACATTTGTCACGAGTTGTTTCAATAGTCAAATATGAGGTATGTATGGCTGATTTTCACAACCAGGTGATAAAATAGAGATATTCTTCTTATGACACATTCATAACTAAATTTTTCCTATAATTGGTGTGAAAATGGCACATTATAGGCTCCAAATGGAAATTTGGTGTTTTTTTAGTGGTTTTATATTGACAAGGAACTAAATTAGGAGTTAGGAGTGTTCCTAGAACACCCAAAACCTTTAGTTCGTTTTTTATTTATCTTTATTTATCTTGTTCTCTTCTACTTTTGTCAAAATTTAGGCACCTCTCAAGAACTTCATTAGTAGTTTTGAGTGTTTTTGGAACACTCAAAACATGTGACTTATCTTTTTTATGCTTTCTCTTTTCTTAATCAAGCATTTGTTGAGAATTAGGAACTTCATCAGGGGTTTTGAGAGTTATTGGAAGTTCACCCAACTCTAAATTTTTCCTTTGATTATTTTTTGAAAAATCTTTATGTTGTGTCAAAGATTGGATAGCATCAAGAACCAACTCTTTGTTTGAATCTTCCCTTTATCAACAACAAGGGTGGTTCTAGGAATTATTGTTAGCGTCAATAATGATTTTGATAATCTTGTCAAGGGTCAACAATAGTTTTGGAACAAGTGGTAGTCATCAATTCACTTAAAACTTAGTCACTTAGAGAATTTTTTGGGTCATTGATCTAGGTGGCAAGGTAACACATGCTCAAAATGGAAAGAGGGAAGGAAGACATAATATTTTTAAAGTATGACACTTAGTTGTTTTCACAATGACCCATTGAGATTTTGGTGATCAACGGAATGAGATTTTTGTCACATGAAATTTCACATTGTTGAGCATAGGCTCATCATTCCATTGACACAATGGAAATTACCTCAAGGTGTGGTACCTTTCAAGTTGAGGTCGAGTCTCTAAAGAAGGATAGCTTCCTCTTCTGATCGAAGTGAAGATGTGTTAGTCCAACCAAACACAAGAAATCCTACCACTATCTTATTCTAATAAACTCATAGGGGAAAAGGGATAGAAGAAATGCATAAAAAGAAAAAGGGGAGGTAATACACTAAGACATAAATATGTTTCTTCCTCATTTAAACAAAAAAACATTAATTAATATAGCCCAAATGACTTACACAACTCTCTATTACAACATATGCAAATAAAAAAAGGGGTAAAAGGATCAATTTTCATTAAAATGAAGACCTAAAAGAAAATTTATAGTTTAAAAGTGGAAAACATGCATAATTATTCTAGATAAACTTGGGAAGAACCCTTCACAATGAACATAAGGTCCCCTTTTATACAAGAGAAGGACTCAAAAATCATGCACAAGAAAAAAAGAGACTGACACTCAACACCCACTCCATTGCATTGATTGCTACTAGAAACATGCATAGAAGGTAAAGATATCCCATGAAAATGATTATCTAGCATGAAAATCATGTTAGAATGGAAATCTACATGCAATAATTGAGCATGGGTACCACTAATCTTCTCCATAACAACAAACAAAGAATTAAATTTCATCTCCACTGCCTTAGAATCCAAGATTATATGTTTGAGAGTTGTTGGGTATTAATGGTGATTACAACTCAAAAAAACCCTTTCTAGAGTATTGTTAGACTTTGGATCTCAAAAGAACCACTTTTTTGAACATTAAATGGTCTAGAGCCCAAAGGAAAACATCTTTATCAGACATTGGGCATTGAGAGTGCTAAGGAATTCTTATTGAAAGGCTAGATGGAAGGACACAACGATCCCAAAAATCAAAGGAGAAACCTTGTCAGATGTCAGACATCGTGTGTATGGCATACCATATAACACTTTGCTGCATAAGATGACATGAATAATTTTTAATCCCTAAAAGACCACCTGCTGGGTGTTGGGTGTTGGGCCTGATGCTTGCTAGAATAAGGGAAGGAACTATGCCAAAAGATTTGAAGGTTGGTGGGGAGATTGGAAGACTATGGAAGAAAGAGAAATGTTGAGAATCACGAGTCTAAGAGAAGACTTACACTTTATCATAAAATACAATAATTAATAAGAGGGAGACTTGATTCTCAACATTCGAAGGTAAGACATCAAATTTTGTGGGTCAAGATGAAACCTTATTTCTTATCATAAAGATAAGAAAAAAATTACATAGAAGGATCGATTGATGAAAAATGGAAATGAGACATCAAGGATCAAGGATCCAGAGGAAGGCTTATCACTTAAGATGAAAAGATGGTGAGAGGTAAGGAAGAAGGTCAATCCTTGAAGTCTAAAAATTTAATACTTAGTCAAATTTTAAGGATTTCATCAGGACTTTAGTGATCAGGGGGAGGAAATAAGCCTTATAAAAGGGAAGTGATAAGAGTTAAGGGTTAAGTTCAATGGATGAAACCCAAAACACTTGGGAAAGTGATGAGGAAGAGGAAAAAGAGATGGGAGATTAGGAGTGATAGAGAAGGAATGCGGGTATGTAGGTAAGTGAAGTCCTAAAATTTTGAAACTTTGACACTTATCCAATTGGGATTTTTTATGGTATAATTCATGCAAGATGGCCTAAATAGGATCTCTCAAATCAATTTTTGTTATGGTTCATAAAAGGTGGCATAAAATTTCAATTTTTTTGCAACTTATGAAAGATGATTGCATGCTAATCATGGAATCCAGAGACCTTCTTAGTCTATTGGGTATAGAGTCAAAACGACAACCTAAAAAATTGGCCTTCCTCAAAAAACAAAACATGTGCAGGCCTAGACTTAGAGGAAAACAAAAGAATATAGGGACATACATTCCCTTAAGGAGAATGTAGGGTGTGAAACCACACTTCCTGGAAATAAGAAACTAAGTTAATATGTACATGGCTTTGACAAGATGCAAATTATAAAAAATTCCTATGTCAAATATAACTCTTTTAAAGGAGTTGATCTCCCTCAGACCATAGTTGTAATTTTTACCTTGGTGCAACCATTAAAAACCTCTACCTATATGCAAGGAGTTGCACACAATGCTTGCATCTGGAAGGATCACTTGACTATAAATATTGTCACTATAGGGGAGCCATATAATGTGTCAAATTCATCTGACACTAGTGCCTCAAGTGAACACAAAATAGCAAAGGTGAAGTTTTCTAAAAATAAGTCAACAACTAGGGGAAATTGCTTGCGAAGGAAAGAGAATTCTCCTCACACAAGGGTGAGACACTATCATAACTGTTGACCTTGCTAGGACATGAACTAAATATGCCAAGATTTCTTGTTGATCTACACTAGGAAGACCCTCCTCATGCACTTCAAATGAAAATCTTTGAATCTCTAGCATACTATGAAATTGAGGAACGAGAGAATTGTTATCCTAATAAATGTGTGGTTGCTCAATGGTGATATTTTTAGTATGTTGGTTCCATGTGAAACATTATAACACAAGCACATTATCCACAATTCAAAATTTACATCTTCATATTGAATGCAAACCTCATATTTAACATTTTTATATTCAAGGATAGTAGAGAGCCAACATGCATCATAATTACATGCATTGATGTACTCATCATCAACACATACCTTAGGTTTGTTAGACACTTCAAGTGAAGAACTAAATTCTTGAGATTGTTTCTCTATGTTTATTTCATCTTCTTGATGACTAGTTGCAGCAAAATCAAAATCTTTGCATGATGTGACCACCATATACTCTACTACCACAACTTCACATATATGTTGCTCACAATTTTCCTTCTCAAGGGATGATGGTTTGATATCCAAGCTTGAAACAAATACCTCCAAATCATCTCAAAAGAGGCTCTCCTCATCCATAGAACTGTAGATATCAACTAATTGGGTACCCTCATCTTCCACTTCAAAGGGTAAGAAGGCCTGTTGCTCCAAGGCATTGGAGTCATCATCATTTATCAAGTTGGACCCATGTTTTTTTGAGGCTTCTAATAATGTAAGAATGCGTAGGCTCTCCTCCTCATTTTCAATAAAACAAGGAAGCTCATCAAAAGAGAAATTCAAATCCTCCTCTTCATCATTCTTCCTCACTTGTTTAGTTTCTTGTTGCTACAACCTACCATCTTCATATTTTTCTTGTAGTAGGTCACTACACTAAATAATTGGAGCATATGAAGGGTCATCAACAATAGTTTCTTCTCTCTTAGCCCAAAACATCTCCCTCATTTTCTCTTTTGACTAGCTGGTATCGCAAATAATAGGTCCACCTTTGTAAAGTGAAATAGTAGCTTAAGCATAGAAAAATGATCAGAAATCCTTTGAAAAGATTATTGGGGTTCTAGAAGGGGCCTTTCATCAGGAAAAAAGGTTAAGCCTCCCTAGGAATAGATGCTTGTGAAGGGTGAAGGATTTGAAAACTTGGAATATCCAACATGGAAGATTTTATTGATGGTCCAAGAGGTTTAATGGAAGTTTCAAGAGGCTTTTCTTTCTTGAAACTTATAAATTTTTACTTAAAAAATTCCTCTTTAGCATGTTGGTCTAGGGTTGTAAGAGGTGTCTTCCTAAAACTAGGAACACAAGGGGTTGGCAAAGCCTCTAGTCTTTGTTCTTGAGAAAGCACAAGATTCATTAGCTCTTCCTTAGCAACATTCTACTTTGCAATAAACTTATCTTGTTGTCTTCTTTAGATCTACACCTATTGTTCGGATCTCAAAATGGAGAAAAAGTAAAACCCTAGCATTTTACTCTTAGGATTTAACACTTTTTCAAATGTTTCATTGAGAGGATTTGAGGTAATGGTGGTTTGATAGATTTGGACAAGGTATAAGACTAAATTACAACCTAAAAGGTCAATCAAATTTCCCTTGACCAACCTTAGAATGGATCTTGGAATTATATGCAATGATTTGACTAGGCTAATGATGTAAATACAACAGATACAAAAAGTTACAGACAAATTCAGACTATAGAAATAGACTGAGCGGAGTATTGTGCACCTGGCATGTGAATTTGGGGCTGAAAGTAGAGGATTAAGTCACCTAGGGAAACTATATACTAGTTGAGTAGCTTCATATCTATTTTCATAATGCTATGGAGTCAGATCAAAGCCTTCTATTTCCACTTGTCACACTATCAGATCGCTATTGGATATGTTGTAACTGATTTTTTTATTTATGTTTAAGGTGTAGGGTTTTGAATGCAATAATAAATAATTGACCTTCAAACTTCTCCCAATCTTCTTCAGATCTAAAACTTGCACATTCAAAGAGAGATGAAAAGTTGTGTCATATAGGGGCTCGCCTTAGTCAAACCCCTTGTTGGTGTTTCCACCTCCACAATGTCAATGTCGATGAAAGATAGATAAATGATAAAGGAATGATAAATCAACAATGACCTACAATTCACCACTTCAAAAATGGATTCCTTGAAGGATTGAAGTCATACAAATCTCCTCAAGGCTTGATTGTTGTTTTCTTGATTTGATTGAAGACCTACAATGGTTAGATATCATAAGCAATATGATAACATAAACAAGAAGAAACTCACATACACTTTGACATGATGCTTTGATATTGAATTTATACAATGAATATCTAAAATGTTTCTCTTCACTTGCTTGATAATGCTCTTGATCATGATTTCTTCAATAATTTCCAATTCATTTTCAAATGGTGAAAAAACTAGGTATTTATAGATGTTTAATCTAATTTCTCAAAATTTAAATCTTGATAGCCAATATTGGACATTTGAAATTAAAATATTAAAATGCCACCTCTGACATATTCAATTTTGGAGGAAAAATATGGGGACTAAGTTGCTTAAGGTGACTTAATCTTGGACCTATTTTACAAATTTCAAAGTGTCAAGAGAAAAATAGTAAATGTAGGCATTAGTTTTCCACATGGGTTTTCTTGATAATTGTCCAAATGGGCTATAGAATGCATAATTTAAGAAATTAGGTGTACATTTAGGTGCAATCACTTAGAGGGTAGAAAAAAATAGTGTGAAATTATCAAGGGTGAAAATTTATGATGCTACATTTAGCCCCCAATTTAGTCAGAGTATGAACTTACACTCATACTCATAGTAGAGTAGAAAAATATGTTAAGAGGGTTCTGATTGTCTAAATGTTGAAGATAAAGGATGACAATGAATCTAGTGGGAGTGAACAAGCCCATAAGATTCAAGATCCCATGGAAAACCAACATAAGAACAAAGGAACAAACACGTGTATGTAATATATAAATACAACATACACAAACACACATGAAAAATACATAACATGATACACTAAAAAATACACAATACAAACATGATAAAAATATAAGAACACAAAAATGAAAGAAAACATAGGTTAGTACTAAAGAGATTCAAGTCAGTAAGGAAAAGAGTGTTGCATAGATAGTTGTCATTGCACCAAAAGATCAACCTATTAATGCCCAATACAAATTCTAGAGTTATTGGATCTACGGGAGGTGGTTTAGCCATGTCACGAACCCAAGCATTGCACTTCACAACACAAGGAGACCAAGGGTGCACACCTTGCAACAATCCCCCCAACGCAAGTGGGGATAAAACTCATGACCCAGGCTCTGATACCAATTGTTGAAATGCACAAGACAAATAAGAGGGGGGTAATTTAGTTTTAGCTTAAAACTTAAAAAACCTTATTACCATTCAGATCCACATTCATTCATTAAAACCTTAATCTATTATGATGATTTAACCTGAAAAGAAAATAATAGAAATTGAAACAAATTTAACACCATGCACAAGAGAACACTAGACTTACGTGTAAAACCCAAGGAGGGAAAAAACATGGTGAGGATTAGCTCACAATAGTAGGAATTGTAAAGCTAGTTACAAAGGCTCATTGCTAGTAGGGGCACATTGCCTTGAAAAGCTCACAGCCAAGGCTCACTACTGGAATAGAAAAAGAAGATAGAGAAGAAATGTTACATAGAGAACATGATCTCAATGCAATAGAGAATCCACCACAATAACTCCAACACCTTTGCAGTCTATTTGAATGATTGCAAAAACCTTCTACTCACTGCATCCAATAATCCAACACTTGAAAGCTTGCACTTCTCTTCACAATTTTGCACCTTACAATTCTAAAATTTTCATCATTCACGTCACAAACTTCACATACTTCACACACCTCATCCCTCAACAACTCCACTCATATTTATATCTACTTCAACCATGAAACCTTTCTCCAAGGTTGGCTATAAACCTCAAACACACAAATTCAAATTAGGTTGGTGCAAAAACACTTCTATGGTGGATAGAAGTGAATGCAGACCACATCAAAACTTAATTGGGACCAAATCAATAATGCCACTAAACCACATGCTAATAGAAACAATATTTATCCTTCGCATGTAAACAACATTAATATTTTAAGTACATGCTTCCTCAAACCCAAGGATGACTTGTGAACCACACACCACACTTGAAAATGATCTAGAATATTCCTCAAACATCTTGAAATCCAATAAAATCCTTTGCAACAACTTCCACTTGAAGAATGTACAAACCCAGTACACTCAAACTACTCTTCCATACATTGTTACTTGAAAAAATATCTTCCAAAGAACCAAACCTCAAATATTCTTGAATGAGGTAAAATACCAACACCATCAACACACTTTTGAAATTGTAAGACTTGAAGCATAACTATGAAGAAACAAGGAGAAAAAATATGTCTCCCAAAAATATTTGCAATGCATAGTCACACACTGGTGAACACAACTTTTATTGAATGACAATCTAGCATACCATCTCTTGAATATAATACCTCTAAACACCTCTCACCAACATATCCAAATATCACAGGTAGAGCTTCAAGCTAGAATAATTGTTGAGCAAAACAAAACATCTCTTTTTAACCAAGAACAACACTGTAACACATTGTTTCCTTTTTTTGTCAAATTTTCTCAAAATCACTTGAAAACCAAGCACTAGAGACACATCCACACCATCTTCAAAATTAATACATCCATAGATAGAATCTTATCAAAGCAACACTAGAGGTTAACACCAATAACTTAACTGATGACAACATAATGCAACAAATCAAAGCACAAACAACACAACACCAACTATTCAACTTTAACACCAACTACTCATACTTGCAATAAAGAGAACTCAATCTTCAATTTTTTTTGAAATACCAAACATCATCTGTCAAATGAATGTTAGAAAAAGTAATTCTCTCATTAGGACTAGAAACTTGCATTATGCCTCATCACTCATGAGCTACATAGATCTACTAGGTAGAAAGTTGTGTTATGCTAGGTTTCCATGCAATATGATGGGTTCCACAATTCTAGCAAGTTGTGTTATGCTAGAAACTCATGAAACACATAGCTCTACTTTCAAGAAAGTTGTTTTATGCTCGGTGGCCATGTTAAAAAGGGGTGCTCAAGTCCATGACCTAACAAGTTGCATTATGTTGAATCCATGATCTATCTTGCCAAATCCTCGCCTAAGAAGGTCCAAAAACTTTCCTAAGAAGAAACATAAATGAAAAACTTAGCAAAGGTTTAAAAAATTTCCTAAGAAGGTGCATAGACTCAACTTAGGTGCAAAACCTCACCTAACAAGGTGCATAAATGACAAATACAAACCTCTATGGGTGTTATAAATAACACCACCACCAAATGTTTTTCTGAAATGAAAAAGGGACATTGCTGAATACCTGAAGGGTCACACCTTAGGGAATATCATGCTTGGCATCACCACTAAGAGAGGAGAAATTGTGGAACAAAAGATCACACTTTAGGGAATACTATTTGTAGATATAACACCAAAGGGAACATCCTATGCCAAGAGAAGTCACATAGAGGATTCCAAGCCTAATATTACCACAAAGGAGACAGATTGGATAGATTGAGAAGGCCACACTTTCATTAATATGTATGCTATCATCACTAAAAGGGTCCATTATTTATGCGAACAATAAGCAGGGGACTATATACCCACCCCTTTAAAATGTTAGTGTACTTTCTACACTTATATTCTAAGATACAAAGTGATCCCTTGTTAGAAGTAAAGCCCCTAACACAAGGCTACCTAACTACTTTCCCCGAAGTGTAGGGACAAAGATGAGCCCAAAATGGATGATGACATGTTTCCCTTGCAAGGTAAAATATGCTTACATAAAACTTAATTTTATACCTCCATGCATGGTAGTGATTATTGTGTGATACTGCAACTACCACATGGCAAGGAGCATAAATTGATGCTATTTGTCTTGGGAGAATATTGCATGATTAAGTGAAGTTTTTTTTTATGTTTTCATTATTTTTGAAGGAAAATAACCAAGACCTCTTTTTTTTTTTTGTGTTGTGATCTCTAAGGGGAGACATATACCCTATTATTTTACACCACATTCTTTTCCATTATAGCCAAGTTATTTAAAAATTTGATAGCCTCTTCTATAAATAGCTTCCATTTCTTTATAAGAAGATATTTTTTCATAACCACTTTCATCATATGTAGATGTGCAATTTGTGTTTTCATCATTTTTGGCAGTTATCAAATTAGATGTTCTTAATGATTCACCAATGGGTTATGTGGATATTACCACAACCTATTTTTCTATTTTTGATTTTGATGGTGAAATCTTAAATATTCCCCCATGAATGTAGGTTTGAAATCTAATGACCCCCAACCATCATATAATAGGTTTATTATAGATGAAAAACACTCATATTTGTCTTTAATTTTGTTGGGTTTATACTTTGTAATTCCTTTAACAATTACAAAATGGTAGTTTTAGCCAAAGATATGATGAGAAATTAATCTATCCTCTCATAAAAGAGAGTCTCCCTTCTTATTTCTCACTAAAACAACTAGTAATTAAACTATGCTTATGTACACTACAACTATCCATTAGGTTGTTTCCATCATCATATTCTCTTCTTTTAGAATATATGTTTCCTTTTTCAAGATTACAATAGTATTCCCTTCATGTTTACCACATGCAAAAAACTACAAAACACTAGTTGGAGAAATAATGACCAATATTTGATTCAGTTAGATGTAAGAATATCTAGAATGATACCAGTAAGTGATGATTCAAATGGTAACAAGTGTAGCACATTACAACTCAAAGACTATAAACAAACAACACCAAAAGATCCACAAGAACATAGCCAATAATCACAACTCATAGACTTCAAGTTATTAACCAAATTCATGCACAAGAACATAAATCTCCAAACACAATATTGTTCTCAAAGTCTGTCAATATCAAATTTGAATTCCCTTCACCAATAAAATATTTCGCCACTTTAATAAACCAATTTGAAAATAATGTGATAAGAGAGATGCAAGAACAATCTTACACACAACAAATATGCTCCAAAACAAAGGTTGGAGGAAAATCAACTTGTTTTATTGATTAATTTCAATATGCACATTTAACACAAAGATTAGAGTATGCTCTCTCAAAATGGTAGCATTTTGCTTCAAAAGATCAAAGGTCTATTACAAAAGAAACTCACTCATATATATAGAAAAAGAATTCTATGTTCTTACATGTAATTACATCTTAGAAAAAGACATGTAAAATGTTGAAAAAATAATTAAATAATGCATGAAAAATACTAAAAAGTGAACTAAGGGAAAAATAAGGCACGTTCAGCCTTCTATGTCCTTTTTCTCCAAGAAATCCTCATACTTCTTCACGATTGCTTGAACTTCTTCATTATTAGGACCTAAAATATGCTTGGAGATAGCAAGAACTCTTGTGATTGAATCCTTCATAGTGTTGCAAGCTTTCTCATGCCTTTCTAAATACACCTTGAGGTTATCTAGGGTTAATTGAATATCCATCAACATGTCCATCAAAGCCACTAAGAAGGATTAATCTTCAAATTCTTTCTAGATCATGGATGTAAATTATTGAAAAGCTTCATTAGAGGAAAGGAATTTTTGATTATCATCAAGTTATGCAAGAGCATTGTGCTCCTACCCCCTTTGGCCGACATTGTTCCATTGTCGAAAGAACTTGGCTTATCGATAGGAGGTTTTCACCCATTCCAACGATGAAATGATGGGTTGGAAAATTGGAGTTCATCGGCGTGAGGTCTAAATTTCAGCAAGACCATGTTACATACCCCAACGATGGTCTGATGGTAGTTGTTGTCAGTGGGACCATTGCTTGTCACTAGGACTTGGTTAGTAGTCCCCACGATGGCCCGATAACTTGTGAGTTCGGTGGTATATCAACATGACTAGAGTGTTTCAGTGTGACATTGGAAGAAGTCCCTCTGACGGGCCAATAACCAATGATTGGTGGGAGATGCATTGAGGTCCCAATGATACAATGATGATGAAGAGGATGACCATGGTGGGACCCAATCGTGATGACATGGGAGACAATGAAGATGAGCAGACACATGGTGTGATGGGATTGGGTAATCCAAATCCTTGTTGTGGATTACAATGCATGACAGGGCGATGAGGTGGACAAGGATCAACAGGAGTTCTTTTCATCAGTGATACCTTCTAGGATGTCTCAATAATAGAGCAATGGATAAAACATTCATGAGAAGCAGGTGTATCAGTGGAAGGTGATTTTTGGTCTCACCGACAGGCTGATGGTGGACTATCATGAGCAATACAATTGGGATGTTGGTCAATAGTGGTGGAGAGTGGTGAGTTGGATCACAATCCATGGAAATATGATATTAGTGTATTTCACATCATCATTATGAAATACGATTTCATTAGATGACTGGATGAAGCTATAGACAATGAGGTAACTGCATGGTAGTTGACCTAGAGAATTAGAACAATAAATGAAGTTGAAGGAATGCAAGCACGGTGGATTAGAGGAGAGTTGGAAGCAAGGCCCATAGGAAGAAGATTAGTGGAGTTGGTGAAGAGAAGCTAGCAGAGAGCGAGGTGGTAGATCATGTGGAACAGGGGATTTCTTGTAGATGTAATCTCTGAATTTAATATATGTTCCAAATGAATAAAAGTGAATTGTTGACCTATGTTATGTCAATATTTCTGTGTGTGATTTGTGACTTTACTACAATATTGTGACATCCTTATAAGGCCCTCTGGTCTTAACTATGTCAAGTGGTATTAGAGCAGGAGATCGTTGGCATGGGAGAAGTATGTGAAGAAGGTCAGTGAGAGGAAGCTTTTTATTGTCTCAGAAAGAAACCCTAGAGAGATTTTGTTGTACAAAAGGATTATGTAACTGTAGAGGATTGAGTTCTAGAAGAGATTGTTGTAGGTGAGAAGTGACTTGCAACTATAGAGGGCTTGAATCCTAAAGATATTTGTTACAAGAAGGACTTGTAATTGTAGGTGATGGATGCCCTAATCGAGAAGAAATAAATTGTTACAAGGAAGACTTGTAATTGTAGAGGAACTTGCAAGTTCTTGAAGATGTCTTTAAATAAGAGGACGAGATAAGCCATGAAAATACCAATGATAACCCCATTATGGGAAGAGTATTGTGAAAAGGTGAGAGGAAAGAAGTTGATTGTAGAGCTGAAAAATATTGAAGTGAAATTAGATGCCCTTAAGGAAAGCTTGGGAATGAAGAATGAAGAGAGAGAAGAGATAGCAACTGAGGTTGCAAGAATTGAAAATATTTGGAGCCCTTTGATGGAAGGGGCATGGGAGGAAGAAAATAAAGGGGTAGCCTACACAAGTGGATAAAATGCTAAGCCACAGGTTGTAGCGATGGCCTATGAATGGAGTGATTTGTGTGAAGTGGAAGAAAGGTGTTCACATGTTGAAATAGTGAACATAGATAGTCCCAAGTTCGATGAAGGGGTTGATGAAGACAAAGAGATGAAACACTGTGGAGAGAAGAGATGAGGATAATCCAAAGTTATTTGGATGTTGAAGGTGAAAATTTGATGAAGCAGTTCAGAATTTTTTTGCACCAGGAGGAGATGGTGATGAAGTCTTTTGAGGCTTGTGATTTTGACAACTCTTTTCATAGTGTTGTGTTTGGAGGGAATAGAGAGGCTTCAGTAGCATGTCAAATCAATGGCATCAAAGAAGAATTCCTCACACAAGAGGATCAGAAGGGAAAAACAAGATAGGAAGTTATAGTGGAGTCATGTCTTTGTGAAGGAATAAAGGAAGAGAGGTTGCAAGAGAGTCCTTTCGAGGACCTACTGATGAGTGGAGAGATGTTTAGGGCATCAGTGTGGTCCAAGAAAATTCATCAGGTTGGTATGACAAGAGAGGAAGTTGTAGAGGATAAAATGGGTGAAGATGTTGTTCCAGCATTCAAGAACACAAATTGGGGATTTGGAGATAATAAAGATAATTGGAGGAGGAAGTATGTACAAAAAGAGAGAAGTTGGAAAGTGTAGATAATGAAACTTCAGAGATGACAGTGCAAGTATGGAAGTGCAGAATCAAGAAAATGGAAGATGATGAAAAAGAAACCGAATCTACAAGTTGATGTTGTGGATGCATGCACAAGAGCACATGGATTTTAATCACCTTAGGAGTTTGATGTAGGAGCATCACACTCCTACCCCCCTTTGGTTGGCATTGTTCCCTTGTCAATAGAACTTGGCTTATCAGTAGGAGGTTTTCACCCATTCCAATGATGAAATGATGGGTTGGCGAATTGGGTTTCATTAGCATGAGGTCTGAATTTTGAAGGGATCATGTTACATGTCCTAGTGATGGTTCGATGGTGGTCCCATTTCTTGTCACTAGAACTTGGTTGGTAGCCCCATGATGGCCCCACAACTTGTGAGTTTGATAGTATATTGGCATAACTAGAGTGTTTCGATGTGATATTGGAGGAGGTCCTTTTGATGGGCTGATAAACGATGATCAGTGAGACATGATTGATCAATGGGAGATGCATTGAGGTCCTAGCAATACAACAATGACAAAGAGGATGACCATGGTGGGACCAAGTCGTGATGACATGGGAGACAATGAAGATGAGCAGATGCATGGCATGATGGAATTGGGTAATTCACATCCTTGTTGTGGATTATGATGCATGATGTGGTAATGAGGTGGACAAGGATCGATAGGAGTTCTTTTCATTGGTGAGACCTTTTGGGATTTCTAAATGATGGAGCGATGGATAGAACATCAACAAGAAGTAAGCGTATCAACAAAATGTGATTTTTGGTCTCACTGATAAGGCAATAGTGGACTAGCATGAGTGGTATGATTGATATGTTGGTCAATGGCAGTGGAGAATGACGAGTTAGGTCACGACCCGTGGAAAAATGATATTGGTGTATTTTACATCGTCGTTATGAAATATGATTTCATTGGATGATTGGATGAAGCTATAGATAGCGAGGTAACTGCATGATAGCCAACCTGGAGAATTAGAATAATATATGAAGTTGAAGGAATGCAAGCACTGTGGAATAGATGAGAGTTGGAAGAAAGGCCCATAGGAAGAAGAGTAATGGAGTTTGCAAAGAGAAGCTAGCAAGAAGGAGAACTGGTAGAGAAGCCAACAGAGAGCGAGGTGGTAGCTTGTGTGGAACAAGGGATTTTTTGTAGATGTAATCTCTGAATGTAATATCTATTCCAAATGGATAAAAGTGAATTGTTGACCTGTGTTATGTAAATCTATGTGTGTGTGATCTGTGATTTTGCTGCGAGATTGTGACAACCTGATAAGGTCCTCTGGTCTCGACTGTGTCATCAAGTAACTTACAAGGAAACTCTTCAATTTTGTGGACAAGATGAAAATCATTGTCTTCACTAACTTCTCAAACATCTTGCAAGTATTTGATCAATTCTTTGATGATATTGATCTTATGTATCATTTTTTTCTATACCTCAACAAATATATCTCTATTGGGAATTATCCCAATTTCCACCTATGCATCAAGCTTGAGTTTCTTCATCTTAATCCAAGCTGCTAAACTGCTTTTTATTTCTTGATACTCTTTGAAAAATGTATCAATACTTTTATGCAAATATGATCACATGCTCTCTGTATTCCCCATTCATTCTACAAAATATCTCAAAAGTTGTGTTCCCTATGCTATCATTTTGTTCAAAAACTCGTTAACTACTTTACCTCTTGAATGCACCTTTCCAACCTTTCGAATAATTGGATCTTCAAGGCTCATGGCTATTGGCTCTACTGACTCTTAATATTGGGTAATCTTTTGGAGCACCGAAGTTAGCTACTCTACTTTTTCCTTGTATTGATCTTTAACCTTCTTCCCTTCATTAAATTTCTCAATGAGATAATTCAATGTAGAATATACATCTATCAAGTGGCACTTTCATGAGTTACCTTTCCTAACTCAACTCTTGTAATGAAATATTCAAAAATACCCACTTCATCAATAGACCTATTAGGAGGAGGTTGTGCTACCTCTACATTCTAGTATCGTACATTATCCACCAGCAACTTGGAAAGAGTCTTTGCTTTCTTCTTGGATTTTGTCTCTATAGGTGCCAACTGCCCAAAGTCAAAGCTTTCTGGAGAGATGGCTTTCTTCTTCCTTTTTGGTGTCTAGGATGAAGCTAAGGGGGAAGTGGAGAAGAACTTCCTTCTAGACCAGCAGTCATAGCTTGTGTTGATGTAGTTGCACTCACAAAATTTGTTATTACAATTGGTGAAGTAATAGTCAAAATTGCATCAAGAATTTCCATACTTATAACTTGAGCAAACTTAGTCATAAATTATTCTAAATCATATTGAGAAGTTATGTCAAAAGAAGGTGATGAAAAAATTAGAAAAGAGGTGGGAGACCCCAAAAAAAATTCCAAACCATTTTTAGGACTATCAAAAATTGACCTAAAAGATGGGGATGAATGAATTGATTGGAAAAACATGGTAGAAGGAATACTAACTGTGATAGTAGGAATGACAACAATGGCAGGAATGACAGCAGTGGCAGGAGTGATAGTAGGAGCTGGTGAAGGTTGTTCAATAGAAGCAATGGGAGGAATGGGGGTAGACATAGTAGTAACAGGTGGATCCTATGGGATATTCTCATGAGATACTCATTCTTTCACATTTTTTCCTCCTCTTCTTTCCATTCTTCCTGAACTAATTCCTCTTTTGTGCCTATAGACAGACCTTTAGTTTTTGAATTTTTCCCACTTTTACAATGAATTTAATCTTGGGTTTGGAAGCCTTGCTTGAGCTAAGAACATCTCCTTTTATTTTCATCCTTAGCTCAGATTTCCTACCTACTTTTCCTTAGGTTCCTCCCCCTCTGATCCAATGCTAAAAGGTTTCAATCGTATCACTTTTTCTTCTAGCCATACATTTTTGTTAGCCAGGATAGGTTCAAATCTTTCTCTAATTGATGCAATCTCCTTTTTGGACCATTGAATTAAAGGTAGAGGGGAACTTGCTACATTATTCCTCTCATAAGCTAGATCATGGATGTCCTCATCATCCTCCATGTCCTTTGGAACATCAACCAGATCAATAATTTTAATTTGCTCTAGGTTCAACCTGCAATAGTCCAACTTTCTTATCTCCTCCATTCTATAATCTACCCACACATATTCAATCCTATATAAGTGAGTGTAGGCCTTCTTAATTTTATATTTCTTTCCTTGATAATCAAAATCAAGCCTCTTTTTTTGTGTCTTCATGGTGACCAATTGCATCTTAGACTCTACAGCTTTAGCTTTTTGGGATGTCAAGATAGAATACCTACCAATTGTGAGGGGAAACCTAAAGATTGGTTCTTGAGACTCCATCTAGTTGATGAGAACTATCATAATATGCTTGTAAAGCTCCATTAGAACAATCTTGTCACTAGGGTAACTTGGAAGCACGTAGGGATAACTCATGAAGCAACCAACTCTTAAGTTGGTGAATATAGGAAATTTCAAATACAAGCAACCATATTTGTTGACCACTACCCATGCTTCATCAGAAACTCTTTTATTTTCAAGTTGAGGATCGAACATACCTAGGAAATGAGTGAAAAAAGCATCATTAACTCTTCTAAAATAATGAATACTTCCATCAAGAGTTATCTGGGGATAGTACTTATATACTAGAGTTACCCTTTGTTTCCCTCTGATATTAACCCTGGAAAATTCCTCATTACAACTGTAGTATACACCAAGTATGATGTCATATAGAACTTTAGTGAAGTGTGCACCTTGATCAATTGATCATGAATTGAATCACTGATCTGTTGAACCCAAAATATTTTTTGCTTCTTCCTCATTATGATCCTAATGTATAAATACATCCAATCTTGAAAGTTAGATGAAGTGGGTAACACTTTCACCCTATTGAGAAGAATGATCAAATCATCCACTTCTTCAATGAAGTCACTTCGTGGAAAGCTCTTAGGCCATCTTGAAACACTTGGCCTTTGGTTTTTCAACCACTTAGTGTTAATCACTCTCTTACAAGTTTTTATATCTTTCTCATATTCTTCTTGTGCATATTCCATACTCATATCTGCATGTGTGTCAATACTAGGACACAAGAAAGCTTTGTCAAATAATTTCATATCTAGTCTCATGACCACATTTCCATTTGCATCCCTAACACTTCAATAATCCTTATTGTAGTGTGTCATCTTGGAGAAAAAATTTAGGATTATGTGTAGCTACAGGGAAAGATGCTACCATTTGAATGTTGCTCTGAACTATACATAACATACCATTATCTAGTGGTTGCTTCTTGTTCCTTTCCACAAACTCAGACATATCAAAATGTTTGATTGTAGTATCCTTTATCTCAACAATGTTTGAGGACAATGAAGTCACTAGGAAAACTCCTTGGTATTTGTACTTCATGACTTTGGCTTTGCTCATGGATGGATTCAACATTTGAGGAGCAACTAGCAAATACTATAACCTTTTGGGAATGTAGATGTGAAAATCCAAAATGTGTGCACAAACAATTGTATTAAAAAGTTTAGTATTTTCATGTCTTAGAAAAAATCAAGTTTGGAAATCTAGTTGTGGGAAAATTATGAGCAATTGCATAAGCTTGCAGGGCTTAAGCACAATGGTGTAAAAAATGGAGCAAAAGTGGGAAAATTGGCAAGTGGAATGTGAAGTGGAAAAAAATTCTGAGTGAGCAAAAAATTGCAATTTTGATGTAAGGGCACTCAATTTTGATGCCTCTACATGTGGATATTGCATTTGGTGAAAATATGCTAAAAATTAATGTATTTACAATTTTTATTTTTATTTTGAGTGTAATTTCACTAAAAATCAGTGCTCATACACTTAGATGGATCAAAAAGTTGCAAGATTAGAAAAACTCATTGACCTTGCATGGGGGTAATACTTCAAGTGTCAAAGCCCAAAAAAAATTTGCTTCTACATTTTATACTTAATTTTTTTTGAGGGTTGGTGAATTTCAATGATCATATTACAATGATGTCTTAATGCACTAGCATTACAATTTGATGCCATGACATGTTTGAGGGGTCGGGCATAACTTGTAATGGAGGTGAATTTCATTGCCTATGCATCAAAATATTTTGCAAATTATGTGTGGTGAAATTACACAGGGAGTCTTATATCACATGTAATGTCAGCAAAAATCCCTGGCATCACAAGTAAAATACAACAATCATTGCACTATCAGTGAAATATGTTGATACATCATTTGGGTAAAAGATGGGCTAAATGATTTGTACATTTTGGTGAATTTTACATGTATTGGAGATGAATTTCATAGATATTACATGAAAATGCCGACACTTAGGTTTTACATTTAGTGTTCCTTTGAGATAACACATTTCTTTTATGCATCATGGGGTTTAATACCCACGATGCATAAATGTAATATTGTGTTATTAAAAAACAAAACTAGGAACTCAAGTTTGAAAGGCAATATTTTGGTATTTTATGTTTCAAACAAGATAAAATCACATGGGTGTTACAATTATGAGAAGATTGGTGTTGTCATTGGTGTCAATTGGTTAATTTCAGAGGTGTTAATTGAATTGTTTGGCTTTGCATGTATAGTTGAGATATTGAAGAATTGTTGTGAGTACATGGAGCTATCTTTATGATGAAGAGTATGGAGATGATGTGAGATGCTGAGATAAGTTGAGATGATTGCTTTGGTGCTTGGTTTCTACGTTCTTTAGAGAAAAGTTGAGGAAAAGACAAAATAGTGTTATGAAGGTGTGTTTAGTGGTTCATAATGTGATTCAGGATATGCTCTATGTTTCTTTTGTGTTAATTCTATACCTGTGTGGTTTAGATATGTTGGTGAGAGATGTTTAGAGATGTTATATTCAAGAGATGGTATGCTGGATTGTTGTACAGTAGAAGTTATGTTCACCAGTGTGTGACTGAGTATTTCAAAGGTGTATGGGAGAAATTTTTTGGCTCCATGTTTCTCCGTAGTTGTGCTTTAGGTCTTGTGATTATGAAGGTTTTTTGATGATGTTGGTAGTTTACCTCAGTCAAGAGGATTTGAGGTTTGGTTCTTTAGAAGATAAGTTTTCAAGTAAGAGTGTTTGGTAGAGTTGTCTAAGTGTAAAAATATTGTACATTCTTTAGGTGGAAGTTGTTGTGAAGGATTTTGATACATTTTAGGATGTTGGAGGAATATTCTAGATCATGTTGAAGCATGGTGTATGGTTCATAGGTTTTCTTTCATTTTGATGAAGCATATACTTAAAAGCTTGATGGTGTTTACACGGGTAATGGCCAAATTGGTGTTTACACTACATGCAAAGGATAAATATTGCTTGTGGTAGCATGTGGTTGAGTGGTGTTGTTTATTTGGGTCCTAATTAAGTTTTGATGTGGTCCTCATTCACTTATACCTACCAAAAAAGTGTTTTTGTGATGACCTAATTTGAATTTACATGTTTGAGGTGCATTTCCAACCTTGGAGAAGATTTCAAGGTTGAGGACGGTAGAAGTATGATTTGAATTGTTGGAGGTCAAGATAGATGAATGTGAAAAGTGTATGATGTAATTGATGTGAAATCAACCAGAGCAGTGTGAACTTTCAAGTGTTAGATTACTAGATGTAGTGAGCAGAAGGTGTCTACAATCATTCAAATAGGCTGTGAAGGTGTTGGGGATATTGTGGTGGAATCTTTCTTGCATTGACATCATTTTCTTGTGCAAAATTTCTTCTCTTTCTTCTTTTCATTCTATGGAGAGCCTTGGTTGTGAGCCTTTTTGGACAATGTGTCCTATTCTAGCAATGATCCCTTGTAATCAATTTTTCAATTACTTATATTGTGTGATATAAGTAATTTGGTGTTCTCTTGTGTTTGGTGTTGACTTGTTTAAGTTTCTATTATTTTCTTTTCATGCAAATTCATCATAAAAAATTAAGAGTTTAATGAATGCTTGTGGATCTTAATGTTAATGAAGGTTTTGGTGTTTTGATAAGATACAATTGACTCACCCCCCTCTCTTAGTTGTCTTGTTCATTCAAAAATTGGTATTAGAGCAAGGTTCCTTGGAGAAAAGCTTGATAGCTTGAGGTAGATCTAGGATGGAAAACAAGAAGGAGATGACTACGTTTGATGGCATAGACTATGCATTTTGGAAAGTGAAGATGGAAATCTATCTGGTTTACCTTGGATATGATGTTTTGCAAGCAGTAAAGACTACATACACTATACCTGCAAATGGACTGAGCAAAAATGATGAGATCAAGGCCTATAAAAAAAATGGTAAAGAAAGGTTTGTTCTCTTGAGTAGTCTTGCAAATTCTAAATTAGTGAAAGTTATGGATTTGAAAACTGCTAAAGAAATTTGGGATAAGCTAGAAATTATTTATGAAGGAGATGACAAAGTTGAACAAGCTAATATGTAGAATCTAAAGACACAATTGGAGAACCTACAAATGTTTGAAGAAGAAAATATCACAAGAAACATGCAACGAGCTGATGAAATGGTCAGTGCAATCAGAGGTCTTGGAGGAAAGGTCAAAGAACCTAAAGTTGTAAATAAAATTCTCAGGACTCTTCCTAAATCTTAGTCATAATTTTTTTCTATTGAGGAAATTGAAAATTTCAATACTTAAACTAGAGGTCATTTGTATGGTACATTAACTGCATTTGAAATGAGAGAATTTTGTTTGAATACTAGTGTGAAAGTGGAGACTACTTTTAAGGCTAGAAAAATAGAGAAGAGTGAAGATTCAGATTAGGATGGTGTTGAAGATGTAGAAGCTAACTCTTAGAGAAGGATGAACAATGGCACCAGTAAGTACAAAGGTAAATTACCCTTCAAATGTTTTGGTTGTGGAAAAATAGGTCATTATGCTTCAAGATGTCCAAATAGAAGTGTGAACAATAAGAATAAAGAAAACAATGGTAAGATGATCAAGAAAATATATTATGTTAGAGAAGTTGTTGGTATTTCTAATGATGAATTTGATTATGGAGACTATGATGATAATGAATGCTTGTTCTTAGCTTGAAAAGATGAATATGTTTCTACTAACTCTGAAAGATATGTGAAGGAAAGTGATCCACAAACAAAGGAGACAATGGTTAAGGCTGAAGGTACTTTGGTATTTGCTTTTCATGTTAAATAGGATAAGAAATATTGTATCATTGATAGTGGTTTCTCAAATAATATGACCAAAAATAAGAGTAAGTTTGTTAAACTTGAAAAATATGATGTAGGACTTGTTAAATTTTGAGATGATTTAGGTGTTAAGATTTGTGGAATAGGTTCAATAAGTTTAGATGGTAAGCATAATACTGATGATGTTTACTATGTCAAGGGTTGAAGGCATAATCTTTTAAGTTTTAGATAGATATGTAGCAAAGGATATAATCTTATGTTTCAGGATGATGGATGTGAGATCAAAAAAGGGTCTAAAACTATGATTGCTACTAGAAAGAGGACAAATGAAAATGTTTATCAGTTCAAGGGTGCTAATGGTCATTGTTTTATGACTCAAATTAATGAAAGATGGTTATGGTACAAAAGGATGTGTCCCATCAATTTTGGTAACTTGGTTAGAATCAGTTTAGTTCAAGCAATGAGATATTTTCCAAGGATTACAAAGCCTATCAATGTTGTATGCAAGGACTGTCAGATTGGAAAGAAAAAAAGAAGTTTCAAGGGTAAAGAACAATCTTCTATCAGATTGTTGGAATTGGTGCATATAAACCTTTTTGGTCCTATGAGAGTGATAATTCTACAAGATGACAAGTATTTCATGCTTTTGATTGATGATTGTTTTGGAATGACATGAGTTACTTTTCTTAGAAATTTTTTGATGCCCTAGATAGATTAAAAGAATTTAAAGTTGTGGTTGAAGATGAAATGGATTTGAAGATCAAATGTTTGAGGTTTGACAGAGGTGGAGAATTCACCTCCAATGAATTTAACATGTTTTGTGAGAATCATGGCATAAAGAGGCACTTTCCTACCCCTAGAACTCCTCAAAAAAATGGAGTGGTTGAAAGGAAAATTGGGACTATTCAAGAAGCTGCAAGGACTATGATGAAAAAAGCTAACCTACTAAAAGTATACTAGAGAGAAGTAATTCATATTGATGTTCACATACTTAATAGAGTTCAAGCAAAGGAAAAAAACAAAAATACTCCCTATGAGTTATGGTATGGAAAGGATTCCTACTACCAAGTACTTTAGAGTGTTTGTAAGAAAATGCTATATCAGAAGAGATGAAGAAAACTTAGGAATTTTAATGCAAGGCTTGATGAAGGTATCTTCCTTGGAAACTCTACTAAAAGCAAAGCTTACAGATGTTACAATAAAATATTGAGAAAGATTGTTGATACTGCAAGTGTCAAAGTGGATGAACATCTATAAAATTTAGTAGTGATAGATGTATATGAATTAGATGAACTTTCCTACAGAGAAGAAGAAGAAAAAGCTAAGGAAAAAGTGTGCAAGATGAAGAGGAAGAAGTTCCAAAAAATACCCCTAAAACCCCTAAGTATGTGAAGAGAAATCATTCTAAAAAATAGATCATTGGAGACAAAATCAAAGGTGTGTTGAAAAGAAGGAAATCTACTAAACAAGAGGTAAATTTATGTCTACTTTCTAAAGTTGAACCTGTTAGCTCTCAAAAATGCAGGTTTGAACCATGAAAGGTTTCCAAGCTTTCACAACGTTTTAGGGTAATAGAACAAGGTTTAAAACAATTAAACCTTCTACTCTCCAGGTGCTGCTAGACCTAGTTGGGTGAACCTATAACAAATGAAGCAGACTTAACTATTAATCTTTTCTTCATGCCATAATTTGTCCATGATGGCAGGTTGGAATGGACAAAATAAAACAAGATTGATACATATTGTATACCAGCATTCAAAATTAAACCCTAATATGCTTAGTTAACAAATGTAAAAAGTATGAATAAAACTAAATGATGGAAATGGTGAGACCAGTGCCTTATATAATATACGGAGTCAAATGAAATATTAAACAACTGACTTCTTTCTGGATTCATTCAAATTGTTTGGCATATTTTATTTATAACTAGTATAAAAATTCAAGGTTGTGATTATTAAGTTCTTCTTAATGATCTAAATGAAATTCCCTGATTACTGTGATTAATCAAAAGGATTTAATCCTTCCTTGAAAGAACCTGTCAACCAATCACATAGATACGGCAAATACGTATTAATAAACCAAACATAAACTTGTTATGTTGATCTAAATAACCAAGCAACATCAATCTTAGAGACAACTCAAATAATTATTTCAATAGGCACAACACAACAATTGACACCAGAATATGCCAGCAAATCAAATGATTTTCATTGATACCTCCATGGCTTCAAAACATACATCAAAGTCTCAGCCCTGTGAAACATGGTGTTCCACCGTATTTTCTATTCTCTATCCTATTCTACCTATTGCTCGCACAATGCTTTCAAAATGGACATTTATACATTGAGAATATGAAAGGACGCATCCTTTCGGAAATAGAAAATACATATTATAAAAAAAAGATAGAGAATAACTAGGCTCTATTTAGCCATAAGTGAGTCTTATTGAGGTGGTCCAAATAATCTTGGCACTCATATATGTCCACATCTCCAACAACATTTCGGATCGTAACTTCCATCTTGACCATTTCCTCATTTTGCTTGCTCACTTCTTCCAATGTTGTATCCTCTACAGAAGCTATCTTCATAATTTCATTCAACATTGACTCACATTCATTTTTCCATCTGATGGACTCTTTCAAATCCCCATTATCATCAGAAAATGTAATTATAGTTTTCTCAGCAGCTACAATTAACCCCTGTTCATCCCCTTGCAATTCATCATAGAAATTTTGATGGTGATTGATTATATGATTTGTAGCTTCAAGTGCAGAACTAATAGCTTCATCACTTTGAGCCAACTCATGAAATTTATCCATGATTCATCCATCCATCCTTGTGTGTTCCTTCAATATAGCAAGAGTATGAGAGTATTTTCCCCACAATTTATTCAACCAGGATGTCAAATGATCCTGCCTCTTCTTGACAATTGTAGCAATAGCATCATGCTTTCCCTAAGAATAAGCACTTGACCCTACCCAGTGGTCTTTTTTTCTGAGAGCTTTCTCCTTGAGTGATCATTTTGGTTGTCCCCATTGAAACGCCAACCAAATCTTTGAGTCTATCATTTTCTCTCAGCAATTTCTCATTATTTTCTTTATACATTTCTCTTTCTTTTATCAATAGCTGAATTTGTGCTTTATTCAACTTTGCAATATTTACCCCAATATCTACAGTAGCTATAGGATCAGCTTCTCTAGCCTTTAGAGTCAAGACATGGCCAAATTCCTTCTCTGTATCAAGTACCACTGATTTCTTGTGGGGTGGGTACAAAGCCCATATCAACATTGATCCCTCATCAGTATTATACTTGAAGCTCGCATACACTTCTGTCACCTTTTCCTTATCAAGCTTATGAGTAGCATTACTGCCCTTCAAGAAACTATCAAAGACCAATGCAGAGTTCAAATCAAGGCCAGGAAAGATCATGACACCAGCACTCTCCAACATTTTCCTCCCCATTTCAGGAGTCATATTTGTCATTTCATCATCCACACATCTTCTCAATTGAGACAAAAATTGTTCCTCATTTCCAGATGTAACATCATCAACATTATCTCTTATTTCTTTCCCCTTCTGCTTGTACAAGAATGCCTTGAACTCTGGGGAATGTATAAACTCATCATTAGAGACAAATGACCTATACTCGATGTGCCTTACATCAACATCACCACTTTCAATACTTTGTTCTCTAACTGGGAAAACATACTGCTGAGTCCTCATTCTGGATACCTTTTCTGCTTTACCCTGTGGCACATTAGCTCTTGGTGCTTCCTCATCTCTAGAAGACAATAGCTCAATATCCTGTAGCCCTTGGTTATATCTTTCAACTACCATTTCTGCTTCATCTTCATCTAGATTTCTGATCATATCATCAAAAGGATAGGGTACATGCTGATACCCTCCAAAGTTAATCCTTTCTTTGGCTAAATTGATATATCCTTCAGGGTCAAAGTTTTTCCTGGTTTGTCCTCTTTTCATATTATAATGCAATAAGCTATCAAGGATTGAGTTATATCCCTCTTTAGCCAACACAGTGAAATCACCAAAACACAAAGTACTAGGCATAAACGCCTACTTCCCAAAAGAACTGAAATGCATCACACTACAGTAATCCATTTGTCTGACAATTTTCAAATATGCAACCCTGTTTGGAACTGTCCTTGGTAGAATGAGAGGAGCATCTTCAAATCCATATACTCTGATTACTGTAGCTCCCTCCAAAAATACTAGTCTCCCTAGTTATGATCAATAGGCCCATTGAAGTCTTTAGGCTAAAGGAATCTTTTGATCTCATCAGTCAATGAATAATTACAAGGATAATGATAAAATTTATACAATGTCTTTACAAAATGCTCGTCAAAATGAATAAAACTAGAACCAACAAACTTGCTATCTTGAATGGTAGTCCACAATTGAACAGGCAATGCTTCACCCTCCTTACCAATTTGAGAAATTATCATTTCAGGAGGCCATACCCATAACTCCTGTCTGAAATATAACACCATGTGCATCAATAATGAATAATTTTTGAGATGGACAATAGAGGCTCCACTCTTTATAGCCATCAACCCTGAATCAAGCTCCTTAGAAATATACGAAGCATAATCAAATGGCCTAGAATTGTGATATTGAATATCCGCTGTGATAACCATTGGCGCCATTGACATGAATTCAGGGGCATCCATCCCTAATACCTGACACATTGAAAAATATGTGTACTTCATATAGGGTTCAAACAAATCTACATGATATGGAGGCCCCTCACCATCTTCCAAAGGTTCTAGCTTGTTACCCTGTTTGACCCTGTGAATTGGTAACCTCCAACCCTTGTAACTTGTATCCATTCTTGAAAATTCATTCTGCAACTCCTCACAATTAATTTCCTCGTTGCAAAACCCTTCCAGCTTGAAAACCTCACCAATTGCTTCTTTTGACACATGTATTTGTGGTTTTCCAGAAGGATCACATATAGCTTTATGCTTTGGATATAATGATCAGCAAGCAATTTTACCAATTCAACATTAACAAATACATTAGGGCACACCAATTTCCCTACATTCAACTTCCATGGATTACAAACTGGCTCAAAACGGTTCCTCCTATGGTAGTAGAAATTGAAAAGCTCATACCCTCTTACAGCAGTCTAGACATCACCTATGAACTTGCATTTATCATCTAGCTTATCAACCTCTACCCTGAGTTGTGCGAACCTTCTAGCTTTAGGCCTTGAACCAGGTAGTTGATCAATGAGGTCTTGGTTCAACCTCCTTTCAATGCCTCCATGCTCCGTATCAGTATTTTGTTTCTTTCCCTTTGACTGACTACTCTCACCAAGCTTTCTACCCTTACCCTTTCCAGAACCAGAAAACTCCAGTTTCAAGCTTACAAAATCAAAATGTGAAAAACAAAGAAGCAATTACGTACAATATTCTGCTCGAGCTCCTCAGACTAAAAAAAAATCTTGGTTCTTTGTTCAGCATGCCAATTTACCAGCAATCAATTCAGAAATGAGGAATTGATTAAAACACTACTGTCATTATTGTTTTATCCAATCGCACAATTAATGAAGCACGAATGAAACCTCCTTTGAAACTAGCATTGTTGCATCAAGTGTCCTATCGATGAGAAAATTTCAAATCTGGGGTGAAATCCATTTTCAACATTTATTTCACCATTCGCCAAGACACTCTGCGGTCTTACCGACACCTGATATCAACTTGATGGCTATTGCTTCTATTTTTCATGTCGCTGTGACAATTTCAAGTTGGGGAGATATTACATAGACTTCATGGTGCCAAACTGATATGCATTCTTCAAAGCATTTTCCAGTCATTGAGACATTAATGTTCTCACACCAACTAAAATCCTTTATCTTTATTCAATTTTCCATAACCTGTGAATGTCAAGAAGATGTCTCACAGACTTCATCCTGCTTCACCGAAAGTCTTCATTTTCCTTGGTTCACCAAGACAAATTTATACTCTTGCCAATGCAATCTTCATTTCACCCACTTCGCTGTGACTTTCAAAGTCGAGGAGATGTTATGTATATACCTTTTCATCTTACCGATATGTACTCTTCAATGTATATTCCATTCGCTAAAACAAAATCACCCTTTCACCGATGAATTCTCATTTCGGTGTGTCCACCAAGTTTCTCACCGAAGAAATAAACCCAACCATTGAAACAATACTTTCGGCAAGACAATGAACCCTCGGGAAGACTCATATCGATACTTCTTTTCCTGGTGATGCACATCTCCATTGGCATAAGATTTAACTCAGAAAGACTCTATAGCTTCTCACTGATAACCCTTTTGAATACCCTTGAACTTGATTAGGCCAAACAATGACCACTTCACTAAGACCTTCCCCGATGCACATAAGCCTTACTGAGACATTTATTTGCAAACTAGTCGGTAAGAAAAAATGACTTCATTATGAGTTCATGTCGATACCAATCAGTCTGGCCGAAATGACCCCTTTATGCATTAGTCAGTATGACATATTGTCTTCCCCCTGACATTACACTAATGCCCCAACATATGCCGATATATATTTTTCTAGATGCCTGTCGGCAAGAAAAATTCTTCGCCAAGACATTCTCCAAAACACCTTTAGCTTGATCAATACACTTCTACATGCACCAGTTAGCGAAACATAATGTATTCACTATGACTTCACTTTGACAATGATTCCCTTTGCCGAAATGACTCCTTTTGTCACCAAAACAAGAAAATTGTCCCGCTGATACTCTGCAACAAACATATATTAGTGAAAAATCAAGTCGGGGGGACTTTTACAATGTCTTGCCGATTTGGGTCTTTTAATGAAAAATGAAGGACTTGATGGATTTAATGAATTTTATGATAGAAAATAAGCAAGACAATACAAAGAGGGAATTTTATTCTTATGATGAGGACTCAATGCTGGAACTCTTGAATGAAATAGACTATAAAATTTCAAAATTTTATAGTTCTAACAATACCTAAGACATCGATTGAGGCATGTAAGGATGAGCATTTGATGAAAGATATGAAAGAACTTATGTAGATTGAGAAGAATCAGACTTGGGAAATTTTCCCAAGACCAACAAACAAAAACATAATTGGATCTAAGTGGGTGTTCAAAAACAAACTAAATGAGAATGGAGAAGTGGTACGAAACAAGGCAAGGATTGTGTGTAAGGTTTATGCACAAGTTGAAGCAATAAACATTGAGGAGACATTTTCTCCTGTGACTAGAATGGAGGCAATCAATATGGTTTTGGATTTTACAACACAAGGATTTCAAATTTTATCAAATGGATGTGAATTATGATTTCTTGAATGGAGAGTTAGAAGAGAAAGTATACATGGAACAATGAGAAGGATTTGAATTGTTAGTTAAACCTAATATGGTTTGTAGATTGAAGAAGGCATTGTATGGATTGAAGAAAGATCCTACAGCTTGGTATGCAAGGTTGGATAAGTATTTGATACAAAAAGGATTCAAATAAGGCACCATAGATGGTAACCTTTACTTTAAGGTTGAGAAAGATCAAATCTTGATTTTAGTAGTGTATGCTGATGGCATAATTTTTGGAGGCAATGAAAATATGTTTAAGAATTTTGTAGAAGAGATGTAGAAAGAGTTTGAGATGTCTAAGTTTGGGGAGATGAATTTCTTCCTTGGGATACAAATCAATCAAACAAATAAAGGCATATATATTTCACAGTCAAAGTATGTCAAAGAAATGTTGAAGAAGTTTGGAATGGAAGACTGTAAACTGGTATGTACCCCTATGGTTACTAGTTGCAAATTGAACAAGAATGATGAATTCCCTAAGGTTGATTAGAGCAAGTACGAATCTATTATTGGTGGAATACTATATTTAACTACTACTAGGCAGGATATCATGCATGCAATTTGTATTTTAGCCAGATTTCAAGAAGATCCTAGAGAGTCGCATGTTGCAGTAGTGAAGAGGATATTCAGATACCTAAACGACACTTTGGATCATGGCTTATGGTATCCAAAAGATACTAATTTCACATTGATTGCTTACACAGATGTAGATTTGTTTGGTTGTATGGATGAAATTTTTTTTACAAATGGTGGTACATTATTTCTTAGATGTAGATTGGTGTCATGGCTAAGTAAGAAACAAGATTCAATTTCTTTATCTACTACATAGGCTGAGTATATTGTAGCATCATCTTGTTGCACACAAGTTTTGTGGATGAGTAAAACATTGAAGGGTATCATATCAATATATGTTGAGCCTATCTCTATATTTTTTGACAATACAAGTGCAATAAATATTTCAAAGAACCTAGCGATGCATTCAAGGAAAAAACATATTTCAATCAGATATCACTTTTAGAGAGAAAAGGTTGTGGAGAATGAAGTGGAGATTGAAATGTGCCTAAAAAGGATTATATTGTTGACATATTCAATAAGGCTCTTCGTAAGGATACTTTAGAGTATCCTTGAGAGAAGTTGGGGGTTATTTCCCCTCCTATAAACTAGGTGGACAAGGAGATGCATCAATCCAATGCATCTCATGATCTATCCCTCATTCTAGACTGATGTTGGTGGCTACCCCTCAAAGGGGGAGAATAATGTAAAAAATTATCCTTTTCCATTGATGTCAAAGGTGGAGAGAGAATCATGTGAAAAAGTACATAGGGGGAGAAAGTTGTGTATGTTTTCTAAGCATTATTATCAAAGGGAGAGTGAAGCACCTGAAAAAGAAAAATTTGAAAGGGAAAATGTTGGGTAGGCTCTCCAATCATTAAAAAGAAAGGAGAGTTGCATTTCATGGTTTTTCACATCTTGTGTTGACATAAGTGAGAAAGGGGGATATTGTTACAATTATGAGTAGATTGGTGTTGTCATCGATGTCAACAAGCATGTGTTGTGATTGGTGTCAACTAGTTGATGGGAGATTTGTTAATTGAATTAATTATGTGGGTATTCATGTATAGTTTAGATATTAAAGAAGTGTTGTGAGTACATGGAGCTATATTTATGATGAAGAGTCTAGATATGATGCAAGATGTTGAGATAAGTTGAGATGATGTCTTTGGTGCTTGGTTTCTAGGTGATATTGAGAAAAGTCAAAGAAAAGATAAAATAGTCTGATGAAGGTGTGTTCAGTGGTTTAGAATGTGCTTTGGGATGTGCTCCGCTTTTCTTATATGTTGATACTATCCCTATGTGGTTAAAATATGTTGGTGAGAGATGTTAAAAGATATTATATTCAAGAAATGGTATGCTAGATCCTTGTACACTATAAGTTGTGTTCACCAATGTTTGACTAAGTATTATAGAGGTGTCTAGGAGAAATGTTTTGGCTCCACATTTCTCCATAGTTGTGCTTTAGGTCTTGCAATTTTGAAAATGTGTTTATGATGTTGGTAGTTTACCTTAGTTAAGAAGATTTGAGGTTTGGTTCTTCAAAAGATATTTTTCCAAGTAACATTTTTTGGCAGAGTTATCTGAGTGCACAAATCCTATACATTCTTCAGGTGGAAGTTGTTGTAAAGGATTTTGATAGATTTTAGGATATTTGAGGAATATTCTAGATCATGTTGAATCATGATTTATTGTTTGCAAGTTGTCTTTGAGTTTTATGAAGTGTGTACTTAAAATTTTAACAGTGTTTTCATAGGTAACGATCGACTTGGTGTTTACACTAATGCAAAAGATAAATATTTTTTGTGGTAGCATGTGGTTGAGTGGTGTTTCTATTTGGGTCCCAATTAAATTTTGATGTGGTCTGCATTCACTTCTACCTACCATGGAAGTGTTTTGACACCGACCTAATCTGAATTTTCACATTTAAGGTGCATTGCCAACCTTGGAGAGGGTTTCAAGGTTGAGGATAGTATAAGTATGAGTTGAATTGTTGAAGGAGGTCAAGATAGATGAATGTGCAAAGTTTATGATGTGAGTATGCAATATTGAGTAGAGAAATGTGAAATTTCGAGTGTAATATTACTACATGCAATGAGTAGAAGGTGTCTACAATCATTCAATCGGACTGTGAAGGTGTTGGAGTTATTATAGTGGAATCTTTGTTGCATTGAGATAATTTTCATTTGTAACATTTCTTCTCTATATTATTTCCATTCTGACAGTGAGCCTTGGCTGTGAGGCTTTCTGGACAGTGTGTCCTATTCTAGCAGTGAGCCCTTGTAACCAATTGTGCAATTACTTATATTGTGAGATAATCCTCATCCTCATTTCTCCCTTCTTTGGTTTTCCACATAAATCTGGTGTTCTCTTGTGTTTGGTGTTGATTTTTTTAAGTTTCTATTATTTTCTTTTCATGCTAATTCATCATAACATATTAAGGGTTTAATGAATGCTTGTGGATTTTAATGCTAATGAGGTTATTGGTATTTTGATAAGATACAATGGATTCACCTCCCCCCTCTTAGTTTTCTAGTTCATTCAACAACAAGATCTAAAAACCTCAAGGTATCACATATGTGTAAATAGTAGGGAGTGAATACATATGAATAGGGTTTATGAAAATAATGAAAACGTAGTCTAGATTAACCCTGGGAAAAAATAAATTAAACTATATATAGAGAGAGAAAACATGCAAACCCTAAACAAAAACCAAAAAAAATAGAGAAAGACAAAAAAAAGCATACCCAGAAATGATGACAATGAAACCCTAATCAAATTCGATAAAAACCTTGTAAGAACCCGAACATGAAATATTCAAAAGAGGATGAGCTCATGAGGAAACATGATCAAATGAAAGTAATGGCTAAAATTAAATAACATGGAAATAAAATTACTTAAAAAATGATTTAAAACAACAATAAAGTTGCATTAATGGCACTCATGTGGACTTTGAGTTGTAGGGGTGGTGAATTTTGATGTTCATGCACTTTTTTGAACTTGGTAAACAACATTTAGGGGTTCTAAAATTTAGTGCTCCTACATGTTTTTATTTTTCCATTGAGTATGTAGGGGCACTAAAATTTAGTGCTCCTACACGAGTGAGAAAAACACTAGCACTGAAAAATTGAAAATTTGCAACCTTGTACAATTCACAAATTTTGAAAGATTAATAGAAGTTAACACTCAAAATGAAATTTCAATAGTGGGGATCACACACAAGGGAAAGTATGATCTTCCTCATTTTGCATGCTTAGAATTCATATGCTACAAAATGGACAAGTTTCGTAGGGGTTATCCCATGAATTAAGCATACTTGAATTTGAGGATAATAGTTGGCTCTAACTAGGGAGATTCCTTTGATTATTATTTGAAATGATCGAAGGGAGAAGAATTCCAATAACTAAGGGAATTTATCCATTAATTAGGATATAGAGTTAGGTGACAAAAAAGACCCAAAAGAAAAGACACAAAAATTGTACAAGTATTTACAAACTAATCTGAGTGCCTCATTGAGTAAAGAGCTTTAGATGTTGTCTGCTATGGGGTAGTGAAAAAGGAGTCATATCCTAGTATGCCAACAAGAAACTATTTTCACCATAGATTTGGTGATCCTTGAAAGGTCCTCTCCATAACAAATCAAACTTTCCATGCATACCCTTGGGCTCTCTTCTTTTTTCTGACAAGAAGACTTGATCTCCAACCTAGAAATCATGAGACTTCACTTTTTTGTCAAAAATCCTTTTGACCTAGCCATTGTGTTTTGCAATGCACCCACTATATACGTCTAAAAATGTTCATGATTAAGCTTGTTAATTAATTAAATATGAATTATTTAATTAATTCTCCTAAAGTCATCCACATATAAATAAATTTAATTATTTATTTATATTGTTCATTTTCTAATTCTTCTACCTTAATTAAATAAATAATTTTATTTAATTATTGACATTTCCCACATTCCTCTTAATTAAATTAAATAAATACGATCATTTACTTTAATTATCCTATCATTCTAAAGTTTGAATATTTGAATATTAAAATAATGGAGTATTCTCTTCATCCCATAATCAAATTAAATACTAAATATTTTATTTAATATTTTCCTCACTCTAATTTCATTTCTAAAACATAATTAAATATAATTTATTTAATTATGCGAGTTGCCATATCCATCTTCACTTCCAAATTACATAAATTTAATTTATTTAATTCTAACTCATTCTAAACTCACCCTTCGAAATTCTAACTTGCTCTTCGAAACAACAATTTCCCTTTGAATCTCAATGACGGAAATTGAAGGAAAAGGGAAACCTTCTATCTCCCTCTCCACTTTCGAAAATCTTCCACCGTCCATTCGAACAAGCTTAATACGGGCCGTTCATCAAATCAGCCAATCGAATCCTTTCAAAAAACTCTATAAATGCTGGTGCAAATCCAAGCTTTGGTTACCTATGCATACATACAAAAACGCACGAACATACATGCAATCACAACCTTTTAGCATCATAGCAATACTTTCATCTTAGCATAGCTTTGCATTTAGCATAATATGCATTTTAAATCTCGTTCTTCATGCTGTCATTTTGTTGATCTTGATCTGCTAATCTGAGAGCCATTGGAAACAACAAAACACTGAAGTTAGAGAGAGATAGGATGATTTCGGGGAAGCTGCAATCATAGTTTGTTCATTTTGTTTTATTTTTCAGTTTTTCCTGATTTAATGTCTTATTGATATGTGTTTGAATTTCATTTAAATTGATACATTTTTCACTCACACATAAAATGTCACCCACTGTGGGGCTCAAACCCACAAATTTAACATTATCTGCAAGTTTGTTTTGACAGTTTCCGCATTCTAGAGTCAAATTTCAAAAAAATAAATTTGGCGTTTAAGCGCATTCGACATTTTCTGTGGCGCATACAAGGTTTTTGACTTTGTTTTGCAAGATTTTGGAGCTCATATAGTAACTGTTTAGGCACATATAGTGACTGTTTAGGCACATATAGTGACTGTTTAGGCACATATAGTAACTGTTTAGGTGCATACATTAACTTTCCTTTGTCACATATAGTAACTGTTTTAAGGGCATATACAATCTTTCTTGCGGTGCATATAGCTTCTATTCTGGAGAATATAGCTTATGTTCTGGTGCATATAGATTATGTTCTGGAACATATAGCTTTTGTCTAGTGCATATAGCTTCTATTCTAGCGCATATAACTTCTGTTCTGGTGCATATGGATTGTAACAAAAATACAAAATTCTGAGTCTGATGCCTTCCGCAGACAAAATTCTTTTTCTTTTTTTGGATTTTAAAATGAAACAATCCTAGGGTAGCCACATCTAGATAAAATGAAGCAATCTAGGATAGTCACCACACAATAATCTTGCAATTAAAATTGAACAAACTTTTTTTTAGTGAAGCAATATCTTCACTTAGATTAGATCATTGTGATTTGGGTTTTAAAATGAACATTTGGTTGCCTTGACTATGGCAATAGGTCTATGCTCTCCCCTTAACTAGGTGATTAGAATACCAAACTTTCCTTTTTAATTTTCATGCAATTTTACTGCTTTAATTACATCCTTTAGAGAGCCTGCCATAGTGGGAAAAAGTACTCACCCTATGAGACCGACTCAAGTGGGTTCAAGCCAAAGCCAGGCTATTCCGCCCCACTATAAAATTTAAAGCAAATATGGGGAAACCCTCTTTTGTCGGTAGTGTGCAAGATAACCATCCCCAAAACCTTTGTTCTAAAGGTTGGTAGGTTTCTTGAGGGAGTTTATTATTTCTGCATCGAATGGAAATCCTTACTATGAACCTAGTGTAGTGGCCAGCCAAAGTCAGTTTCCAAACATTCTAATAATCACAGTGCAAGGGGAGGGAAGAATCTGCCCCCAAGACACTCACCATATAACTACCAAGGATCGTTTACTCAGGGGATCCGGTATCCACTTCCATAACTCTAAGTACGTGCATAGAAAAGACAAAAACATGGGTGCCCCTTCGGGGGTGACACGACTGTGTGAGTCGATGCAGTTCTAAGATGCGGGCTGTTGATTACTAGAATGACCTACATGAGCATTAAGAGTGAGTCTATCTGAATTGTCTTTCATGTGCAAAACCTATGAAAACATTTTCTTGATCAAACACTTCATGTTAGTATAGGGCTTTAAGAACAACTATTTTCAAAAATGTTTGTTGTGTTTTCCATCACATTAATTCAGATAAAGAGATCATTCAAAATGAACATTAAGAACAACAACTAAAAGCATTCAAAAGTTATTCATACCTTTGGTCCAATAACATTTTCAATACTTTTTCCATGCTTAGAGATTGGAAATCAACAAAATTTCCCAAGAAATCAGTGTCCAAAAGGATCAAAAAACCCAAGAAAACATTAGGATACAAGAAAACTTTGCAAAAGAGAAAAATTTTATACAAAATTTGACACGTCTTGCTTCATTTATGTGGATTTCTTCATAGGTATCAAAACTTTGTTAGGGGATTCACTGATGAGTATGTTGTAGATCCTTTAGATTCTTGAGCATATTATCAGAGATTAGCTCTATCACAATGGCATAATCATAACCAACCTCTTGAGTTCAATAACATACCACAACTTGCTATTGAATATCCTTCACACCCTAGTCATATTCTTCAAATATCTTGAACAAATTTCTTCAAAAACGAAGATCAAAATCTTTTAGAGTGCACTTTTCAAAATAGCTTTCTAATTTTTGGTTCAACTTCCCCAACAGGATTCTGACATCCTTTCATCTTTGGAAGCCACAATCAAAAATTAGGAGCATCCTTGATCATATCAAAAGATTCCACATCTTATCATATCAAAATATCATTCCCATTGCACTTGTCAAAACTAGGATCTAAGTTTAGAAGTTTTTTTTCAAAATCATATGCCTATCTTCACAAGATCCCAATTCAATAAATTGAAGGACGAAATCCAACAAGGTCATACTCAAAATGTTCAAGAAGAGGGTGAAAGCAACAATCCTCTTTACATCATGAATCATAATCCACTTTTTGACAAAGATACAGATAACAGAGAAGAAAATCCGTTCCACCAATATAAAGACATGAACAAAACATAGATAGATAGTGATGAGGAACAAGATGAGGAATGTCTCAGAGAGGCTGAGCAAGATCCAAAATTTCACAAAGTCATTGAAAAGATCTTGCAGCAAGATAAGGAAAAATATTTTTGCTATCTAGCCGAACAAGGGGCTAAATTTCCTCATGACTTTAATACTAAAAACTTGAAAAACCCCTTTCTGATCTTAGTGCTTTGACCCAACAAATCAAAGCACTTCAAGGAAAAATCAAAGAGTTACAAGGGGGAACAACCACAAAGAAATATACTCTGGAGGACATTTGTCCTTATCCTTTCGATAGAAGTCTTAACATGATTCCTTTTCCCAAAAATTGTGAAATGCCAAAATTTGATCGCTATAATGGGAAATCGGATCCAATCGATCATGTCAGAGACTTCCAAAACATGACATTAGAATTCCCTTACAAAGACACTTACTTGCTGTGATTGTTTCCTAGGAGCCTTGGAGTTCACTCCATGGAATGGCTATCTATGATTACACCTCTCGCCAGGACATTTGAAGAATTAAACAACTTATTCATATCACAATATGCCTACAACATACAACACCAAATCACCATGATAGATCTTTGCAAAGTTGCACAAAGACCTGGTGAATCCTTCATTACCTTTCTTCAAAGATGGAGAATAATGTTCACCAGATATCCATGTCCTATTCCTGAAAAGGAAAAGATGGTTACATTCATTAACAGTTTAAATTAAAAAATGAGCTATCATTTGAACTTACATTTTCCTTCTTTTGAGAAAATGATTGAAGATTCCATAACCATTGAAAATGCTTTGGTCAAAAGAGGAATAATAAAACATGACAAAGACAATCCTAGCTCATCCAACCATCACAATAATCAAGACAAGTCCAAATTCTGGACTCGCAACAAAAATATGGTGAATGATGGTGTTGTTGATGTGAATCATGCCTCGACCAAGCCATTTGTCCTCAGTACTCCAAACAATCACAACAATAATGTCAACTTGTTTGCAAATCATGAAAATAATCCTCCTCCTCTGAGGAACAATATAAATCAACACTCTACTCCCAATCAAGGGACTTCCAACAACCAAGGTTACCGAGGAACCAATAAAAATCACAATTCCTTAGGGAACACCTCGAATACAGATCCGCAAAGGTTTTCATTCTTCTCTAATAGAAGAACTTTCACTTCATTGGGTCAATCTTTAGAATCTACATTCAAAGAGTTGATGGCCAAAAATGTCATTACTTTGCCACCTCAACGAAACTATGAACCTAGTGTAAAGCCTCCATCATGGAATGATGCATACTATTGTGATTATCATTAGTGCAAAGGTCATCGCACGAATAACTACCAAGCCTTGAAGAATTCCATTCAAGACTTAATCGACAATGACATCATTACAATAGAAGGACATCAACAATCCAACGCAGACCACCAAGCATTTCGCAACCCTTTGCACAACTATCAAAAGGGTGAGTCTTTTGAAAAAAATGTGAACCATATCAATGATGATCATATAATCAATCATCTCTACACAGACGATGAGCGAGTAAATGTCATTAAAGTCAACAAGAAGGTGGAATATAGAGAAGTAAACACAACAACAAGAGCACAAGCTAAAGTTGTCTTAAAGGGCACCTCTTCAAAATCCACTGAACCTCCACCTCAACATCAATATGATTTGGTCAATCAACTTCGGAAAACCCCCACTCAAATTTCTATTCTGGAACTATTGAAGATTTCCCTAGCCCATAAGGAAATTCTCGAAAAAGCCCTCATTGAAACTAATGTATCTACTGATTTGGATGTGAACCAATTTCAAGCCACGGTAGGACACTTGTCCTCACCCTCTTGCCTTTCATTTTCTGAAAAGGATGACATTTCCATAACTCATCCCCATAATTCATCATTGTACTTAGAAGTCATGGTTCACAAGTTTCGTATCAAACGAGTTCTAATAGATGGAGGTGCTTGTTTGAACATCTGTACCATGAAGTTGGTTAAGGCTTTAGGATTTTTTGAGGACTCCATCGATTTCAGAAGAAATATTACCATAAAAGATTATGATGATGAAGAAAGAGCATCCAAGGGTCTAATCATGTTGCCAATCAGAGTGGGCCCTGTTATAAATAATACTTTCTGTCAAGTACTGGACTGTGATCTTGCATATAACATCTTGTTGGGTCATCCTTGGATCCACGAAATGCAAGCTGTCCCATCAACCTATCGTCAATGTCTTAAGTTTCCTTATGATGGACAGGAAATCACAATACCAGCTAATAATTCAAATATTCAAACTTGTGCCAACATAAAGGCCAGTCAAGATACTTTGGTCCCTAACAATCAAGAAGCTCATGCTGGGACTTCTCTAAAGATTGACACACAAATCAGTCAATTAACCAATAGTTTTGACAAAAAATTGAAATTCAAGGACCATGGAGTTGGAGAGTACTCTCTTTGTCTTGCCAATTTACCTACATCACCTCGATCACATGGACAACCGTCTATCAAGGAACGTCAAATATCAGCAACATCAACATCAAAGCAACCACCAATAGAGCCAATCACAAAATTTAATGGACAATTCATCAAAGAAAAATTCCCCATGGAAAATCCTAAGGATACAAAAATTCTAAACTAGCTCTATAAAGATGAAGATGAAGCAGGCTTTAATGTCAAATCACCCATGGAAAAATATGGAAAAGGGTACTCAATCATGCAGAAGATGGGCTATGATAAAGGTCCTATCGAAAAAAGGAAAGAAGGATTAGTTGAACCCATTCACCTCCATGGACTTGCTGCAAAAGAGAAAAATGGATTGGGTTATGATACTCACTCCAAAAAAAGCACATCCAAACAACTACATGGCAATGTCTTCGCATTGCAAGAAGGCTCAGAAGCATGTTTGACAATAGTTCAGAACTTCTTGGAGAACAATTCTAACACAAACTCTGCTGAATATGAATGGGACACCATTTACAATAATGAGTTTCAGAGAGACAAAGAGGTTGATGTAATACACCAGTACGCCCCAACTCTAATTGAAGGTCAAGGTTCAGGGACCCAAACACTTGAATTCGAACTACAAAGTCACTATGATTCTAGTGATGCTGACTCAGATCTAAACAAACAAGACTATCAAGAGGACAGTATCATCATTGGCCCACCTCATACCTCAGATCCTATAGACCACTCTATTATGACTATAACCATAGCCGATTTCACACAACCTGATGATCCACTATCTTTAATTTATCCTGATCTCATTGATTAGGATTCAACCAAACCTATCAATATACCTATGTTTCCAAGTGATGAAGCTATCATAAACTTCCTTTCTGCAGAGGATATAAATGATTGTTCCACCAATGATTTACAACATAGATTTTTTGATCAGGAGAGTGTCAAGCCTCCTAGCTGCAAAAGTAAAAACAAAAAAGAAAGATATAATGGTGAAAACCAAAATCTGGTAGTATTAGATCAAAAAAAGATAAAATAAAGATCGTATCAGATGGTGAAAACCTCTTTGAGGCACCAGACAATGGGAATCTTGACACTCTCCTGGAGCACTACCATGAGCGATCGCCTATTTTGATCGAGCCTACAAATGCTATCAATCTTGAGACTTTCGACAAACCAAAAATTTTATAGTTAGCTGCATCAATGACAGAGAAAGAAATACCAGAGTTAATGGAATTCCTAAAAGAAAATCAAGTAAATTTTGTGTGGGCTTATGCTGACATGCCTGGTCTTGATCCTAATCTTATCATGCATCACTTGTCTATCAAACCAAGGGCCAAGTTGGTGAAAAAAAAACTTAGAAAGATTCACCCTCATGTGGCATTATTGGTTAAGGAAGAACTGAGAAAACTCCTTGATGTGAGCTTCATAAGACCAATCGACTATGCAGAATGGATCTCCAACATTGTTCCTATATCCAAACCAGATAAAACTATGAGAATATGCACAAATTTCAGAGATCTTAATAAAGCATGTCCTAAGGATGACTGCCCACTACCAAACATCGACACTATAGTTGATCTGACAGCCAGCCATGCCATGTATTCATTAATAGATGATTTTTCTGGCTACAACCAAATCAAAATTGCACCTAAAGATCAAGAGAAAATAACTTTTACATGTCCATGGGGAACTTATTGTTGGAACGTCATGCCTTTTGGTCTAAAGAATGCTGGGGCTACTTATCAAAGAGCCATGACTACAATTTTTCATGACATGATGCATATCTTCATGGAAGATTACGTAGATGGCATATTGGAAAAATCATACACCAGAGAAGGACATCTTGAAATATTGTCCAAAATATTTGCAAGATTAGAGAAATTCAAAGTTCACCTCAACCCCAAGAAATGTATTTTTGGGGTCAAATCTTGAAAACTCTTGGAGGACATTATTTCAGAAAAAGGAATTGAAGTGGATCCCGTAAAAGTACAGGAAATTATCGAAATGCCTCCACCAAAGAATATTAGTCAGTTGAGATCACTACAGGGACGACTGCAGTCTATACGAAGGTTCATTGCACAATTGGCCGACAAAAGTTTACCTTTCACACATCTACTACATAAGAATGTTCCTTTCAGGTGGGATGACAAATGTGAATTGGATTTTCAACAAATCAAATAGTATTTAATGACTCCACCAATTCTCATACCACCAAATCCAGACAAAACACTAATCTTATACATTGTTGCAACAAAGACATCTTTGGGGGCACTGCTAATGCAAGAAGACTCTACAGGAAAGGAATGTGCAATTTATTACATCAGTAGAACATTGACAAGTCATGAGCTCAACTACACCTCTATTGAGAAGGCTTGTATGGCAGTAGTTTTTGCCTCACAAAAGTTTCGACATTACATGTTAACCCATACAATCAATCTGGTTTCAAAAATTGATTCACTCAAGTATTTATTAAGCAAAGCATCATTGATAGGAAGGTTAGCAAAGTGGGTAATGATTCTGAGTGAGTTTGACATCCATTATGTTGATCACAAGGAAATCAAAGGACAAGTTATCGCTGATCAATTAGCTGAAGCACCATTACAAGAAGATCATCCCCTACACATTGAATTTCCAGATGCTAATATTTTTGCTGCAAAATCTAAACAACCATGGTCCTTATATTTTGATGGTTCTTTCACTCAACATGGATCGGGGGTGGGCATACTTTTCATCACCCCTCAAGGACACACCATTCCTCAATCATATAGGCTGATGTTTCCATGCACCAACAACATAGCTATATATGAAGCATTAATCACTAGACTCAAAATAGCACTAGAATGGAGAATTATAGAATTATAGGTTTATGGCAACTCATAGCTGGTCATTTATTAGATCAATGATGATTATCAAACCAAAGATGACAAACTAATACCATATAAAAATATGGTTGATGACTTCAAGAAATATTTTGTAGACATCAAATTCACACAAATTCCAAGGCTTGATAATAAAGCAGCTGACACCATGGCTACAATAGCATCATTGTTACAACTCCTAGAAACTCTAAATCGTTATGAATTTCTGGTGGAACAATCATTTACACTTGCTTATGATACCCCTAAAAGCCAAATAATTTTCCACTTGGTAGGATCTGATTCACCTTGGTACGAAAAAATTTATGCCTACCTCAAAGACGATATCCTGCCACCCAATTTATCCCATAACCAAAAACGTAATTTTATATGCCAATCCGCTCGCTACACTCTTATCACTGACACCCTTTATTGCCATGGTCTTGATGGTACTCTACTTTGATGTCTTGAACATGAGGAAACTAACAAAGCTTTACAAGAAGTTCATGGTGGCATTTGTGGTACTCATTCGAGTGGACTAACCTTATCCAAGAAATTGATTAGAGTGAGTTACTATTGGCCTACAATGGAGAGGGAATCATTCACTTTTGTGAAAACATGCTCAAAATGTCAGATTATGGGAATCTCATTCATGCTCCTACACAAGAACTTCAACCATTCATGCCAACCTGGCCATTTTCTCAATGGGGGTTAGATCTAGTAGGCAAAATTCATCCTTCTTCATCGAACAGGCATAAGTTCATCATCACAGCTACAAAGTATTTTACCAAGTGGATTGAGGCATCCCTCTTACTAAAGTTACTAGCAAATAAATATTAGCATTCATACTCAACTATATTATTTGTTGGTATGACATTTCCAACTCCATTATTATAGATAATGGACATCCATTCAAAAATCAAGATGTTGATGAACTTTGTGAGAGATTTCACATTCACCATAGATATTCAACACCTTACTATCCACAAGGGAATGGCCAAGCAGAGGCCTCAAATAAAACAATATTAAAATTTTTGAAGACTGTGAATGATTCAGGGAAGGATTGGCACGTTCAACTCAATCCTGCTCTATGGGCATATAGAATTAGTGTCTGCACACCAACATGAGCAACACCATTCGCTCTTTTCTATGAAACAGAAGCCATATTACATTTAGAAGTTGAAATTCCCTCACTTAGGGTATCATTGAAAGGTCTTACAACAGATGATGAATACAGAGTTTCCTGAATCCAAGAGTTTGAACTCCTAGAGGAGAAGAGACAAAGAGCAGCTGATCTTTTGAAACCATATCAATAGATGATTTCTTGCAGCTATAATCATAAAGTAAAGCCACATACCTTTTAGGTGGGTGATCTTATTCTGAAAGAGAATCCACACAATCAACAAGATAGAGAGAAGAAAGGAAAGTTTGAACCAAATTGGCTAGGTCCTTATGTGATTATCGCAGTCTATGGTTCGGGAGCCTACAAGCTATCAATGCCAGAAGGGGACCTGTTTGATGAACCTATCAACAACATGCACCTGAAAAAGTATTATGTCTAAAGCGGTTATCATCATCAGAAAAAGTCTTGAAGAAATACAAAAAAATTAGAAAAAGTCTTGAAAAAATACAAAAAAATCAGAAAAAGTCATGAAAAAATACAAAAAAATAATAAAAAGTCCTGAAGAAATACAAAAAAATCAGAAAAAGTCCTGAAAAATGAAAAAAAATCAGAAAAAGTCTTGAAAAAATATAAAAAAATAAGAAAAAGTCCTAAAAAAATCCAAAACAGTAGAAAAATTCCTAAAAAAATGGTTACCCTGGTCAAAACTTGGCAAACAGGCATGGTAGCAGCACAAAAAAAGAAGAAGAAGAAAAGTCATAGGGTGAAAACCTGGCAATAGGTAGTCTATTGACAAGAAAAATGCAATAAAAACAAATAGTGTAAATCTAGCAAACAGACGCTATTTGTAGCTCTCCATCTATTAGTTCATGTTTTGCATTTAACTTTTTAGCCTTCCTTTTCATGCATCTTTTTCATCATCTTAGGGCCACACCAACATCATACTATCATCATTTTCCTAGAACGATAACGTCTTACCATGGCTTGATTATTGTATACATTCATTTTAGCAAGTTGTGTCAATACCAAGAGCAAACATGGGCATACTGGGGGCAATCAACTTTCAAGTTTTACCAAAATAGTGAGACAATGACATCGAAACCAATCACGCAAACAAAACAACCAAATCAAACCAAAACATCCAATTATTGATCCATATCACAGTAGCTTTCAGTTGTGTACCTTATCATGACTCATATCTGGATGATCTATACTCTGAATAATGTTTGGAATAACAGTATTTCATTTTTGAATAATGGTTGTTTAATTTTTGATATCATTTCTCTGGAGCACACTCGATGATGTATTGAACTATAGTGGCAAGGAAAGAGGATGATTTTTCTTTGTCTATTGTATTGAGGTTAATTATCGATCTGTTGCAAGTATGTCACAAGACATGATTTCCAAAGTTTATCATTGATGACAATTCCAAATTTGCATCAGATGATGGTTAGTCTTTGTCTGTTTACACAAGAAATGCTCAAGTCATCTCGGTTCAATTATACCTAGATGCTTGTGTTAACTTGCTATATCAAAAATCATGAAAGTTGTACTCAGGTCATCATTGGTGCTAATTTCCTCTCTGATGCTTGTACACACTTCCAACATTTTCAAACACTCTATGATGATTTAAGCAGGCTAGCCAAAAAGCTCAACAAAATGGTCAGTTTCATTTAGTTTCATTTCATTTTAGGTCATTGTACATAACTGCATATTAGATTTGCATCAAGAGTTTTGAAAGGCCAATGGTTGTCATGTTTCTTTGGACTATTTGTAGAGGACAATGTGAATGTTTGTTTTATTACCATTATCATTTATCGCCTCATCATTCATTTCCTTTATATCATGCATTTCATCATTTCATTCATTTTAGTTTATCATTATCATTTATATTATTATCCATTATCATTTCATCCTCATTTCCATTTTACATTCCATTTCATATCATTTAATATTTCATTATCATTATCATTTATCATTTATCATTCCATATCATTTATCATTAAACATTCTATTTAATATTAACATTATCATTATCATTTATCATTTGACATTCCATTTCATATCATTTAATATTTCATTATCATTAGCATTTCATCATTTCATTATCATTATCATTTAATATTGCATTATCATTATCATTTAACATTCCATATCATTTATCATTTAACATTCCATTTAATATTAACATTATCATTATCATTTATCATTTGACATTCTATTTCATATCATTTAATATTTCATTATCATTATCATTTCATCATTTCATTATCATTATCATTTAATATTGCATTATCATTATCATTTAACATTCCATTTCATATCATTTAACATTCTATTTCATATCATTTAATATTTTATTATCATTATCATTTCATCATTTCATTACCATTGTCATTTCATCATTTCATTACAATTATCATTTCATCATTTCATTATCATTATCACTCAGTGCATCATCATTCATTTTATTTCTTTCATATATTATCATTCTCATTACTTTCATTAACATCTCATATCATCCCATTTCATCTCTTATCATTATCATTTCATGGTCATCATCATTTCATCATTTTCCTCATCATTATTGGTTATCATTATTTTCATTATCATATCATCAATTATCATTTCATGTCATTAAATATCATTTCTTTTCTTTATCATTTCATTATCATTACAGATCCATTATTATTCATTTATCTGTCCATTCTAATTACAAATCATCATATTTCATCACATATCATTTTATCATACATCTCATCACTATTTACTCATCTCAATTTCATAATAGTATTCATACCATTTTACATCATATCTTATCATATCATCATACAAAATTCATAATGCATAGCATGAACACAACATTCATTTTATCATATTATCATCTTTTACCTGCATTGAAAAATCCAAAAAAATAAACATTCCATAGATACATTTCCATATACACATCATAAGTCATCCACCTACATGACATCATTAGTATGCATCATCAATCATCATCATCATAATAAAAACATCATATCAAATCATCCTGCATATCATGTTAGTCATCAGATCATTCAAATGCATACCAAAATCCATAACACAGAAATAAATGCATATCACATCATCATATCATAAATACCCATAACATCATCCAAAATCATCACTGTTGCATATCATCCCTCATCAAAAATGATACAAATTTCCAAAGCGAAATACATCAGATATGATAAAAAATTAGTATACATATTCCAAAAATGGTACACATATGTGCACTATATCTACTAACTGGTCGATGCCCCTGATGAAGCTGGTCTGGAAGGAGGTGGCCTACCATTGGTACCTGCGTTTGGGTCCCGCCGAGGCCTAGTCACTCCCTTGCTCTGTGTATGTGTCTGTGATCGACTCCTGGTCCTGCTATGGCACCGTGGGTAAGGCTATCTATGATCAAGAGGACACAACTCCTCGTATCTGACTCTGTAATACTCAGCCTCCCTCACAATCTCTATGCCCTTTGCAATGGCATCTCGCAATGATGCACTCTCTACGGTTCCCATCAGTCTCTGAGCAATGCCCTCAGCCTCTACTACCCTCCATCTAAATGCATCTCTCTGTGATCACCTAGGCTAACTGTGGGTCTGGGGCAGGTGCCTGTGCCTATGCCTGTAGCTACACAATAAATCTCTATGCCTATCCTAGTTGACTCTGTAACTATCCATGTTGTCCCTATAGTGTCTGCACCTAGGTCTGAAGTGTGGCTATCTGCCCCTGCTACGATGAGGATCCCATCCAGATCACTGTCTGTCGCCTAATCCCTGTCCTCGGCAACTGCATGATCTAGACACCCGTAAAAATATCCAACCTCAACCTCCCCAACACCTGTCCCTCATCTCCGCCATCATCTCTGTCATCCCCATTTGAACTCCCCTCCTCATCTCCACTCTCCACCTCCTCTCTTCCAACTACTCCCTAGTCACTATCGGCCATATCCTCCTATCTCACTACCCCTAGCTATGGTGCTACTAGAATGGGTGCTGGCTCATCAGGACTGGTAAACCATGGAAAAGGATGTGTATGGTAATATAGAGAGTACTCATTAGACATGCCATCAACAATAATGTATCTCCTGTCATCCCATGCCTTAGGCGCTAATGTCTAGAACTCTGTATATGCTATCTAATAAAAAATACATGGCCCCCATCTAGCCTCATCTCTGCTTCGGGCATAATGTTCAACCCCCTGTGGCATCTCCTGCGAAAATCCAAACTTCCTCTGCACCCGCAACGCTAGAAACCTCTCAAGAATGAAAGGATTCCTCCCTATCAGAAATTGAGGAATGCATACATATGGTATTTCTGCATCATCTGTATCCCATGGCTCGCAATCAAGATATGGTCACCATACCACTGTATCCATATCATCTAGCAGTCACCTCCAGTAATCCACCTTGCCCAGCTTGGGCTGGGTAAGGAACATAGCATACGTATATATAAGGCCTACCTGGTGGCCTAACTCTAGGGCACACTGATCTCATCATAGTAAGATGCTCTCATGCCCAGATTTGCAACAATGTCACACAACAGGACAAACTGGAAGAACCCCTGTATACCACCTGATGCAAATCATGATATAGATGTGCTAGCATGCAACTCCCTCATGCATATTTCTGTGGCTATAGCAACATTTGCTCCAAACTCCTGACCCATCCCACTGATAATCCCTTTGCCCGGCAATTCGGACAAAGGAGACCTCCAAAAAATGCACCCAAAACTACAGGCAAGGCTGGATATCCTCGAAAATTAGCCCACGGTACCCAGTACCCAGCTATTTTTCCATCACCATATACTCTCCTCAAGGCATCTATAACCCCAAGCTACTTGTGATCATAATACACAAGGGCACCAACCACTGGGATACCTAATAACCTATATACATCCTCAGGAGTGACCGTCACCTCACCATTCGGTATATGAAAGGTGTTGTGCTCTGAGTACCATCGATCTGCCAGTGCCATCAACAATCCTCCGTTGACCCGAATCGGCGGCATAGCCAACAAGTATCTCAAACCACAAGTATCTATCATTACTATGTTAGTAGGTGTCAACTTAGGTATCCTATCCCATCCTGTCGAGTGCCGCTCTCTAATCTAGAGGTTTTTGAAAACCTCCTATTTTCATCACAAGGATAATTCATCAAAATCATGCCAATCATTCTCAATCAATCAAAATCAATTAGACTCATATCTATCAGTGACCTATATCAGTGAAGTATATTAGACCCATATCAATGCATCATATCAATCAACCCATATCACACAATCATTCCTATCAAGAAAAAAAATACACAATCTATCTAGTTGGATATCATATCAAATCTGCTCTATGATTAATTACTATTTTTTTTCTATCGCAGAAAGCTAATTTATCAGAAGTCATATCAATCATTTATCTAACAATTACTCTTTTTTTTCTACTCTAGGAAGCAAAGTTATCAATCAATCATCAGATTAAATTCTATCATTTCTATCTATATCAACATGATGACACGACAATTTCACAATCTATTAACTAAGGAAGGAATATAAATCATCATTTTCACATTACTATCATCAAAATTTCAATTCTGCCTATTTTCACCATATGCGCTACTTTGTGGACTCTATGCGCTAAAACCTGTATGCACCATTCTTTTCACGGGATGCGCTAAAACCCGTGTATGCCGTTGTTTTCACTGGATGTGCTCAAACAGACCCCCAATGCGTGTTTTCCTATATGCGCTACTTTAATCACCCTGAGTGCCACTATTTTTTCCCTATGCACTTTTTTCCTATATGCACGCCTATTTTTCCTATATGCGCTTTACTCCTAAATTTTCTATCATACCCTATATGCGCTCTAGTTTTCATCAAATGCGCTAAACTGGTTTTTCCTAAATTTTCAAAATCTATCCTATATGCGCTACTGTTTTTATCCTAAGGGCCAATTTTTTTTTTGAAAGTGCCTAAACTATCCTAAAAGCGTGCAAACGACATTTTCATATTCACAATCCGTAGAAAAATGATTTTTTTTGATTCAAATGCGAAAAATTCGAAAGCACAGGTGGTTAGATCGACTCACCGATGGTCCGTATGCTACTGGCCTCTGGTATCAGGGAGATCTCTCGAATCGGTGGTGATGATAAGGAATCTCCGTGTCGCAAGGTCACTCTTAAAGCTACAGTATTCACCAAAGTCAAAAGTGCAAATGATTTGTCCTTTTCAACTTTTTTTACCTTTTAAAGGTCAAACAAGGGTAAGTTTGCTGCCTTTTGACTTTATTTTTATAATGGGACATTCTTTCCATCTTTTGTCGGTAGCTAAATCACTCTCACCTCCGCAGAATATTATTATTTACTCTCAATTGTTTAGCAAAATTTTTGCAATCCATATCCTCATCCGTGATTTACCTCCCGAGGGGACATCATTAGCATCAACATTGAAAGCATATCAAGGGAAAAAAATTTATTTTCGTTGAAGCAATGTGTTTTACACATCACTTCAAAGAGGGGTAAAATGTATACGTTTAAAAATGGTCATGATTAAGCTTGTTAATTAATTAAATATGAATTATTTAATTAATTCTCCTAAAGTCATCTACATATAAATAAATTTAATTATTTATTTATATTGTTCATTTTCTAATTCTTCTACCTTAATTAAATTAAATAAATACGATTATTTAGTTTAATTATCCTATCATTCTAAAGTTTGAATATTTGAATATTTAAATAATGGAATATTCTCTTCATCCCATAATCAAATTAAATATTAAATATTTTATTTAATATTTTCCTCACTCTAATTTCATTTCTAAAACATAATTAAATATAATTTTTTAATTATGTGAGTTGCCATATCCGTCTTCACTTCCAAATTAAATAAATTTAATTTATTTAATTCTAACTCATTCTAAACTCACCCTTCGAAATTCTAACTCGCTCTTCGAAACAACAATTTCCCTTCAAATCTCAATGATGGAAATTGAAGGAAAATGGAAACCTTCTATCTCCCTCTCCACTTTTGAAAATCTTCCACCGTCCATTCAAACAAGCTTAATCTGGGCTGTTCATCAAGTCAGCCAATCGAATCCTTTCGAAAAACTCTATAAATTCCGGTGCAAATCCAAGCTTTGGTTACCTACACATACATACGAAAACACACGAACCTACATGCAATCATAGCCTTTTAGCATCACAACAATACTTTCATCTTAGCATATCTTTGCATTTAGCATAATATGCATTTTAAATCTCATTCTTCATGCTGTCATTTTGTTGTGCTTGATCTGCTAATCTGAGAGCCATTGGAAACAACAAAACGCTAAAGTTAGAGAGAGATAGGACGATTTCGGGGAAGATGCAATCACAGTTTGTTCATTCTGTTTTCTTTTTCAATTTTTCCTAATTTAATGTCTTATTGATATGTGTTTGAATTTCATTTCAATTGATACATTTTTCACTCACACACCCACCACCTAAACACGCTTCTCCAATTCAACAAGAAACATGATGTGCTTATCCACAAAATTATCAAAAGTCTCATCCTCTATGGTGTTAGCCAATTTCAGAGTGGGCAATTCCAAAGTGATTGGAATTTCTACATTCAACCCATACAAGAGTTGAAATGATGACATACCAATTGCCTATTTTGGGGTAATTCAATCCACCCATAATGCATCATACAATGCTTTGTGCCAAGATCTCTTATTCTTTTCTACCAGCTTCTAAATCATAGTGACCAAATTTTTATTGCTTGATTCCACTTGACTATTACCTTGAGGGTAATAGTTTTAAGAATTGTTCAAATGAACAAGACAAATGAGAGGGGGGTTGAATTAGTTGTAGCAAATTAAACCTTCAAAAAACCCTCAACAATAATTAGAACCACAAGCATTCATTAAACCCTTATTCTTTTAGATTGATCAAATGTGAAATGTAGATAATAGAAACTAAAATCACAACACCATACACATGAGAACACTAGATTAACATGGAAAACACAATGAGGGAAAAACCATGATGAGGATTAGCTCACAATATTGTTGGAAGAATGACTAAGTTATGTATTTGTTGTCATTTATGTCACCATGTTGGTAGTTTGGCCAAGTACTCTAAACCTATGTGTAGGATTGACTTATTCTCTCTGGTGGTTGATCCGGTACTTTTGGTGCCCCTCCAATATTCTAGTCCACATTTCTCCATAGTTGACAATTTCTGGTTGCAGTTTTGGGAAACTACTAATGGATGTTAAATGCATGCATGGTCAGGTTATTTCATGTTCTCGTGCTCGTACAATGAAGTGACATTATTCTATTAGTTATGTTGAAGACTATTCCTGGCCGACTTGTTAAGATAATTTTGATATGATATGAAAACTTATGTACGATCTATTTCTTGATTCAAGCTGACATAATGTATTGTGCTAACAGTTAAATTGCATTTTGAAAATATTTTGTGGAGTTGAGAGTTGATATCTTTTATAATGAATTACATCTAAATAGGTTGACCTAATTGGTGCTTGCATTGGAGATCGGATATATAAATGTATGGCGAATAGTTTTTTTTGTAGAGTGTAGTAAGCTTGTGTAGACAATAGAAAAGAGACAAGAAATAGTGAGCAAGTAATGAAGTAAAGGTGTAATTAGAAAGGCAGAAGTTGTGAGCATCTCTGAAACTATATCAGCACATGATAGGTGCATCTTTCCAATTCATTTTTGGGTTGTAAAGTCTTATTCTATTTTGTATAATCCTATGTAGGTAGTGAGCCTTCTTGTTGGACAATGAGTCCTTCTTTTGGTAGTGAGCCTCTTTTGAAAATACTATATAGTGCAAGTTAACCCTCACTTTGTTTTTTCCCTTATTTGATTTTCCACGTAAAAATCTAGTGTTCATTGTGTTGATTTACTTTCTTTTATTTATGTTTCATGCTTATATCTAATAACAAAATAGTGTGGTTGAAGATTTGATAAGTGATAAAGTTTTAAGTTTGAATTTGAGTGACAAATGATTCACACCCCCTCTCAGTTGTCTTGCACCTATTTAACAATTGGTATCATAGCTTGTGGTTCCTTGTGTAGAGCTTAACCACTTGAGGAGGATCTTGAAGGCTGGTTGAATGGGTGATAAAGGAGAGCTCAGAACTACTCTTGAATATCTTGATAAAGTGGAAAGAGAAAATAGAGATTTGAAAGAGAATCTTAATGAAGCAAATGAATTTGTTCGAAAACTAAAGGAACAGTTGAAGAAATTTAAGGAAAGACATAGAGAAGTAAGTGAACAACTAAAACAAGAGATAATTGGATTGAAAGTGATAGTAGAAGAAAAGAAGAGGATTGAAGAATGTCTAAATACAATGGTGCAAAACAAGTTTGATTAATGTTCCAGACTTGTGCAAGAAATAGTAACATTGAGGGTGGAACTAGAGAAGGCCAAACTCTGTGAAATTGATTTCAAATCTAGCTCTAGTAAACTTGAAGAACTCCTTGCAGGATAAAAACCATGTAAAGAAAAAGTTGGCTTGGGAGTTGATACCAATGAAAGTTCTAAAGATGTGAAGAAGAATCAAGGCAAGAGGAAGTAGAGAAGGAATTTTACAAGAAGACCACCTATGAGACAATCTAATGCATAGAGGTGTCCCTCTTTTGATGGTGTTTTCCTTTTTTGTAACAAATATTGTCATAGAGCAACTGAATGCAGGAGTAGGATAAACCAGTTTTCTGGCTCTCTTTCTAGAAAATTCTTTGAATGTGGGAAGTTTGGACATAAGGCTACAAAATGAAGATCTCAAGTAAGCATGATCAGTCAAGTAATGAGGAATAGGTTTAATGAAAGCAAAATAGATCAATTATTTAATGGCTACTGCTATACCTGCAATAAATTTGGACACAAAGCAAATTAGTGTAGATCAAGGAATAATGAAGGAAATTCTAATTAGAAAGGTGTGATCTTTTATAACTGCAACAAACCTAGACATGTATCTAAAGTTTGCAAGAATAAGAAAGGAAAGAAGTCTGATCTAGAAGAAAAGAGTGAACCGGTAAAGAAGATTGAAAAAGAAGAGATGAAGCAAGAAATGGATAAGGTATGGAAGAAGAAAGAACAAGAAGAAGAAAAACCTAAGACCCCTGATGTGTCTATGCCTCCATTCGGCACAGATGACTTACTCAGAATATAGACCTAGCATTGTCTTAGGGGGAGTATTATCAAAAGATTGTAAAAAACCCCTAGAAGAATGGTGTGTCAGAGGCTAGAACATGGTTAGAATGAGAAGAATGATTATTCAAAGGTTTTGGAAAAGGAACCAGAGAAAAATATGTTGGTATAAGGATTTGTAGACTAAAATAGGTTTTTTTGTGCTAAGTGAAGTGTTTGTTTAGCAACTTTTTGCATTTTTTCGCATTTAATGCACTTAGGGAAAATTCGACGGTGTTTAAGTAACAAATTTGTGATGCTTTTTGGTTAATTGTGAATTTCAAGTCTTTGGAAGGTGCTCTAAAGAAATATTGAGGCATGCTCGAATTATTTCTTAAGGGAATTCAAAGATTGATTTAGGTAATCTAGAAACCTTTTTTCTGATTGCAAAAGGAAAGAAGAAAATCGAAGAAGCTCTGGTAAATTTCAAGAAAGCAAAGCAATAGATGATGGTTAATGTGGTGTTACCTCTTTGAAGTTGAAAAGGGTCGAAGTAGAAGAATATGATCATAGGAAAATGAAAGGAATTGAACTAGGGTTGAGCGAAGTTGAATTACAGAATATAAAAACCCTAGGGATGGATTTATGGAGTGAATTTTCATGGATTTTAGATAAAGAGGTTATCTTGTTCTTTTTCAATCGTGTCAAGGATGGAAGAAATGTTTTGGAAAAACCCTATTTGATCTCGAAGGGAGCTATCAAAGTGATCACTGGATTATGTAACATTGGAGAACTCCCTGGAAAGAAAACTGTGAAGTATAAAGATGTGGTGGAGCTGACTGGCATTGGTAGAGATCTTAGAGCACTGTTGATTGATACACTTTCTAACTCAGCTATTAGGTATGTTGCATATGGTATCTCATACAAAATTTATTTCAGAAACTATGAAAGCTCAACTTCAGCTATTGTTCTACATATTTCCCACATGATGGTTAAGGAAGATAAATAGTTTGATTTATGTAGCTTGTTACTTGAGAATTTTCTTGAAAATGTTTGAATGTCATTGGTTGAGAATTATCCCTTTCAATTTGGACCCTTGCTGGTATGTCTAGTGTTCTACTTTCTAAATTCTCTACCAAGAAAAGATAATTTGATGTGGGAATCTGGTATCCCTATTGGAAAACAAATTTATAGATATCTAGAGTCTTTGGAAGATAATGTGAACATGTGCAAATTATATTTCTCATCTTTGCGAGCAAACCCTTGCTCTGGTATATTTGTACCTAGTCAATTTGAAGTGGGTTCTTCCTCTAGAAAAAGAGAAATGGAGGTTGTTATCAGTGATTCCCCTCTAAAATCAAAAAAGAGAAAAGAGATAATGTAAGACATCATTGACATTTTGGATGAGAAGGAGAAAGAATCTTTAACTGGCACTGAATCCCCTAATCCAAATGACATCCAATCTATGATAGTTGAAGGAAAAATGAAGAATATTTGTGAACTATGGAATGCTACCTCACCTATTAACAAACTAAAAATTAATAATGCTCTAGTAGATTATCTACTGTAGAAAGGAATTGAAGTATATGTCGTTTCTGATTTCTTGCTAGAAAATCTAGTTGAGATTGTTGAAGAGAGGATGTTGCTTGAAGGTATGGAAGCACATAAAATGGGAATATTGGTTGAAAGGAGATGTAAAAATGCTATGCAGAGATTGTTTGGATTGATTGAGGAAAAAAAGAAGTGTGTTAAGTAAATTTTAGATGTTTACAAGTATTGTCTTCGGTGGCTTGTAGCTATAGATAATTTTAGAAGAAAAATTGAAGCAATTGAAGATGAGGTGAAAAACATTGGAAAGAATTTGGATATATTTGAAGATAAAGAAGGGAAGCAAAGGATAAGAGTTGGTGAACTACAGGCTGAACTAATCACTACACAAAGATAGAGAGATGGTGTGACAAAGACCTTCTTGTTGGAATCAAGGAATACTGAGAGGGGGTGAATTAGTGTTCTGCAAAATTTAACTTTATTAACTTGATCTTTAAACCACTTATAGCATTTAACCAAAGGAAAGATGCAACAAGACAAGAAAATCAACCATAACACCATAACACAAGGATTTTTATGTGTAAACCCTGTTATGGGAAAAACCACAATGGAAGGCCAATCCACAATATGAGTATACTCAAAATAAGTGTTTACAAATGGGAATGCACATACTTTTAGGAACACTGCCTAGAGCTCACTACTCAAATACAATAGGATTACTTCCCAAAAGAAGACTCATTGTCTTATAGAAATAGATAGACAATCTAAAGTGGATGAACTATGAAATTAGCATCTACTAATGCCTGAGTATAGTTTTGGTTAAGCACATTAATTGCTATCTTCACACTCTATTTGATTCTTCTCTTGAAAAATTTTCTGCCTTAATTTGAATCACCAATCTTCTTCTACACAAGTGAAACTATGCACAATTGATCTATAATCCTTTTGACTTTCACAAAAAATTGCAACACACCTCAAAATCATATGAACAATCACTTATATATATCTGCAACTAGGAATTACAACTACATGACTTTTATAAAATATAAAACATGTATAAGTTGTCAGCTCAATCCATAAAAAATTATTAGTGTGAATCAATCAAATTCAGCCACAACATAGTGAGGACCCAAAAAAAAATCCTTGAACATGAAACACCTTAAATAACTATGCCTCGAAGATCCACAACACGCTATACTCATCAAGTAGGCGTTTATGTATTGTTAGACTGAAAATCAATCAACCGGATCTTCTAACTTTCACACCAATCAATGTGAGGCTCTATGATTCAAAGATAAGATATTTGACACATCAAAAAACCTTCCTTAAGATCCACAACAAAAAATGATAACAAGAAATTACATATGAATCGATGAACACAACTCTGTTGGATGCTCTATATTAGCTTTGGCAATTAATCACAAAACTTTAATCTGACTTTTGGTACAAGAAAATACCGAAGTGTGAATAGGATCACTGACTAGGATTTCCATCAATGACAACACCAGATGACTCATGCAATGTCTCTTTCCAACAATCTCCCCCTTTGGCATTGATGGCAACACTTAGTGAAAAATGACTAAGTGTCAGAATCAATACCAACATGAATACACTGCCATTCTCAAAACTTCAAAACACAACTCTTAACCATAACTCCCCCTGAGATGAATATGAAATTTTTTACTATCCCACTCTCCCCCTTTGATATCAATGGAAAAGACAGGAATTTGCATACCAAAAATCATATAAAATTGCATATGTACAAGCTTGCTTCTCTAACTTACATGGACTAGAATATGTTTGCAAAAATGTTCTTCAAAAGGCTTAAACTAGTGTCCCAAATCTTTTTGAGACTCTCCAAAATAGTCATGTAACCATAGAATAGATAAGATTGCATCTCTGTTGACTCACAGTTTTCCAGATCACTGGCAACCATAACATGCTATGCTTCCTTTAATACACTAAGCATTGTCTCCATTTTAGGACAATTCAATCCTCTAAGCTCACATACTCTTTCAAAAAAATTGTCATTTTCATGCTTCAAACTTTTGATTTTTTCAAGTAGGGATATGACTTGAACTTATTGCTTACTCACAAAAATGGTTAGAGGATCAAAGGCTTGAGAAATATCTGCTAATTATTTCTCATGTTCCTTCATTTTCTTTTCAGATACCTCAGTGAATTTAGACAATGATAAGCATGACTTGTAGATCTTTCCACCTTTAGATAATGCACCTTGAATGTTCTTCTCATAGGTAGCTAATAAGAATTTATCATTAGCAATCATACCCTTCAGTCTACTGAACCTTTTTGCATCAAATTCTTTCTAAACCTTATCCTCAACTAACTTTTCAAGAAACTCAAAGTGAGTACTTACAAAGTTGATAAGCTTCTTCAGTTGACCGTAGGAAGAGTCAGATGAATCCTTGACATGTGTAGGAATGATCTTCTCCAAGATATCAGATGCAAGGATTAGCAACTCATTGCCCTTAATGTGATCTTTCAGTATCTCCTCTCTTTCCTTGGCCTGAGCAAATGATGCTACCTTCAGCTTCTGAATAGGAGATAGAGTGGCCAAGTTGATAGGACCTTTAACCAATTCAGGGTCAAACTCCTCCTGATGTTCTTCTAAAAACTCCTTTGCTTCCTTTGTAGTGTCTCTTGCTTCCACAACAACTTCCTTTACCTCAGTCTTCTTCTCTTCAACCATAGATGCTTGCTTTGTTTGAACTGACATAACTTTAGGAGCTTTAGTCTCCATGGGAGTTTCAGTATCTTACATGTCTAGAGGATTTTGAATGTCCTCAAATGTGTCTTCTTTCCCTTCTTCAATTACCAGACCAGATGGAACATCTTGATCATGAATTTCTTTAGAAACAACATTATATATGTTCTTCAACAGAACTGCCTTAAGAATTTTCTTAGTATCTTTTGTAACTTCTTCAATCTACCCGATCATAAGCTTATTCACCCTTTTTTTTCTATTAAAATCCTTTTTAGCATCATTGAGGATAGTCTTCATTTATTCTATTGACATTACTAGACACAGATCAACAAGTATGCACTCTCTCATTTGTTTTTCTTCAGTTCTTGCATTTACTCTCCTCATTTCCAAGACTTCATATAACCCTTTAGGTAACTCATGCATTATTTCTATGAGAGTCATATTGAAATTATTCAAGTACTTTATCGTGGCTTCTTCAAGAATTATTTGACTGAAACTATCAAAAGTGTCATACCATTCAAAAAATAGTTTGATATTACCATATCCTTAATCAAAGCTTTTTCCACTTCCTCTATAGACATACCTGATATATCAATTTTCACCTTTTTCTTTGCTTTCTCTTCACCAGAGGGCTTGTCCTTAGGGACTTTTGATTCCTTTGTGACCTTATGCTTGATTTCTCTTAACTCTTCATCAGATTTAGTTTCTTCATCATCATCAACTGCAACATAGACTCTTGTGCTTTTATCATTCTTCCTCTTTCCTTCTCTTACAGATTTCTTGACTTGAACTTTCACAGGGCTTGATTTATTTGCATGACTGAATGAGAGTGTAGAGCTCATTGTAGATCTAGATCTGGTAGAGGATGTTGTTGAAATAGTAGATTCAATTCTAGTAGGCTCTCCTTCTTCAACTTTTTCTTTTTTCCTCCTAGCTTCCCTTACTACTTCAGTTGATATTCCCATGCTTTTTGCAAAATCTTCAACTTCCTTTCTTACCTTCTAGACTATCATAGGCTTCTTCAGTTGTTCATGCACTTGCATATCCTTCTCTTCAAAGTTACCAAACCTTTCTTCTGTCGAATCCTAAGGTTTACTCAACAAGTGTTGGGCATACAACCTCCAAAATATGTGCTTCAACTTCATATCCCATAAGCATTATCAATGTCAACCATGAAGTAAATAGTGTCCTTGTATTTTTCCACAATAGATGTAGGAATCCTTTCCCTAGCTTGCATTTCACTCTAAAAACTTTTGAAGTAACCCCAAATAGCAGTTTTCCTTGCTTTCCTATCACCAATTCTATACAAGATGTCTCTAATTTGAACAACTACCGGTTTATCACCTTGCCATTGCACTTTACCAACTCCCAGAAATTCATTACTAAAGTAGAAGAATAGACATAATAGTAGATTACCATACTTGAAATAATTCTTCTTTTCCTTCTTGATTTTTCCAAGATTTTCAATTAGTTGGCCCTAAAGTAACTCACACAAGTCATATTCTGCATTTTCCTTGATCATCTGATAAGCTGCATAGATTGCAGTACTAGATATAGATTTATCCCAACTAGAGTGATAGATTTTATATCCAATAACCATAGAAGAAAATATTAGATCTACTTCAATGATGGCATTTATTGTCATGGATCTTTTGTCGAAAACTAAATCGGTTGCCTTAGTGACTGTTTGGTTCTTCACAGATTTCAATGTTGGCAACCCACCGAATGAATTTAGACCAGTAACAATCCTTATAGCTTCCTTTGTGATCTTGAAAATCTGATTTAACCACATAAACTCGGCATGTACTCAACTCAATATGTATTGAACCCATTCATTTTCGTTAAACATGAGAAACTTCACAATTTGTGTGAACTTCTTCTCCTCCAAAGTCTTGAATTTAGGCCTTACATAGAGATCCTCTCCCACAATGTGATTTGCGTACAAATTTAACAACTAGGAGCTTCCTAATTCCTCAACATTCATATGAATATATGCCCTAATATCTTCAATATGCAAAACACCATATGAAACGAAAGAAAATGCACCTAATGGTTTTATCTCAATATATTTGAATGGGTTCCATTTGAATTTTGGATGGGGTCTATCCTTAATATCAACAACCAATGGAGCAGCCATTTCTAGAAATTTCAAGTTCACAAGTTTGTAAATAAATACATTTCACTAGATTAGATTTTGATCACCGAATCACCTTTAGACTTGTATCTTCGCAAAAATTTGCTTGCAGAGCTCTCCAAAATTCTTCTCAAAATGCAATGTGACAAATGAGAAATAAAAGCAACCTTTTATCATTCGCATACCTAACGTCTTATCGCAATAAATGCTTTTGCCCTAGGTCTTCTAGATACCCTATTTTCACGGTCTGTGAAAGAAAATTCTTCTGCGGACCTTCAATTTTACATAAATTTCCTCCACAAGAGATCCCAAACATCTGTAGATCATCAATGCAACCATTGCATTTTTCCACATTCCGGTATCAACTACCGACAGGGGGTAAAATATTTTCTTGAGAACTCCCCCTAGGAGAGAGGCCTTAAACTAATTCCTAGAGGAATTTCCAGTACCAAATTCTGGTGCAGACTCAGTTCCTGCATCAGAAGCACTCTTCTTCACCTATGTCTTCTTCATTTGCTTCCTGATCTCATCCGTAGCAACTTTTCCTTTTACCTTATCATCTTTTTTCACATTTTTCTCTTTGTTTACCAGACCCTTCCTGCTTCTATAGAATCTAGCAATGTGACTAGTTTTGTTACAATTATAGCACAAAAAATTTCTTTGTCCAAACTAATTATTCCATTGATTTTCTCTTGATCTACACTAGTTAGCAATATGGCCAAATTTATTGCATGCATAACATCTGACATTTCTATTGGAAAAATTGTTTGACATATTTTTGAATTCAATTGACTTATGACCATACATATTACAATTGAAACACTAACCTGAGAATAATGGACCACTTGGATTCATTCTGCTTCTACATTGAGTAGCCATACAACCAAATTTATTGAAAAAAAAAGTATCCATTGAACTTTTGAGAATTAGGTTGTCTTACCGGATACCTTCTAGCTTTGTTCATATGATTTCCTGACTTGAAATTCCTTTGACCATACCTAGAGCTTTCTCCTTTCTCATATCCAAGACCTTACTTGTCACTTCTAGTCCTCTGACTTTGAATTAGTTCATCAAGCTTAGCTGAGCTAATCTTTAACCTCTCCTTGTATTCATTTGCAGTAGCAAGTTCATCCTTGAGAGTAACAATTTTTCTATCAAGCTCTTCTTCATTATTCCTGGATTGTTCCAATTCAAACTCCAACTAATTAAATCCATCATTAATTCTGCTACATTCTTCAAATTTATCTTTCAAGGACTGAGTAAGTTTCTCTTCATTCTTCTTTCTGTCTTCAATCTCCTTGGTCATCCTCATCACAATAGATTACATCTCATGCCTTAGGACAACATTATTACCGATAAGCTTTTCACATTCTTTTGTCTTTTCCTTTAAGGATTGATTAAGTTGTTCATCTTCCATGATTTTACTTTCTTTCTTCCTAAGCTAATCACAGAGATCCTCTCTCTTTTCCCTAGAATCATTGATTTGATCTTTCAATGATTGAATGAATTTCTCAGCATTCATGAGTCTTGCTTGCAATTCCTAGACTTCAGATTTGGACTGATCAAGATTATCTAGTGCCACCAAAATTTGTTGTTGAAGGCTACCAGAATCCATTGAATCACCTTCCCAGATCTTCCCCAAGCCTTTAAAATTCTTCTGAGGAACTAGGCTCTGATACCAATTGTTGGAATCAAGGAACACTGAGAGGGGGGTTGAATCAATGTTCTACAAAATTTAACTTTATTAACTTGATCTTTAAACAAATTATAGCATTGAACCAAAGGAAAGATGCAACAACACAAGACAATCAACCACAACACCATAACACAAGGATTTTTATGTGGAAACCCTGTTAGGGGAAAAAACATAGTGGAAGGCCAATCCACAATATGAGTATACTCAAAATAAGTGTTTACAAATGGGAATGCACATGCATTCAAGAAAAATTCCTAGAGCTCACTACTCAAATACAATAGGCTTACTGCCCAAAAGAAGACTCACTATCTTATAGAAATAAATAGACAATATGGAGTGGATGAATTATGAAATTAGCATCTACTAATGCTTGAGTATAGTTCCGATTAAGAACATTAATCACATTCTTCACACTTTGTCTGATTCTTCTCTTGAAACTCTATCTGCCTTAATTTGAATCACCAATCTTCTTTTGCACAAGTGAAGCTATGCACAATCAATCTATAATCCTTCTAAATTTCGTAACACATCGAAACACACCTCAAAATGATATGAACAATCACTTATATATATCCATAACTAGGAATTACAACAACTAGATGTCAGCTTTTATAAAATATAAAACATGTACAAGTTGTTGGCTCAATCCATAAAGAATTATTAATGTCAATCAATCAAAGTTGGATACAACATAGTGAGGACCCAAAACAATATCCTTGAACATGAAACACCTTAAATAATTATGCCTCAAAGATCCACAACATGCTATACTCATCAAGTCATCCTTTTTGTACTATTAGACTAAAAATCAATCAATCGGATCTTCTAACTTTCACACCAATCAATACGAGGCTCTATGATTCAAAGATAAGATAGTTCATACATCGAAAAAACTTCCCTAAGATCCACAACAAAAAATGATAATAGGAAATTACGTATGAATCGATGAACACAACTCTATCGGATGCTCTATATTAGCTTTGACAATTAATCACAAAACTTCAATCCGACTTCCGGTATGAGCAAATACTGAAGTGTGGATAAGATCATTGACTAGGGTTGCCATCAATGACGACAATAGATGACTCATGTAGTGTCTCTTTCCAACACTTCTAGCTTCTTAAAGAAATTGTTGAAGTCCAATTAGAGAATCTTTTAGAAATTCTTATTGATGTAGAAGATGTTGAGAAACAATGTTTTGTTGTATATTGGTCACCCTCCTTCACTCTGTTTGGATTATTGGAAATTACATGCACAAAAATGGAGTCTATTTTTTTCAACAGGAAGAAGTTGTATCCAATTCTCAAAGAAAGGTATAAGAAGGTGTTATAGGTGAAGAATGCAATCTTCACTTAATTTATGTTTGCTTAAATATTCTGAATTATTGGAAGTTTTTGAAGATTTTGGAAATCTTTTGAAATTTTGATGTTACCATGTTTACACTCATTTTTGGCACCCTTTTCCATTGATTTCAAAGGGGGAGAGTGTTGGAGAAAATGGAGGAAGTTAAAAGTTTTTGAGGAAAGAACGATCATTTTTGTTTACATGTTGCCATCAATGACAAAGGGAGAGGTTGTTGGAAGAATGACTAGGTTATCTATATGTTTTCATTGATGTCACCATGTTGGTAGTTTGGTCTGGTACTCTAAACCAGTGTGTAGCACTGACTTATCCTCTTTGATGGTTGATCTAATACTTTTGGTGCCCCTCCAGTATTCTAGTTCGCATTTCTCCATAGTTGACAATTTTTGGTTGTGATTTTGGGAAACTACTAATGGATGTTAAAGGCATGAATGGCTAGGTTATTTCATGTTCTTGTGCTCATACAATGAAGTGACATTATTTTGTTGGTTGTGTTGAAGACTATTCTTGGCTGACATGTTAAGATAATTTTGATATGATATGAAAACTTATGTGTGATCTATTTCTTGGTCTGAGTTGACATAATGTTGTGCTAATGGTTAAATTACATTTTGAAAATATTCTGTGAAGCCAACAGTTGATATCTTTTATAATGAATTATCTCTAAATAGGTTGACCTAATTGGTTCTTGCGATGGAGATTGGATATATATAAATGTATGGCAAATAGTTTTTTGTAGAGCACAATAAGTTTGTGTAGACAATAGAAAAGAGATAGAAGAAATAGTGAGTGAGTAATGAATGTGAAGGTGTGATCAGAAAGGCAGTAGTTGTGAGCATCTATGGAACTATATCAACACATAATACGTGCATCTTTCTAGTACATTTTTGGGATGTAAAGCCTTATTCTATTTTGTATAATCATGTGTAGGCAGTGAGCCTTCTTGTTGGATAGTGAGTCATTTTTATAGGTAGTAAGCCTTTGTACTTGGACAGCGAGTCCTTCTTTTGGAAATGAGCCTCTTTTGAAAATACTATATAGTGTGAGTTAATCCTCACCATGTTTTTTCCCTTATTATGTTTTCCACGTAAAAATTTGGTGTTCATTGTGTTGATTTACTTTATGTTATTTATGTTTCATGCTTATATTTAATAAAAGAATAGTGTGGTTGAAGATTTGTTAAGTGATAAAGTTTTAAGTTTTAATTTGAGTGACAACTGATTCACCCACCCCCTCTTAGTTGTCCTGCACATGTTTAACAATGATGGAAAAACCATGATGAGGATTAGCTCACAATATAAGTAATAGAAAAAATGGTACAAAGGGGCTCGTTGCTAGAATAGGACACACTCTCCAAAAGCCTCATAGCTAGAGCTCACTACCACATAAATAATACAAGAAGATAGAAGAAGAATGTTACACAGAGAAAATAATTCTCAATGCAACAAGGAGTCCACCATAATTGCTTGCACACTTTCACAGTCTCACATGAAAGATTTTGGATTCCTTCAACTCATTTCCTTTAGGAAACCTAACATGAATTTCACATTGCTTTGCTCAATTTCACATCACACTCATCACTCACATCAATCTCACATCTATATTACTTCTTACTCTTTCATTCACTCTCTTGCATCAACACCAGACGTATTTATACCAAGTTCTACCTCAAAAAAATTCTCGAATGTCAACCACTAGCCATTATACATTCCCATGGTGGATAGGAATGAAAGGTGACACACACAAATCCTTAATTAGGACCCAAATAGATCTCAACACACTTCCACACTCTTTCACAAGCCTCACATGCAGTGTTAAACACAAGGTCATCCAACACCTATGCAAAACACCATAGACATTAAGTATACGCTTCCTTAAATCAAGCTTAAAGTTTTATACAATATAATTCACTTAAATTCAATCTAGAATAATCCACAAAAAACTTAATATTCATCAAACACTTCATCCAAGCTTGCATCAACAAATACTTCAACTCAGGATAACTGATAAATATTAATTGCATATTGATAAATGAAACTCACACTGTACTATACCACATCAATTTAAAACTTGAATATAGAAATATAAAAGAATTATAAGAAACTTCCCAAATCTGCACAACCTAAAACCAATGAATAGAGAAATGCAAATAAAATGCATTTCTCCCAGACCACAAAAAAATCACTGATCAACTAGTTCACATACTAGTGAAAATATCTTACACTATACAATGATCCAAAAACCCAAATTATGAATATAACAACTTCTAACACCCTTGAATAACTTGTAAGATCTGCATAGGCATAACATCAACATAGAAAGAATGTGGAGCACAATACCAGAGCACACTATGAACATTTTCACAACATAGTTTACTTTGTTTATTAAATTTTCTCAAAAGCACTTGGAAACCAAGTACTAGAGACATCATCTAAGCTCATTAATCCATTCACACTCATCTTTAGTCTTTGGAACAAAAGAATAACTCCATGTACTCACAACACTTCCTGAAGGTCTCAACTACATATGTACAACATGTTTTCCTCTTTTCCGCAATTTTCTCAATATCCTCAACATATTCATCCCATAGTTGACATCAATGACAACACCAGTTAGTAGACTTCATATTTACATCAATAACAACACAAGATATGAAAATCCACTAAATACCACACATTGGCTCTGAATACTCTCCCTTTTTTTAGATTAGATAGGCTACACAACATTCCTGAAACCTCTCTTTTTCACATGATTCTCTCTCCCTAAGTAGATAAGTTATTTTTTTCACATGATTCTCTCTCCCCTTTTGACATCAATGAAAAAGGATTTTTTTTTTGCATTGTTCTCCCTGTTTGACATTGAACCAAAATCACCTACTTTGAATACTCTCCCTTAGGAGTACAACAAACTAAATTAGCAACACAATGACAACCCATGACACTACCTACTCCCCCTCAGAGGTAGCCATCAATATCAGTCCAGAAAAGAGATAGATCCATAGATCCACTAGACTGATGCACCTCCATATGCATCTAGTTCAAGAAAGGAGGGAAAATAACCCTTAACTTCTCCCAAAGATACTCAAAATTATCCTCAAAATTTATCCCTTCTACTTGTGAGTAACCCTTACACACAAGTCTTTCCTTATTTCTTACTACTTCTCCATTCTCATCCATCTTGTTCCTAAATACCCATTTAGTTCCAATTATTTTATTTTTTTCCAATCTAGGGACCAATTCCCAAGTTTGATTCTTCTCTATCTGCATAAGTTCTTCTTCCATTACCTTCATACAATGTTCATCCTTATATTCTTCACTCAATAATTTAGGTTAAACTTTAGAAAGTACACAAAAATTTACCTCAACTTCAACATATTTACTTCCAATAGAATATCCAAGGAAGATACCTTCATTAGACCTTGCATAAAAATTTCTAAGTTTTCTTCTTCTCTTTTGATGTAACATTTGCTTCCAAACACTCTAAAGTACTTCACAGTATGAATCCTTCAATACCATAGCTCATAAGGAGTCTTTGTGCTATTAGCTTTAGCTTGAACTCTGTTAAGTATGTAAACAATAGTATGAATAGCTTCTCTTCATTATACTTGCAATAGATTTTCCTCTTTCATCATAGTTCTTATAGCTTCTTAACTAGTTTTTTTTTTTCCTTTTAACAACTTCGTTCTTCTAAGGAGTTCTAGGGGTAGAAAAATGCCTCTTTATTCCATGAACTTCACAAAACATGTTAAAATCATTGGAGGTGAATTCACCACCTGTTTCAAACCTCAAGCATTTTATTTTCAAACCCATTTCATTCTCAATAATAGCTTTAAATTCCTTGAATTTATCTAATGCATCATATTTCTCTCTAAGAAAAGTAACCCATGTCATTCTAGAATACTCATCAATCAAAAGCATAAATTACCTATCACCTTGTAGAATTCTCACCCTTGTAGGACCACAAATATTTGTATGCACTAATTCCAATAGTCTAGTAGCAAATTGTTCATTTCCCTTAAAGCTACTTCTTGTTTTCTTTCCAAATTGACAACTCTCATAAACAATATTGATAGTTTTTGTGATTCTAGGTTTATCTCTCACAACATGAAATAAACTAATTCTTGCCAAAATATCAAAATTAGTGTGACACATCCTCTGGTGCCATAAACAACTATCATTAATCTATGGCATAAAGCAATGACCATCAACACCCTTAAGTTGATAGATGTTTCCATTTTTTCTCTTACTAGCAACAACCACAATTTTAGAACCTTTCTAGATCTCACATGCTTCACCGTTAAACACAGGATTATACCCATTTCTACACATTTTTTTGACACTCAAGAGATTATTTCTTAATCCGTTAACATAGTAAACATTGTCAGTATTATGCTTTCCATCAAAATTGATTGAACCTATTTCACAAATCTTTGCACCTAAATCATCTCCAAATTTAACTATTCCTCCATCATAATTTTCAAGTTTAACAAACTTAATTTTATCTCTAGTCATATGATTAGACCAACCACTATCAAAAACCCAGTAATTCTTATCCTCTTTGACATGAAAATTAGATACCAAAGTACCTTCAACTTTATCCTTCATCTCCAAAATACTTTCCTTCACACAACTTTTAGGATTAGCAGAACTAGATTCTTCTTTTATAGCCAAAAATAGACATTCATTATTATCAAAATATCCATAATCAAATTCATCATCAAAAATACTAGCATCTTCTTTCACGTAGTTAGCTTTCCTAATCATCTTTCCTTCATTTTCCTTGTTATTATTCTTTAGATCTCTCTTTGGACATCTAGAAGCATAATGACCTATACCACCATAGCTAAAACATTTGAAAGGTAATTTATATGGATACTTATTAGTGCCCTTTTTCATCCTCCTCAAAAATTTAGCTTTCAAATCATCAAGATCTTAATCACCTGAATCTTCAACCCTCTCTGATTTATTGGCTTTGAAAGTAGTCTCTACTTTTGTACTTTTCTTCAATTTTCTCATCTCAAATATAGTCAAAGTACCAATCAACTGATCTCTAGAATAATTATCAAAATCAAATGTTTCCTCAATAGCAGATACCTTTTCATTGTACAATCTAGAAGAGATCTGATAACTTTATTCACTACTTTAGATTCTTTAACTATTGCACCAAGGCCTCTAATGTTACTTACCAATTCATCAACTTTCTATATGTAGCCTTTTATTGTTTCATCTTTAGACATATACATCATTTGAAACTACACCTTCAAGTTCTGCAACTTTTCTTGTTTGACCTTCATATCTCCTTCATAAATTATTTCTAACTTATCCCAAACTTCTTTAGCAGTCTTCAAAATCATAACTTTAACTAATTCAGTATTTGAATGACTATTCACAATAATGTACCTTGCCCTAGCATTGATCTCATGCACCTTGATTTTTGCACTTTTACTTGGACCATTCAGAGGTGGAGTGTATGTATTCTGATAAGCCCTCTCAATCTCATATCCTTGAACACACAAATATCCTTCCATCTTTGTCTTCCAAAATGCATAATTTGAGCCATCAAATCTAGGATATTCTAAAGGAATCTTGTTTTCCATCTTGAATCTACCTCAAGTGGTTAAGCTCTTCTTCAAGGAACTTGAATCTGATACCAAATGTTGAAATGAACAAGAAAACTAAGAGGGGGGTGAATCAGTTGTAGAAAATTAAACCTTCAAAAAACCCTCAATAGTAATAATATCCACAAGCATTCATTAAAACCTTATTTTGTTTGAGTGATCAAACATGAAATACAAATAACAGAAACTAAAATCACAACACCATACACATGAGAACACTATATTTACATGTAAAACCAAATGAGGGGAAACCATGGTGAGGATTAGCTCACAATATAAGTAATAGCAAAACTGGTACAAAGAGGCTCACTGCCAAAATAGGACACACTATCCAAAAGGCTCATAGCCACAAAAAAATACAACAAGATAGAAGAAGAATGTTACAAAATAAAATACTTATCAATGCAACAAGGATTCCACCACAATAAAACACTTATCAATGCAAAAAGGAGTCTACCACAATTGCTCGCACACTTTCGTAGTCTCACATGAAATATTTTGGATGCCTTCAGCTCACTGCCTTTAGGAACCCTAACATGAAGTTAGTATTGCTTTTCTCAATTTTGCATCACACTCATCACTCACATAAATCTCGCATATATTTTGCTTCTTACTCTTTCATTCACTCTCTTGCATCAACACCATACATATTTATATGAAGTTCTACAGCAAAAAATTTCTCCAATGTCGGCTAAGAGTCATTATACATTTAAATTTGAAATAGGTTGGCACCTAAACATTCCAATAGTGGATATGACTGAAAGGAAACCTACATAAATCCTTAATTAGGACCCAAATAGATCTCAACACACTTCAAAATTCTTTTACAAGCCTTATTTCTAGTGTTAAACACAAGGTCAGCCAACACACATGCAAAACACCGTAGACATTAAGTACACACTTCCTTAAATCAAGTTGAAAGTCTTTGACAACATAATTCACTTGAATTCAGTCCAAAATAATCCATGAACAAATTAAGATTCATCAAACACTTCATCCAAACTCACATCAACAAATACTTCAACTCATGACAACTAATAACCCTTAATTGCATACTGATAAAAGAAACTCACATTGTACTACACCAAATCAAGTAAAAACTTGAAAATAGAAATATAAAAACATTATAAGCAACTTCCCAAATCTGTACAACCTAAAACCAATTAGTGAAGAAACATTGACCAAATACATTTCTCCTAGACCACATAAAATATCATTGATCAACTAGTTCAAACATTGGTGAAAATATCTCTCACTGTACAACAATCTAGAAACCCAAATTCTGAATATAGCAACCTCTGACACCCTTCAATAACCTATAAGATCTACACAGGTATAACATCAACATAGAAAGAACATGAAACACAATACCAAATCACACTATGAACATTTGTGCAACATAGTTTACTTTATTTATTAAATTTTGTTAAAAGCGCTTGGAAATCAAGTACCAGAGACATCATCTAAGCTTATTAATCCATTCCAACTCATGTTCAGAATCTGCAATAAAATAATAGCTCCATGTACTCACAACACTTCCTCAAGATCTAAACTACACATGCACAACCTATTTTCATCTTTTCTACAATTTTCTCAATATCCCCAACTTCTTCATTCCATAGTTGACATTAATGACAACACTAGTTAGTAAACTTCCTATTGACATCAATGACAATACCTTCATACTTGCAACAACAATCTGATAACATGATCCCATCTTCAAAGGAGAATTCCTTTATCTCACTAGATAAGAATGAAGTAGCATTATCTGCTACTATTTGATTCATAACGCCAAATTGGGAAATGATGTTTTCTTTTAGGATTCTACATACCACTTCAGAAGTAGCATGCTTGACTAGTATGGCCTCCACCCACTTGGTGAAATAGTCGGTGGTTTTCAGGACATAAACATGCCCTACACTAGATGGTGGGTTGAAAATGCTAATGAAATTAATACCCCACTATTGGAAGGGTTCTTCCATTATAAATAGCTTGAGGGGAAGTGCAACTAACGTGGGTTTCCCCACAAACTACCAACATAGTTCACACCTACATACCTAGTTGTACACATCTTGGAATAGTGTGGGATAGTAGTACTTTTCTCGCAAGATCTTGTGAGCTGTTATTGGTGTTGAGAAATTTCCACCAGATGCCAAGTTTTGAAATGACTCTAACAACTTGCTATGATGTGCTTTATCTACATTGTGTAGAAAGGTACCATCAATAATCCTCTTGTACAAATATTGTCCCAAAGGATGAAGTTTGTAGCCTTGAGTTTGACTATCAATTTTTCTTTGTAAGTCAAGTGTTTTAGACATTCTCCATAGGTGAGAAAATAAGAAATATTTGAATACCACATCAATTGTACTGACAAATGGGACTATATGAATGTCTTCAGTGCTTACCTCATCCTCGAATACTTCTTCTAGCTTATTATCAATAATGAGCTGAAATGAACCTTTCCCACGTACCAATTTCATGGGCTTGATTTCCAAGTTGTATTCTTAAATCTTGGCAATCCAGTTACCTCTCTTAGTACCAAACTCTTGTTGAGTTAAGATTGACTTAATTGTAGAATTTGACAGTAATGCAATGACATGGGAGTGAAGTATGTAAAAACATAAATGCTTCATTTCCTTAACCATGATGAAAGCATGGTTTTCCATTGGAGAGTATTTCAACTCATAAGCCTTCAATGGAAAACTCATGAATGCAATAAGAGATTCAATCCCCTCATTATTCTGTTGCACCAAAATTATGAATAAAATATGCTCAAAAGCATAAATATACATGATAAATTCCTTCGTGTAGCCTAGGAAAACTAGCACTAGTGTATGCGCAATGACTTCCTTCATGTCATTGAATGCAACTTTTCCTTTTGCGCTCTATCAAAAGACATATTTTCCCTTCATCATATCAATGATATGACATGTATTTTTGTAAAGTAAGGGAAAATCCTCCACAAGAAATTTACCTTTCCAAAGAAAGAATGGAAAATCATCTTACTTGAAGGTAAAGTAAGACTCTGAATAGACTCGACCCATTTTGGATCAATCTTGATACCTTTTTTAGACACAATGTAACCAAGGAGTTTACCTTCGGTAACCTTGAAAATTGACTTCTTGGGATTAAGGGAAATATCATGTTGTTGACACCTCTCAAGGACTTGCTACAAGTGATGAAAATGTTCTTGATGTTTCTTTGATAATATCATCAATTCATCAAGATAGACAGCAATAAACTTACCCATGACATCATGAGAGGCTAAGTTCATCGCTCTTTGAAATGTTGTGTGAGCATTAATTAAACCAAAAGGCATTCTACAATAAGAAAAAGTACCCCATGACATGGTGAAGACAGTCTTATGTTGATCTTCTTCACTAAACTCCACCTGATTGTATCTCAAAAAACCATCTAGCATGGATAATATTTTGAATCTTGACACTATTTACAATACTTGGTCCATTACCAACATGGGGTAATTGTCGTTTAGTGACAGTTGATTCAAGTTTATGAAATCCACACAAATACAGATTTCCCAATTCTTTTTCTATATAGGAACTATATTTTCTATCCATGTTGAATGGTGAATAGGAAAAATAATCCTTGCATTAAGCATCTTTTTGAATTTCAAAAAGAATAGTACCTAAAATTTTTGGATTGTATTGCCTATGTTTCTGCTTGTGAGGAAAATAACCTTCCTTTAGGGGAATCTCATGTTGTACCTCTTTTAGATGGAAAGATTTCAATTCTTCATAAGAATAGGCGAGAACATCCATGTATTACCACAACAATTCCAAAAACTTATATTTCTCATTCGGCATGTAGCTTTTTTTGATGTTAACCATCTTACGATCTGTAAGATTTGATGAAAAAAAAATCTATTAAGCCCAAGAAACCTGCATGCAAAAACCTGTCACAAGGAAGAAATCTATAGGAAACAAACAAGGGTTTTTCTCTGACAATGTGAAAGTTTATTATCAGCGAAAAGAAATTAAGTCAAAAATATACAAAGGATCAATCCTTATAGAAGGAGATCGGAAAACCTAATAGGAAACACTAATAGGTAAATAGGCATTTAATAATTAGATTTAATTATTAAATGACTAATGCAAGTGCATAAAGGGAAATCTTAAGAGGTAGTAAAGTTAATTCTTTACTCTAACAGGATCTTCCTTAGTTCCCAAGTTGACTTGGTCTACTTCTATTGATGACTCAGAACTAGATTTCTACTTCTTTTTGACATAACAATCATGTTTGTCAAAAATTCTCTAGAGAGATACCAAACCTTTGGGAATCATGTTCCTTTTGAGCTACAACACTTCTTCGCCAATTTTTGGATCTTTCTCAAAAATTGACTCTCGCAGAGGAAAGTCGTTGCCTTCAAAATATAACTCTTTAAAAATTTCATCCTCCTCAATAAAGGTAGCAATCTAATGATCATCATTGAAAATCTTCTAGTTGTCTGAGTTATCTAGAACATTGGGTCAAAACACTAGCTCAATAGTGTAAATAGTGCCATGAAAGTCTTTATGTTAAATTAAGAGAGTAGTTGATATTGCTAAAAAATCAACTTTATCATTATACTCCTTGGGTACCATAGATATATTGAATGCATCAAAACCTTTGATGAAATCCCAAACAAGAATTGTGGTAATACCTTAGTATCTCATTTTTCATTTGATATAGGTATCTTACCTAAAAAACTATTAAATTAGCATCACCTTGAGCATGAAGGTTTTTAATTCCCTTCTATGTGCAACCTCCAAACTTAACAACAATGCATCATACCCTATTGTGTTGTTAGTATTATCAAATTATAGCTTGAAGGAAAAAGGAAAAAAAATCCCTTATGGAGATATGAACACTATTCTTACACAAAATCTCATAGAAGAGAAACTGTAATCAAATTCCATAACCTAAACACCATTTGGATCACCTAAACTGATAGCTTCAAAATATGAAGCCTCATCAGAAGAAGTTTCACCACGTAAAGAAGACATACTATCTGAAGATGATTCTCTTTTTGAAGAAGATGATTCATTAGTTTCTGATTCTTTTCTTGAACTTTTTCTTGAAAACTTAGAATCCTCATTAATATACAAATATTATGTACTCATACTTGCTGATTCAAAAAGGATTTGATCTCTTGGGTCATCTAAATTTGTTACAAAAAACTTAGACTCCCTTTCAGGAAGCAATTTCTGCATAACACCCTTGAAGAGTATTCTAGCTTTTGACCAGTCCATATTAATTTCACCCCCTACATCCTTACAAAAATTATGTCTTGGAAATAGCCCATATGATTCTAGGATTTTAGCTACTAATACAATCATTTTGATCTTCTTATCTGGGAATGCAACAAATGTAAACTATGCATCCTTAATTTTCCCAATAAGAGGCACTTATCTATTATCCATTGAAAAGAAACATCCAAAGGTTTTGGTTAGGTTCAAACACAAAGTGGTAGCCACTTTTTCATTCATCAAATTTTTAGAGATACCTAAATCAATAACACAATTGCTTAGCTTATAGCCAATGGAAACCAAGGAAATATAAAACAGATCTATTTTCCTGGAAATGGATGAGGGAACTCAAACCAAATTGCTTTGCAAAGGCCTAAGCTTGGGAATAGCCGATATGTCTTGAGGAGAATCTAGGCTTGGATGGGTTCCCTTATCTTTAACAAACTTAACAAGTTTTTCAAACTGATCAGGATTAGCCTTGAGATATTCAGCTTCTGACATTTGTATCTTGGTCTTCTTTGCATAGTCAATTATATCAAATGCTTGAAATGAACTTATCAAAGAATATAGGGTTATTTCATTGGTAGGATTAGGAACTGAAATATTGGTCTTAGGGACTGGAGAATTGGTCTTAGGCATAGAAGAAGAAACAAGAGAATGGGGGGTACTTCCTTTCTCCCAACTCTATCTTTCTGTTGAACTCACAAAGGGCCCCCTCTTAGCAATAGTAACTAGTGGATGTGGGATATCCTTTAATTTTGATGCATCACCTTGCTATTAATTGAGTTGATTTGTGAATGAGTGAGAAAAAAATAAGCATCAACAATAGGTTCATCTTCTTGACCAAACTCCTCTTCATAATTTAGATACCAAATATTAGAGTCACTATTTGGATCTTCTTCTTCTTCTTGGAAGAGATTGTCATTTTCTTCTAATTGATATCTTTGTTGTGTAAAATCTTCTTGCTCAACTTCATAGTATCCCACCATTACATTTGTGGGAGGTGCCTCAAGTGCAAGCCTTTCTTGTGGTGTTGAAATTCTATTCTAATTCCTTTGAGCATTTCCAAAATAATTAGAAGAATTTGGATAGGTCATCCTCGAAATGTCTTTGTAGGCAGGAGTAGACAAACCTTGAGACATTTTCTTCTTCAAAGCTAGCAATTCATTTGCTAAATTTTGCACCATAGGATCTATGGTGCTTGAGGAATTTCAAGATCAAGATGTTTTTTCTTTGTTTCTATTGGTTTATTTTCTTATCTTTCCATCAAGGATCAAATCATCTTCAATTTCAATAGCCAATGCTCGAGTTGCTGCAAGATCAACTAGAGCTACTCTATGCAATAAGAAACTTACCTTCAACAACTAACTGTTAATGAAAAAGCACTTCAAATTGTGACGAGTTGGTTGTGCATCATCTAGAATGTTGGTTGTCAACTTCATAAATTTTCCATGAACTCACACATGGGTTCTTGTGACTCTTTCCTCATTGTTTTAAGTTGAACCAACAAGGCGTGATCATCTTTAGTAGGCTTGAACCTTTCCTCAAATTTGTTTCATAGCGTAGCCCAATTTGTGATAGTTCAAGTAGCAAGATTGTAGAACAAATCAACCACTACTCCTTGTAAAGTTTCAACAAACAACCTTACTCAAACATCTTCATATTCCACACCAAGAACCCCAAATACAATATAAAATGCATAAATATGTTTGTTAGGATGTTTCTTTCCATCTCCATAGAATTGAGCGATGTTTTGATGTGAAACTCATGGAATTTCAAGAAAAGGTACCTCAAAACTCAAAGAACCAAAGGCGTTACCCCAAGGACTAGGAGGTGGTTGAGTTTCCATTCTACCTTGATTGAATGGAGGGATAATATACCTCCAAACTAGTGTAATAGGAAAAGTCCTTTCAATGCTAGAAGCTTCACTTGGAAGAGTTGATCTTACACATCAAGGAGGGAAACTTGTTGTGCACTACAAAGGTGATCTTGTCCTTGGAGGAAAAATATCAAATTTGTGTTTCTATAGCAATTAAAATGTAGGATCAACTTGACCTTGCACCTATAGACCATGCATATAGCTTTTATCTGCTAGAGTGAAGTCTTTCAAAAGAAATGAATATCAACAATAAAAAAGATAATTATAAATCACAATAAGACACTGGTATACTTGTGTACTTCAATTGAAAGCATGAGGCTTTGGTTGCATGCTCGTATCCCCAACAAAGTCACTAAATTTTTTTTGGGTGAATATTTTGTAATTCCTTTAACAATTACAAAATGGTAGTTTTAGCCATAGCTATGATGAGAAATTAATCTCTCCTCTCATAAAGGGGAGGCTCCCTTCTTATTTCTCACTAAAAGAACTAGTAATTAAGCTATGCTTATGTACACTACAACTATCCATAGAGGTGTTTCCATCATCATATTCTCTTTGTTCAAAATATATGTTTCCTTTTTCAAAATTACAATAGTATTCCCTTGATGTTTACCACATGTAACAAACTAAAAAACACTAGTTGGAGCAATAATGACCAATACTCGATTCAGTTAGACATAAGAATAACTAGAATGATACCAATAAGTGATGATAACAATAAAATCAACAAAATACCAAAGTATTTTGTTACTTTCAATGATGATTTGAATGGTAACAAGTGTAGCAAGTTTAATCTTAAAGAATATCAATGAACAACACCAAAAGATCCACAAGAACATATCCAATATTTGTAGCTCAAAGACTTCAAGTTATTAACCAAATTCATGCACAAGAACATAAATCTCCAATCACAATATTGTAGCTCAAAATCTATCAATATGAATTTTGAATTCCCTTCAACAATGAAATATTACACCACTTTAATAAACTAATTTCAAGATAATGTGATAAGAGGGACGTATGAAAATTCTCACACAACAAATATTCTCCAAAACAAAGGTTGGAGGAAAATATGCTTCTTTTATTGATTAATTTCAATATGCACATTCAACAAAAAGATTCAAGTATTCTTTCTAAAAATGGTAGTGTTTTGCTTCAAAATATCAAAGGTCTATTACAAAAGAAACTCCCTCATATATATAGAGGAAAGTTGAGAGTTAATCTAGGAAATCAATAACTAGTTTGACTTACTCAACATGAGTGTCTAATTTGATTTAGAACTTCTCTATTATTACATGTAATTACATCTTTGAAAAAGACATGTAAAATGTCAAAAACTAATTAAATAAAGCATGAAAAATACTAACTTCTTGAGCATCCTACAAGTCTTTGATCAATTATTTGATGATATTGATCTTGTGTATCATTTTTTCCTTTACCTCAACAAATATATCTCTATTGGGACTTATCCCAATTTCAACCAATGCATAAAGCTTGATTTTCTTCATCACAATCAAGGCTTCTAAATTGATTTCTATTTCTTGTTGCTCCTGGGAAAATGTATCAATAGTTTTATCTATCTCTAATCTTATTCTCTCCATATTCCTCATTCTTTATAGAAAATATCTAGGAAGTTGTGTTCATTATGCTATCATTTTTTCCAGAAACTAGTTGACTACTTTACCTCTTGAATTCACCTTTCCAACCTTCTAAATAATTGGATCTTTAATGCTCACAAATATAGGCTCTACTAACTCTAAAGACTGTGTAATCTTTTGGAGCACCAAAGATTGCTACTCTACTTTGGCCTTGTATTGATCTTTAAACTTCTTCACTTCGTCAAATTTCTCAATGAGAGAATTCAATGTAGACTGTACACTTTCCTTGGTACTTTCATGATTTACCTTTCCCAACTCAACCCTTGTAATGGAATATTCAAAGATATCCACTTCCTCAATAGACCTATTAGGAGGAGGTTGTGCTACCTCTGCATACTTGTATCCTGATTTATCCACCAACAACCTAGAAAGAGTTTGTTCCTTCTTCTTGGATTTTTCTTTGCAGGTGCCAACTTCCCAAATTCAAAGTCATTTGGAGAGATGACTTGCTTCTTCCTTTTTGGGGTCTAGAATGAAATCCAAGGGGGAAGTGAAGAAGAACTTCCTTCTAGACTAGTATTCATAACTTACGTTAATGTAGTTGTACTCACAAAATTTGTTATAATTGGTGAAGTATTAGTCAAAATTGCACTAGGAATTTCCATACTTGTAACTTGAGAAAACTCAGTCATAATTTTTTCTAAATCATATTGAGAAGTTATGCCAAAAGAAGGTAATGATAAAATTATCAAAGAGGTGGGAGACCCCAAAACATTTTCCAAACCATGTTTAGGACTATCAAAAATTGACTTGAAAGATGGGGATGAATAAATTGATTGGATAGACACAGTGGAAAGAATAGTAACTATTACATTAGGAATGATGGTAGTGGTAGGAGTGACAGTAGGAGTTGGTTGTGAAGGCTATTCAATAGAAACAATGATAGGAATGGGGGTAGAAATAGATGTAAAAATGGGAGAAGTAACAGGTGGATCCTTTGGAATATTCTCATGAGGAGATACTCATTCTTCCTCATGTTGTTCCTCCTCTTCTTGCCCTTCTTCCCGAATTGATTCCTCTTTTGTGCCTATAGATAACCCTTTAGTTTTTTTACTTTTACCCCTTTTAAAATGAATGTAATATTAGGTTTGGAAGCCTTTATTGAGCTGAGAACATCTCCTTTATTCTTTTTCCTTAGCTTATATTTCCTACCTGCTTATCCTTCAAGTTCCTCCCCCTCTAATCCAATACTAAAAGGTTTCAAGTGTATCCCTTTTTCTTCTAGCCATACATTTGTGTTAGCTAGGATAGGTTCAAATATTTCTCTAATTGATGTAGTCTCCTTCTTATACCATTGCATTGAAGGTAGATGGGTACTTTCTACATTATTCCTCACATAAGTTGGATCTACGATGTCCTCATCATCCTCCATATCCTCTAGAACATTAGCTAGATCAAAATTTTTAATTTTATTTAAGGTCAACCTATAGTAGTCTAGTTTTCTTATCTCCTCCTTTGTTCTATAATCTTCCCACACATATTCAATCATGTGTATGTGAGTGTATGCCTTCTTAATTTTATCTTTCATGCCTTAATAATCAAAATCAAGCCTCTTTTTGTGTGTTTTCATGGTGACCCACTACATCTTAGAATCTATAGCTTTAGCTTTTGGATATTTCAAGATAGAATACCTACCAATTATGAAGGGAAACCTGAAGCCTAGTTTCTAAGACTCCACATACTTGTTGTGAACTACCATAATCTACCTACAAAGCTCCATTAGAACAATCTTCTCATAGGGGTACCTTGGAAGCATGTAGGGATAACCTATGAAGTAACCAAATCTTAAGTAGGTGAATTTAGGAAATTACAAATATAGGTAACCATATTTGTTGACCACTACCCATTCTTCATCAAAAACTCTTTTCTTTTCAATTTTAGGATCAAACATGCATAGGAAAGGAGTGAAGAAAGCATCATTACCTCTTCTAAAATGATGAATAATTCCATCAATAGTTATCTGGGGTTATTACTTATATATTGGAGTTACTCTTATGTTTCCCTCTAATGTTAACCCTAGAAAATTTATCATTGCAATAGTAGCATACACCAAGTATGATGTCATATAGAACTTTAGTAAAGTGTATAACTTTATCAATTGATCATGAATTGCATCACTGATCTGATGACCCTAGAATATTTGTTGCTTCTTCCTCATTATGATCTTGATGTAAATACACCAAATCCTAAAAGGTAGATGAAGTGGGAAACCCTTTCACCCTACTGATAAGAGTGATCAAATCATTCCCTTGTTCAATGAAGTCACTTTCTGGAAAGTTCTTAGGCCATCTTGAAACACTTGGCCTTGGGGTTTTCAACCACTTAGTGAACTAACCACTCTCTTACAAGTGTTTGTATCTTTCTCATATTATTCTTGTGCATATTCCATACTAATATCTACATATGTGTCAATACTAGGACACAAGAAACATTTGTTAAAGAATTCCAAATCTAGTCTCATGACCACATTTCTATTTACATCCCCAAAACTTTGATCATCCTTATTGTAGTGTGCCACAACTTGGAGAAAAAAATTAGGATTATGTACAGCTACAGGGAAAGATGCTACCATTTTAATGTTGCTTTGCACTATACACAACATACCATTATCTTGTGGTTACTTCTGATTCCTTTCAACAAGCTTGGACTTATCAACATGTCTGATTTCAATATAATTTATCTCATCAATGTTTGAGGACACTGAAGTTATTGGGAAAATTATTTGGCATTTGTAATTCATGGATTTGGCTTTGCTCGAGGAAGGATCTAATTTTTGAGGAGAAATTAGAAAAGACTATATCCTTTTGCAAATGTAGATGTGAAAATCTGAAATGCATGTACAAAGAGTTGCATTATAAAGTTCAATGTTTTCTAGTGTTAGCAAAATTTGTAGGGTTGGAAATGTAGTAGTGGGAAAATTATGAGAAATTTCATGAGCTTGGAGGTGATTCAGATCTATGAGGATTCAAAAAAATATCTCACAAACCTTCAATAATAATCCAAAACAATCTTTGTATAACACATGCTATTAGGCACTGTGTATCACATTGGAAACATAACTATGGCAGCCCACAATTTAATGCAATGAACAATCATTAATAACTTCCAAAAAACCAAATAATTAATCCAATCTATCTGGTGATATTGAAGAAAACATAGTTATAGACTTTTCCTCCAATTTTTATGAAGATCCAAAGGTGGAAATAAAAGTTATTGTATTTTTCCCAAAACTACAAACCCTAGGTAGGGTCCAAACCTGCCCTCACAAAAATGGTCATAGCTTATTCAAAAATTAATGAAATTTGATGAGACTTGAAGAAAATGAAATTATATTCACATGGAAAAAAAATACAACTAGTTTTAAATCCAAAATATAGACTTTAAAATCCATGCCATCACATTTTTCAGACTGTAAATTTCTCACAATATTGTTAGAATAGGCAGTCTCACAAAAATAGTCATATCTTCCACAAAACTCAACAAAATTCAATGAGACAAAAATAATTAGAAACTAGAAAAAAATATATTTCCATAAATATATAATTATTTATTATTATAGTCCATTCCAATCTGTACAAATCATAACTTCAGCCTAGAAACAATGTAAAAATCAAAAAATGCACACAAAACTTGAGGTTGCCATTCATCAAACGTAAAAAATAATGTCTCCAACCCTAAATTAGAGTTTTGGATGGTGTATTTATACATTTTCCAACCAAAAATAACTATTTTCAACCTCCTAAAACTGACTTATTACCTTCTTGACCCTTCATCTCCCTAACTTTGCACTTTTGACAATTTTTTCAATATGGAACAACTTTAAACATTATTTGACAAATGACTTAAAATATGACTTCCTAAGACTCAAACACCTCTAAAGTGGTTTGATAAACCTTATTATAAGACCCAATACACAAAATAGAGAAAATATTTACAAATGACCTCATGGAGGCAAAAAATCAAACAGGGGCTCTTGCACCAAGCTCCCAAGGGAAAAAGAAATCAAGCCCCTTTGAATTGTCTTCTTCCTAGTCTTCCAATTACTTTGCACTTTGTCCTTTGTCCTTTCAATCAGATTTGGTATTTTCTTCCTTTTCTTCTTCATATGCCTTATTTTATCAATCATCCTTGCAACTTGGAGGTCCCAAAACTCTATCATATCATCATACACTTTTCCTTGACCTTCATAACATGCACATACATAATCCAAAGAAAAATTAGAAACAAAATATAGAGACTTTGAGGTCTCCTCCTTGCCTTCTTGTACTTAAAATTCCTCTTCACCCATGACCAAATTATCCAATATTGACACCAATTCCCTTGCAACCTCAATTTCCTTGTCTTCTTCCACCTTGATGAGTTCATCTTCCTCTTTTTTGACATCCCCATCACCAACCTTACTATCCCATTCTTCTTCAATGGCTACATATTGTGCCCATAAATATGCTTCTTCATCTTTAATTGAATTTGTTTCCTTCTTTTGTTTTCTTTGCTTCTTCATAATCTTCTTTAGAGGCAATATTAACCTATTTGACATTGGTATATTCCAACTCCTTAGTGATTTCTTAAGAAGTTCATGTTCCTTGGTTAATCTATCCAAATTTTGGCTTATCTCTTCCATGGATTTCTCAAACTCTATTTGTCTTGCCTTCTTTCTTTCCTTCTTTCTCATTTCCTTTTCCTCTCTTTTCTTCTTCCTTCATGAATCCTCAGCCTACAAATATCTTTCCAATCTTCTCAAAAAATCCATATTCACAAGCAAGTCTTTTCTTGCTTCCACTTCACCTTGCCTCACCTAGGCAATCAGGTTCCTTCCTCAACCTACACAACACAACACACAACCACAACCACAACCACAAAAATAAACTCTTCCTCTACATAGACCTTACTGGGCTTTGGTACCAATTTGATGTAGAGATATGAGGATTCAACAGCATATCTCACAAACCTTCAATAATAATCTAAAACAATATTTGTATAACACATGCTATTAGGCATTGTATATCACATTGGAAACATAACTATGGAAGCCCACAATTTAATGCAATGAACAATCATTAATAAATTTCACAAAAAAATAATGAATCCAATCTCTCTAGTGGTATTGAATAAAACATAGTTATAGACTTTTCCTCCAATTTTTATGAAGATCTAATGGTGGAAATGAAAGTTATTGTATTTTTTCCAAAATTGCTAATCTAGGTAGGATTCAAACCTGCCCTCAAAAAAATGGTCATAACTTATTCAAATATTAATGAAATTTGATGAGACTTGAATAAAATGAAATTATATTCACATGGAAACAAAATCCAACTGGTTCTGATCCAAAATATAGACTTTATAATCCGTACCATCACATTTTTCATACTGTAAATTCTACACAATATTGTTAGAATAGGCAGTCTCACAAAAATAGTCATATCTTCCACAAAACTCAACAAAATTCAATGAGACAAAAATAATTGGAAACTAGAAACAAATATCTTTCCATCCATATATAATACTCCATTATTTTAGTCCATACCAGGCCATACAAATCATAACTTCAGCCTAGAAACAATGTAAAAATCAGAAAATGCACACAAAACTTGAGGTTGCCATTCATCAAACTTCAAAAATGATGTCTCCAACCCCCAATTCGAGTTTTGGAGGGTGTATTTATACATTTTCCAACCAATACTAACTATTTTCAACCTCCTAAAACTGACTTATTACCTTCTTGACCCTTCATCTCCCTAATTTTGCACTTTTGACAATTTTTACAATATGGAACAACTTTAAACATTATTTGACAAATGACTTAAAATATGACTTCCTAAGATTCAAACACCTCTAAAATGGTTTGATAAACCTTATTATAAGACCCAATACATAAAGTAGAGAAAATATTTACAAATGACCTCATGGAGGCAAAAAATCAAACAGGTGCTCTTGCACCAGGAGGGCTTAGGCGTGATGGAAAAAATGGAGACAAAGGGGGAAAATTGGCAAGAAGAATGTGAAGTGGAAATTTTTTCTTAGTGTTAACAAAAATTTTCAATTTTGATGTAAGGGTGCTGAATTTTGATGCCTCTACATGTGGATATTTCTTTTGGTGAAAAGAAACTGAAAATTAGTGCTTTTGCAAGTGTTTTTACTTTGAGTTTAATTGCATGGGGGTAATACTTCAAGTGTCAAAACATAGAAAAATTCTACTTCTACATTTTAGACTTAAAAATGTTTGAGGGTTGGTGAATTTGATCGATCATTTTACATTGACGTCTTAATGTACAAGCATTAAAAATTGACACTATGACATGTTTGAGGGGTTAGGCCTAACTTGCAATAGCAGTGAATTTCACCATCTATGCATCAAAATATTTTGGAAATTATGTGTGGTGAAAGTCACCACACGTACACGGGGAGACTTATATCACATGTGATGTAAGGAGAAATCCCTAACTTCGCAAGTAATACACAACAGTCATTTCACTAATAGAAAAAATCATCGATACATCATTTAGGTAAAGTTGGGCTAAAGGATTTGCACATTTCGGTGACTTTTGCATGTATCGATGGTGAATTTCGTTGCTATTACATGCAAAGTTCAACACTTATGTTTTACATTTAATGTGTCTTTGAAATAATACAGTTTGTTTATGCATTGCGGGGTTTAATACCCATGTTGCATAAAGGTAATATTGTGTTATTGAAAAAAAAACTAGGAACTCAAGTTTGAAAGGAAATGTTTTGGTATTTCATGTTTCAAACAAGATAAAATCACATGGGATCTAAAAACCTCAAGGTATCACATACACACATATAAGGAGTGAAGACATATGACTAGGGTTTCTAAAAACAACGAAAATAAAATAATGCAAACATAGTCTGCCTTGACCCTAGGAAAGCAAAAAAAAAAAAACTACATAAAATGAGAAAACATGAAAACCCTAAACACAAACCCAAACAGAATAGAGAATACCCGAGAATGACGATGATGAAACCCTAATCAAATCTGACCAAAACCTTGTAAGAATTTGAACGTGAAATCTTGAAAAGTGGATGAGCTTAGGAGGACACATGATCAAATGAAAGGAATGAGTAAAATGAAATAACATGGAAATAAAATGACTTAAAAATTGATTTAAAACAACTTTAATACTACATTAATGGCACTCATGTGGACTTTGATTTATAGGGGTGGTGAATTTTGACACTCATGAACTTTTTTGAACTTGGTAAAAGCCATGTAGGGGCATTGAAATTCAGTGATCCTACATATTTTTATTTTTCCATTGAGTGTGGAGGGGTATTGAAATCTAGTGCTCGTGCATGAGCAAGAAAAACACTAGCACTAAAAATTGAAAATTTGCAACCTTTTCCAATTCACAAATTTTGAAAAATCGAAAGAGGTTAACACTTGAAATGAAATTTTGAGATTAGGGATCACGCATGAGGACAAGTATGATCTGCCTTTTTTTGCATACTTAGAGTTCATAGGCTACGAAATAGACAATTTTCGTAGGAGTTATCCCATGGATTGAGAATAGTTGAATTTTAGGATAATAAATCTTTTTAAAGGTTCCACTTTTGAAGTTGGTATCATTGTGCTAAAAAGACTCTTTATTCCTATTTCCATTTGTAAACAATTCTTAGATTTAGGATCAACTTTTATCATGTAAACCTTATTGTTGTATGTGTAATTCATTAAATGATGCAACTTTGAAGGCACTCCTTTCATCTCATGAATCCATCGTCTACCAAAGAGAATATTATATGAAATATCATGGGTCATGAAATGGATGGGAGTTTACAACACAACATGTCCAACCTTAACAAGTAATGTTATCACACTAAGTGGTTGTCTTCCCACATTATCAAAACCTTTGATCAACAAATCATTGGGTTGAACTGAAGTCTTATCCACTCCAATTTTATCCAAAAGATGATCACTGCAAACATTAAGCCTTGAACCATTATCAATAAGGGTACATCTAATTCCAATCTTATTAAAAATAGCCATTATCATCAAGGCATCATTTTTTTTATGTCTCCAAAGGGGGTAATTCATTTTAATGAAAGAAAATATCCAAATTAGCTTAATTCATGGCTTCAAGTAGAGTTACTACATCATTTGGTTGCACATTAGGAGGGACAACTTTTTGCAAATCATCCCAAAGCATGCCATGATAAATAGGTGATGTTTTGAATCAAATCCCACAAAGAAATGTTGGTTGGGGTATTACGAATTTTCTCAACAAGATCATATTCTTTACCACTACGTTGAGGAATATTTGGTGCAAGTGGAAGGTATGGTTGAGGCAATGGAATCACTAATACATTTGACTCCAAATTTTGACAAAATTTCACCAGAATTTTGACGAACTTTCATCAAAATTATTTCATTGATTTTTTGATGAACTTTAAAATGTCAAAATTCTAACCCAGTCGATGAGGCTGGGTCAGAATTTTGATGTTTCAAAGTTCGTAAAAAAATTGACGAAATAATTCCAATGAAAGTTCATCAAAATTCTAACGAACTTTCGTTAGAATTTGGAGTCAAATGTATCAGTGAATGGATGTTTTTATTTATTTTGGTTGCTTATCATTTCTAGTATTATATGTGTGAGCAATTATGTGATAACTTGGTTGATAAAATACATGATTACTAGTAAGTTATTATCAAAGTTTAAGATATGGCAATGTGATGCAGGAGCATCCCTGGTTGTAAAGCAATCTTGCATCAACCAAAAATAGTTCTCTTCTTACATTGCATTCAGTAGTAGTTTCACTAGTTCATTTCACATTTTATCGCATTACTGTTCCTCAACTCGTGGTGCAGGATATAGCATTTATACATGGACATCTATCACATACCCATATTTCATATTGTTTGCACTTTTCAATTGAAAGTTGTTGCTCTTAGAATTTCATTGTATGTTTCTAGATAGAGCATTGGGGCTGAATTGGCTTTGTTTCTTAGTGCAAACCTATTTCCTGAGGTGTGTAGATCTAAACGAAATATCATTGTGAGATCTTGGGTTCATTGGGACCTATCTTGGAGATCCACAAGTTACATTTTCTTGTGTGGAGTTATCTACTCATGTTTTGAGTCCAACCTTCATGTTTGATCTTCTTATTGGGTTATTAACCCTTATGGACGATGCAAACCCATTTGGGGACTGTAGAATCATTTATAGGATCATTGTAATCATTTAGGATGATAATATAAAGTAGTTAGAAATACAATATTATCACTCAATTTAATTCTTAGTCGTAGGTCCTTATTTTAACATAAACCCTTCGAGGGCATGTAAGAAGGAATGCTAGCGAGTTGTATGTTTGTAAGCCTCTAAGGCAAGGATTGTGAGACTAGATGCTCACTCATGTGGCTAATATTACATGTAAGCAATCTATGTTAATGAAGATCCTTGTTTTTCCTTAGTTCTTTGTGTTAATTTTGTTGTGTTGACTCTTTGCTGCATGGTTTGGATTGGTCCTTCTAGAACCCTCTTACTATGACTACACCAAGTGGTATCAGACTGAGTTTCAAGTCCTAAAAGAATTCCTAGTGGTAAATAAATTGTTGACTTGAGGCAGACTACATTTGTTTTCAGCCAATTGTCGATTATGAGGCAGTTGAAACATGTGTAGCCAGATCGCCAAATTGAGGCAGTTGCACCATTTTGAGGAGAGACATGCCACCAAGAAGAGTATTTTCTATGGAAAATGTTGTTGGAAGAATGGATGAAATGCTAGAAATGATGTGCAAAATACAAGTTTGATTAGATGTTGTTGAAGAAGACTGAAGAGGAGGCCTAAACCCTAGGAAGAATGATGAGATTGATGACAAAGAAGACCATGTGAACCCAATTGTAGAATCTATAGGTGGAGAAGAAGAAGAATCAGATCAGGAAAAAAATTGAAAGTGATTTCAAATATTGGGAAAATACCTAGAGTTGAAATTCAAAATTACGTGGGAAATTTGAATCTTGAAGAATTGATTGATTGGATCAATGAAATTGAGGTAGACTTTGAATGCGAAGAAATTGAATATCTAGAAAGAGTTAGGTTTACAAAAAAAAAGTTGAAAGTTCATGTTGCTTTATGGTGGAAAGAAGTCCAATCAGATAGAAATAGAAGAGGCAAGGATCGAATCATTAAATGGGATAGAATAGTAACCAAATTGAATAATTAATTCATACCATCTGACTATGAACTGGAATTGTTGAAAAGATTGCAAAATATAAGAAAAAAGGAGTTGATTGTGAGGGAATACATTGAATAATTCTACAAGATAATAATTAGAACTAGTCATAGTGAAGCAAGAAAAGAAAAGGTTACAAGATATATCAATAGACTAAGAACAAGAATTTAGGAAGAATTGATCCTAGTGAAAGTGACATTAGTTTAGGAAGCATACCAAATGGTATTGAAAGTGGAGGTGAAGCTGAACAAGAAATTTGAAGAATGGAAGAGAAGTGTGAAAGGAAGATTTTAGCAGAGTGGATCCTAAACCAGAGAAAGAAAACCCTATACAAAGTAGAGAAAAGATGTTAAAACCCCATCGAAGTGAAGTGAAGGATGGAAAGTCATACCATGGACATAGAGGAAGTCATAATTCATACTAGAATGAAGGAATATCTAAGAGAATACCATTTAGAGGAACCTGTTTCAAGTGTGGAGGAGAAGGACATAGAGCTTTTGAGTGTCATCGGGAGGATACCAGAAAGAAACTAGACCATATCAAAAGAACAACATATATGGATGAAGAACCTGTTGAATCCCATAACTTAATTTGAAGCTAGAGAAAGGTGAATCATTGGTGATGAGCCAAGCTTTGATGCATGAAGAGGTGATTGAAAAACCTCTACAAAGGAAAAGTCTATTCAGAACCAGATGCAAGTATGAGGGAAAGGTATGTAAAGTTATCATTGATAGTGGTATTACTAATAATTTAGTTTCATAAGAGATGGTAACCAAGTTGGAAACACCCAAACCCTTATAGGATCGCATGGATTCAAGATGAGCACAAGGTATTGGTAAATGAGAAATGTTTGGTGAAATTTTATATTGGAACATATAGGGATGAAGTGTTGTGTGATGTTATGCCTATGGATGCTTTTCATTTACTACTAGGGAGACCATGGAAATATGAAAGGAAAGTTGTCCATGATGGAAGAAGGAATACCTATGCTATGACATCAAATGGAAGAAGAATCAAGTTGATACCCTTGGAGGAGGAAGACAAGAGTAAGGTTTGTAGCACCGCTAGACTATGTTCAATAGAGGGAAGAAAGTTTCTTGATAGTTTGAGGCATGAGAAAATGTGTTTTGCATTGATTCCAAAGAAAAGAAATGATCTGGAGATAGAGAATCCCACCAGAGAGAGTGAATAAGTTGTAGAATTGCTAAATGAGTATAAAGAAATCATCTCCAGCAATGTACCAGATGGTTTACTAGAGGTTCAGAGCATCAACCATTCGATAGATCTAATATTGAGAGTCATTTTTCTAAACAAATCAGCACACAAAATGACACTGGCATAGAATGCAACATTAAACTAGTAGATACAAGAGCTATTGAAGAAAGGATTGATTAGAGAAAGTTTGATCCCATGTGTAGTACTTGTTGTGCTTGCACCAAAGAAAGATGGATAGTGAAGAATATGTATATATTCAAGAGCAATTGACAAGATCACTATCAAGGATTGATTCCCATTGCCGAGGATGGATGGCATTATAGATTATTTGAGTGGAGATAACTATTTCAAAAAGATTGATCTCAAGAGTGGATACCATCAATTTAGGATCAGAGAAGGAGATAAATGGAAGACTGCATTTAAGACAAATGAAGGATTATGTGAGTAGTTAGTGATGTCTTTCGGGTTGACCAATGCACTGAGCACTTTCATGATATTGATGAACAGGGTATTGCAGAAAGCATTGGGTAAGTTTGTCATTGTTTACTTGGATGATATTCTAATTTTTAGTAAAATTAGAGAAGAACATTTGCTGCACCTTAGGAAAGTACTACAGAAGCTGAGAGAAGGAAAGTCGTTGATTAATATGAAGAAGTTTAGTTTCATGAAAATAAAGTTGGTGTATCTTGGATTTGTTATTTTTGTTGAAGGACTAAAAATGGATCAGGAGAAAGTGAAAGCAATCTTAGATTGGACTACACTGGTAAATATTGGAGAAGTAAGATCATTTCATGGATTAGCTAGTTCCTACCAGAAGTTTCAGTAGTGTTTCTAACCCCATGACAGAGACAATGAGAGGAGACAAGAAGGATTTCAAGTGGACATCTGGAGCACGAAAGAGTTTTGAATTGTTGAAGAAAAAGGGGATAGAACAACCAATGCTAGCATTACATTATTTTGACAAAGTATTTCAAGTTGATTGTGATGCAAGTGGAAATGTAATAGGGGAAATATTGAGCCAAGAAGGAAGATCTATAGCCTATTTTAGTGAGAAACTAAATGATGCCAGAAGAAGATACCTAATTGATGATCAAAAATTTTATCCCATAATTCAAGCTTTATAGAAGTGGAGACATTACTTACTACCTAAGGAATTTGTGTTGTATACAAATCATCAATCTTTGCAGTATTTAAACAGTCAAGGGAAGTTGAATTAGAGACATATGAGATGGGTTGAGTTCTTGCAAAGTAACACATTTTTGTTAAAGCATAGGAGTGGGAAGTCAAATAAAGTTGTAGATGCACTGAGTAGGAGAAGGAATTTGTTGACAGAGATGAGAGTGGAAGTTCTAGGATTTGATGAATTAATACATATGTATGAGGAAGATGAAAATTTTGATGAAGCATGGAAAGCATGTAGGGAACCCGTTGTAATAGACTAAATCCAATTGTTGGAATACTTCATTCAGGAAGGTATGTTGTTCAAAGGATACTAGTTGTGCATTCCAAGGAGTTCAATGAGGGAAAATTTGATTAAAGAAAAGCATAGTGGAGGTTTAGCAAGACATTGCAGAGTGGATAAGACAATAGCTTTGGTGAGTGAACACTATTTTTGGCTGCAAATCTATAAGGATGTAAGGAAGTATGTGCAAAATTGTAGGATTTTTCAAGTTGCAAAATGGAGCATTCAGAATACAAGATTGTATAAACCTTTAATAGTATCGAAGAGACCTTGGGAAGATTTCAGCATGGATTTCATATTAGGATTTCCTAGAACACAAAGAGTACATGATTCAATAATGGTAGTTATGGACATATTTTCTAAAATGTAACATTTCATTCCTTTTAAGAAGACTAATGATGTTGTGCATGTGGCTGATTTTTTTTTCAAGGAGATTATGAGATTGCATGGAGTACCTATGATTTTAGTTTCAAACAGAGACACCAAATTCGTTGTATACTTTTGGTGAACATTGTGGAAGAAGATGAACACAGATCTAAAGTTCAATTCATCATATCACACATAGACCGATGGATAAATAGGAGTGGTAAATAGAAGCTTAGGTAATTTGTTGAGATATTTGGTCAGAGATAAGACAAGAAATTAGGATATAATCCTACCACAAGCAGAGTTTTCCTACAATAATTTTGTTAACTAGAGTACATGGAAGACACCATTTCAGATCATGATAGGAGCAAGTCCCAAAGGTGTTACAGAGAAGAGACATCAATACGGAGAAAAAAAGGAGTGCAAAAATAGAAGAGTTTGTAAATTTAATGGACACAATGCATAAATAGGTCCAAAGACATTTGGAGGACATGAATAACAAGTATAATGGGAAGTTAGATGAGCACCAAAGTCCTAAGGAATTTTTTGTGGGAGATGAAGTGATGGTATAATTGAGGAAAGAGAGATTTCTAGTTGGCACCTATAACAAGTTGAAGATGAGGAAATTTGATTCTGGAAATGCATATAAAGTGGAGTTATTGGAGACAATGGGAATATCACCTATATTTAATGTTGCATACATGTACGAGTTTCATGAATGAGAGTCAAGTGGTAGTAGTGATGAAGTTGATTTGGAGAATTAGTTGCCACATTAGGAACTAAAGAGTAGATCTTGGATACTCAAACTGGAAGGAATACTAGGAGAAATCAATATAAAGAATACCTTATGAAGTGGAAGGGTTGATCAGTAGAGGAGGATTCATTATGGATATCTTAGGCTGAGGTGGACTATTTTGGTTTTCCTCCTAGCCCTAAAAAAGTGAGGGGCTCACTTTTCTTCCAACCCTGGGTGTCTAATGCAAGAACATCCCTAGTTGTAAATAAATCTTGCATCAACCAAAAATATTTCTCTTCTTGCATTGCATTTAGTAGCAGTTTCACTAATTCATTCTATATTTTACTGCATTACCATTTCTTAGGTCATGGCATAGGATATAGCATCTATACATGGCCATCTGCCACATACCCATATTTCAGATATAGCATTGGGGCTGACTTGGCTCAGTTTCTTAGTGCAAACCTGTTTCCTAAGGTGTGCAAATATAAATACAATATCATTGTGGGATCTTGGGTTCATTGGGACTTATCTTGGAGATCCACGAGTTACATTTTCTTGTGTGGATTTATCTACTCATGTCTTGAGGCCGACCTTCATGTTTGATCTTCTTATTAGGTTATTAACCCTTGTGACCAACATAGACCCATTTGGGGGCTGGAGAAGCATATAAAGGAGCATTGTAGTCATTTAGGATGATAATATCAAGCAGTTAGAAATAAAGTATTAGCATTCAATTCAATTCTTAGTCATAGGTCCTTATTTTCACATCAACCCTTTGGGGGCATGTAAGAAGGCCTACTAGCTAGTTGTATGTTTGTAAGCCTCTAAGGCAGGGCCTATGAGACTAGATTCTCACTTGTGTGGCCAATATTACATGTAAGCATTCTATGCTAATTAAGATCCTTGTTTTTCCTTAGTTCTTTGTGTTAATTCCATTATGTTGACTCATTGTTGCATGGTCTAGACTGTTCCTTCTAGAACCCTCCTACTATGACTGCACCACCATGAGTTTTAGGAGGTCTTATAATGAGAAGTGACTTAGGAGTTCCAATAATTAAAGGAGATCTAATAGCCAATTGTGTGTTCATAACCTCAATGGATTTTACTATGTTTTGATGATCTTTTATCGATGGGGGATCTAATGTCATCTTAGTATGTTCATCTGTGCAATCCATCTTAATATCTTTTGAAAGAAATGTATGAATTGTTTAACCCTCTTTTCCAACAATATCTTCCTAAGTAGGAGATGTAGGGGAGAGAAGAAATCAAGATTCTCATGATTCTCAATCATTGGATCTTCTAACACCAAGATACCTTCTTCACAAGTAGGTGAGGTATCAAAAGAAGAAAAAATATGTTTGTCATGATTGTCGATGATTGCATTCTCTTTTACCAATATAACCTCACATATAGGAGAGATAGTAGGAGAGGGGTGAATGAAAAATAATAAAAGAGAAATAAACTCATTTTGATATTCTTGTAACAAAAATTCCTTGAAATTCTTAACAAGATCTGACAATAGAACATGAATTATGAAAACACAAGATTTTTGCAATGAGAACAATGTGTTATGTCCTATAGATCAAGCTAGAAATGTTTTTAGTAAAATAGATAATTACAAGATTGATATTTAGAAACTAAGGCTAGATCTAGGTAGAGACCAAAGATAAGGTTTTGCACACAAAATTTAGGCTCAATTTAGCTAGACAAGGGTGCCTAGGGTGACTATGTCATGTTCAAGTTATAAAATTCAAAATTTGACTATGTACTATACTGCTTGAAGTTCCTATTTTTGTGTGCATATAGGCATGGCAATGAATAGTTTTCTAGAATTCACCTAGTTTATGATTATGTAATTCATAATGCAAGTGTGCAACAATTTGCAAAATGTTCTAGCAATAAAAGATAATTGTATATGTAATTTCCAGATCTAAGATGCAACAATTGATTGATCCTAATATGCCAAAATTTGAAAATGGCGATGTTGATTCCTTTTTGAAATAAAATAATACACTTTTTCAATTTTTGATTTATATGCAAGATGCCTAAATGAATGCAATGAATAATTTCATATTTATTTCCAGATTTGAATGACCTAACACAGAGTTTTAAATGCAATTGGAATGTAAGTATGACCTAAGATGACTTAAATTAACTCTATTGAAACTTATAATGCAATATTATATGCAATTTTTTGTGTTTTTATGATTTTTATGATGCAAAAATGAATTCCTAAATGAACAATGCAAAACAATGCAGTGCTAAACCTAGATCTAGGATGAATTGCCTCAATTTTAGAAGGTATATAATGTTAATGTGCTAGGTTCACCAAAATGAAATAAAGAAAAAGTGAATCCCTAGGATTTTACTTCTAGGGCTAAACACTTTTCCTAAACATTTCATTTAGAGGGTTTGAGGTAGCAGTGGTTTAATAGATTTGGACAAGGTATAATACTAACTTACAACCTGAAAGGTGAGTCAACTTACCCTTGACCAAACTTAGAATGGAAATTTGAATGATATGCAATGATTTTCCTAAGCTAATGATGCAAATAACTATTCCGATGCAAATACAATAGACACAAAAAAGCCACAGACAAATTCAGACTACAAAAATGGACTGAGCAGAGTAAAATGCACTTGGCATATGAATTTGGGGCTAAAAATGGAGGACTAAGTTACCTATGGTGACTATGTCCTAGTTGAGAAAATTTAAATCTATTTTCATAGTCCTTTAGAGTCAAATTAGAGCCTTATGTTTCCATTTGTCGCAATGTCCGATCACTATCAGATATTGTTGTAGTTGAGTTTTCGTTTGTTGTCAAGGTGTAGGGTTTTGAATGCAATAATGAATAATTGACCCTCAAACTTCTCCCAATATTCTTCATATTTAAAACCTACACATTCAAAGAGAGAGGAAAGGTTGTGTCATATAGGGGCGTGTACAATGCTAATATCAATGAAAGATAGATAAATGATAAAGGAATGATAAATCAATGACCTACAATTTACCACTCCAAAAAGGGCTTCCTTGAAGGACTAAATTCATACAAATATTCTCAAGACTTGATTGGTTTTGGCTTGATTTATTTGAAAGCCTATAAGGGTTAGATCTCACAAACAATATGACAGCATAAACAAGAACAAACTCACATACACTTTGGCATGATGCTTTGATATTGAATTGCTGCAATGAATCTCTAAAATGTTGCTCTTGATCATAATTTTTCCAATAATTTCCAATAATTTTTCAAATGATGAAATAAATAGGTATTTATATACTTTTAATCTAATTTCCCAAAAACTAAATATCAATAGCCTATATTGGACATTTGAAATTAAAATAATAAAATACCACCTCCAACACATTCAATTTTGGAGGAAAAGTAGGTTGACTAAGTTACCAAGGGTGACTTAGTCTTGTCCCTATTTTGCAAATTTCAAAGTGTCAAGAGAAAAATATTAAATGCATACATTGGTTTTCCACATGGATTTTCTTGATAATTATCCAAATGTGCTATAGAATGCATAATTTAGGAAATTAAGTGTATGTTTAGGTCCAATCATGTAGAGGGGAGCAAAACATAGTGTGAAATTATCAAGGGTGATAATTTACGATTTTACATCTCCACTAAGCCTCCATCTCTTGTTGTTGAAAATAAGATCAATCAAAAAACTCATCCTTCTATGGAGAATATTCATGTTGTCCTTGGTAGGCCTTGCTGGCCAATTCCTCCTACAAATCAAAATCTTCTTATTCCCTAATATCAACAATCTTCCTGCAAAGGTCTAGCACTATGATTTTGAGTTCACTTATCTCCACACTATTAGCATTTCGGGGATGACTAGGAGGGTAATAAGGCTGATTTGAAAAATAAGGAGCCTCATGTTGTTGAATTTGAGCATAGGTTGGTAGTGGTTACCAAAAATATTGAGCAGGAGGGTGGGTAGTAAACATCTAAAAATGATTGATATACCATCATCGCAGGGATCCAAGAAGCAATAGTGGTGGAATTTCTAGCTTGATACTACTTATAAGGAGGTAAAAAGCTGGTATTTTGATGATATGGAGGGGAATACATGGGGTTTCAATAATAATTTGACAAAATTGAGCATAGGGTGAGCAAAAAATCTTGAAAAGGTTTAAAACAAGACCATAGGTCTACTCAACTAGAAATTTTTGACTACATACTAGTAGAGTCACCCAAAATGAATTTTAGAGTTACCAGATGCTTTAGAATATGTTCAATGATGAAAAATTATAAGAATAACACCATACCTTAGTAGAATGAATTAAAGCTCCAAAAACTTTATCCCATTGAGTGTGCCAAAAATTGTTGTCATATGAAATTGCACTCTACTGAGCATAGGCTTAGCATTCCAATGACACAATGGAAATGACCTCAAGGTATGGGACCTTGCAAGTTGAGGTCAAGTCTCTAAAGAAGGACAACTTCCTCTTCTGTTCAAAGTGCAGATTTATTGGTCCAACCCAGCACATGAAATCCTACCACTATCTTATTCTAATCAACACATAGGGGAAAAGGGATAGAATGAATGCATAAAAACGAAAAGGGGAGGTAATACAACAAGAAAAAAATGTATTTCTTCCTAATTTAGACAAAAATTAATGAAAATATCCCAAATGACTTACACAACTCTCTATTACAACATATGAAAATAAACAAGGGATAAAAAGATCAATTTTTATTAAAATGGAGGCCTAAAATCCAATTTACAATTGCATTGTGAAAAACATACATAAGTCTGCCAACGAAACTAGAGAAGAACCATTTACAATGAGTACAAGGTTCCCTTTTATATATAAGAGAAGGACTCAAAAAACATGCCCAAGAAAAAAGTGACTGACACTCATCACCCACTCCATCGCATTGATTGCTACTTGAAACAAACATAGAAGATGAAGGTCTCCCATGAAAACCACGTCAGAAAGGACACTTGCATGCAATGAATGAGCATGGAAATCACTAATATTATCCAAAACCACACAAAAAGCATTGAAAGCCCTCTCTAGCACTTTAGAATACAAGATTAGATAATTGAGGAGAGTCATTGGGCATTAATGGTGATTACGGCTCGAAAAAACCCTTTCTAGAGTATTGCAAAACTTTTAGGCCCAAAAGATCCACTCTACTAAACATCAAATGGTCTAGAGCATCAAAAAATAATTTGCGTCAGAAATCAAGCATTAGGATTTCTAAGTAACACTTTTTGAAATTCTAGAAGGATGCACACCATGATCCCAAAAAATCAAAGAAGAAACCTCGTCAGATGTCAGGAATCAGGCATATCACACACTATATAAGACTTCACTGCATAAAATGACATGAATAATTCACAATCCCTGAAAGACCACTTGTCAAGTGTCAGGCATTGGGCCCGATGCTCTCTAGAAGAAGGGAAGGAATAATGATAAAATATTTAAAGGTTGTGGGGAGATTGGAAGACTATGGAAGAAAGATAAATGTTGAGAATTGAGAGTTAGAGAGAAGGCTTATGCCTTATTGTAAAATGTGATAATGAATAAGAGTGAGACTTGATGCCCGATGTTTGAAGGTAAGACATCGAAGGTTGGGTTTTGAGATGAAACCTTATGTCTTATCGTAAAGATAAGACAAAATTTAGATGGAGGTCCCAATCACTAAAAGCCAAAAATGAGATGTTGGGGATTGGAGATCAAGGAGAAGGCACACCACTTAAGATGAAAAGATGGTAAGAGATAAGGAAGAAGGGTGATCCCCAAAGTCTAAAAATTTGAGACTTAGTTAAATTTTGAAGGATTTCGTTGGGAATTTGGTTATTTGGGAGAGGAAATAAGGCTTTTGAAAGGGAAGCGAATAAGATTTAAGGTTTAAGGTCAATGGTTGAAACCTAAAATACTTGCACAAGTGATGATATAAGAGGTGAAAGAGATGGGAGATAGGGAGTGATAGAGAAGGAATGCTAGTATGTAGGTAAGCAAAAGCCCAAAAGTCTCAAACTTTGACACTTAGCTAATTTTGGTATTTTTTCAAGGTATAATTCATGCAAGATGGCCCATATGTCAATAGGAATGTCACATGCGAAAATGGTAGTGGATCAAAGGGAACCTCGATGGCCAATAGATCGATAGCACAACACAAGGCCAAACTATGAAGGAAACAAGGCAAGGATTGATGCCAATAAGGAAATCATGATAGCAAAATAAACTCTTAAACTTTAATAATATTTAAACTTGGAAAATTTTGGAACCTTTAATTTAGACTCTTGGCTTAGGCATGATAGGGGGAATACAAATATTAATAGTGACATTCATCTAATACTTATTGCATTCATACTAGAAAATGTAGCAAGAGAAAACACTATGCTAAGAAGAACCTATCTCACTTCATCACTTAGAAGCTCCCCTAAATATGTATAAATGCCCAAGGAGACATTTAGTTATAAATATTTTCTACATAGTAGCTACCACTTCTTGATTTACAAAATGAGCTACTCAATGGACCACTAGAATTGTAAGATTTGAAACCCTAGACTTTTCTCAATGTTGTAATAGTGTGTGGTGTGCCTTGCACACATGCCCCATTCAAAACAAGGACCCCTTTCTTTTCATTTTGGTTTTTTTTTTTTTAGTTTAGGTCGCTTTAGGTTAGAGTTTCTTTTCTTTCTCTTGCTTGTTTTTGTTTTGGGTGTATTAGGTGAGTTTTGGGGCTTAAAGTTTCAAGGAGTTGAAGGAATAGGGTTTAGAAAAAAATGATGAAGGCGAGTCTAGTCTAAAAACCCATAAATTTGGATTCATGGTGAAATCCCAAAAACCTTAAATTTTTGCAAAATTTGGTGACCCCGATTTTCTTGCAAAGTCTGAAGCTTCCAAGTTTTTGCAATGGAGAGTATCCTTTATTTTTTTGTAAGGAATATCTTCCTCACTTTTCCATAAAATTCTCTCTTGCATGAATTTATGCATAGGAGTGCTTGACACCATGTCATCCTTGGGATTTTATGATGGTAGGTTTGGAGGGACTATATAAATAGTTTTGGGCACCATTTTAAGTATTTGTTACTTGTGAAAGTGTATTCAACTATGATGAGACTCTTCCAACCCTTAGCTTTCCTTCCTCATTGTCATCACACTCACTGTACAAATCACCCTCTAAATCTTAGTCCAAGTTGATGTCCCATTGTAATTGGACAATTTTAAAAATAATTTGGAACAAATTAGTGCATTTAATAAATTACCCTTTTGATTAAATGGTAGTAAATTTTTGTCGCTAAATTAAATTTGTTTTTTCAAACATGTTGGTTGTAATGGAGTCATGAGGGTTTTTATATATGCCAAGTCCTGAGAGTGTTATGAGTGAAATTGAAAAGTAGGGTGGAATTTTGGGGCCCCTTTCAATGGTTTTGTCCAGGTTATAATTCTAAGGTTTTAAGTCATAGGGTTTTAAAATTTGAGGCTTGGGCTTCCTTGCATTTATTAAATTAGAATCATTAGGGCTTGCAAAATCTACTTCATCCTTGTGCATGCATGAAATTAGTGTTGGTATGTGGCAACTGATCATGCTATACTGTATAGCCCATTGTATACTATACACCCTGGCCCCCTGTCCTCTCCGGGGTCCGGGGCTAGGCTGGGCCCCAGGTGGGGGTTCGAGGGTGCAGCCCCCGAGAAAAAAAAATTTGCCATTTTTTTCGTCATCAGCGAAAAAGGAAAAATATTTGAAAAAGAAAGAAAACCGACTTTGTAAAACCCTAATTTTGGAAGCTTCTAAAAGCTTGTTAAAAGGGGTTGGGATGGGGGTTACAGTATGATGAAAAAGGTGATTATTCACGAGATTGTAATAGGTTTTGCACTGGATAATAAAAGTATTAGATGGCTGTGGTTTGGTGGATGTAGCCCAGATTGGGTGAACCACATTAAATTCTCTGTGTTATGATTTATTCTATGTATGTTTTAGTTTCTTTGTTTATTATTTAAATCTGCATTTAATTGTTAGATATCTGCCATCTCTAACCCAAACAAGTGGTATCAGAGCAAGTTGTGTTTTGATTATCGTCTGTAGGAAAGTCTCACGGCTGAGTGGGAGTCTCACGGTTGAGTGGGAGCAATGGTAGACGAGGGTAAGAAGGTTGAGAAGTTTAATGGGCAGAACTATCAGTTATGGAAGATGTAGATGGAGGACTATCTCTATCAGAAGGATTTATGGCGGCCATTGGAAGGGAAAGCCAAGAAACCTACAACAATGTCAGATGAGGACTGGGAGATCTTGGATAGAAAGGCTCTTGGCAGTGTTCGTTTATGCCTAGCATAATCAGTGGCATTCAATATTACAACAGCAAAGACAACTCAAGAGTTGATGGAAACCCTAGCAAAGTTATATGAAAAGCCTTTTGCTTCAAATAAGGTATTTCTTATGAAGCGTTTATTTAATATGAAAATGGTAGAAGGTGGGTTAGTTACTGATCATTTGAATGAGTTTAATACAGTCACTAGTCAATTAAATTCTCTAAAAGTAAACTTTGATGAAGAAGTTAGGGCTCTTTTGATTATGTGTTATTTGCCTGAAAGCTGGAATAGCTTGGTAATGGCTGTTAACAATTCTATTTCTGGTTCAAATACATTGAAGTTTGATGATGTTGTTGGTGTTATTTTGAGTGAGGAAATTCATAGGAAAAGCTCAGGTGGAACATCCACATCAGGCATGTTTTGAATGTAGAAAGTAGGGGCAGAACAAAGGAGAGAGGAAACAATTCTGGAAATCATGGGAAGTCATGAGGAAAATCAAAGGACAAAAAGGTCCCAATCTAGAGACAAGAGAGGATTGTTGGTATTGTGGTAAGCCAGGTCATTTAAAGAAAGATTGTTGGTCTCAGAAAAATAAAGGAGACAAAAAGGAAGGAATAAAGAGGCAAATGTGGTAAGTAATAAATCTGATGAGGATGCTTTGATTCTTTCCTTGATAATGCTGATGATTCTTGGGTATTAGATTCGGGGGCCATTTCATGCTATGCCCATAGAAGTTATTTTATTGATTATGTCCAAAGGGATTTTGGGTTGGTTTATTTAGGAGATAATGAACCAGATTGTTGGAAAGGGAAGAATCAAGATTAAGTTGCAGAATGGGAATCATTGGCTACTACATGAGGTAGGGCATGTTCCAAAGTTAAAGCAGAAATTTGTTTATTAGGGCAACTAGATGATGAAGGTTGTGTTGTTACATTAGTGATAAAATTGGAAGGTCACAAAGGGTGCCTTAGTAGTAGCAAAAGGTGTGAAAAGTAGGCACCTTATATCTTTGTACGTGCATCTTTCCTTCTACTTTAATTGTTACAAAAAGAGTCAATCTTTAGGAACAGTTGCTATAGTTCAGCAGGTAAAAGATCATATAGTTGTTGTGGACTCTAAATCAGCACTGTGGCATAATAGACTTGGGCATATGAGTGCAAAAGGTATGAAAGTACTTCATTCAAATAATGTTTTACCAGGTCTAAAATGTGTTAATATGGATTTTTGTGAAAGTTGTGTTTATGGAAAACAAAAGAGAGTAAGTTTTCTCAAGGATGGGAAGCAAAAGAAAGATGAAAATTGGAGCTTGTGCATACGATGTATGGGGACCAGCTCAGGTATCTTCTCTTTCGGTGGCTCTGTATTATGTTACATTATTGATGATGCAACTAGGAAGGTATGGATTTATTTTCTTAGGTAGAAATCTGATGTATTTGAAACTTTTAAAAAATGGAGAAGCTTGGTTGAGAATGAGATGGGTAAAAAGATAAAATGTCTCAGATCTAATAATGGTGGTGAGTATTGCGGTAAAGAGTTTGGAGATTATTGTTCCTCTAATGGTATTCGTAGGCAGAAAATGGTTACAAGGACTCCACAAGAAAATGGAGTGGTTGAGCGCATGAACAGAACAATAATGGAGCGTGCACGGACTATGAGATTGCATGCTGGTTTGCCTTTAAAAATGTGGGCGAAGTTGTAAACTGCTTGCTATTTATTTAATCAATAGAGGTCCCTCTAATCCTTTGGGTTGTGGTATTCGGAGGAAGCCTAGAAAGGGTAAGAAGGTGAGTTATTCTTTTCTCAAAACCTTGGTTGTGAAGCATTTGCACATGTTGATTCTGAAAATAGAACCAAGCTTGATGCAAAATCAAAGAAATGTGTATTTGTTGGATATGGCATTGATGAATTTGGTTATAGGCTTTGGGATTTTGAAAATCAAAAAATTGTGAGAAGCAGGGATGTCATATTCAATGAAAAGGTGTTGTACAAAGATCTGTTGCTGTAGCATGAGAAGAAAGAAAATGATTATGTAGTGTTGGATGATATTCCCAACAATGATGTTTCAATGGTTCCTTATGCTGGGCAACAATAGCAACAACAAATACCACAAACTCCTGTTAGACAATCTTCAAGGGTAAGTAGACCTCCAAAAAGATTCTCTCCCTCTTTGTATACTATTATGTTAACTGATGTTGGTGAACCAAAATATTATGATGAAGCTATGCAAGTGGATACTAAGGTTTAGTGGGAGCATGGAATGAAAGAAGAAATGGACTCCTTGCTGGAAAATTAGACTTGGGAATTATGCAAGTTGCATGTAGGGAAAAAGGCTTTACCAAACAAATGGATTTATAGGTTGAAAGAGGAGGATGGAGGTAAGAAAAGATTTAAAGCGAGATTAGTTGTAAAGGGATTTGCACAGAAAAAGGGTATTGATTTTGATGAGATTTTTTCTCCTGTTGTTAAAATGACTTCTATTCGTATTGTTTTAAGTATTGTGGTTGTTGAAGATTTGCATTTAGAGCAACTTGATGTTAAAGCAACCTTTCTCCATGGTGATTTGGAAGAGGAAATATATATGGAACAACCACAAGGATTTGAGGTCAAAGGTAAGGAGAAACTAGTGTGCAGATTGAAGAAAAGTTTATATGGCTTGAAGCAAGCACCTCGACAATGGTATTTAAAATTTGATAGTTTTATGGCTGAGCAAGGCTACAACAAGTGTAATTCTGACCATTGTGTTTATTTTAAGAGGTTGGATAAGGACAACTACATTATTTTATGCGTATATGTTGATGACATGCTTGTAGCTGGGTCTAACATGGATCACATAAGTGAGCTAAAACAACAATTAGCAAAATCTTTTGCTATGAAGGATTTGGGTGCAGCAAAAGAAATCCTTGGTATGAAAATTTGTAGAGATAGGAAAAATAGAAAATTGTTTTTATCTCAGGCTAATTATGTTGAAAAGGTGTTGCAGAGATTTCATATGGAGAATGCAAAAGCTGTCAGCACACCTTTGCCTAGTCATATTAAATTGACTAAGGATATGTGTCCAAAGACACAAGAGGAGGAAGAAAAAATGTCCAAGGTACCATATGCTTCAGCTGTAAGCAGTTTAATGTACGCCATGGTATGCACGAGACCAGATATTGCACATGTTGTAGGAGTTGTTAGTAGGTATTTGAGTCATCCTGGAGTTGAGCATTGGAATGCAGTAAAATGGATTCTCAGGTATTTGAGAGGTACATCCAATAAGTGTTTATGTTTTGGGGGCTCTAATACTGATTTAAAAGGCTATGTTGACTCAGATTTGGCAGGGGATATAGATACCAAGCGAAGTACCACAAGTTATGTATTTATAGTTGGTGGGACAACGGTGAGTTGGATTTATCGATTGCAAAGGGTGGTTGCTTTATCCACCACAGAGGCAGAATATGTTGCTATAAAAGAGGTAGGAAAGGAGATGATATGGCTACAACTTTTCATGGATGAGTTGAGAAAACAATAGGATGGAAATTACTTATTTACAAACAGTTAGAGTGCTATACATCTTGCAAAAAATTCTTCCTTGCATTCTAAAACAAAACACATACAATTGAGATATCATTTCATTTGGTCGGTGTTGGAAGATGGACAGGTCAAGCTGGACAAGATACATACAGATGTCAATCCAGCAGATATGTTTACGAAGGCGGTGCCAAGGGAGAAGCTAAGCTCCTCTTTAGCTTCGGTTGGCCTTCAAGGTTGAATTCAAGTATAACAAAGTAGCAGGGTCTAAGGTCCTTATTTCTAGTGGGAGCTGTAAGTGCAGTAGTGTTGTCGAGGATCAGTCTCCAAGTGGGAGGTTGTGATGGTGTGGAGCCTGATCAGTCTCCAAGTGGGAGATTGTTGGTATGTGGTGACTGATCATGCTATACTGTATAGCCCATGGTATACTGTACACCCTGGCCCCCTATCCTCACCGGGGTCTAGGGTCGGGCCGGGCCCCAGGTGGGGGTTCGAGGGCGCAACCCCTGAGAAAAAAATTTTTGCCATTTTTTTTCGCGTCATCATGAAAAAAAAAATCTCTGAAAAAGAAAGAAAACCGACTTTGTAAAACCCTAATTCGGAAGCTTCTAAAAGCTTGTTAAAAGGGGTTGGGATGGGGGTTACAGTATGATGAAAAAGGCGATTATTCGCGACATTGTAATAGGTTTTGCACTGGATAATAAAAGTATTGGATGGCTGCGGTTTGTCGGATGTAGCCCAGATTGGGTGAACCACGTTAAATTCTTTATGTTATGATTTATTCTGTGTATGTTTTAGTTTCTCTGTTTATTATTTAAATCTGCATTTAATTGTTAGATATCTACCATCTATAACCCTAACAATTAGTTCAAAATTTCTAAGGCTACATTTGATTCTAACTCTAAGATTTTGGGTTTCCAAATCCCTACAAAACCCTTTCTGTGGAAGTTCAACCCATGCAATATTTTGTAGCATCCAAAATTTAGAGCATTATCCTTACATACGACTTGTTCCAATTGAGCAAAACACAATCCATAGATACGTTAGTAACTTTTTGCCACAAAATTGATCAAGTCCATTTTTTTGCAAAACGCAACTTGCAATAATTTTCATGTCACCTTATCTTAGGGTTTTCCAAGCCTCCTTTTTCACAAAATCCTCATCGATCTAAATTCCCAGAAAATACAAAATCTTGTAAGGGCTTTTGTTCCTTGAGTTTACATAAATCTATGCTTAAGTATTTTTTTTCACAAATTTAGGTCTGTGGAACCTTTGAGGATATCAAGCCTTCTTCTATCTTCCTTTCGGTCTCACGCCCAAATTTCTCCACACCCATTTTTCCTGTAAAGGTGAAAATCCTACAAATTTTTATTTTCGGAAATCTTATGTATGTGTAATCCTTTGAGAATTTTGAGAGTTTTTTCTCTAATAGGTGTAGAGGGTGTAATTTTCCATAGGGAGGGTAGGTGTCTCTCTTCCAAAAAATATGATGATGGTATAAAATGTTGCATTTTTTGCAAAATTTGATGATTACTAAGTTTTTGCAAAGATCACTATGTGTTATATTTCTACAATTTGTTTTTTGAGTAATTAAATGTAATGCGGATCTTGGGAGCTAATTGGGAATGTTTTTAGGGTCTTCCAATAATTAATGGTTATATCAATTGTGCATTTATTATGAAAGGAAGCTTGTTTAAAGTATAATTGAACTGTAAAGTTTTATTAACGATATCAAACTTATTCAAATTCTTTATTGTGTGATGTGTTATGTAGGTTTTATGGAAAAGACAGATAAAACAACATAAATGAAGTTTGAATTCAAGGGAGTTGACCCTTCCTCAAAAATCACATCAACTTGGATCTAGGTCAATGACACCAATATGGGTCACATGGAAGTGGAGAAATTTAAAGAGACAATATTTGAGGATAAAATGACCAAATAGCTACCAAGATCAAGCAAAGTGGAATTGCACAAACTGTTAGGTTCTTGTCTTCTATATTATGCTCAAAGTTAATTATGGGAGCTCGAGAGTATTATCACAAATATTCCCAAAAGATAATTGTTGTAAATGGGAGAGTATTGGAAAACTTTCCTATTGATTCAATTGCACGCACATTTGAGATCCCATCCTTTTCTCACATGACTATAACATGCAAGGAGTATGCAACTAGGGTATTTGAAGCCAATATTGAGGCTAGCATGATAGTTGTTAATAATTTATGGATGAAAAAACCCATAGGCATGCACAAACAAGTTACCCAAGCATCTATATCAGAGTGACTTCAAGGATGAATTCAATGATTTGGTCACCCTTTTGAGTAGAGTGATGGGGATTTCATTCACATCCACCTTTCATAATCGGATTTTCTACTTTGTAGAAGATATATTGAGGGGGGAAACTAGGCTTTATTGGGAAAAAATGATTAGTGATAACTTGTATAATCAGTTTTCCCTCATCAAGAATTCCTTAGCCTTCTTTATGACTTCTTATATTGTTTACCTCTTAACAGCAAAATATAGATATACAGGATTGACATGTTTGGGTCCCATCGATATTAGTCCTAACTAACACAAGGTGTATGATTGTTACCCTCATATGTAGGAAGAAAATAATTAAAAATCATTACAAGAGGGTAAATAATTCTTTTATAATGTTTGTTGTTAGGAACTTGGAAGGAGATTTGAGTAGAAGGCGCTCCTCCTCAATAATAGAGATGTTGAAGAGATTTGGGTAATGGTTCTTCCAGCTCACAAAATTTACTTATTTTAGAATAGAAGGATTCTTGGGTTCTCCAGACAAATTTCCAAGGTACCTCAATGACAAAATTACAATGCTAGAAATGACAAGGAAATTGTACTTCACATAAATTGTTGAAAAACAAGTATAGGGCTAGAATTCCCTATCCCCTAAAATTTGGAGAGGTTTATTTGTGAGTCTATAAAATCCAATAGCTAAGTACTCTCACAAGGAAATGCATAACTTTGGGTTCAATTTTCACAGTTGAAGGGAAAATTTTGATCCCTATGGTAAAATGAAAAACAATTTGGGAAGCAATATGCCCATCAACTACATATTGAAGAATTTTGGGTCAATTGCATGAATGATCTAGGGTTCTATAAAATATATTTTATGAGGTTGATAGTGGATTATATTAGGATTTTGTACCATTATTTGATCCTTGATTAACTACAAGAAAATGGACAAGTTTTGGATGTTGATCAATTCAATAAGGTGGATAATTAACCCATCCCACTACCAAACTAGACCAAGGATGAGGAAATTAATAGAAATTTTATCACTCATCCTATACTAAAAAGTACCAAGAAGTGGGTGGAAGCTCGATGTGTGGCTCTTTTGGCTCAAGGAGTCAAATTTTCATAAAATAAAGTGCAAGATGAAGTTACATCTAGTGAAGAGGTGGTCCCTAGTGAGGGTTCCATAGAGAAAGACATTGAGACCCTTCATAAGGCCAAAGGTAAAGGAAAGAAAAACATAGAAGAGATGCACCCTAGTACTAAATCTCGGGTGTATAAGAGGAAGACTATTGTAGACGGAAGCAAGCCTAAAGCCGGAAGGACTAGAAGGACTAATACAACAACAATAGATCTTGTGTAAGAGGAGAAGGTATATTCCTCTCCTTCCCTACCTCCATCATCCTCCACTCCTTCATCTTTACCCCCATCTCTACATCTTTTGTAGCATCCACCATTCTTTCTACCACCCTCGCTTCACCTCTTTCATTAGATATAGCAATAGACATCATTACATCCATTCTACTCCTTCCACTACTCCCATTTCTATAGAATCATCTCCATATTCCACTTCTCTCCCTCCTACATCTATCCTCACTCAATTAACCATAGACACTATTTCCTCTATCATTCCTTCTACTTCTACTCTTCCCACTTTCCTTAGCCTTCTTGAGACTTTTATGTCTCACCTTTCTAACATGTCCAAGGAGGTAGTTACCATTGTACTCTCTGAAGTCAATAGACCTCTATAAAATAAAATGGTATGAGCTAATCCTCCTACCCCTTCCCAAACCACTATGAAGCCTCCCATCATGGAGAGAAGAGATAATATTTTGGAGGAGATGAAAGGAAAAGAAAGGGAGGACATGGAAAGTCTCTCTTCAATGGAGGAAGTCTTAGTAGCACTTGAGCACCAAGAGAAACCTTCAAAGGAGGTTGCTGAATTTGAACTCACATAGCCCATAGGCCAAGGGGAGGAGAATTTTTTTGAAGAATTTCCTCAGAGGTAGGAAGAGCAAGTACAAGATGAGGTGGTGGTGGAAGATATCTTGATACAGACTTCTTCTCCTTCCTAGCAAAAATATAAAGCTATAGTGCCAGTTGTTAGTGATCCAAAACTGCATTCCTAATGCCAAGATCTGAAAGAACTTAGTAGGTTTGGATGTAACATGGGACTACTTTCAGGTTGTGGGTGCCCTATTCGAAAGCAAACCTCCAGATTATTGGTTAGTTCCCATTTTGATGCCACCTAACTACTAATTTCTAAGGTAAAGGGTAAGAAATGCATAAAACATGAACATTAACTAGAAATACCTAAGGTGATACACCAAAACCAACTAGGACTTGATAACAACCTATCACATCCAAAATAATATCATAAAACTCTGCTTACACAACTCATTTTCACATGAATTTCACATAAATAATTTATAAGAAGGTTTCTAAACAGGACTTTTAGAAGGAAAAAAAAAGGTTTCATAACTAACATCACTATTGAATAACATAGCTTATAACCCATTAACATGCATTTTCTACTAAATAGATGCCTAAACATGAGACAAGTTTGCAAGAAAAGATAAATTTCACAAAACAAACTGATCAATCACTAACAACATACTATGAAACCTGAAATGAGAAGGTAAAATGCTCTATTTTATTGCTTCAAAGTTACTCACTGTAAACAATCCCATCTGAGTTAAAATACTGCTCCATGCTAAAAAATAACTCCAAAAACTAAAGCTATCAATCTACTGGAAAGAAAGAACCCCTGAAAAACTCAAGTCTGAAGATACTTAAGCAATTCTAAAACCAACTACCCACACAAGTCCTTCTAGAAACCCTAGGTCAGATGCAACATAAAGGCCAAAAAAACCTTCCAAAACCACTCCAAAAGACCTCCAAAGTGTAGAAAAGTCAAGCTCAGACCATAGTCATGCCAAAAGTGTGACAAAAAAGCCTTCAAAATAGTCAAAAGAACCTCACACACTTTCCACATGTTTTCCAGCTGTTTGACTCATGCCTTTTGTATTTTCAAAGCACAAGATTCAACACCTCATGAATAAGCATATCAACACATGCTTCTTTTCATTTTTCATTTAAAAAATAACATTTAATTAAATGGTTTATAATCACACCATTTAACTAAATATTTTACATTTGAAATTATAATGCAAAAGAAAAAAGAAAACCTGACTCAAACATACCCTACCTTGATTGCATGAATCATCAATCCCCAACGTCTTCATTTTGACTCAATATTTTAACACATGCTCTTATCCCCTAACTTATTCTTTGAAAACACATGCCTTTATATTTTGCATTAAAAATAACATTTTGTCTTGAAGCAAAAATATATTAGCACATTATTTTACAGTAGATAAAACATTTAAGGTGATTTATAAATCATCACTTAATAAATGTTTTCTTACATTTGAGATTTGCTTCACGTTGAAAAAATAAAGGCCATGATTTGGCCATATGGGAGACAATGCAACACATAATTCTTCTGAAGGCATCCTATGGCTTAGCATATTCAAAGGGAAAACTTGAGGCGTTAGTTATTTTTTGCAAAGCTTAAAATAAAAGGAAATATGCCTTAATCATATCGACATGTGCTTTTTAGGGTAAAAACCCTAGCAAATAATACCAAGCCAAAAGAACACAATGCATTTCATTTTTCTCACCAAGTTTTCTTGAAGCCTTCATGCCCATCGACCTAGGGTTTTGACAATGCCACCAAGGTATCTCATGGAGGTTTTCAGAAGTATTGATTGATAATGAAGTTTTTCAGAGTCGTTGAGTTGCAAAGGCATGTTGGTAAGCTATTTCCTTCAAACAATTTTCCATTCCCTTCAATATTTGTAGATTAAAAATGCTTCATTTTAAGCTCTGTTGCTACAAGAGATAGTGAGCATTTTTCTTTCCTGTACTCCTCTATGCTTTCTTTTTAAAATCCAAAATGAATGAAAACTCAAGTTGAGCCTCTGCAAGTGCAAAAGATGATAAAAAATATTATTTTTCTATGCTTTTCAAGCATTTTCTGTAGAAGAATGGTTGTGACCTCCACATGTGTTTTTGATGTTTCTATGTTTTGAATGATAAAAAATGTGCAAGATTATAATATGAATGATATTTCATGAGACATTGATCATTGTTTCACAATAAAATGTTGCCCTGTAAATACAAAATTGATCTGCAAAAAGAATGATTCAATGCCATTGCACTATATGGGCATATCTCATTGACTCCATGCATCTTTTCCATGGCTCCATGAGCACTACCTTTTCTCCTCAAGAACCATTCTGAGTTTTGACCTCCAACAACTATTAAATGGATTCTATTAATGAAATTCATGGCATTAACTCATTCATTTAAAAAAAATAGAAACCCTACTTTGATATTATGTTTCAATGTGATATTTTCAGCTTAAACAGCCTCTAGAGTAGCTTCCCTCTCTTTTCTTGCATCAATTTGTCAATTTCTACTTTCCAAACATGTATTGTTGTAGGAAGTCCACTCCTTGGTGTTTGTTGTGAGATCTCCAAAGTGTTGTTTTTCCAATAGTTTTTATAACAATATCTGGGGTGATATTGGAAATAGAAACAAAACCAAGCACACAGGAACCAAAATCATCCCCAAAATTTTTTTTCTTGCATTTCATTGTTTGAGATGCCACTGATAATCTAGCAGCATTTTCATCACTAAAGCACTCAGTACTACTAGTGCTTTCACAACTATTCCTCAATGATAAACCTAATCATATTCATTTATGTATATTGATCCATCTGTTTCAACCAAAATGATTTTCCATGATTGTGTTCTAACCCGATGTCAAAGCTAGGGAAACACTTGATGATTTTCCCAACAGTTGATGAGAAACACAATAGTTATTATTGCAATTCAGAGAGAGACTGAATAATTTATTTTCTGCTATAGATGATCTTTAACCTCAGACAAATCTTTTGAATCAGCCTGAATGCACTTTTTCCAGGAAACTGAACCAAAATTAGTGGGTATTGTTGCCTCACATTGAAAGGATTTTAATGAAGAGGTGGAAGGTCTAGTTTCTTTTGTAGTAAGAATTTTCTATTGTCTAAAACTTATCTATAATGCATGGCCATGTTGTGCCAATGTTGCTAATCCTTCAGTTAGAGCAATGAGGTACCTTGAAGTCATTGTCATCTCTGACTTGCTTTCTTGTTAGATTCCTCTGATTTGTGCTCTTATCTGAAGCATAAGATGAGCCCATTGCAGTGGAGGATACAATACTTAAAACTTTATGAAACTATTTATTTCCTTCTGCATCATTGCCATATGTAACAATTGAAGTTGATTAATCATACACTTGATAACTCACATTTGAACCTAGAGCATCTAGTATTGGAGTGAAATTGAAAGGGAAAAAATGCATATCTTCCTTCATAACTAGAACCCTACATATGTGCATAAATCTTGTCAACTCCTTTGATATTCATGAATGAGCAATCTTATTGTTTTATTTTTCATGTATGGATAGCTTATGCATTGACCACACTACCCTTGCTGCCCTCATCACTTTCATTCTTTTACTAAGCATTTAAATGGCCTTGAGAGATGCATCCTTGCATAACCTCACTTGAGTTGCCCCCCCTTAACACTATAATTGCAACCTTCCACACCAATATGCACTATGATAACCTTTATAAAATAATGAACTGTCCTTTGTGGTATTCTTGCCTTGCTGATCCAAACATTACACCCTTGTATTTGATTCTTTGCCATGTGAGGACTGTCAAAATAAATTTCTCATTATATCTCTTTACTGCAACAAGACATGCACTTGGGAGTTTTCTTGCATAAATTGTACCACAAGCACCATTTCCAAGTTTCTTTTTGGTGCAAGTCCTTTTGTGGATTTCTCCAACTCCTTATATGTAAATAATTTTGTGGTGCATGCTTAACCATGAATGGAAAGAAGGCTTACAATTTGGTTAGGATCACCACTTCTTTTATCTCCAAGGATGAATACTTGTAATTCCTTAACAGAGAAAAGGAGATAATGAATCTTGCAAGAATAGTTGTTGCTCCCACTATTCTAGCTACTAACACAACCTTTATGATAGATCTTGTATTTTTATAGTCCTTAGCATATGATGTGTGACCATCCTTTGTAAGGCAAGCTAGCCTTGCTGATGAAGTTGTCCTTGATCTTTTGACTATTATGACTCCATGAAGGACTGAATTTTTCTTTTTAACTATTTTCATGCCACTTTTAGTTATTTAGAGTTTTGAATACCTATTGCTCATTGTCAAATCACTATTGTAGTAGCATTTCCCTTGGTGACTTGAATGCAGTCTACCTTTCATAGAAACTTTTGATACTTTTTTTGCATAAAAACATCTAAAATTGCCATGAGTACACATAACTATCACCTTATATGTTCCTTGCGGAGACTTTAATTAATGAATTTACACCATCATTGGATAGTTAGCCTCCATGAGCAATTTCATCATACTCTTTGTTGTCATGGAAAAGCACCTCCTTTAATTGGATTGTTGCTTTCTATGGACTGCCAACATATCATGGTGACCTAGCCCTTCCTGATTTGAAACTACAACTTTGAGACCTTTAATTATTTGGTGCAAGCTCTTGATCTTACCATGCTTTACTTAGTTTGCTGCATACCCCTTATATCTATTTCATTTTGCAAATGGGCTTCTACATCTCTCTTAGATTGATTTTGTATCAACCTACAAAAAGGTTTCATGTATTGAACTGCTCCATGAAAACGATTGCTACCTTTCATGAAAAGAACCTGCCCGCCTTCTTCACTTGGGACTACCATTGTCAACTCTGAAAGGTTATTGACAGTAAGGAATCATGCATTTCATATTCCACCATATCCTCATTATTGTTGGATGGTGTGTTGTGTTAATAATATGTGGTTGTCAGATTATCATAGGTTTAAGTGTTTAGATATGTGGTTTAGAGCTTGTATAGAAGAAATATTTTCCATTGATATCAAAGGGGGAGAAGAGCAATGTGAAAAATCCTTGCGGGGAGAAAAGTTGAGGAAAGAAGAGTCAAAACCTTAGGGGGAGTAAGCATAGTTGTGTTGATAGTATATTTCACATCATGTGTTGCCATCAATACAAAAGTGGGAGATTGTTGGATGTTTTGTTATGTTGCTGATATGTGGTTTTCATTGATGTCAACACTATTAGCATTGTTGCATTAGAAATTGTATATGTCAAGGATATTGAGAAAATTGTAATAAGAAGTGCTACAAGTTGTCAGTAGTGAAGTGAAGTTCTTTCTATTGGTGTGATCAATATGTTTCTATTCAGAGGTTGTGGACTAAAGGGTTTCTTGCTGAGTATATCTAGTTTATCCACATCAAGTTTCAAAGATCCGTGTGAAGATTTGATCAAGTTATGAAGATTTGTATTTTGACAATTTTTCTATTACTTTAGTTTGTGTTCTTGAATGAAGATCATGTGATTCTAGTAAGTTAAATTTTTTTTGGATGTTTCTCTAATGTTTCATGATGCTTGTGGATGTTTCTAGTTCATGCTCTATCTGTGTTACATGTTTGCATTGATCATTGTGCTCGTGATCTGAGATTTTCTCTTGCGTGTTCATGGTTTTCATGTTCTTGGCCGACAAGGTGTTGAAGTGTGTTGTGGATCTTCGAGGAGTAATTAATTGAAGTGGTTCATGTTTGAGGATGTAATTTTTGGTCTTCACTATGTTGTGGTTGACCTTGGTTGATTCACATGAATAATCTTTATTGATTTGGACTGACTATTTATATTCATTTATTATTTCTTTAAAGTTGACTTATAGCGATGTAATTTCTTGTTGCGGATATATAAGAGCGACTATTTTATCATTTGAAGGAGTGTGTGTGTGAAGTGTAAGAGTCTTGTGTGTGAATAAAGTTTAGATCATTCGATGGTAGAGTAGCGAGTGAAGAAGAGTGAAGAAGAGTGCATAAATGTTCATGTGCTTAACTAGAACTGTAACCAGGCATTAGTAGATGCTACTTTTCTCAGTTCAAGTTTGATGGATTTAATTAGATCCTTTTTGTAAGATAGTGTGTCTTCTTTTGGGCAGTAATCCTATTTTGTATTTGAGTAGTGAGCTCTAGGAAGTGTGCCTAAATGCATGTGCATTCCCCATTTATATTCTCTTATACTTTTAACAGGGTATAATCTTGTGGACCAATCTCCACTGTGGTTTTTCCCCTAACAGGGTTTCCACATCAAAAATCTTGGTGTTATGTGTTCATTTATTCTTTCATAATTAATGTTTATATTTGAGAATAAGGTTAATAAGTTGAATAAGTTTGAAATTCGATGATAACTTATTCACCCCTCCTCTCAGTTGTATGCCCTTGAGTTGCCAACAATTGGTATAAGAGCTTATGGTTCCTTGGAAGAATTTTAACAACTTGAGGTGATCCGGATGACAACTTATAAGAAAGACAGTCCTATATTTGATGGAACAAATTATTCTTTATGGAAGACTTGAATGGAGTGCCATCTGAGATGCATTGGTGAATCCTACTAGAGCATTAAAAAAAAAATGTTATTCCACAAAATGGTTCTACTACTTCTGCCAAGATCAGGGATGTTGAGTGCTTTGATTGATACTGAGATGAAAAATGTGATGGATCTGAAGACTACTTATGAGATCTAGAAAAAGTTGGAAACCTTGTATGAAGGTGATTGATAATAATGTGAAGATTGCTAAGCTACAAAGTATGAAAGGGAAATATGAAAAGTTGAAAATGTTACTACTTTCATGCAAAGAGTGAATGAACTTTTGTGTGGTATCAAATGTGTTGGTGGAAAAATAGATGAATTAGAAATTATTGTTAAAGCGCTGAGATCCTTTCCTAATTCTTACAAAGTCAAGGCTAGTGCTATTGAAGAGCTCTAGACTATAAATTTTTTTACTAGAGATATGTTTATTGTTAAGCTTACTACTTTTGAGTTGAGTGAATTTGGTGATGCACTTCCTAAGGTTGAATTTGCATTCAAGGCCACTACTTCTTGAAGATATAGATAGAGATATGATCCAGGTGAAAGTTCATCTAGAAAGGCATTCAAGTATGAGGATGAAATGAGATAGCTCGATGAAGAAGAAAGAGAGATTGAAGAACTTGAAGCATTGATTGTGAAAAGAGAAGCCAAAGGACAAGGTAAGTATAAAGGAAAGTTGCATATTAAATGTTTATCTTGCAATAAGATAGGTCATTTTGCATCAAGGTGTCTTGAGAGAGTTTCCAAGCCAAGATTAAACAAGCATAAATTCCAAAAGAAGTGTTACTATGCTGTTGATGGTGTGATAGATGATGAATATGACAAAGGAAATACAAGTGAAGATGAATTTGTGTTTATTTATATCAAGGAAAATAATCATATGCCTACTGAATTTGCTAGTTGTACAAATGTGGAGAAATCCCTAGTTGCTCGAGTTGAAGAGAAAGATGAATGGGTAATTGACAATGGTTGTTCTCACCATATGACAGGAGATAAAAGTAAGTTTGTGAATTTGGAAAAGTATGATGGTGGTGTTGTGAGATTTAGTGACAATACAATTGGTGTGATTAGTGGAAGAGGATGCATTTCTCTTGATGGTAAGCATAATACTGATGATGCCTTGTATGTTGAAGGTTTGAAGCATAATATTATAAGTGTTGGAAAAATGGTTGATAAGGGATACAATTTTTAGTTCATGGATGGTAAGTGCAAAATATTGGGAAATTCTGGAAATGTGATTGCATCAAGTACAAAAAAAAAGGTAATATTTTCCACCTAATTATTGCTAGTAAAAGTTGTTTGATTGCTCAAATTGATGAAAGTTGGTTGTGGCATAGGATAATGTGTCATGTTAACTTTGATAGTATTGTCAAGATAAGTTCCACTAAGGCTATGAGAGATCTTCCTAAGCTGATGAAACCTACTATTGCGATATGCAAAGAATGTCAGTTAGGAAAGCAAACAAGAATTTCATTTCAAAGTAAACAACAAAATTCAAATGGATTGTTGGATCTTATGCATACTGATTGGTGTGGTCCTACTAGAACTAGAATTTTACAAGGATACAAGTACTTCATATTGCTTATTGATGACTATTCAAGGATAATGTGTGATACTTTCTTAAGGGAGAAATCTAAAGCTCTAGAAAATTTCAAGATCTTTTAGGCTATGGTTGAGATAGAGATAGGTCTAAAGATTAAATGTCTGAGATTAGATAGAGGTGGTGAATTCACTTCTGAAGAGTTTAATTCTTTTTGTGAAGAGCATGGAATAAAGAGATAGTTATTTGCATCGTAGACCCCTCAACAAAATGGAGTTGTAGAAAGGAAGAACATAACAATTCTAGATACTACTAGAACCATGATGTTGGAAGGAAATGTACCTCATATCTAATGGAGAGAAGTTGCGAGTACTACTATGTACACACTTAACCGAGTACAAATCAAAGGTGATATTGGTAAGAATCCTTTTGAGATAAGGTGATATTTCAAGATCTTTGGAGGAAAGTGTTATATCAAAAGAGATGAAGATATAGGAAAGTTGGATGCTAGGAGTGATGAAGGAATATTTTTGGGTTATGCTACTAAAATTAAGGCCTAATGATGTTACAATAAGAGATTGAAGAAAATTGTTGAAAGTGCAAATGTTAGGGTTGATGAAGATTTTGGTACACTATCCAGAACCTATGGATATGATTATGATGATCAAAATGATAGTACAAACAAGGTCAGAACTCAAGTCAAGTCCAAATCATTTTGGTGAATCAAGAAGATCAAGAGGAAGAAGAAACTGGTGGAAAAAAAAGAGAGAGATCAGAAGAGCTTGAAGAACATCCTAAGAAGACTTTGAGGTATGTAAGGTTGAATCATTCAGAAGATCAAATTATTGGTGATAAGAAAAAAGGTGTCCAGACTAGGAGAAAGATTACAGAAGAATGTTTTTTGATTTCAAAGACTGAGCCTAACAATGTGAATGAAGCATGCAAAGATGAACATTGGGTTGAAGCAATGAAAGATGAAATACAACAAATTGAGAAGAATGATACATGGATTCTTGTTCCCATACCTAAGGATAAGAATGCAATTGGAACTAAATAGCTCTTTAGAAACAAACTGAATGAATAAGGTGAAGTGGCTAGAAACAAAGCAAGACTGGTATGTAAGGGATATTAACAAATGGAAGGTATTGATTTTGAAGAAACCTTTTCCCCTGTTGCTAGAATTGAGGCTGTGAGATTGTTTCTTGCTTATGCTGCTTACAAATACTAAAAATTTTATCAAATGGATGTCAAGTATGCTTTTCTAAATAGCGAATTGGAAGAAGTGTATGTTGAACAACTTGATGGATTCTAGTTGACTGATCAGGGAGATATGGTTTTCCAATTGAAGAAAGCATTGTATGGACTCAAAAAATCCCCTAGAGCATGGTATGCTAGATTGGATAAGTACTTGGTGAAGATTGGATTTAGGAAAGGTACTACTAATAGTAATCCATATTTCAAGAATGATGATAAAGATTTGATTGTGGAAGTTTTTGTTGATGATATCATATTTGGAGGAGATGATAGCTTGTGTATGAAGTTTGCTAATGAGATACAAAATGAGTTTGAGATGTCAATGATTGGAGAGATGAAATTATTCTTGGGATTTCAAATTACTTAGTTAGATAAAGGGACCTTTATATCTTAGTCCAAGTATGTGAAATAAATGCTGAAGAAATTTGGTATGGAAGACTCAAAGCCAGTTGGTACTCCCATGGTGACCAGATGCAAGTTGACAATTGATGATAATTCTCTGAAGGTAAATTAGACTGGATACAAATCAATGATTGGTGGATTGATTTATTTGACTCAAACTAGGCCTGATATCGTGAATTTTGTATGTATTGTTGCTAGATTTCAAGCCAATCCTAAAGAATCTCATGTGACTATTATGAAGAGGATTTTTAGATACTTGAAGGGGATAGTTGGTTTTGGTTTATGGTATCGTAAAGATGATCTTACTTTGAGTTCTTTTACTGATGTTGATTGGGAAAGAGATGTGAATGATACGAAAAATACTAGTGGTGGAGCATTTTTCTTGGGAAAGAAGTTAATTTCATGGCTAAGCAAAAAGTAGAATGTTATTTCTTTATCTACTGTAGAGGAAAAATACATTGTTGTTGCTAATAATTGTACTCAAGTACTGTGGATGAAACAAATGTTGAAGGATATCAGAGTTGTGTATGATGAGCCTATTGCTATATTATGTGATAACTCAAGTGCTATTAACATTTCTAAGAATCTGGTGTTGCATTCCAAGACCAAGCATATATCTATCAAGTTTCACTTTTTGAGAGAGAAAGTAAGTGAAAAGGAAGTCATATTGGAGTATGTGCCTACTAAGGAGTAGATTGTAGAAATATTTACCAAGTCGTTGTCTAAGGATACTTTTGAGTGTCTAAGAGGGAAGTTATGGGAGATTTTCCCTCCTAATTAGAACTAAGGATGCATTGATTTATATTAATCTGTGCATTTCATGATCATATTTTGATCTGGATTGATGCTGTGGTGCCTACAACTCAAGGGGAGTAGTCAGATGTTCATAGGTTTAAGTGTTTAGATATGTGGTTTAGATCTTGTATAGAAGAAATATTTTCCATTGATATCAAAGGGGGGGAAGAGCAATGTGAAAAATCCTTGTGGGGAGAAGAGTTGAGGAAAGAAGAGTCAAAACCTAAGGGGGAGTAAGCATAGTTGTGTTGATGGTATTTTTCACATCATGTGTTGCCATCAATGCAAAAGGGGGAGATTGTTGGATGTTGTGTTGTGTTGTTGATATGTGGTTGTCATTGATGTCAACACTATTAGCATTGTTGCATTAGAAGTTATATATGTCGAGGATATTGAGAAAATTGTAATAAGAAGTGCTACAGGTTGTTAGTAGTGAAGTGAAGTTCTTTCTTTTGATGTGATAAGTACATTTTTGTTTAGAGGTTGTGGACTAAAGGGTTTCTTGCTGAGTATATCTAGTTTATCCATGTCAAGTTTTAGAGATCCATGTGAAGATTTGATCAAGTTATGAAGACTCGTATTCTGACAAATTTTTTTGTTACTTCAGTTTGTGTTCCTAAATGAAGATCATGTGATTCTAGTAAGTTTATTTATTGTGGATGCTTCTTTGAAGTTTCATGATGATTTTGGATGTTTCTATTTTGTGATTTATCTGTGTTGTATGTCTGCATTGATCGTTGTGCTCATGATCCAATATTTTCTCTTGTGTGTTCATGTTTTTCATGTTCTTGGCCGACAAGGTGTTGAAGCATGTTGTGGATCTTTGAGGAGTAATTAATTGAAGTGGTTCATGTTTGAGGATGTAATTTTTGGTCTTCACTTTGTTGTGGCTAACCTTGGTTGATTCGCATGAATAATCCTTATTGATTTGGGATGACTATTTATATTAATTTTATTATTTATTTGGAGCTGACTTATAGCGATGTAATTTCTTATTGCGGATATATAAGAGTGATTTTTTTATCATTTGAATGAGTGTGTGTGTGAAGTGTAAGAGTCCTATTTGCAAATATAGTTTAGATCATTTGAAGGTAGAGCAGAGAGTGAAGAAGTGTTCATATGCTTAACTGGAACTGTCACCAAGCATTAGCAAATGCTACTTCTCTCAATTCAAGTCTAATGGATTTAATCAGAACCTTTCTGTAAGATAGTGTGTCTTCTTTTGGGTAGTAAGCCTATTTTGTATGTGAGTGGTAAGCTCTAGGCAGTGTGCCTGAATGCATGTGCATTCCCAATTTATATTCTCTTATACTTTTAACATGGTATAATCTTGTGGACTAACCTCCACTGTGGTTTTTCCCCTAATAGGGGTTCCACATAAAAAAAACTTGGTGTTATGTGTGCTTTTGATATGTTGTTCATTTATTCTTTCATGATTAATGTTTAGATATGAGAATAAGGTTAATAAGTTGAATAAGTTTGAATTTCGGTGACAACCGATTCAACCCCCCTCAGTTGTCTGCCCTTGAGTTTCCAACAATTATTTGATTCCTTTTTCTTTAATCCTATTGGGTAGTCATATGTCACTTATGGTGGTGACCTAAAAGCTCACCATCCTATGTGATGTGTACTTTCCTAATAGGGTGGAAGTGAAATGAACTTGACAATACCTTGAACTATTCCTTCTTGCTGCTCCAAATTCCTCATGATGGCTTCAGGCATGCCTTGATTTCTTCGTCATTATTTTAAAAGATGCATAATTGAACTTGATGCATCTTTGAAATTATTTACTTCTTTTAATAAAATGGATCTTGGATCCACTTAAGATAATTGAAAGACATGTCTAGAAAAATGTACCTTCCTTTTGACATGATGCAAACATATTGATTGATTCACCATGAAAAGATGAAGTATGAATTTCCTAACAACTCATATTATGTGTTGCATCTTTTGAATCTGATAATGAAAATTTATCAACTAGTGTGATTCCATATTGATTTAATGCATCAATATCATGTCTATCATTGATTTGGTCAAGTTGCTCAATTTCCTATCACTCTTAAAACATCAGAGGGTAGCATGTTGAGCTCTACCCTTGTGGGAGCCACATTTACCCCACATGGTGTAATTAGTTGAATAAGAACAGTAACAAGACTTGTCCTAAATCTGCACAAGGAACAAATAGTTAGATAAACAAAGCATATCATAGGTTTGTTTGATCATTCCTTTCTTTTTTTCAGGAACACTTATGGTATGCTTCTTTTTTAATGCTTGTAGACATTTGATCACACATTTATTGATGTTTTGCATATAATTTTGATTAGGGATCATTCATTGCTCTAACAGTGTTGTTTTAATCCAATGCAGGAAACCTAGGAGCAATGAGGAGGGAGTCAAATGGAAGCAAAGCAACAAAGATGATGCTAGGCCAAGTCAACGGGATTCGTCATTCCACCAAGAAATGACGGGTTCCTTTTCATGTTATATGCAATCCTAATTTTGTATCCATATGTATATGATTTCTTCTTTACTAGCATTAGGATAGATATTCCCTTGGATTGTGAGGGACATTTACACTCTCATGATTATCAATAAAGATTACATTTGCAATTCATATGGTTCTCTTTCTCATTTGTCTATAATTGCAACATGGAATAAAATGCAATCTATTTTTTGACAATCTCTTTTATGCATATTAATGAACTTAGCAGACTATGGTTTATCTTTTAAAATTTATAAACGAAAACATAAAAAGAATAAACACTAAGTTACCTGATTTCAGCTGAAAGCTAAAAATCAGGTAACATTTTTGGTGACATCTCCTATATGTTTTCCTGCAAAACATCTCAACTAGTTGCCTAAAGCTTGTCCATTGGGCAAAGAGTCATCTAAAGGCTGACACCACTTGAAAACAACATTGTATGTTGTTGTAACTCATTAGAACAGTGTATGACACCATGAGAATTATTCAAAATGCACCAGAACATCAAAGCAAACTGACTAACTGTGCAAAAAAACACTTAGGGAAAACTAAAAAATGCATTTGAAATGAAACTACAACCTACTCTAACCAGCAAAGAAGCTAGTCAAACAAACTCATTAACTAGTTCGATGAAATAGTTGCCTTTTCTAAAGAATTTACAATGTTTGGCATGCTAGAGAATAGCTAGAAAGAAATGGAACATGCATGAAAATTCATTAGATAGCTGCAATATCTCTTGATGAACATATATAAGCTTACTAACCTTTTCATATGGAATGTAAACATTCCTGTTATGAGGTAGAAAGGTAACTTGAGTGTGCTCTTCCTTAGTTGTTGTTGGATGTTGTGGATGCATTGCTGATATGTGGTTGTCATTGATGTCAACAATATTAGAATTTGGTGCATTGAAGGTTGTATATGTTGAGGATATTGAGAAAATTGTTAAAAGAAGTGTTCCTGGTTCCCTATGGAACTGTGAAGGTCATGAAGGTGTTTTTTTCTACACGTTGAAGATCAGTTGTTGTGGATTAAAGAGTTTTTTTTTTAGTGTATCTAGTCCATCCTCCAGAAGTTTCATAGGTCCACTTGAAGATCTATTTGTGTTGTGAATAATTGTGTTCTAACAGTATTTATGTGGGTTTTGTCAGTGTTCCAAAATGAAGTTTGTGTGTTTTTGTTGTTGTGGATGCTTCTCTATTGTTTCTTGGTGCTCATGGATGCTTCTAGATCATGCTCTATCTTTGTGGTATGTCCACATTGATCAGTGTGTTCATGGTCAAATATTTTTCTCCGTATGTTCATTTTTTCATGTTCTTGGCTGACATGATGGTGGTAGCGTGTTGTGGATCTTCGAGGAGAAATTAATTAAAGTCTTTTTGTGTTGGAGTAGTTAATTTGGGTCTCCACTATGTTGTGGCTAACCTTGGTGGATTCACATTGCAAATTTGTTTGTAAATTTGGGCTAACATTGAAAATGCGTTTTATATTTTTGGTTAACTAAGTTGTTGATGTAATCTCATGTTGCGGATATATAAGATCGATTGTTTCATTGGTGTAGAGAGTGCTTAGTGTGCTTAGTATGCTTAGAGTGCTTGATGTACTCCTATGTGTGTATATCATTCAATTGCATAGCAGAGTGTGAAGGAGATTGATCGAAGTGTCAAGAAGTTTGAGCAAAAAGTGGAGAAGGTTTTATGTGCTTAACTGGAACTATAATCAAGTTTGTGTAGAAGCTATTTTCTCAGTTCACAATTTGGATGGTTTTAATCCAAACCTTTCTTTGGATAGTGAGTCCTCTTTTGTATTTGAGCAGTGAGCTCTAGGCAGTGTGCCTAAATGCATGTGCATTCTCATTGTTCTTATACTTTTAATAGGGTAAAATATTGTGGACTAACCTCCACCATGGTTTTTCCCCTAACAGGGTTTCTACGTAAAAATCCTGGTGTTCTATGTGTTTCTGATGTGTTGATTGTCTAGGTTTATTATTCATTCATCAGATCTAAGATTAAGTTAAGTAAAGATTGAAAAAGTTTAAATAATCTGTGACAACTGGTTCACCCCCCCTCTCAGTTGTTTGTCCTTTTTTTTCCAAAAGTTGTACCCTCATGCTTGGGTGAAAGCAAGGTATCAATATCCTTATTGGTCTCCATTCTAGAAATATACCTGATTGGGCATCCTTTGGAAAGTGTGAATCCAAAACTTTCCATGTTGGTTTCCTATAACTCCAAATCATGTTGTTTTGCATCCTTTTTTTGATCCTCTGCTTCAAATGATGTTGGTTCAATATTCAAATTTGGGTAAAAAGAGACTACCTCATGAGCCAAAACAGACCTTAAATCATCCCAAAATGAAGCTACCTCATATGCCAAAGCTTCATTCTCATACTAATTTTCATGGAATAGCAACTCATTACACTATTGAACATCAAGTAGTTGTCCAAAATCTTGTGTTATCATAGGCATATCTTCTTCACTTTGTTCAACAAACAAAGGTAGCCCATCATACCAAAACATATCAGCCTCTTCCCCACCAAGTTTCTCATGTTCATTTGTCTCCCCCTGCTAGTTGGGACAACACAGTTCATCCTTATGAGCTATCTCTTCGATCTCATCTTACTGATTGGAATCATCTGATTCCTAAGATGCAAGATAAAACATGACTATTTCTTCCACAAAACCAAGAAGCCCATCAAATAAATTAGTAAGGGATTGATGCTCAGGCTCTATTTCACCTGATATACTAATATTTACTTGATTCTCCTCACTAGAAGACTATTTATTATCCAAGATTGAAATGAAAGCCTCCAAGTCATCCCAGAACGAATCCTCATAATTTTGCTTAGTACTATTAATGATAAGAGAACACCCTTGAGGGAAGAAAATATTTTGTTCTTTTGCATCTATATGTTGTTTTGCACTTACAAATTCTGTGATCAAAATCTGATCTGCTTGACTACCCACCTCTGTACATGAAATCTCATCAGCTGCATAAGCAATGACTTGGGGATCCCCATCCTTCTTAGGTTCTAAAAATTACTATCCCAAATGACTGGGTTCCTTAGCACACTATTGAAAATCTTGTTTCTCAATTTGAAAAACTAGTTTCTCAAGCTCGACCTCATAAGAGCCTTCCACTTGAGGATGATCTTCAATTTGTTTTACCACTAGCTCAACCTCCTCCTATTTGAGCTTTTTCTACTGTAGTCGGTAATATGCTACAACTAAATGCAATGGGTTTACCTTGCGGATCCTCTCCATGAGGAGTAAGTCATCCAGATCAATGGGGCTACTCTTGAGGGATGATGGACTTATTTTGTATAGGCGCTACATTCTCTTTCATTGAATGAAATCCTCTGAAACTTGGAATTTCAAAATGAGAAGGCTTAGTAGGGGATTCTAGAGGCTGACTCTACCTAAAGCTTGCAAAATTGTACTTGGGAATTTATTCATTCACAAGATGATTCAATGATTCAAGAGATGTTGGATTGAAACTAGGAATGCAAGGGGTTAACTAGGTTTCATACCCTAGTTGGCATTCCTTTGTAGCTATTTTTTTGCAAAACAAGGACAGAAAACTGAGAGGGGGGGTGAATCAGTTGTCACAGAATATTTAAACTTTTCAAACCTAACTTAACTTAATCTCAGATCTAATGAATTAACAATAAACTACAAATAATTAGCACATCAAAAACATAGAGAACACCAATATTTTTTTACATGAAAACCCTGTTAGGGGAAAAACCATGGTGCAAGTCAGTCCACAATATTATTCCATGTTAAAAGTATAATGAAGAATAATGGGAATGCACATACATTTAGGCACACTACCTAGAGCTCACCACTCAAATACAAGAGGGATCATTTCCCAAAGAATACACACTATCTTAGAGAAATTCAGATTAGATCCACAGGGTATGAACTGAGAAAATAGCTTCTACAAAATCCTAATTACAATTTCGGTTAAGCACATAAACACTTCTTCACACTTCACTCACACTTCTTCACACTCTGCTCTACAATTGAATGATTAGATCACTATTTGCACACTTGATCTTTCTTTGGCACTACTTCACTTAATAACCTAGTACAAACAACTGCTCTTATATATCTACAACATGGAATTACATCAACAACCTCGTTAGCCAAAATAAAATATAAAACATATACACAATGTTAGCCCAAATTTACAAGTAAAATTTCAATGTGAATCAAAAACCATCAGCCACAACATAATGAAGACTTAAAAAAATATCCTTGAGCATGCAAAACATTTAAATTTTAATCTCCAAGGATCCACAACATGGTACAACCACCATTTCATCCAAGAACATAAAAACCTAAACACACAAGAGAAAAATCACTGACCACGAGCACACCAATCAACGTAGATGTGCAACAAAGATTAAGCATGATCTAGAAACATCTGCAAGCATCACGAATCATCAGAGAAGCATCCACAACAATTGAAATTACTAGAATCACATCAACTTCAATTAGGAACACTAACTAAAGCCACAAAAAAAATATCAGAACACAACTGTTCATAACATGATTAAATCTTCACGCGGACCTCTAAAAATTTCAGAGGATAAACTAGATACACTCATAAATAAACCCTTTAGTCCACAACAATTTATCATCAACGTACTAAGCAAGACACCTCCATGACCTTCACTATTCCACTATCAACTTGCAACTCTTTCTTTAACAATTTTCTCATTATCCTCAAGATATACAACCTACAATACATCAATGCTAATAGTGTTGACATCAATGACAACCACATATCAGCAACACAACCACAACATCCAACAATCTCCCCCTTTTGCATTGATGGTAACACATGATGTGAAAAATACCATCAACACAACTACGCTTACTCCTCCTTAGGTTTTGACTCTTCTTTCCTCAGCTCTTCCATATAACTCTTCTCCACACAAGATTCTTCTCCCCCAAAAATATTTTTCACATTACTCTTCTCCCCCTTTGACATCAATGGTAAAGATAAGCATTATCTTTCCACATACAAGCTTTGAACCACATATTTTCACATCTAACTACTCCCCCTGAGTAGCAACCATGGGAACATCAATCTGGATTAGTATATAGCTATGAAGCGCACAAATTGATGCAATTAAATGCATCTCTATTTCGTATCAGGAGGCGTAATCACCCCTAGCATCCCTCTGAGATACTCAAAAGTATCCTTTGGTAGTGACTTGGTGAAAATTTATGCAATTTTTTCTTTGGTAGGCCAATACTCTAGTTTGACTTATTTCTCACTCACTTTCTCCCTCATCAAGTGAAACTTGATTGATATATGCTTGGTCTTAGAGTGTAGCATCAAATTCTTCAATATGTTTATTGCAGTTGAGTTGTCACAATATATGACAATAGGCTCATCATATACTACTCTGATATATTTTAGCATCTATTTCATCCACAACACTTGCGTACAATTATTTTCAATATTAATATAATCTACCTCAATAGTAGATAGGGAAACAAAGTTCTATTTTTTACTCAACCAAGACACCAGCTTCTTCCCTAGTAAGAAGGCACCACCACTAGTTCTTTTCTTGACATCTACATCTCCTGCCCAATTTGCATCAGTATGGGCACTCAAGGTGAGATCATCATCTTTAGGATACCAAAGCCCAAAATCAATTGTTCCTTTCAGGTATCTAAAAATTCTCTTTACAACAATCACATGAAATTCTTTCGGATCAACTTGATATCTAGCAACCATACACACAACATTCATGATGTATGGTTTGTTCTAAGTTAAGTAGATAAATCTTCCAATCATTGACATGTATCTTGTTTGATTTTCTTTAGGAGAGTCATCATTCTATGTTAACTTGTATCTAGTTACCATGGGTGTACCAATAGGCTTTGAGTCTTCCATGCCAAACTTCTTCAACAACTCTCTCACATATTTAGACTGAGATATAAAAATCCCATTTCCTAACTAAGTGACTTGTAATCCCAGAAAGAACTTCATCTCTCCAATCATACTCATTTCAAATTCACTTTTCATTTCATTAGCAAACTTTATACATAGATCATCATCTCCTCCAAAAATAATGTTATCAACAAAGACTTCAATAATCAACTCTTTATCATGATCCAACTTAAAATACAATTTTTTGTCAGCAGTACCTTTATTAAATCTAGGCTTTAGTAAGTATTTATCCAGTGTAGCATACCAAGCTCAGGAGGCTTTCTTGAGTCCATATAGAGCTTTCTTCAATCAGAAAACCATGTCTTCCTTATCAGTCAGTTGAAATCCATCCAGTTGTTCAACATATACCTCTTCTTCTAACTTACCATTCAGAAAGGATAACTTCACATCCATTTGATAGACTTCATAGCTCTTATATGTGGCATAAACGATAAATAATCTTATAGCTTCAATTCTTGCAATAGGGGCAAAGGTTTCTTCAAAATCAATACCTTTCATTTGTGAATACCCTTTACATACCAGTTTTGCTTTATTTTGAACCACTTCACCTTGTTCATTTAGCTTATTCTGAAAGACCCATTTAGTACCAATCACATTTTTATCTTTAGGTCTGGGAACAAGAATCCGTGTATCATTCTTTTCAATCTACATCGGTTCTTCCTTCATACCTTCCATTAAGTGTTCATCATTACAGGCTTCATTGACATTGTTAGGTTCAGTCTTGGAAATCAGACAATACTCTTTTGTAATCCTTCTTCTAGTCTGCACTCCTTTATTCTTATCTCCTATAATCTAATTTTCATAATGATTTAGCTTTACATACCTTGGAATTTTAGGATTCTTTCACACTTTTGGTTCTTATGTTCTTTCTTTTGCACTTCCACTTGTCTCTCCTTCCTGACTTTCTTGATTTACCATAACAATATGAACTTGATTCTATGTCTGAGCATTCTTTCATTTGTCTATACTATCTTACTGGTCATTTAAATTATATCCATAGTATCTGGATGATCTAGCACAGTCATCAACAACTCTTACATTTGCACTTTCAACCATTTTTCTCAATCTTTTATTATAGCATCGGTAAGCCTTGCTTTTAGTAGAGTAACCTAGAAATATTCCTTCATCACTCCTTGCATCAAACTTGCCTATGTCATCATCTCTCTTAATATAGCACTTGCTTCCAAAGATCTTGAAATATTTAATAGTAGGCTTATAACCAAACCACATCTCAAAAGCAGTCTTACCAGAAATACCATTGAAATTTACCTAGTTTAGAGTGTACACAACAATGCTTACAACTTCTCTCCAATAGATGTGAGGTGCATTTCCTTCCAACATCGTTATTCTAGCAGCATCTAGAATTTTTCTATTCTTTCTCTCTACAACTCCATTCTATTGAGGGGTTCAGGGAGCATATAACTTTCTTTTGATTCCATGCTTTTCACATAAAGAATTAAAATCCTAGGAGGTGAACTCACCTCCTCTGTCTGACCTTAGGTATTTAATCTTTAGACCTATCTCATTCTCTACCATAGCTTTGAAACTTTTGAACTTCACTAATGCTTCACATTTTTCTCTTAAGAAAGCAACCCATATCATCCTAGAGTAATCATCAATAAACAACATAAAGTACCTTTCTCCTTTTAGACTTCTAATTATGGAGGGACCACACATATCAGTATGCACCAACTCCAGCACTCCATTGGAATGATGTTGTCTTCTTTGAAAAGAAACTCTAGTCTGTGTTCCCATATGATATTCCTTGCATATTGTGTTAGTAGGCTTCACTAGCTTAGGTAGATCTCTTACTACTTGAGTTGAGGGTACCTTGACAATGTTATCAAAATTCACATGACACAACCTCTTATGTCATAACCAAATTTCATCTACTTGAGAAATTAAACAACTTCCATTAGCAGCACTCAGGTAAAAAATATTACCTCTTGTCTTTGTACTTGAAGCAATTACAATTCCAGAGCTTCCAAGTATCCTGCATCTTCCATCTTTGAACTGAAGATCGTAACTTTCCACCGTCTATCCAATACTCAATAGGTTATGCTTCAAGCCTTCAGCATAAAGGATATCATCAGTGTTATGTTTAGCACCAAGAAAAATAGATCCTCTTCCACGAATCACACCAGCATTGGTATCTCTGAATCTTACAACCCCACCATCATATTTCTCTAAACCTACAAATTTTCTTTTGTCACTAGTCATATGATGTGAGCATCCACTGTCAATAACCCACTCATCCTTTTCTTCAATTCAGGCTACAAGAGCTTTCTCAACTTTAGCAGATTCAGTAGCCACTAGACCATTTTCCTTGATAAAAATGAAAACCCATTCATTTTAATTTCCATTTTCTTTATTAGATTCTTCATCAGTCACACCTTCTTCAACAGAATCGTATTTCTTTTGAAATCTAGGTTTGTTAGGCTTAGACCTAGGAACTATTTCAGGACACCTTGAAGCAAAAAGACCTATTTTACTGCAAGACAAAAATTTAATAGGCAACTTTTCTTTATACTTACCTTTTCCTCTACCTTCTTTCTTCATAATCAATGCTTCTAGCTCTTCTAGCTCTTTTTCTTCATCTTCAAGTTGTTTCATCTCTTCCTCATACTTGAATGTCTTTCTAAAACTCTCTCTCAGATCATATCTTTGCTTGTTTCTTGTGGATATAGAGCCCTTAAATGCATATTCAGTCTTGGGGGTAGAATCACCAAATTCACTCAATTCAAAGGAAAAAAGTTTCCCAATCAACATATCTCTTGTCACATTTGTTACTATTTTGAGCTCTTCAATAGCATGATCCTTTGATTTGTAAGAGAGAGGAAATGATCTGAGCACTTTAGCAACAATTTCTTGTTCATCTAGGAAACCACCGACACATCTATAACCCATCACAAGTTCATTTACTCTTTGCGTAAAAGAAGAAATATTTTCATCTTCACCCACCTTCAAGGTTTCATACTTTCCTTTCAAACTCTGTAGCTTAGCGACCTTCACAAGTGCATATCCTTCATGGAAAGTCTCCATCTTCTTCTAGATATCATGAGTTTTCTTCATATCCATCACATTTTTCATTTCTGAATCTATCAGATCACTCAACAAAGCTTCAATAGACCTGATGTTAATCTCAACCTCTTTAATCTAATCAGGAGTGGAAGGACCATTCTGACGAATAAGATATTTGTTCTTTGTAATCTTCCAGAAGGGTTCACCAATACACCTCAAGTGACACTCCATTTTGGATTTCCTTAGAGAGTAGTTTGTTTCATCAAATCTAGGATTGTCCTTCTTTAGAGGAACCAACTCTGATACCAATTGTTGGATAAACAAGGAAAAAAATTGAGAGGGGGGTGAATTAGTTGTCACATAATATTTAAACTTTTCAATCTTAACTTAATCTCAAATTTGATGAATTAACAATAAACCACAAAAAATTAGCACATCAAAAACATAGAGAACACCAAGATTTTTTTATGTGGAAACCCTATTAGGGGAAAAACCACGCTGGATGTCAGTCCACAATATTATACCCTATTAAAAGTATAATGAAGAATAATGGGAATGCACATGCATTCAGGCACACTACCTAGAGCTCGTTGCTCAAATACAAGAGGGATCACTGCCCAAAGAAGATACATTGTCCTACAGAAATTTAGATTAGATCCGTAGGGTATGAACTGAGAAAATAGCTTCTACAAAAGCTTGATTATAGTTCTGATTAAGCACAGAAACACTCCTTCACACTTCACTCACATTTCTTCACACTCTGCTCTTTAATCGAATGATTAGATCACTATTCACACACTTCCTCTTTCTCTGGCACTACTTCACTTGTAACTTCATACAAAAAACCACTCTTATGTATCTACAACATGGAATTACATCAACAACTTTGTCGGCCAAAATAAAATATAAAACACATACACAATGTTGGCCCAAATTTATAAGTAAATTTTTAATACGAATCAAACATTGTCAACCAAAAAATAATGAAGACTTAAAATAATATCCTCGAGTGTGCCAAACATTTAAATTTTAATCTCCAAGGATCCACAACATGTTACAACCACCATGTCGGCCAAGAACATAAAAACCCAAACACATAAGAGAAAAATCGTTGACCACAAGCACATTGATCAATGTGGACGCCCAACAAAGATAGAGTATGATCTAGAAACTTCCAAAAGAATCATGAATCATTAGAGATGCATCTGCAAAAACTAAAATTACTAGAATCACATCAACTTCAATCAAGAACACTAACTAAAGCCACAAAAAAATTATCAGAAAAAAATTGTTCATAACACAATTAAATCTTCATATGGACCTCTAAAACTTTCGGTGGATAAACTAGATACACTCAACAATAAACACTTTAGTCCAAAATGATTGATCATCAACATACTAAGCAAGACACCTTCATGACCTTCATTGTTCCACTGTCAACCTGCAACTCTTTCTTTAACAATTTTCTTAATATCCTCGACATATACAACCTACAATACATCAATGCTAATAGTGTTGACATCAATGACAACTACATATCAGCAACACAACCACAACATCCAACACTATCTACTTTTCAAGATATTCCTCATGTTGTCTTCTTTGAATCTCCATCTCCTACTCTTGAATATATTCCTGGTAAGCTAACTCCTCCTGATGTCCTTCAATCTCTAACATCTATCTTTGAAAATTAGAAATTATATCATCAATGCCCATGTTGTTCACCATTTGAGATTGGGCATGTGAATCAGCATGTTGGTTAACATTATGATGATTTTGCTGAGACTGTTGTTGGACATATACAGGTTTATGTGTAAACTAAGCAGGGGTGGGAGGGTGGCAAATGTCTTGCCTCAACAATGATTCAATAACTTAGCCTTTACAACCATGATTCAGAGATTGGACATCTAACCTAAACAACTATCTCATTCATCGTGGAGGTGCATTTAACTTGTCAACCTAGGGACGTAAACTTGAAATGGGATAGCACTATATGTGCACTAGGGGATCAAGTAGTCATAGCATTTTATAGCTAAGAAACACAATACTGAAAGTAAATTTCTTGAAAGGAAAAAAAAAAAATGTTGATCATCAACCAACAACTTGAAATGTAGAACAAGAATAAAGATTTGGGTGAACAGATAGGAAAATACTCTACCTACTTTGGTTGCAGAAATAGACACAAAATGGACTTCTACTGGCTACAGGAACAGTCGATGCCAGATTTTAAACTAAGCACATAACAAGAAATAATAACTAAACTAATTACTCTAAAGAAAGGATTACTCACCAAGTGGGGCCCCTTGGATGAGTAACCACTCAAACTGATAAAAAATCAAATGCTTAAATTCATACTATCATCTCATTCATTGAAAAATATGTAAATAGAGTAGCAACATAGCTATATTGAAAATGGAGAATGCTTAATACATCATTGATATCATGTAACAACAACAACCAAGAACTAAGAACCCCCAAGAAGAATATTCAAATATTTATTTAATCTATGAGTAAAACAAGGCAGCCAACTCCCACTAATTGAGAGGATGCCACTTACGGAAAGTGAGGAAATGAGTGGCAGGGCAGTTACATTTGTAGGGAATCCATCAAACATGCATGCCTAAACATGGACTCAGCGTTGCAGTAATGCCCATGATTGCTCCATGCCATAAATACAAGGTGATTATATTTGACTGTCGTGGAGAATAAGTTTTCATCATCCTTTAGTTGAATCCTTTGAATGGTACCCCTACATGACCATCTAGGGCTTTCCTTTCTCAACTTAGCATCCATAAATTATGTCCTGCATAGCAATGCCAATACACATAATAATTGCACATCTAAAATCACCGTAAAGAACATTCATCAATCATATGCAAAATTAATATAGATAATCCACATAATATGCCAATGTCATTAAAACTTCAAAGAGATAAGGTTAAACCCAGTGTCAATGGTTTGAGGGAAACATTATGCAAATATTAACAGATAACTACTAAAGTTCATGAAACTACTAGCAAACAGACTATAAATTCTACCCAAAATTTGACCAAAAACTAGGCTCATGATTCCCCCCCAACCTAACATCTTGTTGGTCCTCTTGCAGTGGAAGGGCTATTCTTTTGTTTGGTCAAAGTTCTGAAGTTTGCAACTACAAGCTATCCAACTTCAGTGGCTGCAGTACATGAGTCTAGATCCCAATAAAATCCTCCTAATCTGTCAAATCAATTCCATCTTTTCCTTTCTCTAGCAATATCATATTGGTAGAATTTGTAATTTGGTACTGGACACATGAGAATGGGTCACTGGAAAGTCAGGGGAAGCCAAAATATTCCCTTTATTCTACCAATCTAGATATACCTGTCAATTTGCTTCAATATTGTAGCATAATTATGAATAGAATGGGGCTCAACTTGCTTCAGCTCATCTGTTAAACTATTCCATCGTTGGGACATGTATCCTCTTACAAGCTCCTCTTTTGTTGTTGCTTTGACCTCATACTTAGTGTAGATGGCTTTAATATAGGGCATGATTCTGTTAGCATAGCTTGGTTTGAGAAGCATCCTGAGCCATTCTCTGTGAATATGCCTTGGGTGGCTTGACTCAGCCCTGATGGCTAAGGGAATGTTAGATTCTATTTTCTTATAGGCATTGTTCTGCTCACCCCAGCTAATTTAGTTTTGTACCCAAGACATAAACACTCTTAGTTGAATATCCCCAACATATAGCAATGGGTTCCAATCATGATCCTACATGACATCATAATTATGCTAATAGAATTCACATAACAAATTTTTCATCTCAAGGGAAGCAATCCTATAGGCATTGAAGAATTCAGTAGGAGTTTCAATGGAGGGGTTTAGGTCTGAAACAATTTTTGACAACTTGAAAGAGAGATATTTCTCTTTCAAGTGTAGGGTATAAACCCTCAGAGGAGCTCCGCATTCTATAATTTGTGGCACTAGGGTCACAATTTCATCTACTTTCTTCTTCAGAGTAGCAATCTCTTCATTTTTCTCCTCAATAACCTCATCTTTTTCTTGGATTTCCTTTTTTAGTTTCTTCTTTTCTTGTTTCCATTCCTCCTCCCTCCTTTCTATTTCTATCCATAAATTTAAAATTGCTGCATGAATCATAAAATCATGAGGGTTATGAATTCCTACCAATGTTTTTTGTCAAGGGCTACTCCCCATATGGTACATTCTACATGAACTTGGGTTTTCCAATTGTCTATGGCTACAGGGGTACTATTTATTCACCCCCTTTTTTCTGCAAGACCTCTTGTTTCTATTCCTGGCTTTGCTCTGGCCCTTGCTGTGCTTCCTATTGTGGTTGCATGAACTCCTACTACTATTCTTGGTTTTGTTGCAGGAACCCCTGCTCATCCTCAAATTCCTCTGCGATATTAGGAAGGTCTACCAATGTTACTTTCACTACCTCCCCAAATATATCCTCTTCTTTTTCTTCAGCATGCTCTTGTTCCATTGGAGCTTTAGTGTCCCCATGTGATGTCTCATCATTCCCAGGGCTTTCCTATGAAGGTGTACAAAAATTTGGCCTTGCTGGTTTTGACTTCCTAGAGGTGCTTTTACGCTTTCCCTTGGCTATAGGATGAATAGGGTCGACCTTTCTCTTCCTAGCACTTGGCACCTCTTTCTCTATAGGTTGTGTTTGGGATTTTTCTTTTTCTTTTCTTGTTTTAGCCTCTTTCTTTCATGCCCTAGTTTTCATTAGGTTTTGTAGGGGGACATCATCATCAAAATCAGATGAAGAGCTTGTTTTTCTCTAGATGCTCTATTTCAAAGGAACTAATGTTTATGGCTCCTTCTATAGTTGCAGGGGGATTCATACTAGAACTAGCACTATAAGTTGAAGCACCGCGGGTGTCTTCGGTTATGCTTAATCTTTTGCTAGACCTATGAGATATAGGTATAGCCCTAGGTGGAAAATGCTCAATATTGAAAAATTCTTCCTAACAGTAATTTTGATTAACTTGAACAAATTCTTCCCAAGCCATTCCAGAAGCATCATGCAAAGATTTCTTAACTAGCAATTTAATGAAGTGTTGATGGTGTTTTTTGCACAACAATAACTTAGACAAAATATGATATCCTATCTCTCTTGAAAGGTAAATCTCTATCAGCAAGCCTCAAGAGATAACCCCAAGGTCTCTAATGTTAGGTCTTGACAATGCATAAAAAACTCAGTGATAAATGTGAAAATGTTGGTAATCACAAAGGGACCTTACTACAAACAAATATTGAATCTTAAGTTTATCAAATTTTGCAATTTGATGATACTTCAAATCCTAAATATAACCAAATGATAAAGAAATAGCAAAATATAAGCGGTTTCAAAAATATTTCTAAAATTAACACTAATCCTAGGATTAACAATGCAAATGACAAAATACTTGAAATGGACCAATCCCTTATAAACTAATTCCTGTTTGACCTAGATAAACCTGCAATCTTACAGAAATAGTGCAATCTTCTAAGGCATGAAATATTTTCAAATCATGAAAATTCATCCAAAATAACCCTATTGCAATTGAAATGAACAAACATTCACAATTGAACTAAGCACAATGAATATTAAAGTCCAGGCTAAATTTGCAAAGCAACTCACAATTAGCCAGCTACAAAAAGTATGGACCAAGGATTGCTACAAACACTTCAAGCATTAAACCATAAACACCATTGAATCATTTAACCCTAGATCTAACATATATCAAATAACCTTAAGCAATTTCAAAAGATAGAATCACAAGAATCATGCCAGATAAAACTAACACAAGGACACCAAATCACAATGCCTTTACTTGCATTAAATCATCCAAAGTAGCAACAATTCTAGTCTTCTATTACATCACTTGCTTGAAAATAAACTAATTCTTAACTCCTTGCTCTAATTCTTAATTCGCTCCAATGTAAAACTAGCTAGCCCTTACAAATGAGGTAGCATGTCATATTTATAGAAACCCTCCAAGATATGTGGGCCCAATTAGGTTACAATAATAAAAGACCACAAAAAAAGTCAGCCTAAGGAGTTCTAGAACAAAATAAAATAACATTAAATGCTTGAGACTCATCCAGGTCGGCCTGGGTTCTCCAATGTAGTTTGGTCCACTACATGTGAAGGATGAAGAGGAAATAATGGGGAAGCAAAAATTTTGATGTGATATTGCATTAAATGCTTTCCCCTTTGTCCTTGTCCTTTCCTATCTTATGTTGCACTATTGAAAGTACTTTCTCTAGGTCAGCCAAAGGTAGAATTACCAAAACCTTAATTCTCCTCTCAATGGACTTAATATCATCCCTTAATTGCTTAATAACTTTATAACAATCTGTCCTTAGGGCTTGATATTTATCCATAACTGCAACGTAAGTGGTTTCATCATCTAGTTGGTGTTCGGTAATTGGGCCATCATTGACTGGAGAATATACATCATGCCACCATTTCCTGAGTTGCTCTAGATTCAAATGTTTTGGCACAAACCTTTTCCTTCCTGTCATGATCTCAAAGAAAGAGATACATTTATTGTAAATATCTATCAAGGGCCCTCTATTTGCTTTCCTTGCTTATACACCTTCTTCAACACCTTCTGCCTAATTTGTAGGGCCTCATGCCATTCCCAAGGTTCTACATCTTTTGAAGGAAGAATTCCATCACTAGCTAGCTTTTCCTCAATGAACTCCATGATAGTCCTAGTTTTCTGCAATAGGAGGTCTACATCTTCTTTATCTTGAGCTAGCACACTTTTCAACCACTCCATAGATCTAATGGCATCCCCACCAGTTGAAATAATGTCCTCAATTGCATCATCACCCTTGGTTCCTACCCCTTGCAACCAGTTCAATGTGGCATGAGTAGTGGTTTTCATCTTTTCCAACTCAGTTATGGTTTCCTCTAGCAAGAGATTTGCTGCAGATGATGAAGAACTGATCTGGCTGATAGATTGCAAGGGTTTCATCAAATCCTACAAATACTTCTTCAATTTCTCATTCTCCTTCTTCAAATCTCGCTTGGTTTGCACTTCTTTCCTCAATCTACCCAAGATTGCAGCACTAGATCCTTCATATTCTTCAATCTCCTATTCCATGGAGGTAGGCCCTAAGTTGATAGTTTGCATACTATAATCACTACTAGTCACATCATCCTTATTCTTATCAAGAGCAGGAGTAGCAATGTGGATCACTCTATTATTTTCTTCATCTCTCTCAATATTTGAAATAACCCTGGCCTTCTTTGTTTTACCTTCCCAATTTTGGCCAACAAGTCATCCTAGTTTGGAAAAGTGTCATCCACTACAATTTGTTTACTCTTCAATTCTCTATCTAACCAAGCAGGCATAGTGGATCCTGATTGCAAATTACCTTGTTCAACCTCATCCTGCTGACCCCTAGAGGAATCCTCATTCATATTTTTCTTATTAGGAGTCTCTTCAGTCCGTTCTTCCTTGTCGCCCTTTGAATTCCTACTCTTTTCTTCATCATGCTCCTTTTCTACATGTTCTAGCGAAGGATTCTTGACTGGCACTTCCTCTCTCTCTAGAGGTCTATCTTCCCCATGGTCAATGGGTGAGTCTTCATAAGTCACCAAAGGAGACTACAATATATTTTCTATTTCTACCTCCGCACTATAGAGCTCACCTTCCTGGAATCCTTCCTCTCCTTGATCTTGGTGACCCTCTACATCCTTAGATTTGCTTGGTGCATCATGAGGTTCATGAGAAGGAGGGGCATCATCATGTTGTTCTATGGTAGGGGTAGCTAAGAGAACATCCTTCTTTGGCACACTATCCTTGGGAGGAGTTCTTGATATTCTTGTGTATACCTATGTCTTCTCTCCAAAACTCTCCACATTCACTACTGGTGGGCCAGTTTCATCCTCTACCATGGAATATTCCTTCCTCTTTTGAGACAATCTCACTATTCTTCTTCTTTTAGGTACATAAGCACTACCTTCATCTCCCTCTTCCTCAGGTTCATCCTTTGCATATTTCTTTTCCTTTGAAGTATGTTTTCTTTTCTTGGCAATAGGTCTCCTTTGCTTCTCTCCTTCTTCTTGAGCATCCTTAATCTTTATCTTGAAAGGAGAGGTCACCTTAGCCCTACCCTTAGGGTCCTACTCAACTGACTCTTTAGAGGTAGAATGAGACTCCAAGTCTTCCATTAGGTCATAGGTGCATTGCACACCTTCACTCTCCAATTACAAAATCTTGTGCTTAAGCCATAGGTTTGTGTATTTAATGACTGGAGCCATGACTTGTTCCAGTTTTTCCTTTTCCTCCTCTATCCAATCTATTTCACCAACTGATTTATCCTTTACAGCTTCATAATCATGGCCCTAAATCACATATCCATCATCATCTATCTAATCTAGGACGACTTTAACATTTTACAATCTAATCAAATTGACTGGCAGCCTAGAGAACTTCTTATTTCTGATCTCAAACTCATCTTTGCAATTGGCCTAGTAGTCTTCTATGTCATCCTTGTGGTTGTATTCCCTACTGGCCTTCTTTGGGGCTTCACTATTTCTATCAAACTTGGGCCTCTTGGAGTGGAAAGATAGGCCCACAGTGCTCATCTCCTCCTTAGAAAAATGTGTTGTGTGTATGGAAGAGAAGGCCTCATTACTACCTATCCTGAGAGGAAAGTCATTGCCAAACCCTGTTTTGTGATTTTCCTTCTCAACTATGGCATCAAAGTCACATCTCTTCCTTGTGACTTCCAGGAGTATGATGTGGTATGTGGGGTATCTAGGAAGTCTGTATGGAGCTCTTTGGAAGCCATCTATCTTGATGTATGAGAAAGTCGAGAATTGTATGAACCAAGCTCCAAACTTCTTAATCAATTCCTTGGCCTTGTCTAAAATCCAAACATGTTTTGAACCTTGAAGTAACCTAGTGATGTACATGGTAAATGCATCATTTACCCTCCTATAACTTCAACTTCCCAAGTGCAACTATGGGTACACCTCATAGATCACTTCCCGCCCAAAGAAACCTCTGGTATCCAATCCTTTGTATGGGTGGAACCTTTCAAGTGCATAAACTAAGCAGGAGGTCATAGTAAAGCTCTTTGTCTACAGCACATTACATAATTGATCATGTATCATGGCACTTATCATGCCTTCCCAGTGATAATCAATATTATGCTCCATCCTTACTATAATGAGGAAAATCTAGTTCTCAAAGACTCCTGCACTTTTCAAGCCCATTACTCTACTGAGGGGTGTAATTGCATCATAATATTCTGACTTGAATTTTTCCCTGAATGATTGTTTTGGAAATTTTGACATGTTGGGCTTAGGTTTTTCCAACCAAGAATTGATCACTTGTAGAGCCTTGTTGGTATCATCCTCATAATACTTCTTATCCATGTCCAAATCAAATGCCACCACATGGGACCTATCAGGCATGTCAAAAGTTTGTGCCATTGAAGGTGGGGAGATGTTAGCCATGATTCTGCCTTAAAGACCAATCACCCTCTGAGTGCCCTTCTCATCATGTTTAGCACATTCTAACACCAGCTCATAGCATTGAACTGTAGGAGGAAAACTAGCCACATGAGCTAACCCTGATTCCACTAACCTTCTTTGCAAAAATGGGGGGTCCTTTTGTGCCATTCTAGCCTTGAATTCCTCATACTCCCATTTTCCTACACTGGTGTCACCAACCTCAGACCAAATGGAGGATAATTTAGACTCAGGAACCTTTCTCTTTATGTCTATCTTGATTCAATCTACCTTAAAGATAGAAGATCCTTCAACACTTGAATCTGTCTACTTTCCCACTATTTTTGTGGCCATCACTCTGTTAGCTCTCAAAAACCTAGGCTGAATATCTCAAGAGGCTGCCAATCTCTTGATACGCTTTAGGGTAACAGACAAGGTCAAAAATCTTTCAACCTTCTACTCTTCAGGTGCTACCAAACCTAGGCAGGTATACCTTTCTGAATGAAGCAAACTTGTCTTATGATTATCTTTCTTGCACAATGATTTGTCCACAATGGAAAATGGAGGTGAACAAATGAATTCAAACTTGATACCAATCTTCTTAATATAAATCCTAAAATGCTCAATAAACAGATATAAAGAGAATATATGAATCTTAATGATGAAAATGCAGAGACCAGTGCCTTGTTGGGTATGCGGAATCAAATGAAATCAAGATGAGCAACACTCTCTGGAGAAAACTCAAATTATCTGGCATACATTCTGTTTACAACTTGTATAAACATGCAATATTGTAACTACTAAGCTCTACTTTAACAATCCAAATGAATATCTTTGATTAGTGTGATCAACTAAGAGGATTTTAATCTTTGCTTGAAAGAACCAATCAATTAACCACACAGATACAACAAATGTGCACTGATGAATTGAAAATAAACTTGTTACATGAATTGAAATAACCAAAAAGAATCCATCTTGAGACAACTTAGCAATATTTTCATTGAATTCAACAGATAATTGACACCAAAAAAATGCAGCAACATCAACTGATTTTCATAAATACCTCCATTCTGAAATCATGCAACAATAGTCTCCGATCTGATAACTTTATTCTACTGTATCTACTTGCAGTGTATCGAATATATAATAACTGGTGATGTTTTACAATGATAAAATGCCTATTTATACACCAACATGAGAAAATAAATCATATTGAAATATCATGTCGACCCTCCACAGAATTTGGGCTCAAATCAAGTTGGCCAGCAACGTGAATTTAGCAGTTTACATGTCAGCCTCAGTTATTCAAATTTCTATTTTTCATTTGTTGGAACAGTCGGCGAGACAATGTAGTAGCTATGCCGAAGGCAATTCAATCGTTAATTGCTCCGCTTGCTATTACTCGCTTTCGCTGTAACTGCTTCCGTCGGGGAGATATCCTGTAGATCGCTTAATGTTTCCCTAAGAATTCTTTACCTTTTGTGTGTCGCCGAGACAAAAAAAATTATCTTACTGAGATGCACCTTTTGTTTTACTCACTGTCGCCATGACCACAAGATATCAGAGAGACCTCATATAGATTAACTTTGCTACACTGAAAGTCTTCGTCCATCCTGTGTGTCGCTATGACAAATCAATCTTCATATCGACAAGTCTTTTTGTTTTCATCAGCGAGACCGAAGGTCACTCATCGAAACCTCATATCGATATCGCTTAGTCTGGCCGAAACAACATTGGTTCACATAGTCAGTAAGACAATTCACACTCACCGAGACCACACGCCAAAAATATTAACTTATGCTAATATTGCACCCCTTTATCCTTAGGTCGCCAAGACAAATTCAACATCTCGCTGAAAGAAATCCACTTTGTATTGTTAGCAAGACCTGACAAGCTCACCAAGACACAATGCCAAAAATTATGACTCTGGCCAAAGTGAACACTTGTGCAAAGTCAGTAAGACATATGGAGATCACCATGACATCCCACTGAAGACCTTAACTTATGCCGATATGAAGTATTCTTTTCCTCTAGTCGGCGAGACATGACGAGTTCGGTGAGAGCTTCCACCAAGGACTAAACTCACATTGATAGGAACCTCCTCGGTCTCCAAAACAAAGGAATTGTCATGATGATAAGTCAATCCTTCCATCACCGATTGGTAAGACAAGAAGACCTCGCCAAGATATTATAACAAAGGAAAACCTCTCGCCGAAAGCCACTCGATAGAAACCCCATGTGTAGTGTCGACAAGATCGAAGGTCACTCGCTAAGACCAATACCGATGAAAGATCTCATGCCGAAAATATCACCCCCAGTCATTGAAACAACATGAATGTCATGCCGAAACACCTGCAACAAATGTATGTTAACACACAAGCAACATGGGTTGGGGAGACCTAGACAGACCTATGCCAATATGGACCACAACATGAAAAATGCATAACTCAATGGATTCAATGGGGCAATATGGTCAAATGTGAGCAGAAATGACATGAAAACAAACCCATGTGCTTATGATAAGGACTCCAATGGAAAATCAGGGGTACAAAAACATGTGAAAGCTTTCAGAAATTTACAGTCCCAACAGTGGCTCCATCTGGGGATGAATGATAGTAAGATCATTGCAAGGATCCATATCTTTGGGTGAGCAGACCAGACACAAAATGAGCAAACTGGAAATGGACAGAGGGAAAGATGGGAAAGGAGGTGAACCAGAACCCTAAACTACTGTGCATGGAAAATAATTTTAAAGAGGATGAGCAAGAGTTGTCCATGCATTGGCAACACTAAATCCTCTGTGTTTTAATTTCACCTGTTCTGAGTTGTTACGATTTGAAACTCAAACCATACTTTCCCCTATCAAATACCTGGTTTTGCTTTAAGTTCATCAGGCTCCCCCTGAAGACACTCATACAATCATTCCTATCACTGTTATTGCAAGTTCTTAGAGTATCATCATGCTCGGTTTGGCCCAAAATCCCAACACCATTCAACAACTTGAATTTTTCATTATCATGGGAAAAACCCTTGTTACCTTCAATATGTAAAATGCATGCATATTTAATGCAAAATTCCTCATTATCTTTCTCACTGTTATGAATAGTGAAACATTCTCCCAGCTGTATTGGAAATTGATCATCAAAGTGCTTCATTTGAGAACCAAAAAATTATGTCAAACCAACATTGTCTGAAACAAACAAATCTGAAACCTTTTACACCTCTTCAGTATCTCTATTTGAGAACAATACTTGATTATGACCCATATCCTCAATATCATGCATATGTGAACCAATCAAATTTTGAAGTCTACCATCCTTGGCATGCAAATAAATATCTTCTCCATATGAGTTAGGAATTTCAAAATCACATACCTTATCTTGAATGGACACAAAATTTTGATCAACTTCAAAGGTTTCACCATCCACTCGAGAAGTGCATTGAGAGTCATAAGAATCATCACAGAAAGATATTTCTCTGTCAAAACAAATGTAAGCTGGAAAAAGAACCTCAAGATCACCCTCATGTGTATACCTCTAATATTCAAGAGTCAGCAAATCTAAAATTTTCTCACTACTGAGCAAGCAAGTATCAATACTTTCATCACCACAGTTATATTCTTCATTTTTGTCATCATCAAAAGGAGGCCCAAGATCATCAGAGAATGAGAAAACATAAACATTACCAGCACAATCACTTGTTCCATAATTTGACACATCATTTTGTTTGTCTGAAAATATCTTTTCCTCATCATCAAATGCATCTTTACAGCTTTCAACTGTAGTAGGAGGTATTATATATGCATTATCAAATGAACACACATTGTCCATTGCATCTTCCTCTTGATCATCACAAGAACTACAAGAATCACCTTGCTACAGATCAAAATCTACAAATTCATCTTCGCAATCTGTATATTCAATGGATCCTTCAGAACATACACTGCCTTCTATGTCATAATCTGTTATGCAGGAAAGAAATTCATCATCCTCATCTTTCTCATGCATGCTATCATATGAACCATATTGACTTGCAACTGTCTCATCTTCTATTGGCTGCAGTGCAAAATTGATCTCCTGATGCTCATTCGTGATATCATCATTGTCTTCATACCTTATCCCCTGTGTGGTATTAATAAATTTATTTACTAGATCAGAGGTATATTGTTTTTTTGACTCTGGCCAATACAATGATTCAGGTTCCCATGCTTCACCAGAGTACATCCTCCACACACCATTGTAGTCAAGCACAACATCTTTTTTAATTGCATCAGTACTGACTAACTCATGCTGGGTTGATTCTATCTTGAAATTGCCAAGATTTACATCACAAAAATAATTAATTTGATCTTGAGGCACAAAGTCAACAAGCTGGTTAATTCTTGGCTCTCTATACAACTTGACTTCCTAACCATTTACTGGAATAGTAGCATAAGACAGATCAAACTAAATATTTCCTCCAACTGTTGTTGTCCATTGTCTTGATAAAAGCATCCCAAACTAAGGAGTATCAATCACTGTTATGTTTATATTATAAGCCACCTGTGGATAAGAAGAAAATTTGACTTCAACACCTCTCATAATGCCTACCACAGGAATAGGTCTGTTATCCATTGCATAGCATTTTCCTTCCTATGTATCGACCCTCATGCCAAGTTGCTTCATAACTCCTACTGGCATAATATTTATAGCAGCGCCAGAGTCTATCATGCAATTCCTTAGAAATTTTTTATTGATAAGCAATGTAGTGAAAAAAGGATCAACTTGTGGGGGAGTTGCAAATACATCATTCAGGCAGACATCTAGGATATCTATTTTCTCCTGCTATTGACTACTTGAGTAGCTAGTTTCTTTTCAAAATTCATTATCATTTGAATAGCACTATCTCTGTATTCTTTTACTTTCATCAATTCAGGTAGAGGAATAGATATTTTTACCTAGGATAACGCTTGTGTGAAGTCAAAAGAAAAGCCCTCCACCTTAACAATTTTCTTTTGTTCTGGCATTTTTCCTTTGTCTTCTTCCTTCTCATTTTTATGAGGCTGGTTAGGCCTTTGTATCTCTTTGTGTAATCCTTCAACTGCCTGCTTTTGGACAGGATTCTATTCATTCTTATCAGGCTATCTCTTTTCTGGCTTCTTCATAGTTCCTTGTGTTGCTTTATGATCTTTCATAAAAATTCCCCCAGGAAGGCCTTCCATCTCATTTACTTTTTTGTTTCTCAACCAGTATTTACTCCTTGCTTCCTCAATAGCAGCAACAGTTATTCTCTCCATTTCATCTTTAGTGAGTCTTCTCACATTGCATTAAGTAGGAAACTCAACATAATGTGGCTCTATATAATATTCTTCAAAATCATAAAATACCTGTTGTTCAGCCATATGGACATTATATTTCTGATTTGAAACATTTTATTCATAGCCTTCATCCTTTGAAGATGAGTACCCTTCATCCATATGGTAAAAAGTGTTTGAAGTCAGATACACTTTGTGATCTTCTCCATTGTTTTCCATCAACATCCCTTCCTCTTGCATTCTTTGAGCTACAACATAATAATCTGGGGAATGTGGCTGATTACAAACTTCATAGAAGTAATTATTACTCACCATATAAGTTCCCTTTTTGCTCAAAGGATTAGGAGTCTCTTTGTTTCTGGGCCTAGCTCTTAGAGGTTTTCCATCCTTCTAGTCTATATTATAAAGCATTTCATGCAACCTCAGCCTTTCATTTCTATATGTATTCTCCTGTTTGTACTAATAATTGTTGTTTTCCTGAGGAGGCCTAGGGTTGTCTCTTTTATTGATTATACCTGCAGCCTTCCTGTTGTTTTCAATTGTCAGTGCTATCTTCTGAGCTTTAGCTAGATCTCTTGGAAATCTATTTCTCAGTTCGTACCCTGTTTTAGGATCAAATGCATTTAAATAAACACTTAATGCAACAGAATCTGGAAGCCTTGATCTAGGAGGTACCTTAGTTTGTAATTTGTTGAATCTTCGATTGAAATTATAAATAGAATCATTATGATTTTTTTGGATTCACATTAGTTCATGAAGAGCTGCATCTAGTGCATTTAGATTCCCATATTGTTCTAAGAATTGATCTTGGAATACTTGAAGAGAATTGATTGAGAATGCAGGCAAGTTGTTAAACCAATCCCTAGCATCTTCAATAAGTGACATCATAAATAGCTTCATGTGTAAATCTTCATATGGCACATCTATATCTTGGATGAATACATTGAAACTCTTTAAATGCTCTTCAGCAGTAATTGCATTACTCCCTATGAATTTGGGCACCATACCCCTCCAACTGCCATCCATAGGGTAAGGATACAATTGAAACCCTACTAAATCAAATTGTCTGATCATGGTTGTATGTTGGTAAGGGGGAGGAATAGGTGGACACTGATGCTGGTGCATGGGATTATTGTACTGTGTGTTATACTGTGGGATAAAAGACTGACCAAGAGGTGGATGCACACCTATATGCTGCGTGGGAATATGAGGTGGATGATTTGGCTACTTATAGTGATTCCTTGTTTGATGGTGAGGAGACATTGGTGGATTTGAAGGCCCTGCACCATGATTACCTTGCTTATGAGGTGGTACATACTTTGGGAGGCAATCAGCTGTCTGATCTGTAACATGAGCTTTCTATAATTTAGCCTCTAATTCCTCTATCCTCTTCCTCTATAATTCAAACTGTGCTCTTACTTCCTCAGGAAGCTCATGATTAATAAATAGATTTTGGTTACCTTCCATCTTCTAATCATATTCATGCTGAATTCTAATTCGTTCAGGATCAAGTCTAGCTTCAAACTCAGCCTACTTCCTAGCTTCAAACTCAGCCTACTTCTGAGAATCAAGAGAAGGGAAAGGATTTATTTGATCGTCAGGGGTACAAAGTTTTGCACTTGAATCATATGTCCATGTATCATAGCAATTATATGTTTCACAATGTGTTCCTGGTGCTTTTCCTTTGTCTATTATGCACATGTCCTCATTGATCCTTTTTCCCTTATCAGCTCTGTCATCTTTGTGTGTCCACTTACTACTGCCAATAGGAGCTCCAGTATGACCTCCCCTATATAGAGATCTTCCATTCATGTTTGAAAAAATGTAATGTTTCTTTCAGATTCACCACCTACTTTTCCAAAAGTAGGAAAATGATTATTTCTGATCTTTTACCTAGCGGAATCACTCTTTCTAAATCTTCTCACATTATAACCTTTTCTTCAATGACTCTATAATGTGGTCTTCAACTAATTTTTTTGATATAGTCCCCAACAGAGTCACCAATTTGTTAGCTCTCAAAAATGCAGGCTGAATATCTCAAGAGGCTGCCAATCTCTTGATACGCTTTAGGGTAATAGACAAGGTCAAAAAGCTTTCAACCTTCTACTCTTTAGGTGTTGCCAAACCTAAGCAGGTATACCTATCTGAATGAAGCAGACTTGTCTTATGATTATCTTTCTTGCACAATGATTTGTCCACAATGGAAAATGGAAGTGAACAAATGAATTCAAACTTGATAGAAATCTTCTTAATCTAAATCCTAAAATGCTCAATGAACAGATGTAAAGAGAATAAATGAATATTAATGATGAAAATGCAGAGACCAGTGCCTTGTTGGGTATGCGGAGTCAAATGAAATCAAGATAAGAAACACTCTATGGAGAAAACTCCAATTATCTGACATACATTTTGTTTACAACTTGTATAAACATGCAATATTGTAACTACTAAGCTCTACTTTAACAATCCAAATGAATCTCTCTAATTAGTGTGATCAACTAAGAGGATTTTAATCTCTGCTCGAAAGAACCAATCAATTAACCACACAGATACAACAAATGTGCACTGATGAATTGAAAATAAACTTGTTGCATCAATTTAAATAACCAGAAAGAATCCATCTTGGAGACAACTTAGTAGTATTTTCATTGAATTCAATAGAAAATTGACACCAGAAAAATGCAGTAACATTAAATGGTTTTCATAAATACCTCCATTCTTAAATCATGCAACAATAGTCTCTAATCTGATAACTTTATTCTACTGTATCTACTTGCAGTGTATCAAATATCTAATAACTGGTAATTTTTTACAATTATAAAATGCCTATTTATACACTAGCATGAGAAAATAAATCATATTGAAATATCATGTCGGACCTCCACAGAATTCGGGCTCAAATCAAGTTGACAGCAATGGTAATTTAGCAATTTACATGTCGGCCTCAGTTATTCGAATTTCTATTTTTCATTTGTTGGAATAGTCAGTGAGACAATGCAGCAGCTATGTCAAAGGCAATTCAATTGTTAATCGCTCCGCTTGTTGTTACTTGCTTTTGTCATGACCGCTTCTGTCGGGGAGATATCCTATAGATCGCTTAATGTTTCCCCGAGAATTCTTTACCTTTTGCGTGTCGCCGAGACAAAACAAATTATCTTACCAAGATGCACCTTTCGTTTTACTCACTATCGCCGTGACCACAAGATATCGGAGAGGCCTCATATAGATTAACTTTGCTACACCGAAATTCTTCGTCCATCCTGTGTGTCGCTATGACAAATCAATCTTCATATCGAAAAGTCTTTTTGTTTTCATCGGCGAGACCGATGGTCACTCGCTAAGACCTCATATCGATATCGTTTAGTCTAGCTGAAACAACATTGGTTCGTATAGTCGGTAAGACAATTCACACTCACTGAGACCAAATGCCAAAAATCTTAACTTATGCTGATATCACACCCCTTTATCCTTAGGTCACCAAGACAAAGCCAACATCTCATCGAAAGAAATCGACTTTGTATTGTCGGCACTCGCCAAGACACAATGCCAAAAATTACGACTCTGGCCGATGTGAACACTTGTGTAAAGTTGGTAAGACATATGGAGATTGCCATGACATCCCACCGAAGACCTTAACTTATGCCGATATGAAGTATTCTTTTCCTCCGGTCGGTGAGACATGACAAGTTTGGTGAGAGCTTCCACCAAGGACTAAACTCACACTGATAGGTTCCTCCTCGGTCACCAAAACAAAGGAATTGTCATGCCGATAAGTCAATCCTTCCACCACCAATCAGTAAGACAAGAAGACCTCACAGAGATATTATAACGAAGGAAAACCTCTCGCCGAAAGCCACTCGATAGAAACCCCATGTGTAGTGTCAGCGAGACCGAAGGTCACTTGCTAGGACAAATACTGATGAAAGATCTCATGCCGAAAAGATCACCCCTAGTCACTGAAACAGCATGAATGTCATGCTAAAACACTTGCAACAAATGTATGTTAATGCACAAGCAACATGGGTCGGGGAGACCTAGACAGACCTATGTCGATATGGACCACAACATGAAAAATGCATAACTCGATGGATTCAATGGGGCAATATGGTAAAACATGACCAGAAATGACATGAAAACAAACCCATGTGCTTATGATAAGGACTCCAATGGAAACTCAGGTGTGCAAAAACATGTGAAAGGTTTCAGAAATTTATAGTCCCAACACACTCTACTTGATTTAGCCTGCATCCAGCAAGAAACCACAATAAATGCCCTTTATAATATCAACATCAAGGTTAGCCAACCATAGACAATGTAATTATGATAAATCAACCCAAGGCTATGATTAAAATCTGATGCAGATCCAAGGTGGATGTCATTCACAAAAATGAAAATATCAACTCTGGAACAAAGAACTCTTCTTTACCATGCATTCAGCCTAATAGGCATCAACTCACCCTCAAGTTCTCCAATCAGTCAAGTTTGCAAAATAGGTAACAAAACTTCACAAGAACCCTATCAAGGTTCTCAACATTCATAGAAACTACAATTGAAAGATCCTCAAATGACCACCAAAGTAGATTCATTGAACTTCACAAAAATCACCATTTTGTACACTAGTTGCCCTTGTAGTACAAGAAAACCAATTTTTTAGTATTTTCTCCAAATCCTTCCAAAACACTAGAGAAAAAAAACATGGAATCAAGCACCCATTTCAGATTCCTTCAACATATCAAAAGAACATATATCACTCTTTTGGATCAAAGGCTTCAAAATTAAGGATTTCACAATTTTAGACCTCTAATTAGGCCACTTTTACAAAGGAACCACATTTTAATCTCCTCAAAAAACCTCCTAACCTCCAAAAATTCTTGAATAAAGTTCCCAAACCATATATTTTCAAGGTCTCATGACCCTAAATGCTGAAACAAGCCTCCAATGCTAAAACCCTCCTTTTTCACCATTTCAACTAGGGCTTATTGATTTTCCCATTCCCAAGCCTCTTACCAATCTGAAACCACTTAAATCCTTCATTATTCTACCTTTAAATTCTTTATAAAACATTACATTATACTTTCCCCAAGTTCTACACACATTTCCTTTGTAAACCACCTTATTTTCACTATTTTTCACCTTTTTTCCAATAGGGTTTCACCCTTTTACTCACACTAGACCTTTCCCAACCTCCTATACCCTTCCAACACATCAAGATACACTCAATAACTCAGAAAAAAACAAGTTCTAGGATGTTCTCTCTGTAGATCTCAAAACATCATACTCTAGCTATGCTTAAAACACACAAAATTTGTCTTTATGTAGGGGTAGCATGGAAAGTCTCTTTAAAACCTATACCAAAGTTAATTATGGAGTGATAAACTAACTAATAGGCTAACAAGTCCCATTACACCCAAGTAAAGTAGTCACAGAAGGGTGGAATGGCCTTTTTGATTCATATTTTCCCTCAAACCTCAAAACCCCTGTTTCAAACTAGTCTATAGATTTCAGCCTCTCAATTGCTCAATACACAATGAAATCTTTCAAGCATATATTATTTTTAGGTAATACACCATAATACAACAAATTAAAAACATTAGAGAGCCTATACCTGCTATACGGATCCGTACACAGGTTGGAAATGCACCAAAAACTCAGAAATAATTGAAAAACATAGGTTTTTGATTGTTATCTTTCTCCAAATTGATTCAACAACATTTTCTCGAGCCTTCAAGAGGCCATATAAACATTTTCAACTCAAAAAAAACCCCTGAAATTCCTACAACTAACCACCCAACCAACTAGACCATTACATGACTTAATCCTTGCATTATTTGACAATTATAACATGTATTACATCATTATGCAACCTTTGCATTCTTTTGCACTAACCAACATTAAAGACCCCTAATTACAACATTAATGGGATCAAAGGCCTTATTTAACACGAAATTACTCAAATACCCTTAAATTCCTAATGCCTTCCTTCAAATGATGAATCTTATAAAGGTGTGTATTGGGTGCTCCTGCACCAAAATCCCTTAAATTTAACATAACGCACAATCATTAAGAAATCTGAGATTTTGAGCCATCCAAGGAAATCAAGCAAGGGAGGAAATATGGGAAATTCCCTACTAAGCGGATTTTAACAATAAAATATGGTTATCAAAAAATTAAACATCACAAGACAAAGGAAAAACATGTAACACCTCTTTTAAATGATTCAAATCAAGCATGAGATGCTAAACCCATAACATTTCATTCATTAACTTTCAAATCTCCATATTGTGAGACTATTTTAAGAAAATCTTCCTGGGAAGGAAATCCATTAGGGAAATCAGGAAATTATGAGGGTACGGGAATTCTACGAAGGCCTCGAAATCCCAAAAACTAACACATCTCATGATTTCACCCAAAATAATCAATCAATCAAGAATTTGAGGCCTTTGGGATCGAAACTAATTTACTTTGAATCTCTCATTGATTGTCCATTAGTTCTCAACATTCCTAGAGGAAAATTGGTGAAGATTGGTGATTCCCTAAATTTAACCATCAATTTCTTAAGCTTAAAACCCTAAAATTCACCATTAATGCAAGGGAGTTAGCTTAGATTTAGATTGCTTGTCTTAGTAAATATAAAAATGGGTCATTTGAAACATGCCTAAGTGAGTTTCACCTACATGTCCAACCTAAATCACACGTTTAAAATTCACTGCTGGTTGTTAATCAATCAAGCTCAAAAACCCTAAAACCAAATCAAGCTGAAGCAATCATACATGTTGGGTCGAGTTTGAAGATGAAGTTGGCATTTTCAAACTAAAAAAATTAACCAAGGGGGTGCATCTTCTAGACTTCCAGAAATTATGAAAACATTTGCACAACCCTAGCTTTAAAATGCTCGATGCCAAACATGTAAAATTTAGACTCCACGCATACTGAAGACACCAAAGAATCATTCACACTCAATAATCGAAAGTAAGGTAACAAATACATACCATTGATGAAGTGAACTCTATTATATTCAACGATTGGTAGCAAGATTTGGCATCCTAGGCAATAGCAACAACAATTATCATGCCTAGGAAATTCACCACCAAATTCAAGAATCCATAAGTCCAAACGTCAAATGAAGCCAAGCACTCAAGATCAAACCCCTTAGATCAGTAGAAGACACATGAAAAAACCTCAATGGCACAAGAATTCCCCAAAATCGACTAAATATATGCAGTAGAAATTGTACAATTAAGCATTAATGCCATTGACAAGATAATCCAAACCGAAACCCGAGAATTCAATGAGGTGCAAGAATTTCAAAAAAATTCAATCGACACAAAATTCTGCGAAGGACCAAAATCTCTGAATCGCAATGTAAGCTCCTACTCATCGGGTTTTCAAGGAAACTGGAGAATTCCGTTAGAGGAGAAAAATCCTGAAATCAAAGGAAAACCCCCAAATAGCTTAAAACTTTAGATTTTTCAACAGATAACATAAAGGGATCATCAATGAAAATAAGATAAACATTCAAGCACATGCCGAAACAAGCAAATCCTCAAAACCAAAGGGCCAAAGCATTAGAAATTAGAGGAAAAAAAATGGGGTCCCTACTTTCAATGGTGCGTGTGTGCAAAAACTGCACAACATGAAGCAATGGTGGGAAACAAAATTATCCCTACCTTTCTGTGTTTTGGTTGCCATGATGGAGAGAAGATTGTATAGGACATTGGATAGGTTCATCCTCCTTCTATGCCTCATGTGTCTCAATAGCTTGAAATGTACTTAATGCAGGTTTTACAAACATCCCTCACAGGTGAGATACCTTATAATGTAGATGGCTGCCTACTTCCATGGTTTAGGCAAAAACATTCTTTTTGTGCCCTACTTTTCTATGCTAATTGGCCAATCACCATGTACTGTAAATTCTACTCTAGTTGACCTGGCATCCCTAGAGGTAGGGTAATGCTCTCCATCAGCAAATAACCCTAAAACTTCTACAATTCTCTCCTCAGTTTCCACAACTTCTAACCCTTTTACCGTGGCCTTGCCTTCAAAGAATGTTTGAGCGAATTCGAGTGCAATGCCTTTGTCAAAGCCATCTAGCTTCATGAAGTATTCAAACCATCCATAGGATTGAAATTATGCCAAGAATTGCACATCTTGCAACAAAACATCATGAACTGAAGGCTCATTCTGAATTAAGCCACCTCCCATTGTCTAAAATCACTATCACTCTGCAAAATTCCTTCCCTCTTGCAATTCCTGTCTAAAAGCCAACACCTTTCTGCTAAATTTTTACTGCCAATGTCAATTGAATTTCCTTCTTTTTCTCTACTTTTTACCATTTACTGCTTACGACTCAAGACTATGACAGGGAAATTAAGGAATTATGGCAAAAAAAGAGTTGATAAATGAGAGAAAAATTGGCAGCTCAATTAACATCACTTCACACATGCGAGCCAGATTTTCAAATCATCTTATTTAAATTTTCTGATGTAGCCAAATTATGATTTGACACATGGATAGTATATTTGCATTTTTTATTCCCCCCCAACTTAAATTTAGACATGTGTCCACACATGTGAGAAGGAGTGGTGAATAGATAAGAAGTACTGGAATATTATGTAATCACCTATAGTAACGTGCCATGATTAAATAAATGCACTTAGAAGGTAATTAAGAGATTAGAATTACCACATACATACCTGAGTGTGTGAAGTATGTGGTACAAATATTGTGGAGAGAAAGTACTATTTTTCCCTTTTTTAAAAATAATTGAGCAATCAATGAAAGTGAAGCGAAGTGAAGTGAGGCAGAATGAAATGATGGGAGAGAGAGAAAAGGTGATATGGATGGATGGATGAGCGGATGGGTGAAGAAATGGATTTCCACTAGAGTGGAAATATTTATTATGAAAAGTATGTTCCTTAATTTAACCAAAAGGTGGGACGTGGGGTCCACCACTTTCAGTCGTAGGGAGCTCTTGTGTTGAACACTGGGTAAATTGTTGTAGGAACTCTTCCTTGGAGGCTAGCTTATGATATAATCTGAGATGATGACTAATAACAAGTAACCTGAATTGGATAGGGTCAATAGTGATGAGCTAAACAACTCCATTAGAAAAGACCTCAGAAGTGTCATACGGTCCTACCCACCTAGTCTACAATTTTCCTACCTCCTCTTATTGCTTTGAGTCATATAATAATTTCCAATCACCTAGCTGAAAATTCTACTCCTTGTCATGCCATCTCATCCTTTTATTTCGCACTACTTCAGTGTGGTGCAAAGCTACCCTTCTCATCTCATCCAAAGCATTTAGCTACATGAATCCCTCTTTTCATCCTAAGACTATTCCTATGGCATAAATGTAGAAAGGGGTCTCCCAATTAGGTTCCTTCAAAATAGGAGCATGGGTCAAGGCTGCCTTTAAATCAAAAAATGCTTTGTGATGGTCTTCGATCCATTGGAATTCAACATCTTTCATTAGGAGAGTGTACAATGGCAAGGGGAAATGGTCTTTCTTAGTGACAACATTTAGTTCTTTGTAATCAACACAAAATTGCCACTTCCCTCCCTTCTTTGGCGCAATCACTAGTAAAGATATCCACTGTCTATTTGAAATAGGATAGAGAAATCCAACATCTAACAATTTTTGCAGATCTGTTTTAACATTTTTTCTCAATGTAGGGTTGATTCTTTGTTGAGGCTGCCCTACTGGTTGAAAATAATCTCTAATGTAGATCCTATGAGTGCAAAGCTTAGGATCCAATCCCTTCATATCATGATAGTGCCATGAAAATGGATGCTGATGAGACCTCCTTAATTTTGCCAATTGTAATTGTTGTTATTCACTGAAGTCATTATTAACATTCAAATATCTTCCTTCAGACAACTGTATTTGAATAATCAATTCTATCATAGTTGTTTCACTAACACACAGTACCTTGAACATGGTATGGAATGTGTCTATTGCTAAAGGAAGTTTATTTATAGATAGAGTGGCTATAGAAAGTTCATCCGTAGGCAAAGTGGTTGCAAGAAGAAATGGCAGAATAGGTAGAAGTGTTTTCATAGGATTAGCAAAACCAAATGATGCTTCCCCATCTTCACAATGGTTCTAGATTATACTAGATAAAACTTCATCTTCATCTTGAAGCTACAAGAAAGGACATCTACCTAGCATCATAAGCTACACCATTGAGTTAACTTCCTCAGCTTCCTCACCAACATGTGACCATAGAGATAAAATCATGAAGTCTATTGGATGCTCCCATGAGTCTAGAAATACCACAAGGTCTTCTACCATATCACCAAGCTTCATAGTAGGACTATCAGCAAGCTACAAGATAGTAGAAGTAGGTTTTATGCTCACAACATTTGGTTGTTGCAGGATGTCCTTAGTCATCAAATTGATTTCTGCCCCTAAATCACTTAGGGAACATTTTACTTGAATCTCACAGATAACAACTACTACTATAGGATTATCTAGATTATTGTACTTGGAAATGGGCACTTTTTCAGCAAGTTGTCTCATCGCATGGATTGTATTCAAGTCCTTCTTCTTCCTCGGCTTCTTGAGGAATGCTTCCTTGACCACTTTTCCATATATAGGAACATTTTTATGGCCTGAAACAGGGGTATCTGGGCACAAATGTGTTTCAACTGCTCCAAGATGTCAAAAGTTGTATCTTCCTTGTCTTCCTTATGCTTGGAAACTTCCAATTTTTTAGGAAATGGTGGCTCTCGTGTAGTCTTCTTAGTTGGAACTGGTTTAGGATTTTTAGGTATGGCTGGTTGAACTTCCTCTTCCTCTTCCATGGGTAGTTCAATGATGTTGGGTGTCGAAGGAGTTGGTACAGTAGTTCCTGAATGTAGATGGATGTTACTCGTACTCACAACACATGTAGGAAATTGATTTGGATTAGCAAAATATACTAGTTGTTTTTGTGGTTTGTTATTTAGGTTTGGCATGGGTTGAGCTGGTAGCTGAGCAGGTTTGGGTGTATTGGAGCTTGAATTAGCAGGTGGAGACATTATAGCAAACTGTTGGGGTTGAAAAGATGGTTGCATGCAACTAGCTGTCTAGTTTTTCCCAGAAAAAGATAGTGGATCTAGTGACATACCTTGTCTTGGAGCCCATGGCTTCCTTTGTGCATCAAAGCGAACTTGTCCTTCCTTAGTTTTGGGTGGAATCCTGTTGTCAATGTTAGCTACCATCTTGCATCTGCAGTCCTTCTTCTCTTGTTTGTAATGAGGGCAGTATTCTGCCAATGTTTCCTTTGCCTCCTCATATTTGTCTTTAGCCTAAAGTGTACCCATCTGAGTAGCTAGATTGTTTGTATCATCTTGCTTGAAATCTGCCAATGGATTAGTAATTTCCATCCTAAAAGCTTCACTAGTAGATGACTTACCCACAGAGGGTTGGTAAGCTCTCCCTTTCCTTGAAGCTGATCTGGAATAGTTCTAACATATTTTCTTGATATCTTCCCGAGGAACTTGAGTGATATCTCTTCCCACCATTAGGCCCAAAGCATCAGGGTAACTCTCATTGATCTCCTTTAAGAAAACTAGCTTCTATGGTTTTTCATTGAGTGTCTGGTGTGGAGATTCATGCATGCAGAACAAAAACCTTGAAATGTAATCTTCCAAGCTCTCATCTTCCTTCTGTTGCATCCTAAAGACATCGCTTCCTCACATATCATATCCCTTGTAATATTCCTTTTATTTCCAAAGGAAATTTGCCTTTATGTCCTCCCAAGTTTCCATGATGTCTCTGCCTAGACTCATAAACCATCCTAGTGTATCTTCTTTTTAAAGTGGTAGGAAATAGCTCAAACCTAGGATCATCAATAGTACATTCATAAGTTTTGTAGAGCATGTCAAACTCAAACAAGAAGGTATCACCCATGTTTTCTTGATGAATTCCCAAGGAAAAAGGGTTATCAATCTGGTTTTGATCTTCAGTGGAGGCTTCAGAACTAGTCAGATCAGGATATGTATCAACAAAAAGGAAAATGGTTCTTCTTTGTTTTTGCATAGATTTGGAGTCTCAACTAGTTGTGGTATCAACTCAACATCAGCTAGCTCACACAAAGAATGAGAAAAGGAATAGAAAATCATTACTCTTCTAAGCAAGGGGTATTCTAAGAATAACTTAAGAGAAGTGCTAAAGTGGAGAAACTACCAATGACTCCAAGGAACTTCCTAGCTTGACACCATCCCCAACAACAATGCCAAAAATGTTTGGCTTCCACAATGATTCAATAACTTAGGCTTTACGGCCATGATTTAGAGATTAGACATCTAACCTGAATAGCTAGCTCATTCATCATGGAGGTGCATTTAACTTGTCAACCCAGGGACGTAAACTTGAAATGGGCCAACATTGTATGTGCACTAGGGGCTCAAGTAGTCATTGCATTCTATAGCTAAGAAACACAATACTGAAAGTAAATTGCTTAAAAGGAAATAAAGAAAATGTTGATCATCAACCAACAACTTGAAATGCAGAACAAGAATAAAGATTTGAGTGAACAAACAGGAAACTACTCTTCCTACTTTGGCTATAGGAACAAAAATAGAATGGACTTCCAGTGGTTGCAGGAATAGTCAACGCCAGATTTTAAACTAAGCACAGAACATGAAATAATAATTGAACTAATTACTCTAAAGAAAGGATTACTCACCAAGGGGGCCCCCTTGAATGAGTAACCACTAAAACTAATACAAACTCAAATGCTTAAATTTAGACTATCATCTCATTCATTGAAAAACATGTAAATAGAGTAGCAACATAGTTGTATTGAAAATGGAGAATGCTTAATACATCATTGATATCATGTAATAGCAACAACCAAGAGCTAAGAATCCCCAAGAAGAAGATTCAAATCATTATTTATTCTACCAACAAAATAGGGTAGTCGACTCCCACTAACTAAGAGGATGCCACTTAGGGAAAATGAGGAAAAGAGTGGCAGGGCAGTTACGTCTATATGGAATCCAATCAGACATGCATGCCTAAACGTGGACTCAACATTACAGTAACACCCATGATTGCTCCATGCCATAAATACAAGGTAGTTACATTTTACTATCATGGGGAATCTGTTGCCATTGTCCTTTAGTTGACTCCTTTGAACGATTCCCCTACATGACCATCTGGCGGTTTCCTTTGTTAACTTAGCATCCATAAATTATGTCCTACATAGCAATGTTAGTACGTATAATAATTGCACATCTAAAATTACCTTAAAGAACATTCATCAATCATACACAAAATTAATATATATAATCCACATAATATGCCAATGTCATTAAAACTTCACAGAGATAAGGTTAAACCCAATCGTGATGGTTTGAGGGAAACATAATGCAAATATTAACACTTAACTACTAAATTTCATGACACTTCCAACAAATGGACGATAAATTCTACCCAAATTTTGACCAAAAATTAGGCTCATCACCGAACATATGGGGAATATTGATAATCTCCTGTAGCAAAGGTATTTGAACTAAAAATAGTAGCATGCTCATTTTGATATGGCTAGTAATTGGGTATATGAGCAGCATTTCCATGAAATGAGGGGTAATAGAACACATCTTCATAAAATATAGACATATTGAAGCATTCATAGAAGCTGGATATTCATTGAAATTTCTTGTAAAGCAAGAAAACTAGGTTTGAGTTTTCTAAAAATAAGAACATACCAACACTTTGTCTGCCTATAACCAGTTATTATTCTTTTGGAGTCGTTGGGTATGTAAAGAAAATGCCTCCAAAAGGCTGACATTACTACTGTACACACCAAACAGTAACAATAAAATGCATAAAAATGAATTGAGAATTAGTTCACTATCCCACTGGACGTGCCAAAACTGTTAGTGATCCAAAACTGCACCCCTAATTCCAAGTTTTGAAGTAATTTAGTAGGTTTGGATGTAACATGGGACTACTTTCAGGTTGTGGGTGTCATATTTCAAAACAGACCTCCAGATTATGAGTTCGCTCCCCTTTTGATGCCACCTAAATACTAATTTCTGAGGTAAAGGGTAAGAAATGCATACAACATGAACATTAACTGGAAATACCTAAGGTGATACACCAAAGCCAACTAGGACTTGATAACAACTTATCACATCAAAAACAATATCATAAAACTTTGCTTAGACAACTCATTTTCACATGCATTTCACATTAATAATTTATAAGAAGGTTTCTAAACAGGACTTTTAGAAGGAAACAAAAAGGTCTCACAACTAACAATACTATTGACTAACACAGCTTATAACCTATTAACATGGATTTTCTGCTAAATAGATGCCTAAACATGAGACAAGTTTGCAAGGAAAGATAAATTTCACAAAACAAACTAATCAATCACTAACAACATACTATGAAACCTAAAATAAGAAGGTAAAATTCTCTATTTTATTGATTCAAATTTACTCATAGTATAACAAGTCCATCTGAGTTACAATATTGCTCCATGCTGAAAAAATAACTCCAAAAACTAAAGCTATCACTCTACTAGAAAGAAATAACCCCTAAAAAACTCAAGTCTGAAGATACTTAAGCAATTCTGAAACCAACTGCCCACACAATTCCTTCTAGAAACCCTAGGTCGGTTGCACCATAAAGGCCAAAAAAAACCTTCCAAAACCACTCCAAAGTGTATAAAAGTAAAGCTAAGACCATAGTCATGCCAAAAGTGTGACAAAACAGCCTCCAAAATAGTCAAAACAACCTCACACACTTTCCACATGTCTGCCAGCTGTTTGACTCATGCCTTTTGTGTTTGCAAAGCACAAGATTCAACACCTCATGACTAAGCATATCAACACATGCTTCATTTCATTTTGCATTTAAAAAACAACATTTAATTAAATGGTTTATAATCACACCATTTAACTAAATGTTTTACATTTGAAATTACAATGCAAAAAAAAAAAAAAAAACCTGACTCAAACATACCCCGCCTTGATTTCATGACTCATCAATCCCCAACATCTTCCTTTTGACTCAATATTTTAACACATGCTCTTATCCCCTGACTTATTCTTTGAAAACACATGATTCCTTTATATTTTGCATTAAAAATAACATTTTGACTTGATGCAAAAATATATTAGCAAATTCTTTTACAATAGATAAAACATTTAAGGTTATTTATAAATCATCACTTAATAAATGTTTTCATACATTTGAGATTTGCTTCACTTTGCAAAAATAAAGGCCATGATTCGGCCATATGGGAGACAATGAAAAACATAATTCTTATGAAGGCATCCTATGGCTTAGCATATTCAAAGGGAAAACTTGAGGCATTAGTTATTTTTTGTAAAGCTTAAAATAAAAGGAAAAAATTTCTTAGTCATATCGACATGTTCTTTTTAGGGTAAAAACCCTAGCAAACAAAACCGAGCCAAAAGAACACAATGCATTTCATTTTTCTCACCAAGTTTTCTTAAAGCCTTCATGCCTACAAACCTAGGGTTTTGACAATGCCGCCAAGGTATCTCATGGTGGTTTATGGAAGTCTTGATTGATAATGAAGATTTTTAGAGCTGTCGAGTTGCAAAGGCAAGCTGGTAAGCTATTTTCTACTGAAATTTTGCCATTCCCTTCAATATTTGTAGATTAAAAATGCTTCATTTTAAGCTCTGTTGCTACAAGAGATAGTGAGAATTTTTCTTTCCCATACTCCTCTGTGCTTTCTTTTTAAAATCCACTATGAATGAAAACTCAATTTGATCCTCTGCAAGTGCAAAAGATGATAAAAAAATCTTGTTTTTTTGTGCTTTTCGAGCATTTTCTATAGAAGAATGGTCACGGCCTCTACATTTTTTTTTTATGTTTTTGTCTTTTGAATGATAAAAAAATGTGCAATATTATAATATGAATGACATTTCATGAGAAAGTGATCACTGTTTCACAATAAAATGTTGCCCTATAAATAAAAAATGATTTGCAGAAAAATGATTCAATGCCATTGCACCGTACAGGCATATCTCATTGACTCCATTCATCTTTTCCATGGCTCCATGAGAACTACCTTTTCTCCTCAGGAACCATTCTAAGTTTTGACCTCCAACAACTATTAGATGACTTCTATTAATGAAAGTCATGGAATTAACTCATGCATTTAAAAAAAATAGAAACCCTACTTTGATATTTTGTTTCAATGTGATATTACCAGCTAAAACGGCCTCTACAACAACTTCCCTCTCTTTTCTTGCATCAATTTGTCAATTTCTACTTTCCAAACATGTATTGATGAAGGAATTCCACTCCTTAGTGTTTGTTGTGAGATCTCCAAAATGTTATTTTTCCAATATTTTTATAACAATATCTGGGGTGAAATTGGAAATAGAAATAGAACCAAGCATAGAGGAACCAAAATCATCCCCAAAACAATTTTCTTGCATTTCATTGTTTGAGATGCCACCGATACTCCAGCAATATTTTCATCACTAAAGCACTCAACACTACTAGTGCTTTCACAACTATTCCTCAATGATAAAACCTGATTATATTCATTTCTCTATCTTGATCCATTTGTTTCAACCAAAATGATTTTCAATGATTGTGCTATGACTTGATGTAAAAACTAGGGCAACACTTGATGAGTTTCCCAATAGTTGATCAGAAACACAACAGTCATTATTGCCATTCAAAGAGATTGAATAATTTATTTGCTGCTATAAATGATCTTTAACCTCATACAAATCTTTTGAATCATCTTGAATGCACTTTTTCCAGGAAACTGGACTAGAATTAGTGGGTATTGTTGCCTCACAGTGAAAGTTTTTTAATGAAGAGGTGGAAGGTCTCATTACTTTTGTAGTAAGGTTTTTCTACTATCTGAAACTTATCTATAATGCATTGCCATGTTGTGCCAATGTTGCTAATCCTTGAGTTAGAGCAATGAGGTACCTTGAAGTCATTGTCATCTCTAATTTTCTTTCCTATTAGATTCCTCTTATTTATTCTCTTATCTGAACAATAAGATGAGCCCATTGCAATAGAGGATATGATAGTTGAAACTCTATGAAACTATTTATTTCCTTCTATAGCATTGCCATATGTAACAACTGAAGTTGATTGATCATACACTTGATAACTCACATCTAAACCTAAAGCATCTAGTATTGGAGTGAAATTGACAGAGAAAAAATACATATCTTCCTTCATAACTATAACCCTACATATGTGCATAAATCCTGTCAACTCCTTTGATATTCATGAATGAGCAGTCTTATTGTTTTATTTTTCATGTATGGATAGCTTATGAATTGACCACACTACCCTTGCTTCCCTCATCACTATCATTCTTTTACTATGCATTTATATGGCCTTGAGAGATGCATCCTTGCATAACCTCACTTGAGCTTCCCCCCCCTTAACACTATAATTGCAATCTTCCACACCAATATGCACTGTGATAGCTTTTATAAAATAATGAACTGTCCTTTGTGATCTTTTTGGCTTGCTAATCCAAAAATTACTCCCTTGTATTTGATTTTTTTCCATGTGAGGACTGTCAAAAGACATTGCTCATTATATCTCTTTACTACAATAAGACACCACTTGGGATTTTTCCTACATAAACTATACCACAAGCACCATTTCCAAGTTTCTTGCTTGGTGCAAGTCCTTCTGTGGATTTCTCTAGCTCCTTTTATGTAAATAATTTTGTGGTGCATGCTTTACCATGAATGGCAAGAAGGCTTGCAAATTGGTTAGGATCACCACTTCTTTTTATCTCCAAGGATGAATACTTGTAATGCCTTAACAAAGCAAAGGAGATAATGAATCCTACAAGAATAGTTGTCACTCCCACTATTCCAACTGCTAACACAACAACCTGTATGATAGATCTTGCACTATTACAATCCTTATCATATGATGTATGACCATCCTTTGTAAGGAAATTCGGCCTTGTTGATGAAGTTGTCTTCGATCCTTTGACTGTTATGACTCCATGAAGGATTGTATTTTTCTTTTTGACTATTTTCATGCCACTATTAGTTATTTATGGCTTTGAAGATCTATTGTTCATTGTCAAATCACTATTGTAGCAACATTTCCCTTAGTGACTTGAATGTAGTCTTCCTTTCATAGAAACTTGTGATACTTGTTTTGCATAGAAACATCTAAAAATTCCATGAGGACACAGAACTGTCACATTATATGTTCCTTGTGGAGACTTTAATTAATGACTTGACACCATGACACCATCATTGGATAGTTAGCCTCCATGAGCAATGTCATCACACTTTTTGTTGTCATGGAAAAGCACCTAATTTAAGTGGATTGTTGCTTTCTATGGACTACCAACATATCATGGTGACCTAGCCCTTCCTGATTTGAAACTGTAACTTTGAGACCTTTAATTATTTGGTGCAACCTCTTGATCTTACCATGCTTTACTTAGTTTGCTGCATACCCCTTGGATCTATTGCATTTTTCAAATGAGCTTCTATATCTCTCTTACATTGATTTTTTACTGACCTACAAAAAGGTTTCATGTATTGAATACTCCATGAAAACAATTGCTACCTTTCATAAAAAGAACCCACCCTCATTCTTCACTTGGGACTGCCATTGTCAACTTGGTGTTATGTGTGCTTTTGATCTATTGTTCATTTATGCTTTCATGATTAATGTTCAGATCTGAGAATAAGGTTAATAAGTTGAATAAGTTTGAATTTCGATGACAACCGATTCACCCCCCCTCAGTTTTCTGCCCTTGAGTTTCCAACAATTATTTGATTCCTTTTTCTTTAATCCTATTGGGCAGTCATATGTCACTTATGGTGGTGACCTAAAATCTCACCATCCTAAGTGATGTGTGCTTCTCTAATAGGGTGGAAGTTAAATGAACTTGACAGTATGTTGAACTATTCCTTCTTCCTGCCCCAAATGCCTCATGATAGCTTCAGGAATGCCTTGATTTCTCCTTCATTATGTTAAGAGATGCATAATTGAACTTGATGCATCTATAATTGAACTTGAAGCATCTCTAAAATCATTTATGCATCTCTGAAATCATTTACTTCTTTTAATAAAATGGATCCTGGATCCACTTAAAATAATTAAAAGACATGTCCAACAAAAGGTACCTTCCTTTTAACATGATGGTAGTCTATTGATTGATTCACCATGAAAAGATGAAGTATAAATTTCCTGACAGCTCACATTATTTGTTGCATCTTTTGAATCTGATAATGAAAGTTGATCAACTAGTGTGATTCCATATTGATTTAATGCATCAATAGCATGTCCATCATTGATTTGATCAAGTTGCTCAATTTCCTATATCTCTTAAAACATCAGAGGGAAGCATGCTAAGCTCTACCCTCGTGGGAGTCACATTTACCCAACATGTTGTAATTAGTTGAATCAGAACAGTAACAATACTTTTCCTAAATCTACACAAGGAACAAACAGTTAGATAAACAAAGCATATGATAGGTTTTTTTTATCACTCCTTTCTTGTTTTTCAGGGAAACTTATGGTACGCTACTATTTTAATGCTTGCAGACATTTGATCACACATTTATGGATGTTTTGAATATAATTTTGATAAGGGATCTTTCATTGCTCTAACAATGTTGTTTTAATACAATGTAGGAAACCTAGGAGTAGTGAGAAGGGAGTCAAAGGGAAGCAGAGCAACAAAGCAATAGAGATATGTAAGGCCAAGTCAACAGGATTCGTCATTCCACCAAGCAATGATGGGTCCCTTTTCATGTTATATTCAATTCTAATTTTGTATCCATATGCATATGATTTCTTCTTTACTAGCATTAGGATATCTAGTCCCTTGGCTTGTGAGGGACATTTACACTCTCATGATTATCAATAAAGATTACATTTGCAATTCATATGGCTCTCTTTCTCATTTTTCTATAATTGCAACATGAAATAAAATGTAATTTTTTTTTTTGACAATATCTTTCATGCATAGTAATTAACTTAGCAAACTATGGATTATCTTTTAAAATGTATAAACGAAAACATCAAAAGAATAAACACTAAGTTATCTTATTTTAGCTGAAAGCTAAAAATCAGGTAACACCAACAAGGATGGAAGATCAATTGAAGAGTGAAAGGTTGATAATTGAGACTCCTCAAGAAAGCCTAGAGGAAATACTTAAAAGAAATGAGAGGCCAAAAGAGAATAAAAAGGCTAAAATAAGGTCTCATATGACCAGGGAGACCTCAGGATCCTAAATTTTTCACCTAGGCTATTGAACATCCAGAATACTAAGAGGGGGGTGAATCAATATTCTCTTAAACCATTCAAACATTAAACATCCAATTACTAAAGAATATTCAACTACAATAAGGAAAGAAAGCATGAAACATTCACAAAATCACATAACACATGAACACTAGGATTTTTACATGGAAAACCCAAAATGGGAAAAACCACAGTGAGGGTTAGCTCACAATATATTATAACCGGTTAGAGTAATTTTATAGAAATTCTCACTATAGGTGGACTCATTATTCACAGAGGAAAAGATAGGAGAGGGATGGTAGCTCACAACCTATTTTTGAACTAATACAATTTGCATATTATATATTTATGAATATAGTTCCAATGAAGCACAAAAAAAACCTTTTATCTGATTTCGATTCAACACTCTACCATTCTCTTCATTTGCACAACTCTGATATTCAACTTAACATTCACAACTTAACTTCACAGTGATCTAAGAAAATTTGCATCATATACATCACACATTCATTACATTACCTCAAGACATCAAAAATAATCTAACATATATATTTGTATCAAGTATAAAATCAATTATGTCAGCCTGATTAGATGTAATACCCAAAATATAACTTTTCAACTAAAAAAATTTCATCCACACAATGCACCATAATTCAAATCTTGAAAAATCTTAAGATAGGTCTGCATGGAACTATAATAGATCCCACATAAGATAGCAATACATATTTAACCTTCTCATAGCAACAAACATATTAGGCCAGCTTTGTGTAAGACCTAAAAGCAAAAACCTTCAACTCTGTATCCAATTCTCAACATGTGGACTTCAAAACTTGATGCCAACTATAATTCACACTCTACTACCATCTAGAAATTCATCCTCAAAATTACATCACCAAAGACTCATTTGTTGAGACATGCAAAATCTCCCACACAACTGCACTATACTAAAACTCAATATAATTTTCCAATATGAACACTATTACTCATAACTCTTAAAATGTTTGTCCAATCTAGATGAAATCTTGGAATTAGATACATCCAAAATCCATAAAAATTATGTTAGAATCATAGAGTGATATCTTCATTTGTGAAGTGGTGCAGACCCAAAAATTGGTACACAGCTACACTAAACTGGTAAATTTGAAACTTAATCAAATTTCCACACAATAGATCTTTTCCATACCAAATCGATATGCAAAAATTTCTTCCTTATCAACTCCAAAACTATTTAGAACTAATAAAAATGATCTATAACCAAAATATTAGAATATGAGTTACAATTTTGACGTCAATGACAACACTACAACACATCATTATGTACCTTCCATGCTCATGTTTCCAAACAACATCATCAATGACAAAAATCCTCAAACTTCCAACAATCTCCCCTTTTGCATTGATGGAAACATGCCAAAAATCTCCAAAATATTCTCCAAATAACTCATCCCTTTAACATCAAGGGAAAAGGGCCCCCATTTGACTTGTTCTAATTGTCATGAGAACTCCTCTTGAGAAATACAAACATATATAAAAATTGAAAGGAGTAAATTGACTCCTCTTGAGTCATATACTAGAGAAAAAACTCAAAAAGGTGCTCAAAAACTTCTCTATATGGTTAGCATATGTACAAATAATTTGAACAAAAAAATAGAAATTCATAAAAAAACATAAGAAATGAGTCAACCAAAGGTGGTTGACACCTACAAATTCTTCAAATGTTCTTCCCAGGCTTGCCTTCCATCTTCCCATTCTATCTTAGCCTTTACAAGCAGCCTACCCTACATTTAAAACTCAAGCAATAATTCTTCTCCCTCTTCCAGAGTAGCAAGTTCCAGATTCATCTTTTTGGCTTTATCTGTACTTAGGAGAACTTTTGAAATAAGTAGGAATTTGGGATTGACCAGATCCCTTAATTCTCCAAACTACAAAATAATATGCTCTTTCTATGCTTGCAGCTAGAAGAATTTCTTATGCATATCTTCTATTTTACTCCTTGTCTCTTTAGTTAGATCATTTTCCAGATCATAAGCACTTGAGGAAAATTTAATTTGAGACTTAGTAGAGTCTATCTCCTTCCTTATGCTTTGTGTGGCTCAAGGCCACTTCATTCCATACTAATATAGAGACTTCACCTCATCAATGCAACCTTCAACATCCTTCAATAATTCATAAATTTTTTTATGTGCAATGGCACATTTCTCTGTTATTTCCAACAATATTTTGTCATTGATCCTCTTCCCCACTTCCTTCTCTACTTCCTCCTTCAGACCAGATGCATACGTTTTGAAAGAATCAATTAATAGCTTGAGCTTATCCATACCAAAAATAGACATGTCTATATTCACATCGAGTATGATCTCTTGTAAATCCTTTATTACTTCTTCTATTAATTCTTTACTCTTTTAGTGTGCATCTATGATTTATTTTCTTGCAAATGCATGAAACATATCTCCTAGTTGTAGCTTATGGATGGGAGTGATTTTGTCCAATTCAACATTGCCTTGATGCATTAGCAAATGAAAAAGTTGTGAGGACACAACTAGTTGAAATTGGAGCTACATGCTTAGAAGATTCTTCAAGGAATCTTCAGAGGAAGTGAAGGATTCACCTGAAACCTTAGTTATCTCTACAAATTTTCCTTTTACATCCTTCTCTTCAACAATACAAGAGTCTGATGGTTTTTTTTTTTTCTGTTAGTCCATCTCTAGATGCATCCTTGTCTTCTTATTTCTCCACATGTTCTTATTTCTCCACATCATCATTCTTATCATCATCATCCTTGTTTTTGTTCTCTTCCTCTGTAATATTTTTAGTGTTTTCTATGATTATCGGAGGAGTAAGCTCTTGCATTAGAGGAGTAATGGTATTCTCCTTTGCAACACCTTCTCCGATCATTGCATCTTCAAAATTTATCTCTATCATGTCTTCCACTTTTGAATGAGTATTATGTAATGTAGCTTCTTCGTTTATGTCATGCTCATGTTGAGCACAATATTTTTGCATTTGTCCTTTAGTATTTTGTTTTGGAGGGATCTCTACATTATCTTCTTCTTTTTCCACTGGTAACATCCCCAATTTTTGAGCTATCTCCATAGCTTTTTCATTAAATTCCTTTCTAATTCTTTCCAGATCGTCTTGATCCTTTCCCATAAGGGTAGTAACCCTTTGTTTTTTTCTCAGCTCCTTGCTAAATACAATGGCCAATGTGGTCTTTTCATCCTCGAATAATGGAGCACTTATTCTTTCCAAAGCCTCTTCTTTAAGCCTTTCATGTTCTTTTATTGATTCTTCTCTTCTCTTCAAAAAAATACTCCACAAATATTTAGGAACATATTTCTTGATGTTTCACATATCAACTTCAAGTACAACAATATATTTGACTATAGCTTCAATAATGGTTTCTTTTTCTATCTCATCTACATCCTTATATAAAGTTGCAGTCTCTCCAACATGTCATTTTGTAAAATTTTGTTAAAAAGTGCCTCTAACTTCATGGGGGAATGAGGCCTTACCAATTCCTTTCAATTTTTTTCTTTTCCTTTACTTAGATTATTCTTTGCTTCTACAGTATTTTTCTTCTCTAGAGAAGCCTTCTTGGCTTCCTTCTTCTTTTGTCTCATATGGATTTTGAATGCTTCTTTTTCTTTCTCTATCTCCTCATCACTCTCAGTGTCAATTATATCAACTCTTCTTCTTTTGGTACTAACTTCACCTTGTGAAGCATCACTTCTTCTATGGATAAATGGGGGTACATCTTCTTCCAATTCTTCCTCTTCTTCTACAACATTTATGCCAATACCCTTTTCTCTTGTAGCTTTTTCCTTCACTCTTCTCTTGGTTGGGGCAGCAGGTGGTGTAGCCATGGCAGTCTTCTTCTCAGCTCTAGTGGAGTGTACAACCAGATGGGATTTCTCCCTTATCAGAGGGCTAGCAGTTATATTTATTTTCTCTCTGACATAAGGTAGAGTCCCAAAGGACTTATGGATAGAAGGAGTGGTAACAATCCTACCAGATCTCCTTGAGCTTCTAGATGCTTCTGCTACACTTGAATCTACCTTGGCTTTCTCTCTAGCATACTACACTCTTTCTTTAGAAAGAACCATTTCCTTAGCATATGCATCAACCATCTTATCCACATTCTTATTGATTTGTGGTTTCTTCTACTCCATGTGAACTTCCATAGAATTTTCCTCATAAGTTCCATATCTTGGTTTGGTCATGTCTTTGGGGATTTTCAAAAAGATATCAACATAACCAATAAGATCTAATTCTATCACCTCATAACCCAGTTCAAGAACCTAAATAGTTCTTAGTTCCATTGCTTCCATAATGCATTGGTCTATAGATACAAGGAATGTGATATCATTTTTATAGTATTTCTCAACAATTTTCCTTGGGGTTCTCTCTCTCATACATTCTCAATTATCCATTAATTAATTCCTAAGAAACTCACACATGTCATAATTTGCACCATTTTCTACCATCCCATATGTCACATTGACTGTGATGGCAGATATAGAATTGTCTTTGTTTGTGTAATAAATTTTGTAACCGATCATCATAGCTACGTATCTCACAATTGGATTCTTAATAGTATTTACGACAAGGGATCTCTTATCATATGTTGCACTTTTTTTCTCCATAACTACTTCACTTTTTACAGACTTCAAAACAAGGACAGGTCTGGTGAAGCATAGACCAGTGACTTCTCTTATTACTTCCTTAGTGATAATATTAGGCATGTCAGCCTAGACAAATTGATCATGTATTCTAGTCAAGGTCATTCTAATCCACTTGATATCATAAAATAAATTAGGGAACCATTGCCATATGTCCAGTTTCTTCTCAACTAGGTTTTTTATATTATGGCTTTAGGGTGAAGTTGTCACATTTTAACTCATTTTCCCATATATCACTTAACTTAGTGGGAGAATGTTCTTCCATTTTTCCATTAATGTAAGCCCCAATATCTTTAGTCAATAAAACGCCATATGGAATATGCAAGAATGCACCTAATGGGTCATCATCTATTGATTTTTTAGGATACCTTTTTAATTTTGGTTGTGGTTTCTCTATAACCTCTATGACCCTCGGTTTAACCATTGCAAAATAGATTCAAACTATTTCCAAGAAAATTTCTTCAAAAATTGGGGTAAAAAGATATGTAAAATACCTTTGTTGCACTTTTTGAATTATGGTTTGATGCACTGAAATACAAATTGCCTTGAATCTCCATTGATCTTCTCCTTCTTGAATGCCTTTGTGAAATGAATTTACCTTAGTGAATTTTCTTATAATATTCGATTTGACCTAATTTTGCATTGAATGCTTCAACCCATAAAGTTGGAAACACTTTATCTATATACACAAACAACTTCTGAAGCTCCACAAACTTCTGCATCGTCATATTTTTTGTGCCACCCTTGTTTTCCCACTATTGATAATAGATCTAAGAAATCCTTCTGGAAATTTGGATCAGTTGCATTTTTGGTGTCATGTTTTTTCCCTTGATTTTCCCTTAGTCATCTATCCAACTTTAAATCCAAAAAACTAAGTGATTAGAAACTTTTGAGCTTACCATCTTGTAGAGAGGCCAAATGGGTTCTTGTATACCAAAAAATTGAAGAATTTATAAGAAAAAATGGCCAAGTTATGTAGTTACAGGTTTTCCTAGCCCATACAAATCATCCTAAGATCCCCACAATCCCTCTTCACCCAATTTCTCTGAGAGATGTAGTTTGGGTGGTTTATTCCAAAGAGAGAAAATGACTTTCATTCTCTCACAATGGGAAGAAATCACCAAAATAAGCTAAATAAATATGTGTGGGAAGATGGATTCCATCTTCCCGCATAGTCTAGTTGTGGGTCAAAATCCCATATGTGCACTTCGTGGATTTTCTCATTGCAAGTGGTTTGTAGGAATTTCCATTGAAACAAGACATATTCAAAACTACAAATGCCTATGGGTTTCTTGCAATTGTAGAAGCTTAGTTTTTTTCTGCAAGAAAGAAAGGATCCAAAAAATTTCTAAGTATAACTATGCGATAAGATGGAGGCCATCTTCCCCCATAGATCTAGATGAAGGGTAAGATTCCACAAGTTAGTTTTGCATATTCCTTCACATGAATGGGTTTGATCCAAAGGTACATATGTAGATCATACTTTTTTATGAAAAATGGAGTCCAAAGTTCTACATGGACCTTTTTGAGAAAAATTCAACTAATTAAATATTTGTGGGAAGATGGAGGCCATCTTCTCACATGGTTTTGATGAGTACTGGAGTTCCATAGGTAGATAGTTGTAGGATTTTTTAGGTAAACTACCTTTTCAAGTGTAGTTGAAATCAATTTTTTCATAAAAGTTTTTGAAGACATGATTTTTGCTAGGTTCTAATGAAGCTCTAATTTTGCAATTGCAAAAATTCAAAGATCATTGAGATTGATGATTTTTTAAGCCTAACAAGTTCATTTTTGCAAATGATATGGACCCAATGAAGCTCATTTTCCCACAAAAGGGTCAAATGGTGCTCAGATTTCTATATCTCATCTAATATCAATTTTTTTCCCACAACGCACCCAAATAATAGTTTTCCAACTCTGGAACTCACCATAAATGTTTTAATATAATTACCAATTACAAAGATCAATCTAATAAGATTGTAGATTGGATTTTTGCGACCTACTAGGGAAAAAAAGTGGTTCCTTCAATGCATTTTTTAATGTTTCCCATATCTTGCAGATAAAAAGAACCCACAACAATATTATTTCAGCCTCTTGCAACAACTTTCTCTCAATTCTAAAATTCATGATTATCCTCTACAACAGATTGGGTAGGAAGTTTGCATTAAAATTGAGCATCGTTAATTCTCAACCATTCTCGTACTATTAGGAATGTCTCTTCACACTCCATAGATCCTTTTTTATTTATTAATTTTTCTCCCTTATCAATTATGGTCAAGTTGTTAGAGTTAGGGATTCATAGCATCCCTCTATTATGCTTCAATATGAGATCAACCTCTACACTCTACAAAAGGGTCCTTATTTTCTATTTCTCTAATACACATGCAATTTTTTACATTTTTTAATTTTTCATGCTTATTATATATAACTACATTACCTATCATGTACTCTTATATATCTATTTCTTGTGAGATATAAAAATTATTTCACATGACTCTCATCATTCACATGCTAGTGGTCATTCTTTAGGGGATCAAATGGTTCTTTCTATGCATCATGATTATATACCACTTGATGTCCATGGAAATTTTTATTTACATAATTTATATTTTTTTATGATATATCTTTGAGTTCTTGTGGAATATATTCTTCTATCCCTCATCTTGCACAAAAATTAAACAAGTAGAAAAATGAACACCTTAAGGATCTATTATAGGTTTTACTTTGTTGATGATAATGGACCAATATTTAATTCTACATCTTTTCCCACTATTATACTATTGCAAGTATGTTGTAGGTGTTTTAATTGATGTCAATAGAATGGAGATTGTTGATGATCCTATCTTTATTATTAGTAGAGTGGTAGTATGTGGATGGTTGCATATGATGCAATCAGGATGTGAGTTAGAAAATATTATGTATGATGTTGGATGTCATGATTTTCTATAACATTTATTTCTTGTTACTTATGAATAAGTGAATTATTTTGTGAGTGATGTATTCATTTTATGTTGATGTAAATTGTATAAAAGAATTGTATGCAGTTAGTGGCTCAAGAAGTTGCACTGAAAAGCTCTGAAGAATGCTTTGCATTCCTTCACATTTAAAGATATGGTCTTGTGGTTTGAAGGATAGAAAAAAACATGTATGAAGCATGTGTGTTCCTATTTCCAAAACATAGAAGTCACCGTAGAATTTTCTCAATTTTACAAAGTGAAGATTGTATAGTTGTAGTCATGAAAGGTTCAGAAAAATGCTTCACATTTCTCTATAGTTGTTGTTGTGCTCTTGTGGTTCGGAGGATTAGTTTAAAATGTCTATTTTTTATGTAGACAAAAAGAAGAAAACTCCTTAATTGAAAAAAATCAGAACCTCCTTTGTTAACCAACTCATTCAAACTTACTTTTCCTTTACAAAAACCATAGTTTCAAAACACCAACCTAAGAATAAAGCAAAAAATCACTTGAAGCTTCCTCAAAAATCCTTAAACAACATCAATGTGACTAACTCCAACCCAATTTCCAACATAGATAACTCAAACATGAGACTTTTCCAAGTAAACTGCCCTAATCAACAATTAGGCCTAATGGGCCACACAAACAACTAGATAATCCCATTTCACTTCTCCAACATCAAAAATACATGAAGATAGGCCTGAAAAATCTTCTTATGCCTTTTCCCAAACTTTATTTCATGACATTCTTACAAACCCTCAGACTGAACCTTTATTTGAGACTCCAAAGCATGGTTAAGACAACTCTGTCCAAACAAGACAGTCTATCAAATGGATTCAAAATATTTTCCTCTACCAATAATCTATCAAGAAATTAATTCAAAAACACCCTAAAACCATTTAATATCATTACCACTATTTGAAGGATTCAAAACTTATTAACACACTCATTAAACATCTCTGTATTTTAATTTTTACCAGTCCTTTGCAATAATACATACCTGGGCTTATTGGTTATTATGCTTCCAAACTCTAAATATCTTAGCCAATTGTTAAATCACCTTTATTTAGATCTTAAAAAAATATTTACTCATTAAAATTTCAATACCATGTGCATTTTGTCAAACCCTAGGAGCAAACCTCTCAAACTCTGTTTTCCTCCGTCTGAGACACAGTTTTCAGACATAAACTTCAATCTTATTCATGTTATTCTTAATTTTCTGTCCTAAACCATTTGGAATCCGAAATTACATCCACCAAGAAATAAACGTATGAAATACCAAGCACTTTTATTGATAAATGTAAGAGAAACATGAATTTAAAGGCTCCTAATTACCCTAAATCAGGGTTTACATTATTTTTTACAAATTTTACAATAACTTTTTCAAATCTCCACCAATTTGCATGAAAAAAAATTTTTTGGAAGGAGATTGAGTGTTCTATCAAATTCTAACACTTACACATCCATTCATGCTCGTACAATTCTGTACAAGGTCTGAAAATAGAGAATTTTTGTAAGTAAATGCATAAAATAGTACCTTTATTGATTCTATTTCAAAACTTCAACCACCAACGAGTTCCCAAATGATTCCAAAGCATTTTTAAAGGAAATAAAATATAAATAATCAATTTCTAACTGATTTCCAACTTCCTACCCATTATTAGTCCCTAATGATCTTTTAACTCCTTAATGTTGCTTTTATGCAACTTTTACACTATTTGTTGACAACTTTGCATCTTGTTTACATTTTTGTACTTTTTGGACTTAGTAATCTTTATAATAACCTAAAGAGATACAAAATGACTACTTTCCATCCTAATACAAAGAAAATATTGCAAATGGAGACATAATGTTGTCGGGGTTCCCCTGCACCAATTTGTTATCTCCATTCGTGTTTCAGTTGTTGAATTGTACTACAAGTTGACTTGTTAATGTTCTATATCAAGACTATGTTGTCTAGGTTTGCAAGAGATATTAGCTATGTGTTTTTTTACTTGCCCCAACATAATGTCACATGAAGTCAAAAAAGGGCATGGAAATATTTTTGAATATATTTTGAAGCTTGTGATGTAATCCGTAAGTTGCTATTTGGTCTGTCTTGTACAACTTTTGGTTTGGAGTTAATATTTTGTGGGTTAAATATTCGTTTGGCTAACCTAGTACATTAAATTGTTTGTGTTGATTTTTTATGGCATGTGCGAGCATCAGAATGCATGTAGAGTTAAATTAGGTCCTTCTTATCTCTTGGAGAGGATCATATTATATTTCCCTTTCTTGGAGATATTTTTGAAGCGACCACAATATGATCATTGCATGTTTCATTTTTATATGTCTCATTGTGGCCAACAAGGAGAATTTTTTTGATACTTGTAGAAGGTATAAATGAAAGATCAAGTATGTGATAAAGAGAAACATGTGATGTATTATATGTTCAATGTAAATGTTGAAAGTAGTACGTTGAAGGAAAAGGAATGAGTGTAAATTTGTAGAGAAGTGTTTTATGTATGTTGAAGGCAATGAGCCAAAAGTAGAAGAGTGTAAATAAAGTATTGAAAGTAGTGAGCTGATAAAATTGTGTAATGATTGATAGAGGTAGTGATCCAAAGGAAAAAGTGTATGTGAGAGTGTTGTAGGTAGTGAGCCGAAGGTAGAAGTGTTGAAATGAATTCTAGAGGTAGTGACCTGAAAGAAAAAGTGAATTGTTGAAGGTAGTGAGCCAGAGGTTACAAAAGTGTTGAAGTATTTTAGTTGTGTACTAAGGTTGTAAACCTTTTTTGTAAGTGTTCTATTGTTCAAGGAGTTGTAAACTTCCATAAAATTGTTGTAAAAATCTATTTTATTTATAAGGCTAAATTTGGATAGTAGCTCCAAGCAACTTTCTCATTATATTTTTCCCTTGTTGGGTTTTCCACATAAATATAGTCTTGTGGTTGTGTGCTTTTGATTTGAATGCTTTATAATCAGGTTAAGGTAGTTATAAGTTTTGATTGATAAGTTTGAATTGAATTAATTTGAGGGATATACTAATTCACCCCTCTCTTAGTATATCTGTGTGTTCTAACAATTGGTATAATCGTATCTAAGTTCCTTAGTACAACCTAATAGTTGAAGGTAGATCTTGGTTTAGAACACATGGCTCAAAAGGAATCCTCTGCTAAGGCACTACAATTTGATGGAAATAACTTGAATCATAGAAAAATTGAAGCCCTAAGATTTGATCCTAGGGTTTAGGTGTTTTCTCTAAATGTTTCATTAAAGACTTGAATGGTAGTGGGGTTTGATGGCTTTGGAAAAGGTATGTGATTGAGTTACAACCTAATAGGTGAGTCAACTAGCCCTTGACCAAATCTAAAATGACCCCCACAATGAAGTGTAATGATATAATTTTGTCCTAATAGTGTGAATTAATGTTCTTATGTAACTACAACAAATCTAAGAAGTTACGGAGGAAATTGCACACCAAAAACAAAAAAAGGGGAGAACGATGTGCACCTGTGATATAAATTCCAACTAAATTTTTGAGGAAATTTCCTCCAAGGGTGCCACTGTCCTACTAGGTCTTTTTCAAATTTATTTTTATAGTCCTTTTATGTCAGTTATATGCTTCTATTTCTCATCTGCAAACTTGTTAGATCTTTGTCAAATACTTTTATAATCAGCTTTTTGTGTGTTGCCAAGGACTAGGGTTTCAAATGCAACAATTAATAAAGTGTCTTCAAACTTCCTTTGATCCTTCTTAACCTGTAACTTGAAACTTCAAAAAGAGAGAAAATGTTGGGCCATTTTAGGGGCTTGCCTCAGTCAAACCTTGTGTAAGTACTTCCACTTCCACAATGAAAATTCCAATGATATGAATGATAATTGAAAGGAAGGAATGATGAATAAACAAAATATTGCAACTCACCACCCTTCAATGGCTACCTTGAAGGACTGAAGTCATACACATCACTTCAAGGATCTTAGATCTTTCTTGCTTGATTTTCTTGAATTTTTGAATCCTTTAGAGACCTACAAAGGGGTTAGCCTTCAAAAAACAATGACAACATGAGCTCACATACACTTTGAAATGATGTTGGATCTTGAGTTTCTACAATAACTCTCTAATTGTTACTCTTGACTTGTTGAATAATGCTCTTAATCACAATACTCGCTCTTAATGCTCACTTGTTGCTAGATACATTTGAAATAATACAATAACTAGGTATTTACACGTTATTATTCTAATTTTCTGAAAATTAGATCCTAATAGCTGGCTTTAGGTATTCAAATTTCAAGTAATCAAATGTTACCTTTGACATATTTGAATTTGGACCCAAAATAGTGGGACATAGGCACTTAGGGCACCACTATCCCAACCCTACTTTGCAAGGTAAACATTATCAAGAGAAAATTATTAAGTGAGATGCCACCTTTGACCCTTGCAAATTTTGATCCAAATTAAGAGGAAAAGGGCACCTAGGGCTCCCTTGTCTAGATCCAATTTTCAAGATATAAAAATCCAAGGGAAAAATATGGAATAAACGCTTAGGTTTTCCATTTGCAATTTGTCGATAAATGTTAAAATGGGCCACATAATGCATATTTTAGGAAATTGAATGCTTAATTAGGTCCAATATATTAAAGGGGAGCAAAAAATAGTGTGAAATTATCAAGGGTGACAATTTATGATGCTACATTTAGACCCCACTTTAGTGAGAGTATGAACTTACACTTAAATTCACACTAAAGTAGAGAAATATATGTCAAGAGGGGTTTGATTGTACAAATATTGAAGAGATAAGATGAATAAGAATCAAGGAGGTGGCCAAGCCCCTAGGATCCAAGATCTTATGGAAAACCAACATAGGCACAAAGGAACATACATCTATGATACGTAGCAAGACAAGATACACAAACATACAATGCCAAAGTAAATGCAAGTAAAAAAGGAAAATGGGGTATGGTTTAGAAAGATGTATTATGCTAGCGGCCATACACAAGGTGTTCTAACTCACACTGTAGAAAAGTATGATATTTTCTAGGTGAATCACAAAAAGGAAGGTAAAAGGGCTAGTGAGGATCATTTTTCACTAGGCAAGCCCTAAAACCAAGTAGCAAAATGAGAAACACACACTAGGTCTACAAGGTGTGTCCATAACCATACCAAGAGTCATACTCTCTAATAACCTTGATAAGGTGCTATAAAATGATCAAAATGATATGCCAACACTAAGTTTAGCCCCTATGAACAATGTGAAACTAAATAAGCTATACATGTCTGGCAAGTTGTATTATGCCAAGTTCCATGAAATATAAAGGTTTGCACATGACTAGAAAGTTGTATTATGCTAGGTTCCATGAAATAAAAAAAAGGTTTAACGTCTCAGGGGATGAATACAAAATGAAAAACCAAAACCTCAATGGATGTTGTAATAACATCATCACAAAAGGTAACAATTAAAAATAGTCAAATGAGCTTTCTTTAATGCATGAAAGGTCACACCTTAGGGAATATAACACTTGACATCACCACCAAGAGAAGAATATCCAAGGAATAAAAGATTCACATCTTAGGGAATACTATGCATGGCATTACCACCAAGAGGAATGTCATATGCCAAGAAAGGTCACACTCTTATGGGATATCAAGCCTATTATCACCACAAAGGAGAAACTAACATAAATCAAGAAAGCCACACTTTGACTAACATGATCACACTTCCTAAGAGATGTATGCTATTATCACTAAGAAGAGACTATTCCACATGAAAACAATGATCGGGGGACTATATCCCCCCCCTTAAAAATGTTAGTGTACTTTCTACACTAACATTCTAAGGAGATAAAAAGGGATCCCTCGCTAGAAGGAATGCACCTAGGACAAGGCTACCTAACCCCTTGGCCCCCCCATGTGTAGGGACAAAGATGAGCCAAAATGGATGATAATATGTTGCTCCTTGTAAAATGAAATATGATTTCATAAATCCAATATTATACCCTCACGAATGGTATTGAGCATTGTGTGATGCTACAAATACCACATGACAAGGAGCAACAACTAATGCTATTGATTAAGTGAAAGGATTTTTGATGTTTTGGTTATTTTTGAAGGACAATAACCAAGACCTCTTGTTATTTCTTGCATGTTAAGCTCTATAGGAACATAAATGACTTGTTCTTTCACTCCACATCCATTTCCATTATAGCAAAATCATTTCAAGAGTTGGTACCCTCTTCCATGAAGTGCTTCCAATTTTTTCAGTGAAGGTGGTTTCTCATAATCACTTTCATCATATGTAGATGTGTAATCCATGTTTTCATCATTACTAAAAGTTGTGAATTCTTGTATCTTGGGTGTTTGAACCTCAAATTGTGTTGATACCACCACAACTTCTTTCTCTTTTTCCTTCACCTTTTCTATAATTGTGTATTCCCCCATGAATGTAGGTGTGAGATCTAATGACACTTAAAAAGGGGAATTAATGACAATTAATTAAATAATTAAGATTACTTAATCAAATGAGAAGACTTAGAAAATTTAATTAAAGAATTCACATTATTTAATCAAATAGGATTAAAATTAGTATGAAAGAGGTGAATTAACCTAATAATGTTGATTATTTCATTAATAGAAGAAAATAAAGAATTTAATTAAACAATCGGGATTATTTAATTAAATATTCGAAAAGGGCCAAACTAGGATGAAAATGGTGTTATTAATTGAATTCAGGTGCATGATATCAATCAGGACAATTTTAAGTGCCTACATTTTTCCCCTCTTTGAAGTGAGGTACTTGTTACATTGGTTGAAAGAATTGATGCTTCTCATATCAGCATTGCTACTCAAATAAAAATCCTTAAAAGCATAAAAAAAATCATGATTTAAAAATTGATGATTTTTTGGCTGCCCCACTGTGCCCTAGCAGAAGGAAATTATGCTAGTATACTGTCCCCTCGAGAGATCGAGCAAAAATTTTGATTTTTAGGTTGAGATCATGACAAGCATATAAGACTAGTTCAATTGCAAAGAGGACACGAAAATAAGCTCTAGGGCACTGAAAAAAGATTTAAATAGGTTGTCAAGCTCACAAAAGGAGAGAAAAGGACAAAACCCTAAGTTTGTGCCACCTTAGCAAGTCAAAAACCCTAATTTTCATGCTTAAATAGGGCCCAAGGGTCATTTTCCAAGCTATTTGTACACTTTGATTTTGAAAATTTGAGAGATTGTGAGAGAGGCCCTTCAAATCACTTGATAGGATGGTTAACCATGCACTCTTGATACACCTCATAGATTGATTTCATAAGTTCTAGTGCACAATTGATGCAAGACCCTCAATATGCACCCCAAAAAAAATTCTTGCAAACTTTTTTATGCATTGATTTTTTAGATTGAAAAAGGTCAACAAGTGCACTGTGATTTCAACAACGCACTTATTATATTTGACAACACAATTGAAAAAGTGTGACAAACCTATCAAAACCTCATGTAGATGCTATCTATCATAGCAACACATTTTTGCAGTGTAGGTGTAAAAACCTAAGCACACTTGTAAAAGTGTCATGCATTTTCTTTTTAGTGGCACACTTGTGCATATTACTAGAGTGGCATGTGTGTTTATGATGCAAGGGAATCATTCAACAAACATCAGTTCATCTAGGGTACATCTAGTGCAGGAGCACCCAAGGCCTTCAAGGAGCTCTTCAAAGTTCAAAAGTGTGCAGGGGTCAGGAGGACCTTTCCATCAAATCAAAACATCAATTATAATATTTTGAAGCCTATAATGGCTTTTGAAATGGGAAAGAACTTGAAAGGAGTCAACTGTCCTAAGGGTCCTGATAAGGACCCTAGGACCAAAATGCTTTGTGAATGCAAAAATAATGCTCTAGGAGGTTAGATAGGTTTATTATGATTTTATTGTTTCAAATAAAGTTGGATATTAAGGATCCAATTGTTTTTAGATAGTAGAGCTTAATAAATTGCAAATTGGAAATTCAAATATTTGAAAATCCACTTTAGGTGGGAAAATGAGTTTTAGGTGTTTTAGAGGTAATTATGCATTGTAATCAATCCAAAATAGTTTGGTCAGTTGGGGAATGGGTCTATAACCCCAAAAGAATCATTTGTACGGAGGTTGATCAACTGGTGCAAGCATTGTACGGACTGTTCTCAGAAAACTCAATAAAATTTATGTTTTCTTGCATTTTTCTGTGTTTACTTGATGAACCATTAATTCCTATTGAAGATATATGAAGTTGGATGCTTTAGGAGTTTATATTTACATGTTTTAACACCTCTTACATGCACTGATAAGCAAAGGAGATCAATTCTTGTACGTTTTTACTAACTGTCTACAGGAAAAGATAGATTTTGCACTTGTTTTGAGAGTTTTTAATGAATGAATGATCCATTTCATGGGATATTATGACTATATCTTGTGAAATGGATCATATTTAACATGTACCATATTGGAATAACAATATAATGTGCAGGAGAGATGAATACTATGGTGTACACCAAAATTTGATGGTGAAAAGTGCTTGAAGATGGAGGCTAGGGTATAGCAGTAGAAGATCTGCCTTAATGAGGGGTGTGTTTTTGAGTTGGGATAGACTAAATATGTTTTCCTAATGGTGTAGAGTCAATGAGAAAGTTCTGGAAGTGATTGGAAGGTTAGTTTTCAAGAAGCCCTAGTTTTGAGGCAAGTTAAGGAGGGTTTTGTGTTTGAGCGTGTTAGGGGTGTCATAGGAGACTAAGAACTTGAAAATCCTTGGTTTGGGGATGTTTTAAGAGACTGTTGAAAGTTTCATGGTCATGGGTTGAGTTTAGAGAGGGGTTGCTTTGGAAAAGAGGGCTAATTAGGCATAGTTTTTGAGGAGAGCAGATTTTGGAAGGGTTTGTCTGAAACAAGTGCTATTAGGAACCTAGTATGTTGCGTAAGATCATAAAACTAATCTAATTCAGTCATTAGATTGGAGGTTCCTTTGGGAAGTTTGAGAGAAAAGTCTAAAACCCTTCGCTAGAGGCTTAATAGGGCTAGAAGGCTGCTTAAGGTGGAAAAGTGGATTTTGTTCAAGACAGAGGTTTGGGCTTTTGGAAACCTTCAAGACAAGTGTAATTGTGCCCCTTAAGATCATTCCTAGGGTTTGGAACCATTGAAGAAGGATTTTATTCATGAGTGAGCCATTTAGACTTTGTCTCCATTAGAGTGCCTGGAAGAGTGGTTGAGATTGCATCTTTGCAATACTTGAAATATTTGTGTGTTTCCAAAAGTCTCTTACCCTCTGCATCAGAATGTTATCAGAGCAGTGAGTAGGTCCTTTAGGGATTGAGGAAATAGCAATGGCACCTAAGAATCAATTGGCGAGAGAGTTGGAGGAGTTAAGGGAAATCTTGGAAAGGGAAAGGAGAGAAAGAAGGGAACAAGAAGCAGCAAGACAGCAGGCTAGAGCAAGAGAAGAAAGGAAATGGAGAAGGGAGAGAGAGACCATGCAAGCAAGGATAAATAACCTTGAGAGGAGTAGGAGGAGAGAAGAACAAGAAGACCAAGAAGACAATGATGAAGATGAAGAGCATGTGAGGGTAAATCAGGAACAACAAGCAGATGAGATAGAGGACCCTGAGGAAAGGAGGTTATTGAGATTGTTGAAAGCAGTACAAGGTCATGGAGGAAAGAGTCACATAGACTTGCCTATCTATCAAGGGAAGATGGACAGTGAGGAGGTGTTAGGATGGCTTGATGCCTTAGAGAACTATTTTGAGTTCGAAGAGATGGGTGAAGAGAGGAAGGTTAAGTTTTCAAAAACTAAGTTGAGAGGCACATCATTGACATGGTGGACTAGTTTTTAGAATGATAGGATGGCTAGAGGATTGGAAAAAGTTTCTACATGGGCTAGGATGAAGAGTTTGGTCAAAGAGAAGTTCCTACCATCTGACTATACCATTCATGTGAAAAGGATGAGGTAGAATTTAAAGCAAAAGGACATGGATGTGATGTCCTATACTAAGCAATTTCACAAGCTTAGTATCAGAGGGGGTTATGAAGAAGAGGATGAGAAAATAGCCAGGTATATCAATGGCTTGAGGTATAATCTACAAGATGAGATTGGTTTGCAATTGCCAAGGACATTAGGAGAATGTTTTCAGTTGGCCATTAGAGCAGAAGAAAAGGTGAAGAGGAAGCAAGAAAGGTCAAGCAATGGTGGGAGAGGAGGTAGTTCAAATAGGGGTAGAGGTAATAGAGAACAAGGACAAGACAGCAATGAAAAGAGCAGCAATGACAAAGGCAAATAGGTGTTTTCTGATCCAAGAGGTGGATACACTCCTAGAGGAGGAGGCAGATTTGGACAAGGTAGAGGCCCATTCACAGGTAGGTGTTTCAATTGCAATGAACTAGGGCATCCTTCCTTCAAGTGTCCTAAATGGGAACAAGCTGATAAGGGTAGAGATAGGAGAGCTAACTTGGTACAAGAAGAAGAGGACAAAAAGGAAGAATCAAAAACATTCATGGCAGACCCTGTGACTGATGGTGAGTTTCTTATGGTCAAGCAAGGAGAAAGACTTCATCAAGAGCCAAAGGTAACTATCTTTAAGACTAATTGTCTCAATCATGCTAAGATCTACAGATTGCTCATAGATTCAGGGTCACATAGCAATTTAGTTTCACTTGATATGATAACCAAGTTGGGGATTGAAACATTTGATCATCCTACTCCCTACAAGGCCACTTGGGTAACTCAAGGACAACATGTAGAGATTGGAGAGAGAGCTTTTGTGGATTTCTCAATTGAATCATATCATGATAGGGTGCTTTGTGATGTCATTCCAATGACTTGTGGTCATATCATCTTGGGCCTTGGGTAACTCAAGGACAACATGTAGAGATTGGAGAGAGAGCTTTTGTGGATTTCTCAATTGAATCATATCATGATAGGGTGCTTTGTGATGTCATTCCAATGACTTGTGGTCATATCATCTTGGGGAGAACATGGCAGTATGCTAGAAGGACATTGCATGATGGATTCCATAATACATATTTGGCTCACAAAGGAGATAATAGATACAAATTAGTGCCTTTTCCTTTGGAGCAGTCTAATGATGGTTTTATGATTTGTTTTGAGAAGAGTTTGCAGGTGAATAAGCAAGGTAAGCTAGGTAAGATAGGGGAAGATAGTGATTGGAGGAGGAGTGATGAGTTGCAGCAGGGTTGTGGAGCACACAGTCCTAGAAATTAGAATTTGTGGGACTTAGATAGTGTAAAGGTTGGAGGCATTCAATGCCCTATAGTTGAGCATGCTAGTGATGGTATCTTTTCACAAGGAAATCAAGGGAATGAAGGCAGAAACAAGGTACAGGTACAGACTGATCTTAAACAGCCAAGAGGACAAGCTAATTCTTGTTTTGATTCTGTCAAGAATGTAGATTGGTAGAAGAGGAAGACAGTGACTTTGGGAGATTATATGCCCTATCATTTGAAGATGAAAACATATGAGAGCAAGGGGTCTTTTGGTGGCAACACATGAGATACTTCTTAGGGCAAGAAATCTTTCTTTCTTGGGGAGAATGGTGTAGGAGCACCCAAGGCCTTCAAGGAGCTCTTCAAAGGTCAGAAGTGTGCACGGGTTAGGAGGACCTTTCCATCAAATCAAAACATCAATTATAATCTTTTGAAGCCTATAATGGCTTTTGAAATTGGAAAGAACTTGAAAGGAGTCAACTGTCCTAAGGGTCTTGATAAGGACCCTAGGACCAAAATGCTTTGTAAATGGAAAAATAGTGCTCTAGGAGATTAGATAAGTTTATTATGATTTTATTGTGTCAAATAAAGTTGGATATTAAGGATCCAATGGTTTTTTAGATAGTAGAGTTTAATAAATTGCAAATTAGAAATTCAAATTTTTGAAAATCCACTTTAGGCGGGAAAATGAGTTTTAGGTGTTTTAGAGGTAATTATGCATTGTAATCAATCCAAAATGGTTTCAGTTGAGGAATGGGTCTATAACCCCAAAAGAATCATTTGTATGGAGGTTGATCAACTAGTGCAAGCATTGTATGGACTGTTCTCAGAAAACTCAATAAAATTTCTATTTTCTTGCATTTTTCTGTGTTTTCTTGATGAACCATTGATTCCTATTGAAGATTTATTAAGTTGGATTCTTTAGGAGTTTATATTTACATGTTTTAACACCTCTTACATGCACTGATAAGCAAAGGGGTTCAATTCTTGTACGTTTTTACTGACTATCTATAGGAAAAGATAGATTTTGCACTCGTTTTGAGAGTTTTTAATGAATGAATGATCCATTTCATGGAATATTATGACTGTATCTTGTGAAATGGATCATATTCAACATGTACCATACTGGACTAATAATATAATGTGTAGGAGAGATGAATATTGTGGTGTACACCAAAATTTGATAGTGAAAAGTGCTTGAAGATGGAGGCTAGGGTATAGCAGTAGAATATCTGCCTTAATGAGGGGTGTGTTTTTGAGTTGGGATAGACTAAATATGTTGTCCTAATGGTGTAGAGTTAATGAGCAAGTTCTAGAAGTGATTGGAAGGTTAGTTTTCAAGAAGCCCTAGTTTTGAGGCAAGTTAAGGAGGGTTTTGTGTTTGAGCGTGTTAGGGGTGTCATAGGAGACTAAGAACTTGAAAATCCTTGGTTTGGGGATGTTTTAAGAGACTATTGAAAGTTTCATGGTCAGAGGTTGAGTTTAGAGAGGGGTTTCTTTGGAAAAGAGGGCTAATTAGGCATAGTTTTTGAGGAGACATTAGATTTTGGAAGGGTTTGTCTAAAACAAGTGATATTAGGAACCTATTATGTTGTGTAAGATCACAAAACTCATCTCATTTAGTAATTAGATTGGAGGTTCCTTTGGGAAGTTTGAGAGAAAAGTCTAAAATCCTTCGCTAGAGGCCTAATAGGGCTAGAAGGCTGCTTAAGGTGGAAAAGTGGATTTTGTTCAAGACAGAGGTTTGGGATTTTGGAAACCTTCAAGAAAAGTGTAATTGTGCCCCTTAAGATCATTCCTAGGGTTTGGAACCATTGGAGAAGGATTTGATTCATGAGTGAGCCATTTAGGCTTTGTCTCCATTAGAGTGCCTGGAAGAGTGGTTGAGATTGAATCTTTGCAATAATTGAAATCTTTGTGTGTTTCCAAAAGTCTCTTACCCTCTACATCAACATCAGACCCAAACAAAAATAAAGAGAAGTTCTTCAAACCAATCACCAAATTCACTTGTTCCTTAAACAAAATCAACCAAAATCTTTTTAAATTACTAGGCTACTCATGAGCCAAACCAACACATCAACACCCCAGACCTTTGTCTAGTTTTAATATACCTTAACCATCCTCAAATTGGCTAAACCCAAACAATAACATAATTGAAGAAAACACTAAACCAACCAAGTCATTCACTGTTCACCAAATTACCCTTCATTTCAACTTGTTTCAATGAGGAAAAAAGACAACCATTCACTCAATATTACTTCTAACTCTTATCAGACCTTGAAACACCTTTAACCATCATCATTTTGATAGAAACAAACCACATATGCTGCCTTATAATTCTTTTTTATTAGATTCTCAAATTCTTGCATTTAAAGACCAAGCTTGCTTGTAAGTGCCAAAACACTAAATCGGGTGTATCTTGCAAACCAAATTGAATCTCCACAGAATAAATAAATTTTTAGGAATCCATTTCAGCCTTATTAAACATACTTTAATAGCAGGTATACTTGTTTTGAAAAATATATTAGAAAAATTGATTGTTCTGTAGCAAATGAGCCTCAAATAGGCCTAATTTTCAAAGTAAGTACTCTCTAACTTACCAACCCGAAATAACTAAAAAAATCCCTTTATCAAGTCTCAAAACACAATATTAAACAACTCTTATAAGTAGAAAGGCACAAATAATCGATGTTCTATAAAACCCTTGATTCTAGGCTTTTTGTAACACCAAAGAGTGAGGGTTTATTGGAAATACATGTTTCAAAACTCAAACCCATCTAAAAAATATTCAAACATGTTAAAATATACCTAGAAAAATTATATAAACCTTCTCACACCCTTCGTGCATGCCTTTACATCATTTAACATCTTGGAGCCATTCATTTTTATAAGGAAATCACCATTTTTCTATAAAGGCAGTAGCTTTCACAATGTAATATTTCCTTCCCTGCACAAATCAACAAACAAAAAAACCTAAATCATCCTATACAAACCTACTCCACCAAAATACAAAGCCCTAATTGGTGGAGTAGTCATTTAAGATCTGTTTAGACTCTCAAAACCTTATTTAAGGTTGCAGATCGAGTTCAAGAAATTCTACTTAAAGAAGAAATATACTTAATAGATTCCTCACAAAATGGATGTAAATGAAAACTAACTCCTTATGCAACTTTAAAAAATGAGATTCAAGACCCCAAATTATTATACAATCTTTGTGACTACAGAAACAATGGAAAGAAACACTGAAATTTGATGAACATGGTACTTTTATTGATATGAACTCTCCAAGAATACAAAGATGATCACTTGCCTGCCTTACAATAGATTTTATAGATGTTTCCCGAACAAATGACTACATTTTCAACTTCTTTCATCGACCTATCCCTTAAAATTTCCCAAAAAGACTCTTCAACTTCTGATTTTTTGCACTTTTTTGTAATTTACATAATTGGCAACTTTTACAATTTTTCAAATTTTTCTTTTTCCATATTTTTCCCACCTAGTGACCTATTTGTGACTTCAAAATACATTATGTATGACCACTTCATGACCTTTTACAAATATTTACATGCTTTTACACTTGAAAGTTCAATTTTTATAATTTTTCCAATTAGAGGCATCTAGTGAGCAGGGTGCTCCTACACTAGTTTAGGTTAGTGCACCTATTCTGGAGTGGCGCAAATGAAAAATGAACGAGTGTGATGTACTTGTGAGAAGTGATGCACATTCTTTTTAGCGACACACTAGTAAAAATTGTCACGTAATTACAAGAAAGAAAGTGAAGTGCACTTGTTTAAAGTGGTGCACATGCTAGTTTAGGATGCCCAACATAGAATTTTGTTGACTTTTTGAAAATTTGACATTGTGTGCATGATGTGTGTAGGAGACCTACCATCCTTTACAATATTGGGAGAGGATACCTAGTGTTTTATCAAGGCTGGAATATTTCAGGGATGATCAAAACTTTTTCTTGGGAGCCATCAGATTTAGATTCATTGCTCACATGCCAAAGATTCACACACACTTGGTCATGATATCTATGTTGGTTGAGCGGTGGCATTCATAGACCTCATCCTTCCATTTTTCAATAGGGGAGGTGACCATTACACTTGAGGATGTTTGGTGCATCCCATGAGTTCTAATTCACGGCTCGAGGGTGATCCATGACACAGACCTTGGCTTAGAGGCCATGTTCCAAGTTCTAGATGCTGATGTTTTATAGGTGGAGAGATACTAGATCAACTTATGTCATCATCGAGGATATGTCAACAATCTAATATTAGTCATTGTTAGATTGATCATGGATTTATTAGTTCTGGACCGACAAAGCCGAGGTTTCAATGTTAGTTGGTTTTAGTTTTGGAGGGCATGATTGATGATATGATAATATATGCATGGGGCCAAGTGATTCTCACATCCTTGTATCATGATATGTACTAGGTGGTGTATATGTGACAATGGAGCCTATCAGCTGGAGTTACTTTGTTACACATCTAGGCATGGAAGCATATTGTCATGCTTAGGCCTATTATTTCCTTGGTAGCCATAGACGAGGAGGATCCAATAGTTTATAGATACAAAGATATGATTGCCCTTCATCACACTGGAATTACTAGCATTGCATATTGGAGATGGATTATAGATGATATGACAACTTTTAGGTGGAGACCCTTGGGATGATGATCAAAAGAAATTTTTTTTATGTGATAGACTAGATGGAACATGGGATATCACTACCACATCATCAAGAGATATTTTCCAGATAGAGTTGCTACATAGTTTGGAGACTAGAAAGATGTGTTACCTCCTGCTTACAGAGCCACATATGCATGCACCGCTAGAGAGATGGATTGGGGAGGCACTATGGATCCTCAAGTGGTGATTCAAGACTGTGTACATATTTAGCCACTACCATGGGCTTATGCTTGGGGAATCGATGATTCAGGTACCACACAAGCCTATGATGATTGGTTCACTTAGCATGACCTAGTCAGATTGAAAAATCTTGTAGGGGGTCATGGTGGAGGATGAGCGCAGACGAGAGGTCAAGTCAGACGACATGGGATTGGATAGCAACCTCCTTTGCAACCACCACATGATGGTCAACAAGATGAGTAGATTCTTCAGGACGGTTAGCATGATGGAAAAATTCCATAGTAGCCTTCATTGGTACTGTGATCAGGTGAAAATCCTTGTTTAAAAAAGTGTAGCAACAAAAGAAATGCAAGAAACAAAGTAAACACCTAACACCTCAAGATAGGGAAAAAATGTTGAACTTAACAAAATAGATGAAACAGTTATACCTTGCTAAGTTTCTCCTTTGGTTGGCCCTTGATTTTTGATGTTGTGTATGCTTCTTTGGATGGAAAAGGATGCAAGAGTGGGATGCAATATGGATGAGAAGTGGATGATAATTCTATGGTGAATGTAAGAAATAATTTTTTTGGCTAAGTATGGCTCAAATATCAAATTGACAAGAATTTGGTAGCAAAATTATGAACCCCCAAATGAGAGAAAAGAGGGGGGTATTTATAAAGGAATTTGAATTCTCGAGAAAATTCAATGGTTGAGATTAAACCAACAAGGCCAAAATGAAGGACTATGGTGAGTTGAGAACTCACAAGCCCTCACATCTTGACATGTGGAATGTGTAGTGTCTTAGAAATGATCATGTGTAAATGAGGTGGAAGGAGGGTACATGATGTGGAAAAAGGACAAGTACTTTGCAAGTACCTTGGGAAATGCGAAGATTTCCTCAAAAAAAGAACTTATTGTCCCCAAGTGGGAATGAAAGTGACTTTTAAGGAATTTTAGAATTCCTCAAAAATCTCCATGTGAAAAGGGAAAGTAGTTGGAATAATAAATGTGAATTAAAAATTCACATGCTTGGAAGAATCTCATAAACAAGACAATGTTCCAGAAAGGGAAGCACTTGTCCACATGTGATTTGACATGACAAGTCAAAAGATTCTAGAAGATGCATGAGAAAAGGAGATTCTAGGAGGAATAAATGTGAATTTTAAATTCACATGGGAAAGAGGGTCAATGCTAAGAAATACAAATGAAAAAGTTGACTAAAAGGCATGCTAAATGTGGCTAATGACTTTGATTAAGGTTGTGCAAACACATGATTAGGAGGATTAATGAGAGATTAGAGGCAAGTGGAAAAATATGGAGGATGTGACATTAATCCTAGATTAAGGGTGTACACATCCTAATCCAGAATTCATTAAATTAATCTGGATTAGAAGAGGGTTATGGAGGATGTGACAATGAGAGAGAAAAATAGGAATTAAAAAAATGACTTAAATTCAAAGAAGTCACATGACTAAATTAAATAAAGTGATGTATTTATTTAATTCAAAGAGGAAAGAAGTAAAAGGTAAAAGTATTTAATTATTGAATTAAAAATTTTAGGAACCTTAGGTAGAGAATGAAATATTAATTAAATGAGTGATTTAATTAATACCGGTGAAGAGGTTGAGGTAGGCGAATAAATGGATGAATAAGGAGGTGAGTTTGACCATATGGAAGTGGTCAAATTTGGATTTCTACAATTTTCCCTCTTTGAAACACTGTTAGGATAATAGGGTTTCAAAGAAAATAAAATGTAGATGATTCTATAGAGGAAGCGACCAGAAAAAAGATGCCCCAACATAGGGGAGGTTGCATGAGCTGCCCAAATGGAGGGAAATGAAAAGGGATGCACCAGTCTCATGAGAGAAGGCCCATGATAGAGGAATGGAGGGGAATGGTACGGTATGCCCCCTCGAGGAGGCGAATGGGGAAGGAAAATGGGTCCTAAGCGACTTCTCGAAAGTATAAAGTGGTATATGTCATTGGAAAGAGCATGAAAAACCAAGAATATTGGCTTTTGAACAAAGGCAAATAGATGCACAGTTTGTAAATGGAAGCTCCGGGAAGATAGAGGATGGAAGAATTAGTTGGAGGAAGGATTTTTTAAATAAAGGGAAAAAAATATCCTTCATTTAAAAAGGTAAAAAGGGGGGAAAGTTATATAAGGTAATTTTATGAATTACCTCTCCTCATTTGAACAGTTGTCAATTGAGGAAGGAAGAGAGAAGAAGAGAGGGAGAGGACTAGAGGGCACGATGTCGGATGACTAGGACACTGATATTATCCACTGAGTGGATAAGGTACAATGATTCTACAGCAAGTGCGTCGTTCCACGCCAGGTAAACCCCAAACCAAACTTTGTGGTTTTTATCATTTATTTGAGTTTGACTAAAATTTGAAATAATGGGTTTGGGTGGGGGGGTATGTGAGAAAAATGGATAGTCGGTGAAACTTAGAGGTCGTTGAAGGGGTGGGTAGAATGGCTTATTAGATGGGAGGGTTTGGTGCATACCCCAGAAGAGGGTGGGTTTTCCCAACGGGAAAAAAAGAAAAAAAGGGGGATAGGGGGAATTAGTCAGGCCCTACCATAGCGAGGTGTACCCGCCCACCTGTGGTTGGAGCAGGTCCACCTATGCCCGAGCGGGTCTGCCCACACTTGGGTGGGTCCACCTGTGCTCGGGCGGATCTACTTGTGAATGGGGGCGATTCGCCCATGCTCGAGCAGATCCACCCACACATGGGGGTGAGTATACCCCCACACAGGCCGGTTCACCCACACACAGGGTGGGCTCAGCCGAGGGCACAAGCATGTCCACCCACGCACAGGCGGGTCCGCCTGTGCACGGGGCGAGCTCACCCAAGGGCCTAGGTGGGTCCTCCCATGCATAGGGGCAGGTCCGCCCATGGATGAGGCCCACGGCTGGGGCAGGTCCGCCCCAAATTGGGCAAGATCGACAAGGTGAGGAAGAAGGAAAAGGGGAAAATGAAAAGATAGGAAAGGGGACCCGAGGGTGAGGAAAAGGAAAGAAAAGGGAAAGAAGAAAGACAAACAAGGAAGGAGTGACTGACACAATTGATGGGACATGGATGTAGGACTTTGAAAGACTGCAGAAGCGTGAGTGACAATTTGAGGTGTTGAATATTTGCATAGCGTCCATGAATGACATGGCTCATGAGGCACTAGCATAGGTAGGACTTTTACACATGTTATCCTACCTGACTATTAAGGCCCATAGGGCCATGTTGACAATGTTGATAGAGCGTTGGGACTCAGCTATGTCAATATTTCATTTTTCAACAGGGGAGATGACGGTGACCTTAGAGGATGTCTGGAGGATTATGATGCTTCCCATAGCAGGGCTCCTAGTTAGTGAGTGTCAGGTAGAGGATGAGGCACTGGACGAGTCCATGCGAGTCATGTTTGGTAGGGATGAGTTATCGATTCAATGGAAGCAACTAGATGTGGATAGATGTCTCTCCTATAGGGTGTCAGCATTGTCCCTATATCTAGCAAGATTGATCAGCGAGATCTTGATTCCAGATAGGAGTGGTTAGTTCCTTCATCTTAGGTTTGTGGAGGTGATTCGGCACATTGTCGAGGGTCGAGATGGGAAATTTGCATGGGGGACATGTCTGTTGGAACAGCTGTACAAGGATATGCATGTGATATGCTATTGGGAGGTACTAAGCGTGACCCATGTTACACTGCTACAAGTATGGGCCTGCAAGCATATCAAGATTTTCAAGCCATTTGTGGTGAGAGGAGTGGAGGATGATAGAGTACCAGTAGCCTGGGTGTGGGGGATAGAGGTTGGAGCGATAGTGTGCTATGAGGGATTCAAAGACTTGGATGCATGGAGGAGACTATTTGATGAGCTACCAATGGAGATGATAGTGTGGTGACCATACATTTTGTGGCAGCTTAAGGACTAGAGCTATAGGGAGGTTAGACACAGATTATTTCTACACTTGATGTTATATTATCAGGAAGGATCCCTGCACAGTTGAGTTACACAAACTAGACGGGGTGACAAGGCAGTTTGGGCTTAGGTAGGATATTCTACAGGGTCGAGAGATCTTCCGATGACTTACACAAGAGAGGCCATGGGGGGATGAGATTGATCCTAAGTCTATGAGGGTGGAGTGGGAGACACTACAATTAGTGCCATACCTAGGTAGGAGAGATGGGCCGAGAGATGTAGGGACAACAAATCAGTATGGTCAGTGGTTTTGTCAACATTTGCCTCAGTGGATTACTCCAGTGGTTCCTATTGAGGAGACATTAGGTTTTGGGTTAGAGGATGAGAGAGAGTTGGCAATTGAGAGGGGGAGACAGCATCCACGAGGATAGTAGAGATGAGGATATGGGGCGATTGGAGCAGTAGAGGAGCCGGTGAGGGTGGGCAGGAGGAGGAGATGACAATGAAGAGTTTGAGGAGGGTATGGAGCAAAGGGGGGAGGGGAGGAGGCCAGGGCCACAGATCAATAGGATAGGGGATAGGAGGCACAGAGGGAGAGGATACTGGAGGCTCACACAGCCATCCGAGCCCAGAAGAGACCGAGGGTTGTGGAGAGTAGGAGAGGATGATAGGGAGGAGGAGGAGAGCCCTAGTGGTGATTGATGAGGGTGAGGCAGAGGTGGATGGGGAGGATGATGGGTATGAGCTAGAGGAAATGGACATTGACATGGAGGTAAATGATATCCCTCCACTTTCTATGGTACCACCTAGAGGAGAGGATCCAGTAGTGTTACTGAGAGGTGCCCTAGAGAGATTATGGCTCAACGAGCAGTGACTATGGCAATTAGAGTCAAAGCAGATTAGAGGAAGAGGTGATTGAGCTATAGACATGACTTGCTGAGAGAGAGAGAGAGAGAGAGATTACTTAGATCTAGCCATGGTAGTGACAAAGGTGGAGAGGAGTATACAAAGAGAGAGAGATGAGGTGATTGATCTACGTGCAGAGATAGATAGGCTGCGGGCAGAGTTTGCTAGAGAGCATAAGGATGGAGAGGTAGTGAGATGAGAGAGGGACCGTCTAGTAGTAGAGGAGGAAGTACTATAGGCTAGAGGATAGGTAGATGTTGGAGTAGGGACATGGCAGAGGCTTGTAGAGATTGGGATAGAGGAAGCGGGAGATGTGGAGGATTTGTGAAGGCAGGTAGAGCGGCTATTGGGATAGAGAGCGGATCTATGGTAGGAGCGAGATGAGCACCGAGACAGAGTGTATTGTTTAGAGAAGACAGTCAAAGATATGGGGTTTATGCAACTGAGAGAGGATGAGATGAGGAGTTAAGTACATGTGATGTGGGCAGAGAGAGACATAGTGTAGGCATAGGCGTAGGCTCTAGAGGTAAAGAGGGATGTAGCTCTGGCACAATTTCAGGTGTTGCATTGTGAGAGGGTAGTGGTAGAGACATAGGTATAGTCTCTTCAAAGAGAGAGGGATGAGGCGGTGTCACAAGTATCAACTCTTCAGAGAGAGTGAGATGCAATAGAGTTGAGATTACATGCACTACAGAGGGATAGGGATGCAGTGATGGCTCAGGCACATGCTGCATAGAGGGAGAGAGATGTCACAAAGGTGTGGATCTGAATGTTGCAGGGAGAGAGGGACGTAGTGCAGGCTCAGGTGCAAGTAGCACAGATTAAGGGTGGTGAGTCAGGAAAAGATGTATAGGGATTGCAAGCACAACTATAGGTTGTATAGGCTAAGAGGGATAGGGCCACAGAGTAGGTAGAATAGCTATGATTGGCATAGGAGGCCTAGGGGTAGGAGCAGAGAGCCATTAGTGTGGATCGAGATAGATACAAGTATGAACGGAATGTCACTAGATATCAGGCTAGGCAAAGAGATGATTATATGTAGGAGGAGACCTACTAGAGGTGTAATTATGAGCAGGCAATTCTAGATCTGGCCCATCGCACAATGCATTATGTCAGGTAGGTACCTCAGATGTCAGCACCATCCCAGTCATTAGGGACACATATGAGAGGATATAGCAATTTTCAGCTGACTCCTTCACGCTATGGTGATTATCATGGGACTCCTACCTAGGATTATCAGGAGTTCCCCACACATAGGGGGCCAGTGCCCGATTCTCCTCAAAGATTAGACATGGGCAGCTCATAGTAGGGTAGATTGAGAGTAGGTGATAGGATACAGATTTTTTGACAGGTGCAAAATGGATATTTAGTACATATCAGCAAAGATCAGATGTGATCTACATCCTTTAACTTGTACCATTTTATTTGATGATATATTTGATGGATATGTATTATGATGAGATTGACATTGTATTATTTTGATTATGATATGTGATAGCCCTTATTGACACTATGTGTTTTGTTTATGTGATGGATGATTTATGTTATGCCTATGGATATGCTTTTATGATCTTATTATGGATCATGCAATGTATTCACATGTGTATGATGATTTATTCCTATGTGGATGATTTAATTATGCATGATGTTGATGATGATTTATGCGTATATGGATGATGTGATTATGCATGATGTTGATAATGATTTATGCTTATATGGATGATGTGATTATGCATTATGTTGATGATGATTTATCTATGTTGATGTAATTGTGTATATGATGTATTAATGTTTATGATGCAGTATGGGATGAATTTTTGGTATTATATGTAATTATTATGGACCTAACAATGTATTTTGTAGGTGATGATACATGTGTTGTGTAAATGTTAACATAAAAATGTATGGATTAAAATGAACCTAAGATGCCTAAGTATGCATGTGGAATAAAATATAATGGACCTATAATGTAACATGCAATATGAATGAAAAATAGATTTCTCCATGAAATGCAATGCAAAAATAGATGTCAATAAGGACTTGTATGGGAATGTGGGTAGATGATAGGTGTGGTATGGGTATGATACTACACTTGTCAAGAACCATTAGTATCCTAAGAAGAAAACAAAGGGAAAGAATCGAAGCTTGAACAACCAAAATCCTAAGTCATGGGTTAAGAATGAATGAGGGATTCATGTAATGAAATGAAATGCAATCATGAATGCAATTTTCCATCTTTGGAGCATTTATTTTTGTTATAGCATAAGACACCAGCTACCAGGGTATATGAAACCAAAGCAAGTGAGCATCCAATGCATAAAACAAGCACAACAAACAAGGTTATCCAAACACCCCAAGGTCACAAAGACCTTGGTCAGGCTAGGTATCGGGACAACCACAAGCACAAAGGGATGTCCCCAATGTAGCACAGGATCTTAGAGACCCTGGCGGGTACTACGTGGGAATGACCCAATAGACAACAACAATAAACCACCAAAAGATTGCCCCTATATTAACCCATCAAAAAATACCATAATATGATAGATTATGGTGACCTTGACTAGTTGTAATAGGAAGTTCAAACAATAAAAAAAAGCCAAAAGCAGTAAAAGATCATAATCAAATTCAAATGTCCTTTTCCATGGGATCACAAGGGTGGATGGGGTTGATGAGGCATGTTAGGAAGGATGCATCCTATTGAGACTGATGATGGACACTAAACTAAGATGACCCAAATGATATGGTATTTTTTTCATTAATCAGATCGTTTGACACTAAAGGATCCCATTTGTGAAGAACTAGCTAGATAAGGACACTCTTGACAACACAACACAAGATATCGACACAAGACTAAAACACCCTAAAGACCTACGGGCTCAGGGTTTGATCAAATATTAGCCTTGCCTACATGAAAGCACAGAGCCCTCATTCAAGAAAATACCATGGATAAAAGTGGAAAGAGGACTAATGGAGACCGATGAGACAATGATGAACTGAAGTAAAAGCAAAGGAAAGCAATAGGCCCTAGGGGTGGATCAAAAGATCGACCTTTCCTATGTGGAAGCACAGGGGCAACATAGTTTCAGAAAAGAAAAATGACAATCGACCATGGATAAAGTGAAAAGGGGATGATGAAGATAGATGATGAACGACCATCATGGGATGGTCAAAATGCCCCAGGGGTAGATCAAACAATCAGCCTTTCCTACATGAAAGCATAGGGGCAACATAGTTTGATAAAGGATGAAAAGACCGATGCGCAGGATGAGGCCTAGATGAAGACTGATATGATGGATGATCCTAGATAAAAATAGACCAAGATGACCAAACAGATGACACAAGATCAGATTAGGATAAAAATGTCAGGATGACGGATAGCATATAATTATCCAAAGCTCAATCAAAAGATACCAAGCAACCAAGGATGGGATGAGAGAGGATTTTAGGATAGGATGGATGAAGTCATACAGTAATTAGGATGCAAGGTAGATAATGATTAAGCCCTCTATGGATGGTGCCTGTTACTAGGTTTTCACCACCCGTACTTATCCAAGGCACCACAAAGGGTGGTTTTCACCATAGGATGAATTTCTTTCTCTTTACTATTTTTTGATTTTTTTTTTATTTTTTATTTTTAGATTTTGTGCAGATAGGGTCACCAAGCGAACTTAGGTCTAAAACCTTTTTAGATGCATGATGTTAATAGGCACATCTAGGGGCTCTCCTTCAATGGTGGCAAGTTTGTATACCCTTGATCCATACTTTGCGATGATGATATAGGGACCCAACCAGTTTGCTTCAAATTTGCCTTTCTTATCTTGATCCTACTGGGTGCACTGGTTTTCTTTAAGGACAAGGTCACCAACATTGAATTGATGAGGGTGAATCTTCTTGTTGTAGCTGCGTTTGAGACAATTTTGATAAGCCTAAAGGTGATCATAAGCTTTGATCCATCTTTCATCAGGTAATTCTAGCTAGGCAAGCCTTGTAACATGGGTGTCTTCCTCACTGATAATGCTCTTTAGAGAAATTTTTAGTGATGGGATCTCGATTTCAATTGTAAGGATAGCCTCGACACCATATAAGAGGGAATATTGTGTGGTGCCAGTAGGGGTATGGATGGACGTGTGGTACGCCTAGAGGGTGGGATGAATGTGGAGGTGCCAATCTTGACTAGTGTTATTGACGATCTTTTTGAGGATTTGGATCAGAGTCTTATTAGTAGCTTCTTCCTAGACATTACATTGGGGGTAATAAGGCATTGACCAATGATGTTGAATACGAAAGGTGTCACAAAGGTGTTTCATGGCCTAGTTTTTGAAAGGCTTTCCATTATCTGAGAGGATGGTGGATGGGATACCATATCTACATATAATATGGTAGAGGATGAATTTTGAAATCTGAGTACCATTCATTTGTGTGAGTGGCATGGCTTCCACCCACTTAGTGAAGTACTCAGTGGCAGTAATAATGAAGGTGTGGTCATCAGAGGATGGTGGGTATATCTTGCCAATCAAGTCAAAACCCCACTAAGAGAAAGGCCATGGGGCGAGAAGGGACCGAAGGTCCTGTGCCAGGGAGTGAATCAAATCTGTATGTTGCTGACATGGGAGGAATTTCTTAACAAAATCATAAGCATCATGTTCCAATGTAGGCCAATAATATCCAAATCAAAGAATCCTTTTAGCTAAGGCCATACCATTTGAATGGGCCCCACAAACACCAATGTGTACTTCCATTAGTGCAGTATGGGCTTTGGTCTTGTCCAGACACCTAAGGAGCGTTCCATCATACCCATGATGATAATGGGTATCACCAACAATGATGTATCGGGATGAACAATGGATAAAGGATTTGTGTTGGTTTCATGTAAGGTCTGGGGTAGAATGTTATCATGCAGGTAAGCATAGATGTCTTGGTACCAAGAGGAAGCGGGACCCACAATGTCACACACCATTTCAGTCTCAGGGATGTCATATGCTAGGATTAAGAGTTGTTCAATAAGGAACTCACATTATGTTTCATCCTTGGGCATGTCGATCAAGGAACCAATAGTAGCCATGGCATCATCAGCTTTGTTCTACACCCTGAGAATCTGATCAAATTGTACAGAGGTGAAATACTTCTTGAAGTCATCCACCATGCGTTTGTAGGGTAGCAACTTTTCATCATTTTTTAGGAACTCGTCATTAACCTACTTAATGACCAACAATGAATCATTGAAGACTCTTAAGTGGGTTATGTGCCACTATTTTGCAATTTTGAGACCTATGAGGAGGCTTCATACTTAGCTATATTGTTAGTGCATGGGAATGCCAATCTGAATGACTTCAAGATGTAATCACCTTGAGGGGTAACAAACAAAATTCATGCCCCTGATCCATTATGAGTGTATGATCCATCAAAGTACAATATCCAAGTGGGTGCTTATGCTACTGTAAAGACTTCTTCATTTGGGAATTTGGTGACCAAAGGGTAAGCATCTACTAGGGGTGCATTGGCCAACTAATTAGCTATAACTTGTCCTTTTATGGCTTTTCAATCCACATATTCTATGTTGAATTCACTCAGGAGTATGACCCATTTAGCCATGCGACCAGTTAAGGTGGTTCTGGACAAAATATATTTCAGTGGGTCAATTTTTGCTATTAGTTTGATAGGATGGTTGAGCATATAATGTCTAAATTTTTGTCTGTTGAAAACCACTATGAGGCAGGCTTTCTCCATTGGTGAATCATTCAGTTCATAACCCACCATTGTACAGCTAATGTAATAGATTGCTCATTCTTTTGTGGATTCATCATGCTATGCCAATAATGCCCCCAGTGTGACTGAAGTAGCAGAGATGTATAATAGGAGGGGTTTTCCTGGAATAGGTGGCATCAATATTGGCAGGTGGGCCAAGTACTCTTTGATCTTATCAAAACCCAACTGACACTGTTGACTCCATTTGAAGGTGGTGTCTTTCTTCAAAAGGTGGGCGAATGATTGACACTTATTTGCAAGTTGGGCTATAAACTGATGGATAGATTGTAGCTTTCCCTGAAGACTTCTTAACCATTTCAGGTTTTGAGGTGGGGACATATCCATGATAGCTTTTACTTTGGCAGGATCAACCTTGATGCCTCTTCAGGAGACTATGAAGCCCAACAATTTTCTTGATGTGATGCCAAACACACACTTTTTCATATTCAATCTTAGCTTGTACTATTCCAACTGCTCAAAGATCTTTTTTAGAGTGGTAGGATGCTTTTCTCTGGTTCTAGAATTTCCCAACAAGTCATCAACATAATCTTCCATGATAATGTGGATGAGGTCATGGAAGATGACAGTCATTGCTCATTGATATGTTGCCCCCATGTTCTTAAGACCAAAGGGCATAACATTGTAGCAGAAGGTACCCCAAGGTGTTGTAAAAGAGGTCTTAGGTTGGTCTTTGGGTGCAATTTGAATCTGATTGTAGCTAGAGAAGTCATCCATGAGGGACATCTCATGTCTTGTAGTGAGGTCGACTAACATGTTGATATTGAGCAATGGGAAGTCATCTTTTAGACAGGTTTTTTTGAGATCCCAGAAGTCTGTGCAAATTCTAATGTCTCTGTTAGGTTTAGTGGTAGTCACTATGTTGGAGATCCAGTCAGAATAGTCGATGGGTCTGATAAATCCAACCTCTAGTAATTTCTCCATTTCTTTCTTGGCTAATAGTGCTACTTGCGGATGCATTTTTCTGAGTTTCTTCTTGAAGGGCTTGGTTTTCGAGCGAATATCCAGATCATGAACTACTAAAGTGGGGTCCAAACCTGGCATGTTTGAGTATACCAAGAAAAGTTGATGATTTCTTCTTTGAGCAGCTAGACAATGATGAAATATTCTTGTTCTAATAATGATTTGGCTACATAGGTGATTTTTGGGGCTTCTGCAGTACCCAAATTGACTTCTTGAGTTTCTTCGATCAGGATGGATGATTGTGTAGATTTTAGAGTTCCCACGAGGGGAAGATGAACATCTCCATCCTCCAAAACCTCGTTGAGGTTTTCACTATAGAATGTGTCCTTTATTTTTATTTTTTCTAGGCCAAGAAGTGCCTTGGGGAGGTTTTCACTAGATGACCATTTCTGATTTTTCTTGTTTTTAATTTTGTGACTAGAGTGTTCATCTTCCCCCAATCCCATAAGGTTCACATATGCATCCAGGGAGACATTGACAGGTGTGCTATAATGTAGGTCCCAGTCAATAAGTTTAGGATGGCATAGGGAAAGGCTAATGGTAAAGACAGATAGGCAATCAAACATGGAGGAAAGGTTTGTGTGATCCAAATCATTGTACGCATGTATGATGGACTCTTCCTCAGGTACATCTTCTAAGGGACCATTCTCCACATTAACACTGTTGGAAGTATTGGATGATGTTGTAGGGCCTTTCTACTTTTTGTCATATCCTAGGCCTAAATTCCATGAAAGCTTCAGTACATCAATAGGTTGTAGCCACCCTTTTTCTTCTTTACCTAGACCCCCACCTTGATAATTATGCTTCTCTACAAACATAGTAGACTAGTGGTATGCTTTCTGAAAAATATTCCTTAAGGGGAGGATCCAGTTGGGGCTCTTCATGATATATCCACTAACTGATATCATCTTCTAGTGCATCTGTCCTTAAACCAGGGGATCGGAAAGTGCTAGTGGGGATATTTTTGGCACTGAAGGTAATGGTCTTGTCTTCTTCCTTTGGTACAGATTGCGAAAGTTGATTGTATGCATGTGGTGATGGTGGCATGGTTGCTACATTTAGAGTTGTATGCATTTCATATTCACCACAACCCTGGTCGATGATTTGGACTTTAGAGATGGTGGAATCAGTGGTGGAAGATGGAATGGCTGATGTGGTGGATGATGGATTGGAGGATGACGAATGAGGTGCCCCCATTTTGACTCCAGGAGAATAATGAAAATGGGGAAATGAAGCTTCTAAGGCATGACAATATTCAAATGGTTGCGGGTCAGCATAAATGGTGACCTCTTGTCCATTAACTGGGAATTTTAGGCATTGGTGATATGTGGAGGGAATGGATTGCATGGCATTGAGCCATGGGCGGCCAAGGAGGAGGTTGTACGGTAAGTCCAAATCAAGGACATGACATGTAGTGTACTGAATCATAGGTCCAACCTAGATGGGAAGACTGAAAATTCCTTCAAAATGTCTTTTTGCATTATCATAAGCCTTGATTGTAATGATTTGATTACTTAGGTCAACTTGAGTATACCCTATCTACTTTATGAACTTTAGAGTGCATAGATTAAGGGCAGAGCCATTATCTACCAAGACCCTTTTTACTTTATGACAGACAACCAGGACTTTGATGTGTAGGGGATGATTATGGTTGGTATCAATGTTAGGGATGTTTTTTTGGCTAAAGTGTAACTAGTAGGATAGAGCCAAATGTCCTACTAAAGCTTGGAATTGTGTGGGATCAATGTCATTAGGAACTTGGGTTTCCTATAAAGCTCAGTTCAAGATCTCTTGATGCACAGGAGAAGATTTTAGCAGATCCAAAATTGAGATGTGAGCAAGATTTTTTCCTAAGTGATCAAGAATGTTATACTGAGAATTCACAGGATTTTAATGCGCAAATGTAGGGGCTGTAGGAATAGTAATGTGGGTTCTTCGAGTGGAAATAGCACATTGAGGATCTTTATCTTTGACATGTATCATGGATACACGGGGCTCCACCTGCTCAATGCAATGGACAATGCCATTGTAATTGAGGGGCACATTCTTATAATTTATGTTATTTGTACTATTATTTTGGGGATTGTTATTAGATGTGCTTGCACCTTGATTATGGTTGGGGAAGGTGTTTTGGTAAATCTATAGTTGAGCATTGGATGTTGAGGCTTGATTAGCGTTGACTTGGATATCTCCTCAATTGATAAGATCTTCGACGTACATTTTGAGACCTTGACACTTATTGGTGGAGTGCCCTTTGATTTTGTAAAAGTCACAATATTCATTGTCATTATACCAATTAGGTTTTGGTTTGGACTAATCAAAGGGATTGATCACGGGGTAGATGATTGGATAGTTTTCCTATAAGATTTTGTTGAAGATGGTACTTAAGGGCTCACCTAGTTGAGTGAACTAGCATTTGTTGTTACCTTGACTGTTGAGGGGGACGAGGTGCCCCCTGTGGCACTGATATGATGTTTTGGGAAGATGGTTGGTTAGAGGCAGGTTGTTGCCTCTAAGAGGTACTAGCTACTTAAACATGTTTAGTGTAAGTGACACCATCATTCCTAGCATTTTTTTCTTGTTCCAGTAGCATGACTTATCTCCAGATGACTGTTCTTTGTCATGATTGTATATCTTGACAGTCCCTTTAGCAATAAGGGCCCATTCATGGTTGGGTCCTTTCTCCACTATCTCGACGAAGGTGGTGACACAATGTAGCCCATGTCAGGATGTGAGTTCTCAACAAAGAGGGTGACCATGTCCTTCTCTTTGAGAGGGGTTTTCATTCAACTTTCCAATGCACTCCACCTTTAGAGGTAGCTAGAAAAGGTTTCACCTTCATGTTGCTTATCTTTGAGGAGATCCAAGGTATCAGTGTCCTCTAGATTGAAAAAGAAGTAGGAAACAAATTTCTTTGAAAGATCCACGAAGGATTTGATGGACCCCCGCTCTAGACCTATGAACCATTCTAGGGAATTCCCCGTCAGGGTCCGCAAGAACAAACGGAAGAGGTAGTTGTCATTGTGCATAACCTCCTAACACTAGGAATAAAACTCTTGTAGGTGGGCTTTAGGATCCTTATTTCCCCTGTATCTGTTGAATTTTGGTATCTCAAAGTGTTTTGGGAAGGGAATCAATGAGATGGAAGGTTCAAATGGATAGGGGCATATGTCTTCAAATTTGAAGGATTTCTTACTAGTCCCAACTTGGAGATCTTTCAAAGTAGCTTTGATTTCTAACAAATCCACGCTGACCTGTGACATAGGAGTCAAGGAAGATGGGTTGGATGGTAGGATGATGAAGGATCCTGTTGAGATATTGTTTGAAGGTTGATATATGGATTTTGATAGTGAGATGATGATATCCCTTACTGGTATGTCGAGGGTGTTTGTTGGTATGAGAGCTTCTATTGTGAGGTATAGTATTAGTTTGTCTAATAAGGATGTGTGGCATAATGTTGAGGAGCATAAATGGAGTGTTGTGGATTGGTCTGGTGGTATTGAGGATACTGTTGTGACTATTGGGAGGCCACATAGGGTTTTTTTGTTGGAATTGTTGTTGGTTATGATAGAAATAGTGTTGGGGAGGTTGTTGATGTGATATTGGCAGTTGTGTGGGCTGAGATGGGATATTGTGTTGTGGTTGAACTTGCAGAAATAAAATAGATGTGAGTAATAGGGATATGGTCTAGATGAGAGGTCGAGATGGATTTCCTTGCGATTGATGTGGTGGTTGTTTTGATGAAATCAAAGGATTATGTAGGGATTTTTGTTGATAAGGTGGTTGAGATGATGTAGAGGTGTTCTGCAAAGGAGGTTGTTGGGTGACAATGAGAACATTTGGTTGGGATGTACCTTGTGGAGGTAATTGAGGTGGTATGTTAGATTGTGGAGGTTGTTGGGATGTGAATGGAGGTGGTGGTAAATTTTTGGCTCCAGGAGGTGGAGGCAAGGTGGTGAAAGGGTTTCCCCTAGCATTTATTGGAGGTTGATTCGAAAGGGGTGGTGCAGTTAGCATTAATGGCAAACACTAGGGAACATTTTGTGGCATGTCATAGGTGAAAGGATTATTGGGATCAGATACTTGAGGAGCCCCCATGACTAAGATTGGGGCGTGTGGGGGATTTTTAACATGGTAAAGGATGGCATTACCTAATTCAAGTTGATACCAACCCTCCACTGGACAAAAATTGGGGATGTATGAATCACCTATTGCGTTTTGTGAAATTTGGGGTAAGTTAGGTGTGGAATTGCTATATTTGGATAGATCGATACTTGATGGAGGTTTGAAAGGATAAACTCAGATAAATACTTTAAATGAAGATTAGCGGAATAGGAGAATGATGTAGGTAAACGACAATCTAGAATGAAAGAATGGCACTTGGAACGTGGAAAATGGTTAATCGGAATGAAGGAATGACACCCAGAACAACTGAAGGAAGGATGGAAAAATCTATTCGAAGGACAGGTCCACCCCTAGAAATGGTTAGGTTTGTCCCTAGAGGTTGGGTCCACCCCTACTAGGGAAGGTATGCTCCTAGTAGTGAAAATGGACAAAAACAACTGTTTGAAACTGGAAAACAGATAAAAAAATAAATGTTTGAAATAGGTGAATGGGTGCATGAAACAAGGAAATGAACGCTCGAATCGAGGGGATGAATTTTTGGGATGAGGAATGGATTCTCAGAATCGGTGTACGAATGTTCGAAATAGGAAAACGAGTGATCGGAATGGTAAAATGAGCACTCGAAATGATGAAATGGGTGTTTAGAATGATGAAACGGGTGATACAATTGATTGTTCAAGGGGTAGGTCCACCCATGGCAAAGGTCAAGTCAGCCCTTGAAGGTTGGTTTTGCCCCTGAAAGAGGTCAAGTCCACCCATGGAGGTCAGGTACGCCTGTCTGACTAAAGGTTGGACAAAATTGACTAAAACAAGCTGAAAAGGGGCTAGTTCAAAGGGAAGGTCCGCCCCTGGAAAAGGTCAGGTCCACCCCTGGACAATTCTAAACATGGTTTTCAAAAAAATGACTAAGGAAAAGGACCCAAAACACAGTAAATAGTAATCAGAGGATAAGGTTGACTTGACCAAACAGAGAATTATTGGTTTTGCACAAGGAAAATAGTTCAAGCAGCATAATCCTAAGATTAGTAGAATGGGTATGGCCAAAAAAGTCCTCTATTCTTGGATAAATATGGTTGCTAGGGAGTCCTTGATATACACTTGGTATGTGAGGCCCAAACCATGAACATCAGTCTGTCACAAGTGTGAGTCAGGAACATTAGCGAGATACTGAAGGCTCGGACCAACTCGTCACATCATCCTGACGCTTTGCTAATTATGACATGGCTAGATTGGGGTACAACTTTGGCTCTACCCCCTTTATATACCCTGCCAGTATGTGTGGTTGGGATCATCCCTTGGGGTGATGAAATCCCCAAGCAAGTCCCCTTATCAAGAAAAAATGGGTGACTCAAAAGGACTTGGTAAGCTATAATTTCTCATCACCCAGAATTGCCAAATGGCACAAGGGGATTGGATATATCAATAGTCAACCGCAAAAATGGTACACAAAGTATACTAACACCACCTAGTTAATCTATGTGCCTAAATTAATGAGAATCAACAACAAACAACTAATAAATGTTTTGAATGAATGGCCCTGCAAGAAACTTGTTAGAACTTTTTATTTTCCATTTTCCACTAAATGTTAGTCAGATCCTCACACCAACACAAACAATAAACATTAGGGGGTTAGAAACACCCAAAATAACTAAAAATAGTGCTTAAACTTCAGTTTTCACATTTTGGAAAAAGTTATTTTGGTCAGGTTTGCCCTTGGTTTTAGTCAGGTCTGCCCCTGGAGGTCAGGTCCACCCCTAGAAAAGGTCAGGTCCACCCTTGGAAAAGGTAAGGTCTGCCCCTGGAGGTTAGGTGTACCCCTGGAGATCAAGTCTACCCCTCTGTGAAAAAAACCTGTAAATCTTCTATTTCTGGACTCTATGGAGGGTAGGTATGCCCTTGGCCAAGGTCAAGTCTACCCCTCTACTAGGTTAGGTCTATAGCTAGAGGTCAGGTCTGCCCCTAGATAGGAATTTCTACCTCTCTACTAGGTCAGGTCGGCCCCTCTGCAACTTGCACCTACAAATAGTGAAAAAAATAGCAAACGTGAAAGAACAAGAACCATCTATGGGTCCCACCGGGCGTGCCAGAAATGTGATCAAGAGAAAATCCTTTTTAAAAATGTGCAGTAACAAAATAAATGCAAGAAACAAAGTAAACACCTAAGAACCTCAAGATAGGGAAAAAATGTTGAACTTAACAAAATAGATGAAACAGTTATACCTTGCTAAGTTGCTTCTTTGGTTGGCCCTTAATTTTTTACGTTGTGTATGCTTCTTTGGATGACAAAAGATGCAAGAGTGGGATGCAATATGGATGAGAAGTGGATGAGAATTCTATGGTGAATGTAACAAATGCAAATTTTGGCTAAGTATGGCTCAAATATCAAATTGGCAAGAATTTGGTAGCAAAATTATGAACCCCCACATAAGAGAAAAGAGGGGGGTATTTATAGAGGAATTTGAATTTTCTAGAGAATTCAATGATTGAGATTAAACCAAAAAGGCCAAGATGAAGGGCTATGGTGAGTTGAGAACTCACAAGCCCTCACATCTTGACATGTGGAATGTGAAGTGGCTTAGAAATGGCGATGTATAAATGAGGTGGAATGAGGGTACATGATGTGGAAAAAGGACAAGTACTTTGCAAGTGCCTTGGGGGATGAGAAGATTTCCTCAAAAAAGGAACTTATTGTCCCCAAGTGGGAATGAAAGTGAATTTTGTGGAATTTTAGAATTCCTCAAAAATCTCCATGGAAAAAGAGAAAATAGTTGGAAAAATAAATATGAATTAAAAATTCACATGCTTGGAATAATCTCATGGAAAAGACAAGGTTCCAAAAAGGGAAACACTTGTCCACATGTGACTTGATGTGACAAGTCAAAATATTTTAGAAGATGCATTGGAAAAGGAGATTCTAGGAGGAATAAATGTGAATTTTAAATTCACATGGGAAAGAGGGTCAATGCTAAGAAAGACAAATGAAAAAGTTGACTAAAAAGGCATGTTAAATGTGGCTAATGACTTTGATTAAGGTTGTGCAAACACATGATTAGGAGGACTAATGAGAGATTAGAGGCAAGTGGAAAAATATGGAGGATGTGACATTAATCCCAGATTAAGGGTGTGCACATTCTAATCTAGAATTAATTAAATTAATCTAGATTAGAAGAGGGTTATGGAGGATGTGACAATGAGAGAGAAAAATATGAATTAAAAAATTGACTTAAATTCAAAGAAGTCACATGACTAAATTAAATAAAGTGATGTATTTATTTAATTTAGAGAGGAAAGAAGTAAAAGGTAAAATTATTTAATTATTGAATTAAACTCTTTAGGAACCTTTGGCAGAGAATCAAATATTAATTAAATGGGTGATTTAATTAATACCGACGAAGAGAATGAGGTAGGTGAATAAAGAGATGAATAAGGAGGCGAGTTTGACCATATGGAAGTGGTAAAATTTGGATGTCTATAGGTACCACCGCTACTATAGGCAAGACCACCTCTACCACCACCACCATGGCAGCAGCAACAGCATGGTCTAGATCCTAGGAATTCCTAGATATAGGCATTGAGAACTGAGAGGGATCAAGCCCTTCGAGAGAGAGAGATATCACCCACATTGAGAGGGACAAGTATTGGTAAGAGAGATATCAAAAGAAACATTAGAGCCAACAATTGACACTTCAGTTGGCATAGGAGATAGCTCAGAGATAGCAACTTGAGGCAACTGTATAGTTGTAGGCCTAAGCCTAGGGATAGGGTGTGGTATCTGCTACCCTTTACGAACAAGCCATAGCAGAGGCCTCATATTATTGGAAACTATACCATAGAGATGTTCCTCCTCACCAAAGGCGGTTGGCTTTTTCCCACAAGAGTATAGTTGCGCGTGAGAATTTTGAAAAGTGGACGACCATTAGTAGAGTAGCCTTTAGATAGAGGGCATGAGCAGCCCTCCCACCAGGATGACCGATAGAGCAAAGGATAACTCTACATATATAGACACATTCTTTATGTATAGCCTGATTAGTGATGTATATTCATTCATCAGCTAGTTTTGATAGCTCCATGTATATATTTTGATGATATCACACATTACCTTTGAGATGTAGATCATGATAGTCATTATTTTGATATATATATGAGATGACCTTCAAATGTGATTATGATATGGTGTTTTTATTTTATGCTCATTCTCATGTGTGTATGTATGGATGGATGCACATGTTTATGCTATGGATGCTTATATGATGATTCTTTTATTATGCATATGATGTTAGTGTAATTAATTAATTAATTAATTATTACACTAGCATAAGTTAACTTAGGTCTTGCATTTAATTAATTAAGTCCTAGGTTGCATTATTAGATAAATCATTTAATACATGTTGTTAGATTATGAAACATGGTAACATCTCATGCATCTTAGGTTTTCTATTTTTCCTTTATATTCAGACATCTTGTTCATTTGTAACATATCATTTTCATCATATCAATAGAATCTTTAATCAGCATTCCATTGTTGCAACACTTCTCTTTGTGGTTGATTATCTTTCATGGCTAAAGTCCTTCATTGAAGATTCCAGAGCTTTAGGGGCCGTGCATCCATTATCCCAACATGGTATCAGAGCTAGTCCATTGAAACATCAACCCTTGATCCAAGAAGTTAGAGTGCAAGATTCTTGCAGGATTGGAGTTTTATGTTGCAGGCTAGTTGGTTCTACCTGGGAGCCAACCTGATTTCTAGTGCAGATCAAGTTCTCTCTAACCTTTCCATTACATCCAGAAGGCCTCAAAATCCATAGATTTCTTGTTCATTTATCAAAATCAGAGTAGTTTCAACCGAGAGCCTTTGAGGTACATTTTTTGGTTTGCATTTTTTGTACAAATCCGTACACATTTGCAGGAAAAAATCTTCCCTCTCAGTCCTCGATCAAGGAAAAATTTTTTTAGAAAAATAAAAAAAATATTTGGCTATTTTAGGCGGGTTTTTTCTATAGTATCAGTATAACTTTCTCTGCAGGGATCGACCTACAATTATATTATATGGTCATCTAGAATATTTTTTTGCAGGCTATAGTTTATTTGCACTGTTGGCTTTTTCCGTCGGTATTCAATTTTAATTATTTTGAATTGCAATTTTAATTGCAAAAAAATGTTGTCAGCCCTGTCCCATCAGCCAACGTCATCAGGCTTCACCTATCGTCGGCATCACCCACCTCATCGGCTGTTGCCTTCCTAGTGACCGCCATTCACCATCGGCCATAGATCACCGAACACTGACCGTTGTCTATGTCTGTTTGCACTAGCCCCAATCCCATCGGTAACCAGGGGCTCATCCAATCTCTGAAACTGTGCATCCTCCCGACGGCGCCACCAACAAGCCACCGCTCCTGCCACTGAACCGCCTCTCTGATGCCGCCCACAGGGTGGTGTGTTTTTTTAAACTATGAGCACCACCCAAGGTCATATCAGTGACCAAGGGCCTCAGATTTTTCAGCCCCTAGGTGCTTATCTTTTTCACCTTGTTAGCCAGATCATCACTATTTAGGCAGATTTCTTCCAGGAGGCATAACTTTTGCTTACGACATCAAAAATCTGCAAATGATATATCATTGGAAAGCTATGTCTATCTACTTTCCAGAGCTATGCTCTATTTTTTTAGATTCTGCTTCTATCAAATTTTATTCTCAGTTGAAGGTGAAACCCTAACTTTTGGGTTTAGAGGTGATTTCTAGTTTTTTAATTTGTTTCAAAAAGCATCACTTCAGTTGGTAGTACATCAGATATCTGCATTCAAATTTTTTTGTCAAAAATATTTGTCTTGGATTATTGTTCTTCTCCAATGGATGACATAGGATTTGAGATTCTTACTCCTCATAACTATCATACATGGAAGGTCAGTATGCAAAGACTTCTTTGGTCTAAGGGACTTTGGTCCACCTTGAATGAGAATCAACCTAATCTCACCAAAGAATATGAAAAATTCCAACATCAAATCAAGTATGAAGAGGCAATGGAGCTCATTTCTCTACATGTCTCTACCTCTTTATTCTTCCATATTGAGGGGTGCCAGACTCCCAAGGAGGTTTGGGACAAGCTCAAGGATCTTTTTGGTTTTGTTAGTGATGTTCGAGCTTTGCAATTGGAGGTTGAACTTGCTTCACTTATTGATCAATTTCCCTCCATTGAAGACTATCTGGTAAGGTTCAAGTCTTTAAGGACTCAACTTTCAGGATGTGGCGAAGATAAGTTTGACAAAGAGTGCATATTCATGATTTTATCAAAATTGAGAGGTTCATTTTCCTATTTTGCTACCTATTTCTATTCCACCATGGATGGTCTTGGTAATAGATTTGTCATGCCATCATTTGAGACATTTTGTGAAAGGATAACCAGAGAGCAGTCCAAGCTCAATCTGGCTAATACATCCACAAAGTCACATGCATTGGTGGCAAGACCATCAAAAGGAAAGGGTAAGCATAAGGGAAAATCAAAGTCAAGAGCTTCTTCTGAATCATCATCTCAGCATAAGGAAGACAAGCCAAAGAGGGAGAGGCCCAAGTGTAACTTCTACAATGGGCTTGGTCATATTGAGGATACATGTTTCAAGAGAGAGATACATGAGCTTTGGAAAATACTTAGAGATCACCATATCACTCTCCCACCTACTACAGTCAAATCTCCTCACTCCCTCTCTCATGAAGAATCATCATCAAGTATTGTTGGCATTGCTACTGTTGATAATCTTGGAAAGGGGAATGCTTTTATAACTACCATGATTGATAACAGAGAAGGATGGGTACATGACTTTGGTGCTTCTCGGCATGTCACTTCTTCTCAACAACATATTTTGTGGGATACTTTGAGGCCTGCCACCTTTGATCGAATGTTCACAACAAATACAGATATTATCTATGTTGCTAGTATCTATGATGTTGCTCTTGATGGAAGGAGGTTGGAAGATGTTGTCTACATTCCTCAGATTGCTCATAATTTGTTGTTTATTTATCAACTTGCTTAGGAGGGATTGAAATTTGAGTTTACTTCCGATCTAGCTATCATCAGAGATAGGTTTGATGTCCTTGTTGCCTATGGTCAAGTAGATCATCATTCCAAGGTATACAAGTTCACCAAATTTTGGGATCGAGATCAACCTATTCCTAAATCTCTAGATTCAAGGGTAGGAAGCACATCATCACCCCCTCCTTGCTAGGGTTGTGGAGGTTGGATTGAATTGGCTCTTTTCATGGCACCATCTTCCTCCTTCAACTCCTCTCAGTTGAGATTTGCTTCAACAGGGATGGATACATTCACTTCTTCAGACTTGTGGTACATTGATGGGTTTTCTTCAGGTCTATCTAACCTGGCTGCTCAGCTTCACACTGGTCTTGAAGACATTCTAGAGGGGACTACTCTCCTTTATGGGGGTGCTATCTAGTCCACATCTTTTTGATCTTTTTGTATATATGTGATGGTTGTAGTCCTTGGGGGGATAATGTTGAGTCCTCCAAACATCACTCTTCCATCTTTCTTGCTTTTTATCTCCTTTTTGGGGAGAGGTTTTCTTCCCACTGGGTTTTCCCCTTTTCTCTGATTGAGGGAGATTTTTTGCATCTTCATGTACATGGGTACCTAACATGGCCTCGTAGTCGGGACCCATCGTCCTCTTGCATAATCATTGCATTTTCCTCCCTAAGTTGAACTTATGGGGGGGTGTTAGTGTAATTAATTAATTAATTATTACACTAGCATAAGTTAACTTAGGTCTTGCATTTAATTAATTAAGTCCTAGGTTGCATTATTAGATAAATCATTTAATAAATGGGATAATATTCCCTTCCTAGTTTGTAGGATAAGTTTCCTTCTAGAACTTATCTCATCATTTAACAATTATCTAGATAGGGTTCACATGTTGTCACATGTTGTTAGATTATGACACATGGAAACATCTCATGCATCTTAGGTTTTCTCTTTTTCCTTTATATTCAGGCATCTTGTTCATTTGTAACATATCATTTTCATCATATCAATAGAATCTTTAATCAACATTCCATTGTTGCAGCACTTCTCTTTGTGGTTGATTACCTTTCATGGCTAAAGTCCTTCATTGAAGATTCTAGAGCTTCAGGGGTTGTGCATCCATTATCCCAACATATGATGTGATGTATATGATTTACATGATTTTTCTCATGATGTGCATGTATATTTTATGATATAAATGTATACAAATGCAATGGATGTTTTATCTTTTCAGTATCTTTTCTCATTTGATATGCAATGATGATGTAGGATGTATATTCTATGAGATCTATTTATTTTTGTGTATTTCCATATGAAATGCTATGATTATGCAAGATGTATGTATGTTGATGGTTTGTGGATGGAAGATGGATGCATTTATATGATGATATTTTGTTGACTATCATGCTACCAGGTTGGAAATGTTAGCACATAAAGAAGATAGTAGAATAAGATGAATGGATTAGCCATTTCTTTTGAGATTGATTTAGAAGTCCAACAAGCCTATGATTATTCGATACTTTATCAGATATGTGATGAAATAAAAATGATTTTATTGTTTCTAGTATTAGGATAAATTAAACATATCATTCCTTATTTTTGATATAGAAAATAGACACGATGCATCAATGTATTGGAAACTAGGATGGTGATATATCTAATGCAATTCCCTTTGACTCTGCAAATAGATAGGAGTATTCCTATTCATACCTGAAATACATAAACCTTGTTTGACCATGTGAAAGGATAAGCCATTGAAGTAATGAGAATAACACAAAAAAGGTATGAAGAACTTTATATGTCCTAGCCTTTGTTTTTACCTGAGACTACCCCACACACGCAAGGAAAGTATTTGCCGAGATTGTACTACAAGAATATCCAACAAGCACAACAAACAAAAGTAATGATCAATTCCTCATTCCTTTCTCTCTAAATCATTTTGATAGACATCATCGAGAGGTCATTGAAATGGACCAATAAGATAAATAATAAGAAAATATCCAAATGAACAAACAATCAATGTTATTCATATCTCTTGCCAAAGTAATGTAACTAAGGTGATTTCTGATGATGATGTCCACTGTAGGAAAGAGGTATCCTAGGACATGTAATTAGATGTTTTAGCTAAACTAATTGTTTGATAGGCCGTTAATAAAAATGCTAACCAACTTGTTTAATCATGATCAAAACTTTAGATTTTTTACACTTTCAAGTTTATATTTCATTGATTGTCACACTTGTTTCAATTTGTGTTACCAAAAGTTGACAATGATGATCAACTTAAATTATGGATAATAATTTATTGCTGATGAAAGTGAAATGGGATGGGTGACTTGTTTTCTAGATATTTCAATGTTTTTCAAAATTTTGAAATGTTTTGAGGCTATTTTTTTAACTTTTTGAGATTATGTGAATATTTAAGTTTTCAAGTTATTTGAGGTTGTTTAGGGTTTTCTCAAAGATATTTGATGTTATTTGAGTGTTTATTGATGAGATATGAACATTGATGAATTGTCACTTTATTGTGACAGACTCCTAAAGGACTGGCCTAATGCCTCAAGGGCTCATCGATGATAGCCTTGCCTACGTAAGCACAGAGGCAACATAGTGCAACAAGTGTTTTTTACTTTTAAATGCTTTAGACCTATTTAGGGGTTTTGATGTGATTTGGATGTTTTGGGATTTTAGAGATGTTTTGAATATTTTTGGATTTTGACTTAATAGGTTTTTGAATGTTTTGGGATTTTGGAGATGTTTTTGGAGTTTTACGATTTTACAACTATTTTTGGATTTCAGGATTTTACAAATATTTTAGGATTTTGGGGTTTTACGACTATTTTTGGATTTTGAATTTACAAGCTTTTTGGATGTTTTTGGATTTTTGAGGTGTTTTGAATGTTTTTGGATTTTTATGATTTTACAACTATTTTTGGATTTTTGGATTTTACAACAATTTTTTAGGATTTTTGGGGTTTTAGGAATAACCTTAAGGGAATATACAAGAACCCAATCTGATGCAAGTATAGGAAAATACCCCTAATGTGATGTGATAGACTACCTCAATATAGGAAAGACAAAATGACCTTAGGAATATACCAAGTAGTACTAAAGGGGAACATGATACTTAATATCTAGCTATGATATAGAATTTGATGGGTGAAGGAATAAATAGGATATATAAGATGAAGGCTAAATGTGATGGATGGAGAATGAATGATAAGCCAAAGAGCTATTGGTAGATGAGACATAGTGCTATTTATGCAAGGCACCTGTTTGCCAAGTTTTCACCAAGGTACTTTCCCAAAGTGCCACTAAAGTAGTTTTTGCTAGAGGACAATTTTTCTCTTTATTGTTTTCAATCCTTTTTCTTTTTTTTTTGGATTTTTTATTGTTGTTAAGATTTTTTTATATTTTCTAGATTTATACCCTTCAAGACCTAGGCATAGAACTTTTTGAGATGTGTGCTATTGATGGGCTCCTATAATGGTTCTCCTTTAGGGGTTGACAATTGATAAGCTCCAAAACCATAGTTGGTTGTGACAATGAATGGTCCTAACAAATTAGGTTCAAATTTCCCTTTGCTATCTAGATCTGAAATATTCTTCTAATTCTCTTTCAAGAAAAGATCTCCCACCTAGAAGGGCCAACTTTTGATCTTCTTGGTGTAGCTCCTTTTAAGTTAGTTTTGAAAGGATTGTAAGTGATTCAAAGCCTTAAGGTGACATTCATCCAACAACTCTAGCTCATTCAATCTACACACTCTATATTCCTCCTTAGTAATGAGATGTTGCAATGACACTCTTAGTGAAGGGAGCTTGACTTCAATAGGTAAGATAGATTTGGTTCCATAAACTATAGAATAGGGTGTGGCACCTATAGGCATGTGGATACTTGTTTGATAGGCTCATAAGGTAGGATTCAATTGGAGATGTTAATCATGACCATCTTTATTGATTATATTTTTAAGGATTTTTCAGATAGTTTTGTTAGAATCCTCAACTTGACTATTTCCTTGGGGATAGTATGGAGTGGAAAAGCGATGTTGGATATTAAATTTTTGGCATAGATCACAAACATCCTAATTTTTGAAGGGATTTCCATTATCTATGATAAGGGCTTGAGAAACACTGTAACAACAATGAGATAGTTCAGGATGAACTTATATATCTGCTTTCTCATGATATAGGCCATAGGTATTTCTTAAATCCACTTCGTAAAATACTCAATGGTTTTAATGATAAATTTATGACCATTAGATGAGGTGGGGGTGATTTTTCCTATGAGGTCGAGTCCCCACTGCAAGAAAGGCCAAGGTGTAGTGATCGACCTAAGCTCTTGAGCCAATGTATGGACGAGGTCCCCATGTTGCTGACATTGCAAACATTTCTTGAAAAATTGATTAGCTTCATGTTCCATGGTAGGCCAATAATATCATTTCCTCAATAGTTTCTTATCCAAGGTCATACCACTCGAATGCAACCCACAAATGCCTTTGTGTACTTCTTTTAATGTACTCAAAGCTTCCTCTTGGTTAAGAAATCATAGTAATGTTCCTTCAAGACTTTGGTGGTAAAGGGTATCACCTAAGAGAATAAATCAAGATTATCTTTTGACAAAAGTTTTTCTAAGGTTCGAAGTAACATCATATGGGAGGATACCTTTGTGTAAGTAAGTGAAGATATTATGATACCATGGGGAACTGGTACCAATGATTTCACACATGAATTAAGATTTAGGTGCCTTGAAAGTTGGGATGAGAAGATGCTCGATGAGGAATTCACATTCCAAAATGTTTTGAGGCATATCTAGCAAGGACCCAATAGTAGCAATAGCATCTGTTGCTCGATAGTTGACCTAGGGTATCTACTCAAATGTTATGTCAATGAAGAAATATTTGAGGCTTTCCACCATCTTTTTATAGGTTGTGAGCTTTCCATCATTGGTCTAGTAGTCATCATTAACCTAGTTTACAATCACCTGATAATCTTCATAGACTTTCAATTCTTGGATTTTCCATTATAATACAATCCTTAATTTTGTGATAAGAACCTAATACTCAACTATGTTATTAGTACATGGGAAAGCTAACTGATATGACTTAGGGATACAATCACCTTGTGGTGTGATGAAAAGAATAACCGCTCCAAATCCATGTTGTGTATGTGAACCACCAAAATACAACTTCCATTACTCCATTGTGCTGAGGGTAAATATTGATTCATCAAGAAATTAAAACACCAAGGGATTCTCTACGTAGATAGGTGACTCTGCAAATTGATCTACAATAACCTGGCCCTTGATAGCATTTTGATCCACATACTCTGTCAAATTCTATGAGGATCATCACCCACTTTGCCATGTGTGTTGTGAGAGTAGCTTTGGATAAAAAATAATTCCATGGATCTATTTTAGATATAAGCTTCACTTGGTGGGAAATCATGTAGTCTCTCAAATTTTGTGAAGAAAACATCACTGCTAGGCAAGCCTTTTCAATGGAGGAGTAGTTTAGCTCATATCCATCTGAGGTCCTACTGATGTAGTAAATAGCTCTCTCTTTTCCTATTTCATCATTGTTGATGTTTTTTTTATGCACCTCTCAACACAAGTAGTGCATAGATGCACTACCTCTCTTCAAAGACAATCTTCCACAATCAGATTGCAAAACACTATCCCAAGGTCTCTATTGTCAAGTCTTGACAGTGCTTAGAATATCTCAATTGTTTGATGTGATTTGCTGGAATCACAAGGTAGTCTTACAGATGGATTACAAAGTGGGAAAGCAGGATCTTGAAATGGCGTTCTTAAGATGGGAGAGTTGTCACGCATTTGCTGTAGGTTCATATAGCAGTCTTGAACTCCATTTTTCCATTGGATTTAGCTTTACAATGTGCAATGAACCTTAGCATAGGTTACTCATTAAATAAAATGAAAAAAGGGAAAGGAAGAGAGGAGGTTCCTGGATCTACAACTAATTGTGAACAGTGATGATGGAGTTCCTATAATGGACAACTTCTTGGAAACAATATCCCACTTAACCAAAGATCTCATAGTCTTATGGAATTTGTGCTATTTACTAAGGTCTGCAAATGTTTTTTCTTTCATTCACCATGTACATGCATGAACAAAGATAAAAATTTTGGAGCAGCTTTGAATTCAAGCCCATACTAACTTTACAAAGCTATCTACCATTAGCAAACAACAAAAATTATGGACTAAGAATTCATCTACACAGCAGGAATTTTCATGATCACAGGACAGCATTCCTAGAATCTACCAAAGCAAGAAAATAGTTAACTAGAATAGCAATAAAACCTAAGTTAAACATCTAACAATGGAGATTGAATCAAGCAACATGTGAGAAACTCAGAAAATGCACCAAGTCAATGTCTTTTCCTTATAAATTTCTGTAGCATGTCTTTACAACAACTCAACTCCCTTTGCAAATGAGAGGAGAGCCCTATTTATAGTGACCAAAAAGTCAAAAGAATGGCCAAGATTAATTCTCATTGTGTGGCCAAGATTCATTACAAAATAGGGTTTCACCTACCCCCAATATATCACAATTTAAAATTACATTTTGTCCCTTCCCTATTTTGTCCTCTACTGACGGCACTATAGAATTTTGTCTTTTAGTTGATTGTTGTATTACTATAGCTACTCTTTAGGGAGCTCTTTATCATCAACGGGGTTTTCCTCCTACTTCTTCGATGTTGCATATTCTATGAACTTGAGGATGACCACCTGGAGCTTGTCCACTTCAATAATCTCATACCCTAGCACTTGGTAGCTCCACTCCTTCACCTTATCCTCCAGCCTTTTCCAATCCTCATCGTATTTTATACCTTGATCTCTGAATAGCTCTAATTGGTCAAATGCATGGGCAGCAAAACTAAAATTCCATTGTTATTTTGTTAGACATCCTGACCTCCATCTTCTTCTGGAAGTAGGGCTTCACCTTTTCTGGATCCATCTGTACTACGGGCATATCATATTCTGTCATCATCTTGAGATAACGAGCGCATTATGCCCTGATTTCCTTTATCCATTCTATATCCAGATCCACCTTGCTCATTATTTGCTCCAACCTTTCCTTCCTATTGCCAAAGTCCTGCCGCCATACATCCATCAGCCAGTGATCGTCCTTCCTAAACGAAAGCTCCTCTTCCCACGTGGCTTCTGGCAATTGAAGGATAGCCTTGATCTTTAGAAAGGTGGAGTCGTATGCTGTAGGGAAGTTAGTGCATAGCCTCTGGGTGCACTCCAAGTATTTTTGTACGTCCAAGCACTTGTTGGTTGTCCAAATAGCTCGGGCAATTCCCATGTTTCCAATGTGCAAGACTCATTGAAACCAGTCCTTTGTAGTCTTCTCCAAGTTCTTTCTTCTCTCCATCTTATCGATTTGTTCTTTGGATAGCAATTCGGGTGCCGTTGTGGACGTGGTAGGTAGGTCATCCATCGATGACCACTGTTGAATGTAATTTGTTAAAGTAGCCACCTGTGCTTTGAGCTCATCTTTCGAAATCTTATCCTACCTTATCAAATGTACCACCATGGCCACTGACTCCTCAAGATTCCCTACCTTCTGTTCTCTGGTGGCGGTCCCCAAGTCAATGGTGGAGATGTTGTAAGTTATCCCTTCCTAACCGACCACCGGTGTGGCTACTTGCATAGCTCGAGACCCAGAAGCATCCATCGTTACCATGGATCAGATCTTAAGTTTCTTTTCCTTCTTTGTTGTGATTTGAGATCAGGCTAAGATAGCCTCTAGCCTCGCCCTTGGGTCTTTTAGTATATGGGTCTTTCTTTCAAGTTGCTTCTCCAACCATTCTAGTATGGCAGATTTTCCCTTAGGTGAATCATGGTCACCCTCGCCCCTCTCGGTCAAGGCCAAGGTTTCCACTCTCTTATCTTCTAGGGACTTTTCTTTTTCCTCGGCAACACCTCCTTCTTCTTCATCGGAGTCTTGGATGAACACAATGCACTTAATAGGAGGCTTGGCCAATGAATGTTGTAGGGGACCTTCTTTCTTTTCCACTTCCTCCCTTCTCCTTCCTTTCACTTGTTTAACCTTGTGCACATGTTCTTTGAATTTCTCAATCTCGAGGCCCTTGATAGCTTGGGCTTCTCCCTCAGTTTTGTCTTCTTGTTGTTGTGCTTCTTCTTCAAGGAGCAGCCTTTCTACCTCTGATTTGGTGTCATTTGGCTACCGGGCCAATTCTTCTTTAGGATCATCATCAAAGGCTTGCATGATTACCTTGCCACCAGTGCTATCTTCCTCATCCCCGCTCTTCGAGGAACCAGTTCCCTCCTCCTCATAGGTAACCCTGCCAATAATGCGATGTTCATACTCTAGGTGCTCGTGATATTCATCAGCCTCCTCCTCAAAGGGCTTTGAGGCCTCTTGTTCTCGCTCTTCCCACTCCTTGGAAATTAGCATGGTGGCTTCCATGGCAGGCAGCCCTATCGGAGGTTATGAAGGTTGGGCAGTGGCGAGGACCTGAGACAAGGCTACCTAAAGCATAGGATCCATGAGGATCTAGGAGAGCTCATAAGGGATATTCTGCATGTGCTTCAAGAAGGCCTTAGGTAAGGTGGGAGCGGGCATTGGTGCAACCACCGTAGGAAATGGGAGTGATGTAGTGGGTGACATGGTAGCAGAGGAAGGAGGCGTTGTCAAGGTGGAAGAAAAGTCAATTAAATCATAGGCTCGGTCGAGGGCGAAGAGGAAACATGGATAGAGATGTCCATCGCTGGTGGAGAAGCGGCGACCATAGCCAGGGAGGTAGGTGGTGCGATAGTCTAGGCAGGAAGAGCCAAGAAAGGCTTGATTTGATCAATACCTTCTACTTCTTCTTGCGTCAAGAGCTCTTCCATCGTACCCCCTATTTGCTTTAGTATTTTGGAGGGTGAGCCCCCCGAATCCTTCCTTGTATAGACCTTGGGGTCAGGAGACTATTCTGTTTCTGTCTCCTTTCTCTTCTTAGATATGGTGACCAAAGGAGACTTGGATGTCCCACCAGTTGAACTGGTGGCAGCAGCATCCTCTGTGGCACTTGGCTCACTTTTGAGTCCTTCATAAGTCAGAACCACTTCTTGCTGTTTCAATTGGGCTATTCATCCATCAAGCCACTCCTTAGTATGAGCCAAGATTGGCTTGGTTATGATATCGAGTTCATCAACCTCCTATTGATCCCAGTCTATTGTTGGTAGTGGTAAATTGGCAATTGTAGGGTACTTGGGATCCATTAAGTTGCTCTCATCCTCTTGAACTTGATCTAAGATGGGAAAGGGCTACACCTTTCTTATGAAATACGCTATCATCCGCATGTAGTGCCTTGCACGTACCTCTTTTTCATCTTGAAAATCCCCCCAAAATTCTTCAATGTGGTGGAGATGAGCGAACCCTTGCCCCAATGCCTTCCTTACGTGTCCATATAGGTCCATCCGTGGGCGAGCAGTATGCAGGTGAAAATGGTAATCCTTCAGTTCTTTCTTGGAATTATCAATGCATTGGGAGGTTTGTAGTCTATACATGCCCTAGCCGAGAGTCATGGGATGAGAGATCCCTGCTATGTGTTTGCCAGTGAAGATTGCCTGTATGTGTTGGAGCTGTTGACAAAGCTCCAATAGGATTATTTGGTTGTTGGGGTATCGAGGCAACTTGTTTGGCCTTTCAATGAAGCCCTAGGCATAGATGTATGTGAACTTCAGGTATTGAATGAAGAGGAAGGCATACTACTTCAAAAATTCCCTAGCACTATGGGAAACCCTCCTCTTGAAGTCTCTGATAATCATTCTTACAATATGGCCGATGAAGGCGTCATTCACTATGTAATACTCCCTTTTGAAGTTTTTGTACTGGAGCTGGGGGTATCTATCATAGACCTTGAGTCTTCTCCCCTACTCCTGATCAGGAGCTATAAACAATCCATTGTACTGCCTCTAATTCACCAAGGAATAGACGAGATAGGAAGTCATATAGAACTTGGAGCTCTTTTTTACATTGACGAACTGCTCATGGAAGTAGTTGCTAATTATACCTCCCCAATCGAATGAAGTCTTTGTTGTAACATCATCATTCCCTCGAAGGATCTACTCAACAAAGTACACCATCCACTTCTGAAAGAAGGTGACCGTAGGGAGGCCCATCACTCTGCTTAGCATGGTGACCAAGTCATGATACTCTTCATGGAAGTCACTATGGAAGAGTTTGTGAGGAACCTTCGCAGCGCTGCCCCACTCTTCCTTAAGCCAATGTTGATTTATTGACCTTTTACACACCGCCAGAATATCATCCCATGCTGCCTGACATTCTTTAATGGTGGGCGTTTCCATTTCTTGAAAAGTAGGGATATGGAAGGTTTCTATGATTCCTTCAGCCGACATGACAACGAGAATGTTACCATCCCTGTCGAAAATTGTTCTTTTATCCAATTGATATGCCTGCCGATAGGCTATGATGAGCTTCGGGGCTACAAGAGATGGAGGGAAGCCAGTTGCTTTTGCTATTCCGCTCTGCCTTATCAGCCTTGCATTCTTGGTTTTTGGATTGACCCTGACCCTTTGTGTGAATTCATCAATATTGACATGGCCGATATTGGTATTTGTGATCTCCTTTCAATCTATGGTGACCTTCGAGTGCAGAGGTTCACCCTAAAATTGGTATTTCATTTGGTCCTTATCTTCCTTTCCTCGAAGAGTTTTTTTTTACTTCTTTCCTTTGTCCTTCTCAACGGTTGCCCTTGAAGGTCCCACACCCGATTCCATATATTCTGCAAGCAAAGGTGTAGTTGGTGCAATTGATCATGAAAACATTCATGTTAGCAGTAATCCTAAAGATGAAATCGATTTCAAATAATCCATCAAGCATAACATGATACTTTTTCTCCTAATGTCGCTGGTCTTTGGGTTGAGGGCTTTGGGATAGTCCAGGCCCAGAAGGCCGGACTTCCAAGGCATGAATGTTGTTTTGGAAAGGAAAATAGGGTGGAGGGACCCCGTTAATTCTCCATGATCGAATTTGATAATTTAAAAGGTTCACAATGAAGAAGACCAAGATTAAGCATGCGGGTCGAGCTCAGATTTTGAATTGGGCCCATTTAGATTAGTTTAGGAGCACTCAGAGGTACAAGGTTGGAAAGTCGTTAGGAGATAGCCATTTGGGGATGGCAGATCGAAAATAGAATTCCAGAGAGGGAACTACGGGGTCCAAGGTCCAGAGGGCTACAAGGTAGTCAGAAGATTGTAATTGACTTGAGGGCTTGGGTCAGAGGCACCAAGAAGCCGTTCATCCCTCACTGTTTGAAACTGTTATTGCTGGGCAGAAGTCTGGAGGGGGCAGCCTGGTGGGAGTGTCGGCGGTCACAGGGGAAGGCAAGTCGGCATAAGGTCTTCACTGCGAAGTGAGGTCTTGGTGAGAGATGAATGTCTCACCCACAACTAATAGCAATACCGGACCTGGCCCAAGGGTCCGCCGTTTGATTTTGTTTTCAGTCCTGCAGCAGTCAGAAGGGTGGAGCCCGGAGCTCAAAGGGGCAGGTGATATTTTCCCCTCGAAACGGCGGATGAGGAAAGGACTCCTGAATGGAAAAGCATAGAATTCAGATGGATGCCAAGCATGGATGACCTGGTTCTACCGTATACATATTTCATCTGTAGTTTGCTATATTGCCCCATTGAATCAATCGAGTCATGCATTTTTCATGTCTGGGTCCATATCGGCATAGGTCCATTACTGTCTTCTCGACACCCATGTTGTTTTATTCTAACATTTGCATGCTATTGGTTCTATTAGCATAACTCCTTTGATGTCTCAACGATCACAAGTCTTGTGCATTCACCTATCGGTAGAGGTTTCGTTGTCGAGGCTGTGTCTTATTGAACTTAGTTCATCTCCCCAACTTGTGCATATCGGTCCTTGGCAACAGTTGGGTTATCAGCAATTGTCATGGCGATTTCATTTTGTCACGTCGACCAGAATGTAAGGGATGCCGATATCGTTGTAAGGTCTTGGCGAGAGACCTTCGGTCTCGCTGACCTTATGCATGGATTCCCTTTGAATATACTTACAGTGAGACTATGGTGGATTCTATCAGCATAAGGTTTGTTGTGTCCCATCGAATGACATTCAAGTTTCATTTCGGCCAAGCATGAGTTTGTGGCAGCAGGTCATAACGAAAAGGTCAGGTCTTGCCAATAGGTAACGATGGCTTTCGGTGTGAGATCTACTTTCTCTTAGCAAACAAAGGGCTAGCTCAGGGTGGCTTTCGGTGAAACAAGAGCACTCTACATGAGGTTTCACCAACATCATTTGTGTCACTGATATCATGATGAGGTCTCTGTCAGTAAGAAAGCCAAAATTTCTTGGCGAAAGTGAATAAAACAAAACATAACTGCTCGATGTAGCTTATTTGTTTTGGTGTATAGTCTTGGCGAGGTGCTCAGGGTCTACCCAAATGGAATGATGAAGTCGCCCTATTGGCATGATAATGGGGTTGTTACAGCGACATGTGAATAAGTGGGTGCCCTCGGTGAAACATTTTATGATTGACATAGGGTCTCCCTGACATTTGAAAGCTATAGCAAAGTGGGTAAAGCGGATTATGCATCTCGGTGAGAGTCTTCTTTTGTCTCGGCGACCAGAAGTTTTAGTCATTGTGAACATCTGCCTCGAAGAGAGGTCTTGTTGACACTCAAATGTCCCACTAGGACAGAGCTTTGGAGGGTAGAGCCTGATATGGTCAAGTTCGTTCAAGGTTTAACAAAATTTTCCAAATGGCGAAAGGAAGCCTAGGACCTGAGCGGTGGAAGGATGTCATGCATTCGGCAAAAGAAAATGATATAGTTGCGATGTCCTACGAAGGCATAATGTCTTGCCAAAGATGATGGGTCTTAGGGCAGCGTAGAGGGAGCCCTCAGCGTAGGATTGTAAGTCAGGGAGAGGTCTCGCTGACCAGGTGAAGTTAAGCAGACAGAGGGAGCCTTTGGCGAGAGATGGATGTCTCCCCGATGGAGAACGAGGGGGAAATCCTGGGAGCGGAATCCCGAATACCTGGGCCCGAGAGACCCAAAAGTTGTTTGGTCATCTGTTCTACTAAGTCACCACTGGCAAGGGGAGCATTTGGGCCCGAGGGTCACGAATTCCCCTGCGAAGAACGGTCGCACAGAGATAAAGCTCCAAATTGGTCAAGAGGATGTTATGTTGGTTTACTCAACTTTGGAGGACATGTGTTTTGTTTGTTGTGCTATATTTTATCCTTCACATGTTGTTTTGATGGTTATTGTTCATTTTAACCCCTATAAATCATGAAAACAATGTTCAGGAGGGCGAACGGAGGACCTACCTCGAACACTCGATGCGGGAGGTGTGGGATCCACTTACAATCGATGAGATGATGGTGAGAGTGATGAGCGTGAAGGTCTCAAAGATGGTGGGCTCCTCCAGCAAGTTCTCTAATCACTCTCTATAGCTCTGTCAAGTGAAAATGATAGGAATGAACCTTCTATTAATACCCCAATCGCCATTAATGGCCTCACTAAATGCAGGTACGGAGGGACAAAGGTTGGTGGTTTGAATTTAGCAACCACGGTGGGAGACCCTAGGTCCGGTGACCGAGAGGGTGCAGGACGATGGCTATTTGATAAGTTCCTCTTGGAGATTCACCGGTGGCAAATGGGAGGTCGGGGCTCGAAAGGCAGAACTTTGCCAGAGGTTCTCCATGAGAAACGACGAAACACTCAAAGAACCCCAGGAGTGGAACTCCAGATTCCTGGGCCTGGAAGCTTGGACAGCCATGAAAATTTTAGTGATTTTAGCAGACGGTGAATGGGGGTCCGAAGCCTGAGGTCCAGGAGGATGGACTCCAAGCGCCATTGGGAATAGCAGGTGTAACGAGGAAACCTGGCAAGAGAAACCCGAATGCCCAGGCCCAACAGGGCCCGGGGCCGTTGGCAGGGGAAAACTGCCAAAGAGACTCCGTGAGGCACCAAAACATGACAAAATTAGAAGGGGAAGGAATGGTCAACTTATGGTGAGACTTTGAAGCAACATTGACCATCTGGGACACCAAAAATGAGGCACGCAAAATGAGGCGGTGATAAAAACAACCCGACAAGGAAAAAGAAAAGAGGGTCCCCATTCCAAACGAGGTGTGTGCGCCAAAGGAACAACAAATAGCAACTCCGTTGGGAAACGCTCTTGAGCGTTCTAAGGATAAATATTCATTCAGGACCCAAAATCTTCGGTTTCGCAGACCAAGAGTGGCTCCCACAGGTGAATCTGGGAGAATGAGATCCTCAATTGGGTCAGTTTACAGGACATCTCAGAAGTGTGTGTAGTGAATTCATTCATTTCCTCGAGATGGTGACTAGGGGCTGCTAATCCAACCGAACAAGTTACATAAATCATCTAGCACCAAAAGTAACCTAGACATTGCTCTACTTCCAATCAAGCATCCATAGCCCCAATAGAGTTGTCACTGCAATCCCATGGATATTGCTCTACTGCCAGCCGGGCTTCTATAGCCCCGGTAGAGTTATCTGCACACCCATATGGTCATTTATTTTCCTTGAATTCCTTTTTCCTTCATTTTGATATTTCTTTCAATGTTCAATTTGAGGTAATTTTCTTGCTCGACCGTGTAAGCACCAAAGCCTACAATGGGTTTGGGACCGCAGTGGTCACTGGAGTAGACTTAAGATTTTTTACTCACTAGGGCGTCATAGCAGCCATCGTACAGTCTTTAGAAATAATTATTATATGTCTTGTGTGAGATCTGAGATGTGCGTAAAGAGATCCAACCAAGGGTCGAGTTCTAAGCAGAATTCAGACAAGGAAATCATTCATGGGCGTTCTTTAGAGAAGGGGGGTCGAGAGTGAATGTTTAGCCGAAGAACACCAAGGATAGACAGCAAAGTAAACCATTCATCGAGCAAGCACAACCACTACTAAGGGGCGGGGAACATCTTTTCGAAACAAAAAAGTCAGGGAACAAAGCAAAAAGAGCGACACAAAACAGAAAGACGCAAGCAAAACAGAAAAGCAATCTACCCTAACCTATGTACAAATATTTACAAAGAAGAGCTCGAAAAAGCTCAAGCCTAGAAATAATGCTTCAAGTGCTACCCATTGACTGGCAATGGGACATTCTCACCAGTTAGGGTCTTTAGGCAGAAGGCACTGTCTCCCAAAATCTTGGCTATTTGAAAGGGTCCAAGCCAGAGCTTGTCCAATTTGTTATGTCCCCCTTTCTTTTCATGGGCCTTGTCCCAATACAAGACTAGATCAAAAATCCTAAATGCCTTAATCTTGTCTCAACGGTTGAACCATCTCTTAACTACGCCCTGATGTTTGGCAAAATTTTCTATTGCATGGTCTCAGACTTCCTCTAAATGTAGAAGCTTAGCTAACCGAGCTTCCCTACGATCTCCTCCCTCATGAAAGTCATTGAGAAACTAAAGTAGGAATCTTTAGATGGATAGGAAATATAGGTTCTAGGCCATAAATGAGGTGGAATGGGGAATTTCCAAGGGCAGCCTTATGGTGAGTGTGATCAGCCCAAAGGGCGAAACAGAGCTGGGTATGCTAGTCCTTAGGATTCCTATCTAGCATTTTTTTATCATGGTAATTAGGTTTTTATTTGTAGATTCAGCGAGGCCATTGCCTTGGGGGTATTAGTTGGATGAAAACATAAGGGTGATCCCATAGTTGAATGCCCAACTAGCAAATTTTAATGAGGAAAAAGTAGGTCCATTGTCACATACCAAAGCATAAGGACAACCAAAGTGATTTAAAATGAAACTTTCTAAAAATTAGTAACCACTTCAGTTGTGCATTGCTTACATATGATTTCTTCTATCCATCTAGTACAGTAATCAGTAGCGGTAAGAATGTACCTGTGTCCCATGGATGATGGAGGGCTTACCAGACCAATGAAATCGAGACCCCATTGCACAAACGGCCTTACCTCCAGCACAGGTTGCAATGGGACAGCAACATTCTTTTCCCTAGTGGTAGCAGTTTGGCATGTGACATGAGAAAACATGGCAATGGGAATCCTTGAAGATAGTTGGCCAATAATACCCTGCTCTCAATAACTGGTGTGCTATGGAAAAAATAGAACCATGGCCCGTGCCAAATTTTTTATGGAACTCTTTTAAGACTCGGTCTGCTTCCTCCTTACCAAGGCATCTTAAATAAATGCCTTTGTGATTCTTCTTGTAGAGAATGGGCCCTTGTAGCATGTAACCATTTCTTTTCAATCTAAGGGTGTGCTTTTGGACTACCTGCAAGTGCGATGGACACTTATGGTTCAGCAGATAATAAACAACATTCTTGTACCACTCTCTCGGGGAGACATCCTCGAGCTAGTATTGTTGCATAGTGAGTTCGAGTCCAGCCTCTACTATTGCTTTAGTAATTATGCAGGTGAGCGCCTATCCTCTCACTAGCTTCATTGGTTGGATCTCCATGTCATATTCTTGAAGCAGAGTGACCCGCTTAGCTCTTCATTCACCCAATTCATTTTGCATGAGCAGTGTTTTTACTGCTAGGTCGGGGACAATGGCGAATACCTTATTGCGCAGGATGTAGTGCCTAAATTTCTTCACCCCTATGACGAGAGCATATCCCTATTTTTCAACATTGTGATATCACAATTCAGCATCCTTCAGGGGAGCACTCATGAAGGTGATCGGATGCTCATTTCCTTCATCATCTTTTTGGGTCAACATGTTGGCACAAGAATGCTCTGAAGCAAACGGGTAGATGTAGAAAGGCTTCAAATAATCTAGGCTGACTAACACAGGTGCCTCGGCAATGGCCCACTTGATTTTTTCAAAAGCTTGTTTGGCATGAGGATTCCATTCAATTTTGGCATCTTGTTTCAACATAGCATTGAGTGGTTTAACAATCTCCGCGAAACCTGTGATGAATTTCTTGACGAAGTTGATCTTTCCAAAGAAGGATTTTAATTCTTTCTTGCTACCTGGTGGTGGGATTTTCAGCAATGATTGGATACATTCAGGATCTATGGAGATCCCTTGTTCTGAAATGATCTGTCTGAGCAATCTACCTTCAATCACTCTAAAAATGAACTTCTTGGGGTTAAGGGAAACCCCAAACACCCTACACCTCTGACACACTTTGCACAAATTGGAGATGTGATCGCTCCACCTTTTAAAAAACACAGTTAAATCATCCATGTAGATGATTATGCACTTGTTGATCAGGTCCTTGAAGGTGATATCCATGGTGCGTTGGAAGGTAGCGCTGGCGTTGATGAGCCCAAAGGGCATTCTCCTATACGTGAACATCCCCCACTTAGTGGTGAACGTCGTTTTATGACGATCTTCATACTACACCATCACTTGGTTATACCCAGAGTATCCATCAAGGAAATACATCATGTGGGAGCCGTTGACGATCTGCAACACCTCATCTAATGAAGGCACTGGATAATTATCTTTCTCTGAAGCTCGGTTCAAATTGTCGAAGTCCGCACACAATCTAATCTCCCCATTATTTTTTTTTACTGGAACCAGGTTGGTGACCCATGTGGAATGCCTGCCTGGAAAAATAATCCTTGTCGAGAGCAACTTCTGTACTTCTTTGTAAATGATAGGTTCCAACAAGGCATTGATAGGACACTGCCGCTGACAGAATGGCCTCACTTCTGTCTTGAGAGGGATGGTGTGCATAATGACAGAAGTGTCATATGTCTTTAGATCTTCATGGCTCCATGCCACCACGTCATGGTATTTCTGCAATGCATTCGTAATTCCCTTCTTTTCCTTTGGCGTGCACACCTTTCCAATGAAAACATTCTTGATTTCCTCAACTGTCCCAAGCTTATAAGCATCGCGCTAGTTGTTGATCGCCTCCTTCTTTGTTTGTTGATTCTGATCTCTAATCTGATCCAAATCAAATATACGTTCTAACTGAACCATGCCTCTGGGGATCGTATTGGTTTTGAGATTAATAACTCCCTCTATGTCCAGTTTGGCTTCTTGTGGATCGACTTCGTCAATTATTTGGGTGGTGAAGACATCAGAACTCATGATGAATTTGAGAATATGTTTGTCATCATTGAAGACCAGCAAGTGGGTAACATTATCTGGGACCGATGGCGTAGATGTCAGCTCAACTATGAATTTCTTGAGCCCAGATAAAGAAAGGGGTTGCAAAGTGTTGGCCGCTTGAGCCAAGGCATCAGTTGTATGATTCTGAGTGCGAGGAATCAATTGTATATTGAATGCATCTAAGCCTTCCAAGAGATCCCAAACCCTGTGCTTATAGTTGGCAAGCCTTCTATCATGGTAGGAATACAATTTCCTAACTTGTTTAACTACGAGTTCCAAATCCCCAAAAACTTGTAGTATTTTGACATTTTTCTTCAAGGCCATGAGAAGGCCGTGGACCAAAGCCTCATATTCCGCTACATTATTGGTGCAATAAAACTACAATCTGTGGGCAGCAAGAAAGGTCTTACCCCTTGGACTGATGAGTTCGAACCCAGCTCCAGCTCCTTGCTTGGACTTGGATCCATCAAATCGGAGTATCTAGCATGTGGAAAGTTCTTTAACTTCGGGTCCAACTAAGTTTTTGCTCCCTTTCAGCCAGAGGACTGTCTCTTTGATCTTAGGGGAGTTTTTTAGCTCAGTGTACTGATCAACGGGTGGTTCTGTTGGGGCCTCTTTTGGCCTTTCAATCCGAGGAGCAGCTGATTCTTTAACATGTTCGACTGCCATTTGACATAAACAATAGTCAAACTCGGAATGGGCAGCATTGTGAATCCTACACCAATTTGGCAACAAGAGATCCTAGAAATTCATCCAAGCACCCAAGCTAAGTTGGTCACTAATACACTTTTCCATGAACCCCTGGAAATTACTGAGTAATCCCTAGTTGTTGTCTTCATCAAGCCTATCATCTGCTTCTACCAATATTTCCACACTCGGAGGCATTTGAATGCAGTCAGTTGGAGGACTGCATAACACTAAGAGAACTTCAACGGCACATTCTTCCTAAGGCTCAACCTCATTTTGGTAGGCAAAGGGATAGTAATTGCCCAACTTTGTCTCAACAAAAAGCACTTCGCTAAAATTGTTATATTCCGTGATCATATATTTCATACGGAGTTCACGGTCGATACAGATTTGATTTGGCAGCCCCTTCCATGGTAGCCACATGTGAGAAAGGTCTATGGTAGTATATCCATTTAGTGCCTTGGTGAATTCCCTTCCCAAGATGATTCCATATGCATCGGGAATTTCCACCACTTGAATATCAATGACTTGTTGTATCCTTGGCTCTATGGAAATTTGCATCAGGATCCAATTTATTTCTCCCACGATGTTAATCTCTGTTTTGTCTAGCTAAGTCACTTTTCTTCTTGAAGGTGTGGGAGTGATGCCAAGAGCTTTGCATACTACCAAGGGCATGACATTGGCAAATGCTCCTGAGTCGAGAAAGTAGTTATGTAGGTTCTTCCCAAAGATCCTAATGGTGGTTAGGAAAGGGGGAGTTTCCAATCTCCCTTGGAAGATGCCCATAGGCATATCCATGTGAGTGACTTGACCTTTATTCTTATCACTACCTTTATCACTGGCCTATCTAAATGGTTGGTCCTTGGAAAACTGCCTATTAGTCTACTCTGGTTCCTTTTCAATTTGTGTACTCGCAGATTGATTTACAGGGACATCCTTCCTTTTCCCAGTATTATCATGTATCTATGGTTCTTGCCTAGGCTCTTCAAAGGTAACCCTCTTAACTAGTGTTTCTTGCATTGTACCAGAGGATGGGGTCTCATTAAGGACCCTGAAGAAGGCGTGCCTTATGGCAGGGACTTTGAGTAACCCAAAGGCAGATAAGCTAATTTTCACCCTTTTGAACTCTTCTACCACGTATTCACCCATTTGTTCAATCTCTGAACTAAAAGCCTGACCTATTCCAGAGTCAGAGAGCTGGATTTTCATTTGACTAGGTTGATTTTGGGATTTCCCTTCAATCTGATTGTGTGACTAGTTTTGAGACCCATTCTTGTTGAGGTATTGGGTAGGTATATGGGGAAGTCTAGGGTTGTTACTAGCATTAGGATCAGGAAAGGTGGCAAAATTATTTGGTGGAGTAGAGGTTGTAAATGGTCCCAATGCCTGCCTATTCTTAAGGAAGTAGGGAGTTGACCTTTGATGAAATATGTGGACCTCATCTACAAATGACTCATCTTCGTCTAATGGACCATTATCTACTAAATCAAAGAGCTAAGCCAAAGTTTGTTCATTACCTACCTCTTGCACTTCTTCACCCTCAGCAGGAGTAGGCTCGACTTTAGGCATGTTGCAGTCACCCCGCAGAAATGGCACTTGGTTAACCACAATACAGGAGGAATCATACGGCTTAGATGGGACGATGTCCCTACAACCAGCATTATCGACGGCATTCTGCACTTCTACCTAGAATATTTCAGCAACTGTCTAGAATTCAGGGCAATCCAACTTGAAATGCCTGTTGGTTTTGTGAATTTGGCACCATCCAGACAAGGCTGCCTCGGCAAGGTATACTCCACTAGTTGTCTTTTCATTTTTGGCCGGTTGGTCAAAAGGTGTAGGGACACCTCCGCTATTGGGCCTAGTGTTCCACGTGCGATTCAGCCTCTGAGGAGGTCTTCTTTCGAATTCTGATTAATATTTGGTCCCTTATTATAATTCTACCTGAAGGAAGTGCTTGCTTCTTAATTATCCCTACTGTCCCTATTGTCTCGGTTATCCCGATTGAGATTGGCCTGAAAATTATGCTAGGAGGCCTATAACTAATTATTCTGATTTTTTAGGTGTGTCATTTCTATGGACATTTTCCTTATCATCTCCGTCGGTTCCTCTAACTTTTCATTCTCAGTCGTGTTCCCAGGCAGCCATGCTGGATTTTGGAGAAAAGTGCGTGGGGCTGTCAGCTGATTCTAATACGCCAGAGGAAATTTCAGCCCCGATAGATATAATGGCACCTGGGGCTGCTGGGAATATGCCTGCTATTCTTGGGCGGCTTGAGCATGGTTGTGCTGTGGCTAAGGCTACAAATATGAAGGCATGGGAGGTGCATAATTCAGTGGCTTCCCCAGATGTGAGACGATTGGTAGCTGGGGTATATGGTTCATAAGAGGGGTCTAATGAGCAAATTCATGATTTAGTCCTTGAATCTACATCAGGTGAGCTACAAGCCCCAAGGAAGGCAGTGGGCCAGAGATATTCTGCCCCAAATATACACTGGCGATAACAACCTCTGTAAAGACGGTCACCAAGGTGGTGAGTGGTGGGCGCATCCTTTTCACCAACGCTGATGTAAGGTTGTCCAATGCTGCATAATAGACCGGGAGAGCCGCAACATCATTATGGAGGTATAGGTCTTGGAGCCATGTGAAGGCCTGATGAAAGTGATCATTGAAGGATCCAATAGGTTCATTTATTTCTCTCCGGATAGACATAAACTACTGATAAAGTTATGAAGGACTGATGGGGATCTTGTACTTCTACAGGAAGGCATCCTTCATTAGGTTCCATGAGGTAATGAATCCCCTCGGTAGGTTGATGTACCAATAAAAGGCTTCTTCTCCCAGTGAATGCAGAAAAAAGTGGCATGCAACGTCCTCATGGTCAACTTGCATTTCAGTGATGGCTATCTCAAATATCTTGATATGTTCTTCAGCTATTCTCTATAGGTTGCGAGGATGGAACTTTGAACAAAAGCCCTTCGGATTCTTGGGAATATCATGGTAAGCATTGAAATGAATCAGCGAAGGGTTATGTGCTAACCAAGCCATGATGGGAGGCGGAGGTGGTATTTTCTATTGAAAAGTACCAAGTTGGACTTGAGTCTGCACTAGAACAGCAGTTTGGGACTGCACCTGAGTTGTAGTTGTTCGGACTGTGCCTTAGGCTGAAAGGGCCAGGAGAGAAGCAACCTCCTGGCTGTAGGAGATAGGAGGTACAAATGCAATTTTGGGTGTTCAGATGGAAGATGAAGGCCAGCTGAATGAGGGTGAATGTGGAATGGAAGCAGGTGGAATGGAAGGAGAGGAAGAAACAACACTACTTCCTTTAACTCATTTTTCTCTTGTAGGAGGTTGCAATTCTTCAAATTCTCCCTTGTTTAGTGTTGACCATAGAACTCTTTGAAATCATTCTGGGGAGAACGATCTGATTCAATCTAGCTTCAATTTTAACCTTTAGCTTCATGTGCTAATGTACATCCCTCCTTCTAGTGCCAGTTCTATTGATGGCGTTAGGAGGAGGAGGGCATAAAATAAATCACTTCCAACCCTCAGCCTTGTTTTACCAATGTGCCACCCCTCCTTGTAGCGACAGTTCTGTTGATGGCGTTAGGAGGAGGAGGGCATAAAATGAATCACTTCCAACCCTCAGCCTTGTTTTCCCAACGTGCCAGTCCTCCTTCTAGCACTAGTTTTGTTTATGGCATTAGGAGGAGGGCATAAAATGAATCACTTCCAACCCTCAACCTTGTTTTCTAAACGTGCCATCCCTCCTAGCACTAGTTCTATTGATGTTTTTTTATGCACCTCTCAACATAGGCAGTGCGTAGATGCACTACCTCTCTTCAAAGACAATCTTCCACAATCAGATTGCAGAACACTATCCCAAGGTCTCTAATGTCAGGTCTTGATAGTGCTTGGAACATCTCAATTTTTTGATATGATTTGCTGGAATCACAAGGCGGTCTTATGTATGGATTACAAAGTCAGAAAGTTGGATCTTGAAATGGGGTTCTTAAGATGGTAGAGTTGTTACATATTTGCTATAGGTTCAAACAGCAGTCTTGAACTCTATTTTTCCATTGGATTTAGCTTTACAATGTGCAATGAACCTTAGCATAGGTTACTCATTAAATAAAATGAAAAAATGGCAAGGAAGAGAGAAGGTTCCTGGATCTACAACTAATTGTGAACAGTGATGATGGAGTTCCTCCAATGGATAGCTTCTTGGAAACATCCCACTTAACCAAAGATCTCACAGTCTCATGGAATTTGTGCTATCTTCTAAGGTTTGCAAATGTTTTGTCTTTCATTCACCATGTACATGCATGAACAAAGATAATTTTTTTAGAGCAGCTTTGAATTCAAGCCCAGACTAACTTTACACAGCTATCTACCATCAGAAAACAACAAAAGGTATGGACTAAGAAGTCATCTGCATAGCAAGAATTTTCATGATCACATGACAACATTCCTAAAATCTACCAAAGCAAGAAAATAGTTAACTAGAATAGCAATAAAACCTAAGTTAAACATCTAACAATGGAGATTGAATTAAGCAACATGTGAGAAACTTAGAAAATGCACTAAGTCATTGTCTTTTCCTTATAAATTTTTGCAGCATGTCTTTACAACAACTCAACTCCCTTTGCAAATGAGAGGAGAGCCCTATTTATAGTGACCAAAAAGTTAAATGAATGGCCAAGATTAATTCTCATTGTGTGGCCAAGATTCATTACAAAATAGGGTTTCACCTACCCCCAATATATCACAATTTAAAATTACATTTTGTCCCTTCCCTATTTTGTCCTCCACTAATGGCACTGTAGCATTTTGTCTTTTAGTTGATTGTTGTTTTACTATAGCTACTCTTTGGGGAGCTCTTTATTATCAACAAGGCTGTCCTCTTGCTTCTTGGATGCTACATATTCTATGAACTTGAGGATGACCACCTGGAGCTTGTCCACTTCAATAATCTCATACCTTAGCAATTGGTAGCTCCACTCCTTCGCATTATCCTCGAGCCTTTTCCAATCCTCATCGTATTTTATACCTTGATCTCTGAATAGCTCTGATTGGTCAAATGCACGGGCAACAAAACTTATAAATTCCATTGTTATTTCGTCAGACATACCATCCTCCATCTTCTTCTGGAAGTAGGGCTTCACCTTTTTCGGATCCATCTGTACTATGGGCATATCATATTCTATCATCATCTTGAGATAACAAGCGCATTCTGCCTTGATTTCTTTTATCCATTCTATATCCGGATCCACCTTGCTCATTATTTGCTCCAACCTTTCGTTCCTATTGCCAAAGTCCCGCTGCCATACATCTATCAGCCAGTGATCATCCTTCTTAAACGCAAGCTCCTCTTCCCACGTGGCTTCTGGCAATTGAAGGATAGCCTCGATCTTTGGAAACTTGGAGTCGTATGCTATAGGGAAGTTAATGCATAGCCTCTTGGTGCCCTCTAAGAAATACTACAGGTCTAAGAACTTTTTGGCTATCCAAACAGCGCGGCCAATTCCCATGTTTCCAATGTAAAAAGACTCGTTAGAACCAATCCTCTGTAGTCTTCTCCAAGTTCTTTCTTCTCTCCATCTTATCAATTTATTCTTTGGATAGCAGTTGGGGCGTAGTTGTGGATATGGTAGGTAGGTCATCCATTGATGACCACTGTTGAATGTAATCTGTTAAAGCAGCCACCTGTTCTTTGAGCTTATCTTTTGAAATCTTATCCTGCCTTATCAAATGTACCACTATGGCCACTGAATCCTAAAGATGCTCTACCTTCTACTCTCTAGTGGAGGCCCCCAAGTCGATGGTGAAGATGTTTTAAGTTATCCCTTCCTGACCGACCACAGGCATGGCTACTTGCACAGCTCGAGACCTAGAAGCATCCATCATTACCTTGGATCAGATATTAAGTTTCTTTTCCTTCTTTGTTTTTATTTGAGATCGGGCTAAGATAGCCTCCAGCCTCGCCCTTGGGTCTTTTAGTATATGCGTCTTTCTTTTGAGCTGCTTCTCCAACCATTCTAGTACAACATATTTTCCCTTAGGTGAATCATAGTCACCCTCGCCCCTCTCAGTCAAGGCCAAGGTTTTCGCTCTCTTATCTTCTGGGGACTTTTCTTTTTCCTTAGCAGCACCTCCTTCTTCATTGGAGTCTTGGATGAACACAATGCGCTTAATAGGAGGCTTGGCCAATGACTACTGTAGGGGACCTTCTTTCTTTTCCACTTCCTCCCTTCTCTTTCCTTTAACTTTTTTAACCTCGTGTGCATGTTCCTTGAATTGCTCAATCTCGACGCCCTTGATAGCTTGGGCTTCTCCCTTAGTTTTTTCTTCTTGCTATTATGCTTCCTCTTCAAGGAGCAGCCTTTTTACCTCTAATTTGGTGTCCTTTGGTTGTCGGGCCAGTTCTTCTTCAAGATCATCATCAAAGGCTTGCATGATTACCTTGCCACCAGTGCTATCTTCCTTGTCCCTACTCTTCGAGGAACCAGTTACCTCCTCCTCATAGGCAACCCTATCAATAATGCGATGTTCATACTCCATGTACTCATGATATTCATCGGCCTCCTCCTCAAAGGGCTTTGAGGCCTCTTGTTCATGCTCTTCCCAATCCTTGGAAATTAGCATGGTGGCTTCCATAGTAGGCAGCCGTATCGGAGGTTGTGAAGGTTGGGCAGTGGCAAGGACCTAAACCAAGGCTGCCTGAAGCGTAGGATCCATGAGGATCTAGGAGAGCTCAGAAGGGATATTCTGCATGTGCTTTGAGAAGGCCTTAGGCAAGGTGGGAGCAGGCATTGGTGTAGCCACCATAGGTAACGACTGTGACATAGTGGGTGACATGGCAGAAGAGGAAGGAGGCGTTGTCAAGGCAGAACAAGAGTCAATTACAATGACAGGCTCGGTCGAAGGCGAAGAGGCAAGATGAACGAGATGTCCACCACTAGTGGGGAAGTGGCGACCATAGCCAGGGAGGTAGGTGGTACGACATTCGGGGCAGGAAGAACTAAGATAGGCTTGATTTGATCAGTACCTTCTACTTCTTCTTGTGTCAAGAGTTGTTCCATCATACCCCCTATTTGCTGAAGTCTTTTGGAGGGTGAGCCCCCTGAATCCTTCCTTGTATTGACCTTGGGGCCAGGAGACTATTATGTTTCTATCTCCTTTCTCTTCTTAGATTTGGTGAGCGGAGGAGACTTAGATGTCCTGCCAGTTGAAGTGGTGGCAGCAACATCCTCTGTGGCACTTGACTCACTTTTGAGTCCTTCATAAGTCAGAATCACTTCCTACTATTTCAATTGAGCTATCCATCTATCAAGCCACTCCTTAGTAAGAGCCAAGATTGGCTTTGTTATGATATCAAGGTCATCGACCTCCTGCTCATCCCAGTCTATTGTTGGTAGTAGCAAATTGGCCACTGTAGGGTACCTAGGATACATCAAGGTGCTCTCATCCTCTTGAACTTGATCCGGGATGGGAAAGGGCTTCATCTTTCTTATGAAATATGTTGTCATCTGCATGTAGTGCCTTGCACATACCTCTTTGTCGTCTTGAAAATCCCCCCGAAATTCTTCAATGTGGTGGAGATGAGCGAACCCTAGCCCCAATGCCTTCCTTACGTGTCCATATGGGTCCATCCGTGGGCGAGCAGTATGTAGGTGAAAATGGTAATCCTTCAGTTCTTTCTCAGAATTAGCAGTGCATTGGGAGGTTTGTAGTTTATACATGCCCTAGCCGAGAGTCATGTGATAAGGGATCCCTGCTATGTGTTTTCCACTGAAGACTGCCTGTATGTGTTGGAGCTGCCGAGAAAGCTCCAATAGGATGATTCGATCATTGGGGTATTGAGGCAACTTGTTTGGCCTTTCAGTGAAGCCCTGGGCATAGATGTATGTGAACTTTAAGTATTGAATGAAGAGGAAGGCATACTGCTTCAAAAATGCCCTGGCACTGTGGGAAACCCTCCTCTCAAAGTCTCTGGCAATCATTCTGACAATATGGCCAATGAAGGCATCATTTACTCTGCATTACTCCATTTTGAAGTTTCTATATTGGAGCTGGGAGTATCTATCATAGACCTTGAGTCTTCGCCCCTGCTCCTGATCGGGTGCTACAAAGAATCCATTGTACTACCTCCGATTCACTAAGGAATAGACAAGATAGGAAGTCATATAGAACTTGGAGCTCTTCTTTACATTGACAAACTACTCATGGAAGCAGTTGCTAATTATACCTCCCTAATCGAATGAAGTCTTTGTTGTAACATCATCATTCCCCCAAAGGATCTGCTTGAAAAAGTACACCATCCACTCTTGAAAGGAGGCGGCCGTAGGGAGGCCCATCACTCTGCTTAGCATCATGACCAAGTCATGATAATCTTTGTGGAAGTCACTGCGGAAGAGTTCGTGAGGAACCTTCATAGCATTTCCCTACTTTTCCTTAAGCCAATGCTAATTTATTGACCTTTTACACCTCGCCAAATTATCATCCCATGCTGCCTAACATTCTTTAATGGTGGGTGTTTCCATTTCTTGAAAAGTAGGGATATGGAAGGTTTCTGTGATTCCTTCAGCCGACATGTTGGCGAGAATGTTACCATCCCTGTCAACAATTGTTCTTTTATCTGATTGATATGTCTGCAAATAGGCCATGACGAGCTCTGGGGCTACAAGAGATGGAGGGAAGCCAACTTCCTTTGCTATTTCGCTATACCTTATCAGCCTTGCATTCTTGGTCGTTGGATTGAACCTGACCCTTTGCGTGAATTCGTCAATATCGACATGGCTGATATTGGTATCTGTGATCTCCTTCCAATCTGTGGTGACCTTCGAGTGCAAAGGTTCACCTTGAAATTGGTATTTCATTTGGTCCTTGTCTTCCTTTCCTTGAGGAGTTTTTCCTTACTTCTTTCCTTTGTCCTTCTCAATAGCTACCCCCAAAGGTCCCACACCCGATTCCATATATTCTGCAAGCAAAGGCGTAGTCAGTGCAATTGATCATGAAAACATTCATGTTAGCAGTAATCCTAAAGATGAAATCGATTTCAAATAATCCATCAAGCATAACATGATACTTTGTCTCCCGATGTCACTGGTCTATGGGTTGAGGGCTTTGGGACAGTCCGGGCCCAGAAGGTCGTATTTCTAGGGCATGAATGTTGTTTTAGAAAGGAAAATAGGGCGGAGGGCCCTCATTAACTCTCCATGATCGAATTTGATAATTTAAAAGGTTCGCAATGAAGAAGACCAAGATTAAGCATGTGGGTCGAGCTTAGATTTTGAATTGGGCCCATTTAGATTGGTTTAGGAACACTCGAAGGTACAAGGTCAGAAAGTTGTTAGGAGAAAGCCATTTGGGGACGACAGATCGAAAATGGAATTCTGGAGACGGAACTCCAGGGTTTGGGGTCTAGAGGGCTGCAGGGTGGTCAAAAGATTATAATTGACTTGAGGGCCTAGGTCGGAGGCACTGAGAAGCCATTCATCCCTCGCCATTTGGAACTGCTATTGTTGGGTAGAAGTCCGGAGGGGGTGGTCCAGTGGGAGTATCAGTCGTCACAGGGGAAGGCAAGTCAGCGTAAGGTCTCCGTTGCGGGGTGAGGTCTTGGCGAGAGATGAATGTATCGCTGAGAATCGAGAGCAAGACCAGACCTGGGACAAGGGTCCACCGTTCGATTTTGTTTTCATTCCTACGGTGCTCAGAAGGGCAGAGCTCGGAGCTCAGAGGGGTGGGGGAGATTTTCCCATTGAAATGGCTAATGAGGAAAGGACTCCCAGATGGCGGAGCCTGGAAGTCAGATGGACACTGAGCATGGATGACCTGGTTCTACCGTATACATATTTCATCTGCAGTTTTCTATATTGCCCCATTCAATCAATCAAGTTATGCATTTTTCATGTCTGGGTCCATATTCGCATAGGTCCATGACTATCTTCCTGAAACCCATGTTTTATTCTAACATTTGCATGCTACTGGTTTTATCGGCATAACTCCTTTAATGTCTCGACGATCACAAGTCTTGTGCATTCACCTATCGACAGGGGTTTCATTTCCAGGGTTGTGTCTTATCGAACTCAGTTCATCTCCCCGACTTGTGCATATGGGTCCTCGGCAAGAGTTGGGTTATCGGCAATTGTCATGGTGATTTCGTTTTATCATGCCGACCGACATGTAAGGGATGTCGATATCGTTGTAAGGTCTTAGCAAGAGACCTTCGGTCTCACCGACCTTACACATGGATTCCCTTTGAATATACTTATGGTGAGACTATGGTGGATTCTATCGGCATAAGGTTTGTTGTGTCCTGCCGAATGACATTTGTGTTTCATTTTGGCCAAGTATGAGTTTGCGGCAGGAGGTCATAACAAAAAAGGTTAGGTCTTGCTGACAGGTAACGATGGCTTTCGGTGTGAGATCTGCTTTCTCTTAGCAAATAAAGGGCTAGCTCGGGGTGGCTATCGGTGGAACAAGAGCACTCTACATGAGGTTTCACTGACATCATTTATCTCATCGATATCACGATGAGGTATCTATCGGTAAGAAAGCCAAAATTTCTTGGCAAAAGTGAATAAAACAAACCATAACTGCTCGGTGTAGCTTATTTGTTTCGGTGTATAGTCTTGGTGAGGTGCTAGGGGTCTCACTGAATGGAATGATGAAGTTCCCTATTGGCATGATAATGGGGTTGTTATAGTGACATGTGAATAAGTGGGTGCCCTCGGTGAAACATTATATGATCGACATAGGGTCTCCCCGACATATTAAAGCTATAGCGAAGCGGGTAATGTAGATTATGCATCTTGGTGAGAGTCTTCTTTTGTCTCAGTGACTAGAAATTTCAGTCATTGTGAACATCCACCTCAGAGAGAGGTCTCGCTGACACTCAAATGTCCCGCTGACACTCAAGGTACGGACCGAGCCCAGAGTCGGCGTCGAACGTTAGAATTTCTCATCTTGTGTTTGTGGCAATGGGAAAACCGGAGCCTCACAAATGGAAGGCTGGGGAGGATTTCTTTTTGAAATGATGATATGATCATGCAACAGAGCTTCAGAGGGCGAAGCCTGATATGATCAAGGTCGTTCAAGGTTCAACAAAATTTTCCAAATGGCGAAAGGAAGCCCGATACCCAGGCGGCGGAAGGATGTCATGCATTTTCCAAAAGAAAATGATATCGTCGTGATGTCCTGGCGAAGGAATAATGTCTTGCCAAAGATGATGGGTCTCAGGGCAGCTTAGAGGGAGCCCTTGGAGTAGGATTCTAAGTCAGGGAGAGGTCTCGCTGACTGGGTGAAGTTCTACTAAGAGAGGGAGCCTTCGATGAGAGATGGATGTCTCCCCGACGGAGAACGAGGGGGGGAAATCCCGGGAGTGGAATCCCAGATACCCGAGCCCAAGAGACTCAAAAGTTGTTTGGTCATCTGTTCTACTAAGTCACCACTGGCAAGGGGAGCATCCAGGCCCAAGGGTCATGAATGCCCCTACGAAGAATGGTTGCGCAAAGATAAAGCTTCGAATTGGTCAAGAGGATGCTGTGTTGGTTTACTCAACTTTTGAGGACATGGGTTTTGTTCGTTGTGCCATATTTTATCCTTCACATGTTTTGATGGTTATTGTTCATTTTAACCCCTAGAAATCATGAAAACAATGTTCAGGAGGGTGAATGAAGGACCTACCTCAAACACTCGATGTGAGAGGTGTGGGATCCACTTAGGATCGATGAGATGATGGTGAGAGTGATGAGTGTGAAGGTCTCGAAGACGGTGGGCTCCTCCAGCAAGTTCTTTGATCACTCTCTGCAGCTCTGTCAAGTGAAAATGATAGGAATGAACCTTCTATTAATACCTTAATCACCATTAATGGCCTCACTAAATGCAGGTATGGTGGGACAAAGGTTGGTGGTTTGAATTCAGCAATGGCAGCGGGAGACCCGAGGTCCGGCGACCAGGAGGGCGCAGGACGGCGGCTGTTTGATAAGTTCCTCTTGGAGATTCACTGGTAGAAAATGGGAGGTCAGGGCTCGGAAGGTGGAACTCCGCCAGAGGTTCACAGTGAGGAACGACGAAACACTCATGAAACCCCAAGAGTAGAACTCCGGAGTCCCGGTCCCGGAAGGTCGGACAACTGTCAAGATTTCACTAATTTTAGCAGACGGCGAACAGGGGTCCGGGAGGATGGATGTTGAGCGCCATTGGGAATGGCAGGTGCAACAAGTAAACCTGGCAAGAGAAACCCTAATGCCCAAGATTGGCAAGGCTCGGGGCATTTGGCAACAGAAAACTGCAAGAGAGACTCCGCAAGGCACCAAAACATGACAAAATTAAAAGGGGAAGGAACAATCAACTTATGGTGAGACTTTGAAGCAACATTGACCATGCAGGACACCAAAAATGGGGTACGCAAAATGAGGCGGCAACAAAAATGACTTGACAAGGCGAAAGAAAAGAGGGTCCCCATTCGGAACGGGGCGTGTGTGCCAAAGGCACAACAATCATGTTGAGAAAGCAGAGCACCCAGGGTTGCTGATGTAGCTGAGATATCAAGGATCAAATTTTTATCTACTATTAGTGGCATAAGGATAGGGGTTTCCATTAGATAATGTTTGAGTTGTTGAAATGCTTTGTCATAGTTTGAATCCCATTTGTAGGCTACTCCCTTGTGAAGAAGGTGAGAAAAGGGATGGCACTTGTCTGCTATTTGTGCTATGAATTTCTTTATACATTGCAATCTCCCTTATGTTGTGTGGTCTCACAACATGCCCCAAGAATACAAGGCTTGGTGACCCAAGTTGAAAATTAATGCTTAAGGCAATTGCTAGTTGGATAATGGTCACCAGGAAATATGTGAAAATCTTGAAAATAACTCATGATTCAGTATATCGAGTGTTACGTGTACTAGGTTTCAAGATTCTAGGTAATTTGAGTTTGGGTGAATGATTAGGATGAGTTTGTAAAGGAATTTTAACAAGTTGTTGTAGTTGAGAGATAAAAGCTCAAGGATTTGAAAAGACCAATAAAAATCCAAAGCTAGGTCAGGATTTGTTCAGGGAAGTGAAGTGTATTGGCTAGTCAGGTTTGAAAGGCAGGCATGTATATCGGGAGTTAAGTACCTGAATACCTAGATAAATGGTGCATTGATGTAGGAGTGTTCAAAGCTTCTTATATGGTTTTTCCTAAATGCCCAAATCATTGGGTGACCCACCTAAAGTTGATAGATACACAACAATACATTAAAACATGCCACTTATGAATTATTTTAAAATGATTAATGATAATGATGGTTTTATGCTAATAAAGGTTTTATTAATGTTTTAAAAAGGGGATTGATATATGGAATTTTATGTGTAGGAGAAATAGGGTTTTGGACAATGTTTGGGTGTGGATGGTTAGGAAAATCTGGATTGTGAGCAGATCTAACAATGTCACCAGGTTGATTGGTGTACTCTAAAATTTCATGCGAGAACAAAGTATATAAAGAAGAAACACCACTAACCAAGAACCAAAGATCTAGGTATTATGTATGCGACAAAGGAGATTCCTAGTTTTGGGATGATATACTTGCGAACATTTTCCCGAAGCCATAGCCTGGATGTAGGAACATAAGGCTAGTGGATTAGGATTTCTAGTTCCACCTGATCACTCTTAATATCCAAGAAGTTCCTACATTTGTTTGAAGATCAAGTTGAAAATATGCTCAATTCGATTTGATATCCTAATTGTATTTTAAAGATGAGTCTGAAAATTTCAAGTGTTGAAGAAAGTCAAAATCAGTTGACTTATTTTAGAAGTCTATCTTTCCAACTATCATGTTCAATGTGATCTATTTCGATTCATCTATTGGATTCCCTTTCATGTGTTTATCAAATTTACCAAGTGTCTTGTTCTTGGCTAGGAGTTGTTTTATTTCCATGTGAAGTTCAAAATTTGTTAATTCCAAAGAACTAAAACTTTTTCAGTTTTATTCTTTTTCTTATTTTATGTTCCATTCTAGATTAAAAACTTGTGTGTTTCATTTGAGATTAACTAATATCAAGTCAAATTCAAATCTATTTCCTGATATGAAATCATACGTAGCTGATTGTTTGTTCCTATCAGAAAAAATTGTGTGCTACAGTAGATTTGGGTGCATACTGAAACTATCTAGTGACAAATAATCCACATTTATTTAAAACCTTGCATCATTCTATGCCTAACTATGAAGAAATATGGTGAATTATAGAGTGGTTTGCTTTGATTTTGTTTATTTCTTGAGGCATTCATGGATAATACCTGGGAGAAATCTTTAAATTTTAGTATTTTATGCTTTATTCTAGATTAGATGCTTTATATTTTCCAAAAAATTGATGAATGCATGGAGTTTATTATAATCTTTCATTTCCATGAAGTTGTGGAGTGCTTAATGCTAAATTTTCTTAAGTATATGCAAGTAATTTGAATTTCATGAAATGTTATTGTAAATCTTTGATTTCATAAGGTTGTTAAGTGACATGTGAATTATTAAATTGAGAATATGTTTCAATATTTTAGATACCTTCCAATTTACAACAACCGTAGGCCCCTCCTATTTAACAACAATTTACACAACGAACCCTAAGTGAACCTAGTGTGTCAAGACCTAACATTCCTTAGCCTTGGGATCGAGCTGAGATTACCTTAGATTTAATTTTTCTCAATGGATATTTCAAGAAAGGTAGGTTCCAGCGGTCCTTTATGAGAATTTATCTACCTATTGGTGTGCATGTACTATAGTAACCTAGAATTGCACCCTGTGCAAAGTTTACAAGAAACTTAGCATTCTAGAGAAACATGGGATCACTCCAAGGTTGTGGATCACCTATGGTTGAAGTGAACCTCCGGAGAAGGCCGGCTTCCTTTGGGTATCACCTAAACTATTGATTCTTTGAAAGGAAAAGGGGAAGAGATGCATAAAATGGAAAAACTAAACCTATTAGTGATACACCGTATTAATGAGAAATCATGAAATGAACACAGGAAAACAAACACTTGAAAGCTTGAATTCAATTGATTTACATACCCAGAACAACCTCTTTCTAATTTAATGCTTTAGTCCTAATAGGTTTGGCCCACACATACACCTTGGGAAGGAAAGATCAATTTCACGACCTTAAGATGTAAATGCAAAAATGTGAAAAACACAGTTATAGACTTGCATGTGCAAAAGAAAGATACAGAAACAAGAATCAATACCAATATGATCATGAACTTTCAAGGTAACTTCTATGTTGTATTTGGATTCCAGTTGAGTTACAGAAAACATACATTGACTGAGAAAGGATTGATTAAAAATCACTAACTCCTCAGGGTGTGCAATCAAAACTATTTACAAAAAAGGAAAAAATGCCTTATATACAGACTGTACGTCGGCCCCTTAGGGATTACAAAAAATATCCTGATTCAGGATAGGATTTTCCCTTAGATCTTTTGCCAAGTTAATGTTGGAGCTTGTGTGTCCCTGTTGTTGCTGTCGGTGTGAAGAACCGCTCTTGGAGAAGCCTTCTCCTGATCTTTTGTAGCATTAATTATTCTGATCCATCGTGTCCAGCTATCGAGTCCCTCATTGAAGAGTTGCATTGAATGTCCCCTGAGCTCGGAACATATATATATTGTATTCATGTTGTGTTTGTCCTGAGTTGGCATTCCACGTTCTGATCAGACTGCCACGATTTTCCTTAGATCCCTCTGGTTAGTCGAGCACCCTCCACGCGAGCCCTACAGTTGGTCAAAAATTCCTTTGAATGGAAAAGCATCTCGGCAAGACACTAAAAGTGTCTCACCGATGTGATCATGGCCCTCTAAAGCTATCGGCATAGCACATGACGGTCGGTGAGACATTACGCGGGCTTTAGAATTCATATCGATTATCACTTAGGCCATCGGTAAGACATAATTCTATCACCAAAACATTATGTCGAAAAACCCCACTCTTTAGTGAGGGCACCCTATTTCGGCGGGATAACATTGCATTCAGCAAGACTTCTGATGATGTTGGGTCCCCCTCTCCGAGCATCTCTATCATATTAGCATCTCCCTGTGTCTCCGAGACTCTATAGCGAAGTCTCCCTATTTTACCGAAGCTCACTTTGACTTCGGAGAAAGCTTGCTTGGTCAGAAAGATATTCTGCCGACCCACCCTCGTTCTGTATGAGCTTTCTTTTCCTTTGTTGAGACTCTCGCCGGTCGAGAATAGTTCTTCCTAAGCTTACTGTGCTATGCTGAAGACTCCTTCGATGAAAAACCGTCGGTGTAACCCCCGCCGGTCGCCAAGACATTATTGCAAAAACCTCAAGTCTTGGCGAGGCCTTTCCTCTATCCTCGGTGGTTCCTTTGTTTTTTGGCAAGACATACACTGAAGGAAAATTCTTGCCGAAACCCGTGCCTATCGCCAAGACACATTATCTTCGCTAAGACCTCTTGTAGACCCCTTTTGTCTGCCTGAAGAGCTCCCATTGTGCTTTTGGCAAGAGTCCTGCCGAACCGCTTTTATCTTTGTGAGGGTCCATCTTTCCTTTCGGTGAGACTTTCGCCTTCACTAAGACCTCCAGGAAACTTCATTTACATTTTCTAAAATTTCCATCTATCGCCCAGGATCAAACCAAAGATATCACATCATCGGTGAGACAATGATTGGTCGCTAAGACTTCCCATCAAGCCCGAAATGTTATGCCGAAACCTCTATGTTTGGTGAGACTCACGCCGATGCCACCTCATTTGATCTCTTCGGCATGACACCTATCCTTCGACAAGACATCCTGCCGAAGGCGATATCCTTTGCCAATGCTGCCCTTGTTTCATTTTGGAGGCTCCTACATTCGATGAGACTCTTGCCGAATCTTTTCGCCCTTCACTGAGCTCTGCTTCATTTCGAGGAGACATCTCCACCTCGGTATGAAATTCTAGCGAAGCTATCTCCTTATGCTGAAAAGAATTTTGTGTGAAGTTTGTAAGACCTCGACCTTTGTTGGGAGTTCTCACCGAGCGTTGTAGGTCTCCCTGAAGCCATTAGTCACCGAGAGTCTCGTTGAATAGCAATTGAATGGCCTATCGGCCAAGGAAAGTCTACGCGGTAAGAGGTCATGCCGAACCCTCTCCGTTATAGCGATAGGCTCTGTAGGCTCGTTTGGCATGACAGAGACTAGGTCTCAGCGACCTGCTCAGGATGGAAAGAATCAAACAGTCAGTCAGCCAGAGAATAGGAGAGTCCTGCCGACTTTCTCCTTAGATTGTTTTTTCATGCCAAATACTCCTAGGGTAGATTCTCCCACCAAGTTCCTCATGACCTAGCAATAGATGCAGAGTCCCTCCCCTTGTGTGAATGTCTCACTTGCCTCTAAAGATCTGACATTTGATTACCTTGCCTAATTTAACTGTAGGTGAAATAGAGGCAACAATTCTGGTGACCTTTGCGGGATGTTTGCCTGCTAAACATGAGAACCAGTGACTAGGCTTATCCATTGGGCATGGAGTCATTAGAAATCTCAGAAAACAATTAAAATGTCAGATTTGCACATGGCCTCGACCTCATGAGATTTATAGGACACAACAAGTGGCCAAAACGGCAAGACAGGGGAAACAAAAAGAGAAAATATATACTGTGTTGAAACAACACTTATGGAAAACATAGTCTAAACTATTATGTACAATAGATAGATCGGTCAGATTTGAAAATAGGGCTTAAGGTGTATCCCATTGACTGGGATAGGAAGCACTTCACTTTCTGTTGTAGCTAGTTGATATGCATTGTGTTCCTTACAGCCTTCGATAATGAATGGACTAGTCCACATATTGTCGAACTTGGTGTGATGGCCTAGTCTGCTTTTAAGAACGTCCCAGCTGAGCACAAAGTCTCCCTCTTTAAAATACTTTACTGTAGCCCTTTTGTCAAATTTTTTCTTTGTCTAGAGCTGATGATCCTCCAAAGTTTTCATTGCTCTGTCCCTTGATTCTTCGAGCTCCATGAGCTCTGCATACCTTATAGACATTGGGTCCTATCCCTTAAGCACCTCCAACTGGTGAATAATTTTTAGAGCAGGAAGCTCCACAGATAGGGGCAATCTTGCCTCTTTACCATAAACCAACATATATGGTGAATTGCCAATAGACCTCTTAGGGTTCACTCTGTCTGCCCAAAGTGCATTCTTTAAACTACTGGGCCAGGTCCTTTGGCTGTCTTCTATGGTTCTTTTAATAATTCTAATGAGGTTCTTGTTCGTGCTCTCAGCTAGGCCATTACCTTGAGGGTAATAATTTGAAGATGTGTTCAAATGAATGCCATGCTTGCAGCCCATTCAGTTATCCTTAGACCCATGAATGCAAGGGCATTGTCAGATATGATGGAGTCAGGTACTCCAAACCTAGTGACTATATCTTAATAGAAGTTCAACACTGAGGATTCCTTTGCTTCCTTTAATGCAACCGCTTCTGTCCACCTCATAAAATATCCAGTAGCTGTAAGTACCCATTTGTGACTAGCACTAGGAGGTGGATTTATGGGTCCAATAAAATTGATGCCCCATCTCATGAAGGGCTGCTCCACTTGAATTGGATGTAGGGGCATAGCAGGCAGCCTTTCCTTTCCTAAGAACAGAGCACATTTGATGCACTTTCTTGACCAGGCATACGCATCCTTGAACAAGCTAGGCCAGCAGTAACCAGCTCTCATGACCTTCTAGGCAGTAGTTTTGGGAGTAAAGTGACCTCCTGCAGCTCCACCATGAAACTCATGAAGCACTTTTTCAATTTGGTCACTATGAATGCATCTTAACAAGACACCATTCAGATCCTTTTTAAAAAGAACATTATTTACCATCAGATATGGTATAGACTACAATCTGAAGTATCTCCTTTTAGCTCTGTTTAATCCTAATGGGCATTCACCAGTCTGTAAGAAATGGGTCATATATTGGACCCAATGGGTTGTCTCTATAGGTACATCACCTTGAGCATCCTGAAGTTCATTTGTATTGGCAAGGATAACATCCTTTTCGAGTTTACCTACACTGTTTGACCCTGCAGCAAGGTGTTCACATAGACTTTTGCCTCTTACCAGCTTGGTGATCTTAATATCTATGTCATACTCCATGACCTTGGTGACCCATCCTGCTCTTTTTTCATTTAGATCCTTATTCAACAGAAACTCCTTCACACTTGAGTGTGCCACCAAAATATGGATTTTATTATGAGAAATCAAAGGATTGAATTTCTTTAGGCTTCTGATCACACCAAGGACATGCCTCTCCATGAAGGAGTATTTTTGTTCATAGTCGACCAAACCTTGGCTGAAGAAAGCTATTGGTTGTTCTAAATTCTCTTCATTTTTTTGAACCAATATTGCAGAGATATTACTTGTGCTCCCATAAACATACAAATAAAAATCCTTGGAAAAATTGGGATTTACCATGTGAGAGCTGCTGCTAAGGCCTCCTTGACCTTTTCAAAACTATTCTTGGCATCCTTTGTCCAACTGAAGATGACATTTTTCTTTAACATAGTTGTTAAAGGCTGTAACAGATTTGCAACATCAGGGATGAATCTTCTTAGGAAGTTGATATGGCCTAGAAAGCTATGTAGGCCCTTCGTGTGATTAGGCAGTGGTAACTCAAGTATGGTTCTGACCCTTTCTAGGTCAATAGTAATTCCCTGCTTTGACACTATGTGTCCTAATAGTTTCCCTTCATGGACAGCAAAGATACTCTTCCTTGGATTGAAGGGAGATACCGAACTCTCTGCATTTTTCAAACACTTACCTAAGATGCAACAGATGTTCATCAGCATTCTTGGAATATACTGTGATATCATCTAAGTAAATCAGTATGATTTTGTTGGTCAAACTTTGAAATGCCATGTCCAAGCTCTCTGAAATGTGGCATCAACATTGGAAAAATCAAAAGGCATTCTTTTGTATGCCATGGTGCCCCATTTAGTTGTAAAAGTAGTCTTAAACTGATCTTCCTCTTTAACCAGCACCTGATTATATCTTGAGAAACCATCTAGCAATGAAAACCTTTCAAAACCAACAACCTCCTGTAAGATTCATTCCATGGAGGGCAGTAGGTAGTGGTCTTTTAGAGAGGATCGGTTAAGATCCCTGAAGTCTACACAGAGCCTTATCTCACCACTTTTCTTTCTGACCGGTACTATATTAGAAACCCATGAAGTGTGCTTGATAGGGAAGACAACACCTCGCTCAACTAGTTTAGTCAACTCCTTAATCATTAGAGGCTCAAGTTTAGGATTCAAAGGCCTTTGTTTCTATCTTACTAGCTTGGCATTAGGCTCTAATTCAATTGTATGTTGAGCAATATGGAGGTCAAATCCTTTCAAATATGAATACTCCCAAGCAAAGACATCATGAAATTCTTGGCACAAAGCAATAAAAGCTTGTCTATCTTCAGGTGAATAAATTTTTCCTATCTTAAGAAGTTTACCCTTGAAAATCTCTAGCTCTTCATAGTGTTCTTTGATTTTCAAGCCAGCTCTACCCTTTTTGAGCTGGTCATCAGTACTGAAAATCGATTCTAAGGTAACTAGGCCTTTGGGAAATTTGTTTATCTTCAGCTATATGACTTGATCACCATACTGCTACTTGAGTTTTGCCTGATTCACCATGGAGAACTGATCTTCCTCAAGCAAGAAGGAAAGGATCTGCTCATCACTGTCAAAAACTTGCTAGTGGATGTTGTTGTCAGGGATTGATGGTCTGACTACAACCTTGACATATTGTTGCACCTTCTCCTTTTTGATGTCATCTAGAATATCAAACTGTGCTCCAATGGCTACGAGCTTGTCAGCATGCTTGTTCTGATTTCTTGGGATAGACACTAAATTAAAGGCATCAAAATCTTTGAGCATGTTCCACACTCTGTTTGTATAGGACTTTAATGTGTCATTTTTAGCAACATTCAATCCCCTTACTTGATTAACAATTAATTTGATGTCCCCATGGACTTTCAAGTTGGTTATTCCTCTCTTTCTTGCCCACTCTAGACCTTGAACAAGGCCTTCATATTCAGCAGTGTTATTGGAGCATGCAAAAGCAAAACGGAATGTAGAGTAGTACCTATTACCTTGCGGAGATACCAGCATTGCCCCTCCTCCAGTGCCAGTTTTGCTTCTCGAACAATCAAAATACATTTCCCATAGTCCATTTAGTGGTTGCAACAACTGGTCCGCATCTTTCTCCAAGTTTGGAATCTCTGTATCAGGCTCAAGAATGACATAGTTTCCCATACCAACATCTTGAATGAGGTCTCCAGGACTGTCCGATACATTTTCAACTGCCCATTCATGCAACAGCATATTAGGAACAACTTTTGATTGGACTTCTTGAGCAGCAGCTCGTTCATTGTCAGTAAAAACAACACAATTTACATTTGCAGCAGAAAGAGCAGCATTGATGGGGCTTGGGTTATATGGCTCAATGTGGTCTTTGGCCAATCTTTCAGACTTGATGGTAACCTTGGTTCCATATCTTGTTCTAAATAGCATATGTGACCAATCGGCTGATACATACCCCCTATCTTGGTTGTAAAGTCTCTAGATAAACACAAGAAAAAGAAAGGTGGAAGGTCTATGACACCTATGTCTTGAGGGACTAAAAAATTTGGACAAGCATGCAAAGTGAGATTTAGATCTATGATGATACCAAAAGTATTAACTGAAGTTCCATCCAATTGGATCACTCCCTTATCCAAAGGCTGGTATTTTAGTCCAAGTTTGTCAGCAATCTATTTTGGCATGACGAAGCTACTAGCTCCACTATCTACCATACAATTATGGACTAATTTATCCCCAATAATTATTGACACGTAGAAAGGATGTGGTTTGACTCTTTTTTTCATTTTCTATGTAAGGCTGCTAACCATTTCCCTGAGAATCATTTGTTAACACGGCTCTAACTTGACCTATTGAGGGCTCAAATTCATCAGATATTTTCAAACTTGATAGGGCTGATTGTAACATATCCTTTTGACCAGGGATGACTAAAGAATCCCACATAGACATGGTTACATTTGTCCTTCTCATGCTATCAAGAATGTTAAAAGGTGCAGTTGGATTTTTATTGTGTACCTTTACGCCAGTATGGTCAGCTTGTAAGCGTGACTGCTCCTTGTCTAGGAGTTGCTGATCTCTTTGCCAACCACTAGTCACTCGAGAGGTAGATGGTTCCACAGCTGCCACCCTTCCTTTGTCTGCTACTTGATCAAGTTCAAATGCTCTCTTCTTTGCTCTAGTATTGGCTGCAACTAGAGAGCTATCCTCATTCAACCCACATAATTCTTGACCTTGCCAATTAAGCAGGGTTGTATCATTATTGAATTGGTCTTGATGTTGAGAAGATGCATCATTACATGCACTCTGTTGTAGACTTGAAGCATTTTGTATCATCAATGCTTGATTTAAGAGTCCATTTGAACAAGTGGCTTGATTATGAGGCTGCTTACAAGGTAGCACCACTCATAATCAGCTACTAAGTTGTTTTGAGTGGGAACCAGGTCCCTGGCTGCACTAATAGATGTTGGAGCATAGGCCTGAAAAGGCCTTGTGTTCACACTCTATCTTGGGCCCTGATAATTTCCCTAGTACTGCTATCTATTCCCTTGGAATTGCTGCTGCTAACCTTGAAAAGGCTGACTTGAGGCTTGATTTTGCTATTGATAAGGCTTGGAATAGGTCTGTTGCTTTTCCAAGTTCACCAACTTGTTGCCAAAAGTCTGTAAAAGACTTTTGATCTCTTGTAATTCATTTGATGAGCTTGAAGCAATGCTTTCTTGCTTGTCAATGGTTGGAACAACAGCTGGTAGCGTTGGTAGAGCTGGTAGAGGTGTGAAAGGAGGTATTTGCAAAGGGATGTTTGCATGAATTTTTGGAAATATTGGCATTGGTGGCCTGGGAGCAAGCTTACCAGCTTGTATTAAGTTGTTTTCAGCTCTAATAGCTATTTCAAAGGCATCTAGTAAAGACACTCCTCCCATTGACTGTATCATGACAGCTATATAACTGTTCAGAGCTCTCAAAAAGCATAGGAATGCATACTCTAGAGGTGGCCTCACCATTGCAGGGATTCTATCCCAAGTTCTTTGAAATCTGAAGTTGAAGTCATTCATCTGCTCTTGTGGAGCCCTCTTAATTGCAGTCAGTTGCTCCAACAAAGACAAGTTGTCAAACCTGTCTTGGAATTGCTTGTGCAATTTTTTTCCAAAGTTGTCCCCTGTTGCAATTGAACTTACTAGTAAGCTCATGTACCACTGCACAACTCTTCCTTTCAATGAAGCAGCTAGTAGTCTCACTGCAGTGTCCTCTTCAGTTATGTGGTGGACTCCGCATAACAAAGCCACATCTCTCAAATGTTCAATGGGAGTAGTTTGATCTTCTCCCATGAAAATTGGAAAACTCTTCAAGGCTGCCATTGGAATATCATTATGCTATGCCAAGTTCAAAGGACTCCCTCTGTTGAAAGCAACAAAGGGTTGATTCCTTGGAGCGGCCATTGAAGGTATCTGATGTTGTTGTACCAGTATTCTAGATGTAGCTAAGGATGAGATAACAATGTGTGATCTTACAGATGGAGGAGTGGACTGGGTTCTTCTAGAATAGATAGTTGTTGCTCCTTTCTTCTCTACTGCTTTGCCTTTCCTTCTTGGTGGTGACAGCTACAAATATTCAAATGAACCTGAGCTGCCTCTAGTCTGAACTTTTCTCATAAACTGAAGAAGGCATGGATTTCTGGAGTTCTTCCTCTTTGTGGAGTCACCAAGTATACCAAAAGGACTTCTATAAAGCCTGATAATTCACTGGCTGCATACCAAGCCAGTAGTTAAAACAAATTCCTCTCCCACCAGGCATGCCAGAAACTGTTGTTGCCTAGAATTGCACCCTGTGAAAAGTTTACAAGAAACTTAGCATTCTAGAGCAACATGGGATCACTCCAAGGTTGTGGGTCACCTATGGTTGAATTGAACCTCCGGAGAAGGCCGGCTTCCTTTGGGTATCACCTAAACTATTGATTCTTCAAAAGGAAAAGGGGAAGAGATGCATAAAATGGAAAAACTAAACCTATTGGTGATACACCGTATTAATGAGAAATCATGAAATGAACACAAGAAAACACACATTTGAAAGCTTGAATTCAATTTATTTACATACCTAGAACAACCTCTTTCTAATTTAATGCTTTAGTCCTAACGGGTTTGGCCCACACATACACCTTGGGAAGCAAAGATCAATTTCACAACCTTAAGATGTAAATGCAGAAATGTGAAAAACACAGTTATAGACTTGCATGTGCAAAAGAAAGATACAAAAACGAGAATCAATGCCAATATGAACATGAACTTTCAAGGTAAATTCTCTGTTGTATTCAGATTCTAGTTGAGTTACATAAAACATACATTGACTGAGAAAGGATTGATTAAAAATCACTAACTCCTCAGGGTGTGCAATTAGAACTATTTACAAAAAAGGAAAAATATCCTTATATATAGACTGTACGTTGGCCCCTTAGGGATTACAAAAAATATCCTGATTCGGGATAGGATTTCCCTTAAATATTTTGCCGAGTTAATGCTGGAGCTTGCGTGTCCTTGTTGTTGGTGTCAGTGTGAAGAACCACTCTTGGAGAAGCCTTCTCCTGATCTTTTGTAGCATTAATTCTTTTGATCCATTGTGTCCAGCTACCAAGTCCCTCGTTGAAGAGCCGCATTGAATGTCCCCCGAGCTTAGAATAGATATATATTGTATTCATGTTGCGTTCGTCCTAAGTTGGCATTCCATGTTCTAATCAGACTACCACGATTCGCCTTAGATCCCTCTGGTTAGTCGAGCACCCTCCACACGAGCCCTGCAGTTGGTCAAAAATCCCTTTGAATGGAAAAGCATCTCGGCAAGACACTAAAAGTGTCTCACCGATGCGATCATGGCCCTCTGAAGCTATCGGCATAGCACATGATGGTTGGTGAGACATTACGCAGGCTTTAGAATTCATATCGATTATCACTGAGGCCATCGGCAAGACATAATTCTATCGCCAAAACATTATGTCAAAAAACCCCACTCTTTAGCGAAGGCACCTTATTTCTGCGGGATAACACTACATTCAGAAAGACTTCTGATGATGTTGGATCCCCCTCTTTGAGCGTCTCTATCATATCGGCATCTCCCTATGTTGCCGAGACTCTATAGCAAAGTCTCCCTTTTTTACCGAAGCTCACTTTGAGTTCGGAGAAAGCTTGCTTGGTCAGCAAGATATTCTGCCGACCCACCCTCATTCCATCTGAGCTTTATTTTCCTTCGTTGAGACTCCCGCCAGTCGGGAATAGTTCTTCCTGAGCTTACTGTGCTATGTTGAAGACTCCTTCAATAAAAAAATGTCGGTGTAACCCCTGCCGGTCATCGAGACACTATTGCGAAAGCCTCAAGTCTTGGCAAGGCCTTTCCTCTGTCCTCGGTGGTTCCTTTGTTTTTCGGCAAAACATACACCAAAGGAAAATTCTTGCCGAACCCCGTGCCTATGGCCAAGACACATTATCTTCACTAAGACCTCTTGTAGACCCCTTTTGTTTTCCCGAAGAGCTCCCATTGTGCTTTCGGCAAAAGTCCTACCGAACCACTTTTTTCTTTGTGAGGGTCCATCCTTCCTTTCGGCGAGACTGTCGCCTTCACTAAGACCTTCGAGCAACTTCATTTACATTTTCTGAAATGTCCATTTGTCACCCAAAATCATACCGAAGATATCACATCATTGGTGAGACAATGATTGGTCGCTAAGACTTCCTGTCGAGCCCAAAATGTTATGCCGAAACCTCTATGTTTGGTGAGACTCACGCCAATGCCAACTCATTTGATCTCTTTGGCATGACACCTATCCTTCAGCAAGACATCCTGTCGAAGGAAATATCCTTTGTCAACACTGCCCTTGTTTCGTTTTGGAGGCTCCTACATTCGGTGAGACTCTTGCTGAATCTTTTCACCCTTCACTGAGCTCTACTTCATTTTGAGGAAACATCTCCACCTCGATATGACATTCTGGTGAAGCTATCTCCTTATGCCAGAAAGAACCCATGTGAAGTCGGTAAGACCTCAACCTTCGTTGGGACTTCTCACCAAGTGTTGTAGGTCTCCCCAAAGCCATTACTCACCGAGAGTCTCTCCGAATAGCGATTCAATGGCCTATCGGCCAAGGAAAGTCTATGCGGTAAGAGGTCATGTTGAACCCTCTCTATTATAGCAATAGGCTCTATAGGCTCGTTCGGCATGACAAAAACTAGGTCTCAGCGACTTGCTCAGGATGGAAAGAATCAAACAATCAGTCGGCCAAACAATAGGAGAGTCCTGCTGACTTTCTCCTTAGATGATTTTTTCATGCCGAATACTCCCAGGGTAGCTTCTCCCACCGAGTTCCTCATGACCTAGCAACAAATACAAAGTCCCTCCCCTTGTGTGAATGTCCCACTTGCCTCTGAAGATCTGACATTTGATTACCTCACCTAATTTAACTATAGGTGAAATAGAGGCAACATGTACAACATCTATGTCAACAAAAGTGGTGCTAGAAGGAGGGCAGCTTTTTGTCCTTATGCCGGTATTGGTGTCCTAGTCACATAGTCAAGGTTTTCTTGTGAGTTAAGGGTCTAAGTAATCTTAGAATTGAAAGTGGAAAAGAGATGGAAAAGATTCAAACAATTCTTAACTGAAGGCTTTCACCATTGAGTTTGTTCACTTTTGGTCGAGTTATAGAGTTCATAATTCAGGACACAACCGATCATAATGAAATTGATTGTAAAGTTTTCTTGACTAGGGTAAGTTTGTCTATTCATAATGTGATTCCACTAATGGAGGTATCCTTAAGTGTGAAAATGAGGGAGTCATTATTGGATTGGTTTTTGAATTTTGTAAGGCATAACCCTAGTGGAGATAGAGTTTTTAGCGGTTCAACTGTTGGATTAAATGAATTTTCTAACCATGATTGTTATGTGGAAATCCCAAAAGTTTTGCAAGAAAAAAAGATAGGTCATGAAAATTTGGGAATATCACACTTTCAGTGTTAATTTGAAAGAAGTAAGTTACTATTCTTCACACACATGGATGATAGTGAGAAGAAGAAATAGGTGAAACAAGCGAGAGATGCATGCTTTTCACCCTTAATTGAAAATCCATAAATTAAAAGGGAAGAAACCTTTCATTTTATAAAAATAACAGAGTACCAAACTTTTACTTTCCCTCTTTCTGATAATTGTGTAAATCATGTTGAAGTCTAGTCTAATCAGATAAAAAGTGGTGTTAAGGTTGAAGACAAGACAACTTGTCGATGAAGTCTTGAAGGGAGAGGAGACTGCATAGTAAATTCAATCATTGGTAAAATAGAGAAAAAATAAATGGAATGCCATAAACAAAGGTTGGATGAAGGTACAAGTCTAAGACAATGGAAAAGGTGTGTGCAATCGACCATCAATCAGGTCATTTTCATACATTCTAGTAAAATTGTGGGTAAGTACACCTTCAAATTTTCATTCATTAAATGCATAAAATTTTGAGTAATTCATACTTACAGTAGGTTATCTAAAAGTTACCTAAGTGAATTTAAAGATAATCCTACTAAAATTTGGACTAAAAGCATTACAAAGTCAGTGATGGAGATTAGTGTAAATTGCTTGATTAGGGTAAATTGTTTTATTAGGGTAGATTCATTTTAGTTAGGTTAGTTTTCTTTAGTATTTTTTCCTTTTTTTTCTAGTTTAGGTCCCAGAATTAATAAGTTCATCTTAATCTAAAACACATGATAACTAAATTGTGAAAACATTCCACTGAAAAACTAGAAAATATAAAACCATTTGAAGTAAATACACACATGAACAAAGAAAAGAAAAATTTTCATTATATTTTATAGAAGTAACCTTGTATGTACATGGAAATACAAAATTCTCATTGTAAGTTAGTACCAAAAGGAAAAAAGCAAAAAAGGGGTTGGATGTTTAAAACATTGTTTTAGAGTAGTGAGCATACTAGTTAATCATTTTTTTGTGCTTCATCTTGGAGAAACATATACCCCAAGTAGGCATTGTCTCTATGATCGTCAAGGTCGAGAGTGTGCAATGTAGTGAGGAAACACAAAAGAGGAACTATTTCTCTTTGGTGCAGAAACCATGGAATGTCCTTAGCCGTTGGAATTCCTACGACAGGTTGAGCAACGACCAAGATGGTGTCCATATTTCCCAAGTAATCCAACCACACTATCATTACTGTGGCAGAATGAAATTTAGTTACAAAAAGTATGAAGTACAGGAGAAAAGTCATGAACCGTGAGGATAGGTTTGAATTCACCTTGTAATAGGACCCGACATGCATAAAAGTTTCCCCAAGGATCATACACATAAAAGCTTTGGTGGAGAGTGTCCTAAGGAAAAATTCTTTTTTGAGCCACTAGCTTGTAACTCGGCCTAGAAAACTGGTATTACGATGGACACTGGTAAGGAAAATAGGGGTATCCATAAACTAAAGGCAAGAAAAAATGCAAAGAGAAATTGATAATTGAGGATAGAGGTGCAAAATTTGAAGGAGAGTTTCATATTTATAAAAAGCCGTAAGAAATCTGCAGCACATAGTTTCCTAGAGATAAAATCTTGGGAATGCAAGTTGAGGTGGTAGAAGTAAACTTTTCTTCAAAATCGAAAGTTAAATCAAATAAATTCTCACAAAATTCATACTCAATGCTTCATGGATGGCCAATACAAAGATCATGAATTAGGAAAATTCGAGATTGTAGAATTAAATGGTGGTCATTTCAATGCATCCAATCAAGTCATATTAATTATGAATTGTCCAAGTGTGTTGTTTGGAAGAAGAGTTGGACTGGTGAGTTGGCACACGTCAAAATGTTGAGCAATTTGAGAAAATTAATACATGTGTGATTAGGCATGTGAATTAAATGAAGAGAATGATGACAAGGTTAAGGTATCATTATGACAAGCCTGGTGCATTAATGTAAGTGCAAAGATGCCAAATTTAAAGTTGTCAGCTGAGATTAATTTAGCGGGTTGCCATAGATAAAGTAAAATGGACATGGGTGGCAACTAATGTTTCTAAATTTAGAAGTAATCAAGTGATTCAATGACTTGCAGCTAAATTTTAACTTATGCTTTTTTTTTAGCAGATAGTGAATTATAATTAGTTGGAGTCTGGCATAAGGATGGTAAAATTTCGTTGGTAAGTTTCACATACATGAAATTCGCTAAGTCAATCTTTTGGGAATTGGTCAAAATGATGAAGGATATTTACATTGAGTGAAAAATCAAAAAGTAACCTTCGCTACCACTATAATTCCCAACCTAATAGCGGGCTCCATTTCCTGCAAGTTGAAGCAAAAGAACTTATAATAAAACATCAAATGAAAAATGAAAAATGAATATCAAAGAAATATCAAAAGAGGAAATTCAACTCTTTAGGCTATCCAAAAATCTCTATCGAGGCTATGGATGTCTAACTAGCAGTAGAGCTATGTTTAGGGGAATTATAAAGATAACCTTGTTGGGGCTATGGACGCTTGACTACCAGCAAGGCAATATCTAGGTTGGCTAAGAAGGATTGCTAAATTAGGTAGCTCAATGTAGATGGATTAATCCTTTTCATCAAGTTCAGGAGATGGTAATAAATCAATGCACATACTGACACTTTCAGGTGGAATTTTATGATCTTTATGTTGGAATTCAAGTGAAGCCAAGAGGCTACTAGAGAAAATATGCATGTTATAATTTATGATGGGTGGTCGATTCTCAGGTTTTCTCTTAAATTTGGTTTTGTTGGTTGCAAGTTGTTGTGTGGTCTCACAACACACCCCAATAATACAAGGCTTGGGGGCCCAAGTTGAAAATTAATGCTTAAGGTAGGTGCTAGTTGGCTAATGGTCACCAAGAAATATATGAAAAGTTGAAAATCTTGAAAGTAACTCATGATTCAGTATACCGGGTGTTAAGTGCACTAGGTGTTGAGAGTTAGGGTAATTTGAGTTCAGGTGAATGATCAGGATGAGTTCATAAAGGAAGTTCAAAAGGTTGCTACAAGAGTTAAAAGCCCAAGGATTTGAAAGGACTGGTAAAAGTCAGAAGCAGGGTCAAGATTTATTTCAGGAAGTAAAGTGTATTGGCTAGTTAGGCTTCAAAGGTAGTTAGGTATATCGAGAGTCGGGTACCTGGGCACCTAGGTAAATGGTGCATTGATGTGGGAGTGTTCAAATCTTTCTATATGGTTTTTCTCAAATGCCAAAAATATTCAGTGACCCGCATAAAGTTGACAGCTACACAAGAATACATTAAAGCGTGTTACCTATGAATTTCTTTAAAAGGATTAATGATAATGATGGTTTTATGCTAATAAAGGTTTTATTGATGTTTTAAAAAGGGTATTGATACATGGAATTTTATGTGTAGGAGAAATAAGGTGTTGGACAATGTTTGGGTATGGACAGTCAAACAAATTTGGATTTTGAGTAGATTCGACAATGTTACCAAGCTGGGTGGTGTACTCTGAAAGCTCATGCAAGAAAAAAGGTGTATAAAGAAGAAATTTCAGTAGCGAGGGAACAGAGATCTGAGTATTACACATGCGACGAAGGAGGTACCTACTTCCAGGGTGATATAATTACGAGCATTTTTCCCTGAAGCCATAGCCTAGATGTAGGAACACAAGGTTGGTGGATTAAAATTTCTAGTTCCACCTGATCACTCTAAATATCTAGCAAGTTCCTACATTTTATTTGAAGATCAAGTTGAAAATCTGCTCAATCTGGTTTGATATCTTGATTGTATTTTAAAGACATGAGTCTAAAAGTTTCAAGTGTTGAAGAAAGTCAAAATTAGTTGACTTATTTTGGAAGTTTCTCTTTCCAACTGTCATGTGCCATGTGCTCTATTACAATTCATCCCCTGGATTCTCTTTCATGTGTTGATTGAATTTACCAATTTTATTGTTCTTATAAAAGGCCGAGAGTTGTTTTATTTTCATTTAAGTTCAAAATTTATGGATTCTAAAGAACTAAAACATTTTCAAGTTTTATTCCTTTTTATTGTTTTTTGTTCCATTCTAGATTAAAAACTTGTATGTTTCATTTGATATTAACTAATATCAAGGCCAATTCAAATCTATTTCCTAATATGAAATCATACATAGCTCATTGTTTGTTCCTATCGAAAAATACTATGTGGTACACCAGATTTGGGTGCATACTGACACTATTCGGTGACAAATAATCCACATTTATTTAAACCATTGCATCATTCTATGCCTAGATGTGAAATAATCTGGTAGAGTATGGAGTGGTTTGCTTTGATTTATTTTATTTCTTGAGGCATGTGTGGATAATACCTAGGAGAAATATTTACATTTCAATATTTTTTATGCTTTATTCTAGATTAGATGTTTTATATTTTTAGAAAATGTTCCAAAAATTTGATGAATGTGTAGATTTTTATTATAAATCTTTCATTTCCTGTAAAGTTGTGGAGTGCTTAATGCTAAATCTACTTGAGTATATGCAAGTAATTTGAATTTCATGAAATGTTATTATAAATCTTTGACTTCATGAAGTTGTTAAGTGACATGTTAATGATTAAATTGAGATTATGTTTCAATCTTTCAGATACCAACCAATTTGTGACAACTGTAGGCCATCGTGTTTAACAAAAAATTACAAAATGAACCCTAAGTGAACCTAGTGTTTCAAGAATTGACATTCCCAAGACTTGGGATCGAGCTAAGATTACCTTAGATTTAGGTTTTCCCAGTGGATCTTTCAAGAAAGGTAGGTTCCCACAATCCTTTGTGAGAATTTATTGGCATGTTGGTGTGTGTGTTATATATTGGGAGACATATTGGGAGATTAATGAAAATTAGGCAAAGTTATATTAAGAAATTTGGCAATGATTTCATTCTATTGCACCAAGATACTCTCATAATTAGGAGAGATTTTGGGAGAATGACTAATGATTTCATTTGTCTTCCTTAGATTTTTCTCATAATTAAGGAGATTATAATCATACAAGCCATGTGTTACCCTATGAAAACCACATCTTTGAAAAGGAAACATGTTGTTACTTTCCATATGGCTGAAAATCATCAAAAGCAGACAGTTTTGTAAAAAAATTACAAACCAAAGACCAAATTTGAATAAAGGACACAAACAGGGAATTGCACATAAAATTTTAGGTCAAAATGTTTGGACAAAGGTTCCTACGGCACCTATGTCCTACATAGATTTTTGCAAATTCAAAGTTTCACTATGTACTATACTATTTAAGGATCTTAAGTCTATGTGAAAATTGGTCGAATAGTGAGTATTTTCCAAAATTTTCTCAATTTATGATAAAGTAATTCAAAATGCAAGTATGCAAAAATGTTGAAAATTCTTGAACAATAAATGACAATTGTAAATGCAACTTCCAGATCTAATATGCAAAAATTAACTAAGTCTAATATGCTAAATCTTAAATGATGATGTGAATATTCTTTTTGAAAGAAATAATGCAATTTTTCACTTTTTAACTATATGCAAGACACCTAAATGCATGTAAATGATACTTTTTTTTCACATTTTAGATGACCTAATGCACATCTATGAATGCAATTTGAATGCATATCTGAGCTAAAATGACTAAAATTAACCCTATTGCAACCTATGATGCAATATGATATGTATTTTATTTTTAATTTTTGTGTTTTTTATGATGTAAAAATGGATGCATAAATGAAAATTGCAAAACAATACAATGAAAAACCTAGATCTAGGATACAATTCTTTTTATTTCAAAAGGTATATAATGTTAACATGTCAGGTTCACCAAAATGAATCATAGAAAAAGTGAAACCCTAAAATTTGACCCTAGGGTTTAGGTTTTTTTCTAAATGTTTCAATAAATATTTAAATGGTAGTGGGGTTTGATGGATTTGGACAAGGTATGTGATTGACTTACAACCTGATAGGTGAGTCAAAAAACCCTTGACCAAATCTGAAATGACCCCCATAATGAAGTGTAATGATTTAAATGGTGTGAATTAATGTTTTGATGTAAATACAAAAAATCTGAGAAGTCAAAGAGGAAATCAGACACCATAAATAGAAAGGGGAGGACACTATGCACTTGTGATATAAATTTCAATTGAATTTTTGAGGATGTTTCCTTTGAGGGCACTATTGTCCCACTAGGTCTTTTTCAGATATGTTTTCACAGTCCTCCAATGTTGATTTGTACTCCCATTTCCTATCTGCAAACTTGTCGGATCTTTGTTAGATATTTTTGTAATTGATTTTTTGTGAGTTGTCAAGGACTAGGGTTTCGAATGCAACAATGAACAAAGTTTCTTAAAACTTCCTTTGATCCTCTTCAACCTATAACCTACACATGCACAAAGAGAGAAAATGTTGGGCCATTTTAGGGGCTTGCCTCAGTCAAACCTTGTGTAAGTGTTTCCACTTCCACAATGCCAATGTCAATGATAGGAATGATAATTGAAAGAAACGAATGATGAATGAACAAAATTTTGCAATTCACCACCCTTCAATGGATGCCTTGAAGGATTGAATTCATACATATCACTTCAAGGATCTTGGATCTTTCCTGCTTGATTTGCTTGAATGTTTGAATGCTTTGGAGACCTCCAAAAGGGGTTAGCCTTCACAAAATAGTGACAACATGAGCTCACATACACTTTGACATGATGTTGGATCTTGAATTGTTGCAATAAATGTTTAATGACTACTCTTGAATTGTTGGATAATATCGATCATAAAGCTTGCTCTTAATGCTCACTTGTTGCTTTAATAGATTTGGAATAATGTAATAACTAGGTACTTATATGCTATTATTCTAATTTCATAAAAATTAGATCCCAATGGTTGACTTTAGAAATTCAAATTTCAAATAATAAAATGTTTCCTCCAATATATTTGAATTTGGAGCCAAAATAGGGGGATATAGGCACCTAGGGCACCATTGTCCCATACCTATTTTGCAAGGTAAATAATGTCAGAAGAAAATTATTAAGTGAGATTCCACCTCTGACCTTTGAAAAGTTTAGTCCAGATTAAGAGGACAAGGGTGCCTAGGGTACCCTTATCTAGATCCACTTTTTAGGATCTGAAAAGCTAGGGGAAAAATATGGAATAAATGCTTAGGATTTCCATTTGTAATTTGTCGGTAAATGTTAAAATGGGCCATGAAATTTCTAATTTAGGAAATTGAATGCTTAATTATGTCCAATATCTTAAAGAGGAGCAAAACATAGTGTAAAATTATAAAGGGTGACAATTTATGATGCTACACAACTATGCCTTCTAGAGTGTGAGGATGGATGCCTATCTCTCATTGCTAGGTTATGATGTTTGGAGAGCTACCAGGATGGTTATACTGGACCTACCCATCTTATCACTAATCCAAATGCGAAAAGGGCTCATGAGAATAATGCTAAAGCAAAGAATGCTATCCTAAGTGGGTTAGCAAATTTTGAAATTGTTAAGGTAGTGCAATGCAAGATTGAAAATGAGATATGGGATAAGCTCAAGAATCTCTATGAATGAAATGATAGTGTGAAGAAAGAAAAGTTACAATCCTATAGAACATTTTTTAAGAATATAAAGATGAAGGAAGAGAAGAACATAGCCAACTATCTGCTCTAGGTAGATGAAGTTGTGAATGGAATCAGAGGTCTTGGTGAGACATAACTGATTTTGTGGTGGTGAAGAAAGTTTTGAGAACCCTCCCTCACTATTTTAACTCTATTTTTTTTACAATTGAAGAAGCCAAGGATATGAAAAATCTTACCATGGAAGAATTGTTTGAATCTCTCACAAGTCACAACCTATGAGATGAGGAATGAAGTTCAAAGTACACACAAAAGAGAAGTTACATTCAAAGTTGTGAAGAAAGAAGCATCTGATTTACATAGTGATTTTGAGGAAGTAAAAGAAAAATTTTATGAGAAATCCGAAGAAAGGATCAGGAAAGTACAAAGGAAAATTACCATTCAAATGATTTAATTGTGGTAGAATTGGTCATATGCTTCTTAAATGTCCCTTTGGAGAAAATGAAAATAGTAGCTAGAGTTTCAAGAGAAATAATTTCAAGAGGAATCTCCTTTCCAAAGAAGAATACTACTCCTTAGATGAAGGAGACCACTGCACTTCAAATGATGATGGAGATGAATCCCTATTTATGGCCAATGTGATCTCTAGGAGTTCAAGAAAATTTGTGGACGAAGAAGAAGTTGAAGTTGATTTTAAAGGTGAACTTGTCTTTGCTCTTGAAGATTTAGAGTGTGCAAGGAAAAAGAACAAAATAAAAAAGGCCCTGATTGAAGCCAAGATAAGTGAATGTAAAAAACTTTAGAAGGAGATTATTTTACTCAAAAAAGAGTTGGAGAAAGCTATGTTTGTAAGTCAGGAAGTTGATATCAAACCTAAAGAAATGTATCATCATGCAAGAAGACCCTCAACAAATAGTTTTAATCATGTAATTTTTGGTTTGTGTTTCATTTACAATAAGTATGGACATAAGGCTATAGAATGAAAATCTGAAATGAATTAAAAAAATTGTAAGTAGAAATTCTCTTTGCCTTTTTGGTGAATGTCAATGTGACATGTCAAATCTACAACAATGTTGGGCATGCAAAAAAATATTGTAAAAGTGATGGTGTTGAGCAAGTCAAGGAAATAAGCAATGAAAATTCAATGGTTTTCCAAACAACATTTCATGCTTAGGGACAGAAAAAAACCGTAGGTAATAGACAGTGGTTGTTCAAGTCACATGACTGGTGAAAAAAGCAAATTCATCAAGCTGGTTAAATGGAACGATGGATCAATAAAGTTTGGAGATAGTTCATTAGCAAAGATCTATGGAAAGGGCATTGTATGTATTGATGGAAAATCAAAAATAGAAGATTTTATCTATGTTGAAGGTTTCAAGCACAATATTCTAAGTGTAAGTTAGATGTGTAGAAAAGGATACAATCTCTTATTTAATGAGCAAAGATGTGAAATCATAAGACCAAAGTCTAGAAGATTGGTGGCAGAAGGTTCAAGGATTGAAGGAAACTTATATAATCTTAAGAGTATGAATGAAAGAAGTAGTCTTCTAAGAAAAAAAAGTGAATGTTGGTTGTGGCACAAGAGGATGGGACAAATCAACTTTGATAACCTTGTGAAGATCAGCTCCATGCAAAATCTTAGAGATATACCAAATATTTTCAAACCTGCAAGTACCATGTGCATAGAATGTTAGATTGGGAAGTAGACAAGGATAAGGTTCAATACCAGGGAGTATTCTTCTAAAAGACCTTTGGAACTAATCCATATTGATTTATGCAGATTGACTAGAAAAAAGAGTTTTCAAGGCAAAAAGTATTTCATGTTACTTATTGATGATTTTTCTAGGATGACATGGGTTATATTCTTAAAAGAAAAATATGAAGCTTTCAGTAGATATAAGATCTTTAAGTCAATGGTTGAGAATGAAATGAATTCTAGAATCAAGTTTTTAAGGTATGATAGAGGTGGTGAATTCACATCAAGTGAGTTTGAAGAATTTTGTGAAGAGCATGGGATAAAGAGACACTATTTTGCTGCTAGAACTCCTCAACAAAATGTTGTAGTGGAAAGAAAGAATAGAACTGTTCAAGAGATGGCAACAATAATGTTGAATGAAGCTAAATTTCCTGATGTGTATTGGAAGGAAGTAGTCCATATTGTTTTCTATATCCTTAATAGAGGCTAGATAAGGGTGGATAACACCAAAACTTCCTATGAGCTTTGGTATGGGAGACCGAAAATTACCAAATATTTTAGAATTTTTGGAAGTAAATGCTTTATCAAAAGAGATGAAGAAGATCTAGGAAAGTTTGATTCAAGATTAGATGAAGGAATCTTTCTTGGGTACTCAACTAGGAGTAAAGCCTATAAATGCTACAATAAAATATTGAGGAAGGTTGTTGAAAGTGCAAATGTTAGAGTGGATGAAGAGTGACATCAAAGAGCACATGAGAAAGAAGACTGTTGGTCTAATGAATCTACCTACAAAGAGGAATAAAAAGAAGATATTGCAAGAAAAGAGGAAGCACAGGAGAAAGTCCCCAAGGCTCTTGCCAAGTATGTCTAGAGAAATCATTTACAAGATCATATCATTGGAGATAAGAATGAAGGAGTGCAAACAAGAAGAAGATTTGCAAAAAAAAATGAACAAGTGAAATTTTTTCTACTGCTAAGAATAGAACCAAAAACTTTTGTTGATGTTAACAAAGATTAAGGATGGATACAAGCAATGGAAGAGGAGCTAAATCATATTGAGAAAAATTAGGCTTGGGAGTTGGTCCCAAGACCTTCTTGTAAGAATATAATAGGAACAAAATGGGCATTCAGTTCTAAATAAATTGAATGAAGATGGAGAGGTTGTGAGAAATAAAGAAAGATTGGTATGAAAAGGGTATTCACAAGTGGAAGGTATTGAATTTGAGGAAACATTTTCTCTAGTAGCAAGAATGGAGGCTATCATAATGTTTCTTGCATTTTTTGTTCACAAGAACTTCAAAGTTTATCAAATGGATGTGAAATATTCTTTTTTGAATGGTGAATTGGAAGAAGTGTACATAGAACAACTTGATGGATTTCAACTATCAATAGACCCAAAAATGGCATGCAAACTTAAGAAGGCACTATATGGTCTCAAACAAGCTCTCAAGGCTTGGTATGCAAGATTGGACAAGTATCTATTTCAACAAGGCTTCAAGAAAGGTACTATTGATAGTGAATTATACAACAAAATATAGGATGAAAAGATTCTAATTGTTGGTGTGTATGTTGATGATATAATCTTCGATGGAAATGATGAAATGTGTAAGAGGTTTGTTGAATAGATGCAGAAATAATTTGAGATGTATATGTTAGGTGAGTTATCATTCTTTCTTAGACTTCAAATTGCACAATCAAACAATGGTATCTTTATCTCTTTTGAGCAAAGTATGTTAGGGAAATGTTGAAGAAATTTGGTATGGAAGACTATAAACTAGTAAGTACTCTAATGGTAACTGGTTTCCATTTGAGTAAGGATGATGTGTCACCTAAGGTTGATTAGAATCTATATAGTTCTATGATTGGGGACCTACTATACTTAACTGCTTCAAGGCTTGATATTATGCAAGCAATTTTCTTGGTTGCAAGATTTCAAGTTGATCCAAGAGAAACTCATGTAAAGGTTGTCAAGATGATTTTTAGATATTTGAAGAGCACTCCAAACTATGGATTGTTGCGTCAAAAGGGTAATGACTTTTCTTTGAATGCATATATTGATACTAACTGGGTTGGTAGTGTTGATGATAGAAGATGTACTAGTGGTGGAGATTTTTTTGGGAGACATATTGGTCTCTTGGTTTAGTAAGAAGTAGGACTCAGTGTCCTTATCAACAGAAGAAATAGAGTATATTGCTGCAACATCTTCAAGTGTTGTGGATGAAGAAAACCTTAAACGAGATAAAGGTAATGTATGATGAGCCTATTCCAATTTTGTATGACAATACAAGCACCATCAATATTTCAAAGAATCTAGTGATGCATGCTAGAACCAAGCACATATCTATCAAGTATCACTTCTTAAGAGAGAAAGTTGTGGGTTAGGGAGTAAGATTGGAATATGTAACCACAAAGGAACAAGTTGTAGACATCTTCACAAAGGCACTTTCAAAGGATACATTTGAGTATCTTAGATAGAAGTTAGGGGTTGTTGCCCCTCCTACTTCTAACTAGATGTATAGTTGGTGCATCTATCTAGGGGGAGAAATTGAAGACACATTTTTATCCCTAGATTGATGGACACCTCTTAGGGGGAGCAAATAGAACAATGTTGAGTTTTGTGTAGGAAAGGGGAGCTTGTATGTTGTTGCAAGTTCCATTAAAGACCATTAGCCCTTTGTCCTTGATGTCAAAGGGGGAGAGATAGAGTAAGGGGGAGATATTGCAGATCTGGTTGGTGTTGCCATCAATGCCAAAGGGGGAGATTATTGTGAGTATGTTGCAGGTGTTGTCATTTATGTCAACAAAATCTAGATAGTTGATGATGTCTTTATTGTCAGCAAAGTGGTAGTATGTGGATGGTTGCATATGTTGCAATTAGGATGTGGGTCAAAAAGCATTATGTATGATGTTGGACATCATGAGTTTCTATAATAGTCATTTCCTATTACTCATGAATAAGTGAATGATTCTACGAATGTTGTATTCATTATTTGTTGATGTAAATTATTTAGAAGAATTTCTTGCAGTCAGTGGCTCAAGACGTTTCACTAAAAAGCTTCGAAGAGTGCTCCACATTCCTTCACATTTGAAGATATGGTCCCATGGTTTGAAGGATAGAAAAATCATGTGTGAAGCATGTGTGTTCCTATTTCTAGGACATAGAATTCACTGCAGAATTTTCCTAAGTTTGCATAGTGAAGATTGTGTAGTTGCAATCATGAAAGGTTCAAAGAAATGCTCTGCATTTATCCACAGTTGTTGTTGTGGTCTTGCGATTTGGAGGATGATTTTAACATGTCTATGTGTTGTCTCCCTTCATATTTCATTTTTTGAATTGTACTACAAGTTGAGTTGTCAATGTTCTATCTCAAGATTGTGTTTTCTGGGTTTGTAAGAGATACTAGTTTTGTGTTTGTTTTCTTGCACTAGCATAATGTCACATGAAGTTTTGAAAGAAGGGCATAAAAATATTTTTGAATATATTTTGATGCTTGTGATGTAATCTACACGTGTTGTTGTTTAAGGTCTCTCTGGTACTGCTTGTGGTTTGGAGTTAATTTTTTGTGGGTTAAATGCTTGCTAGGCCAACCTAGTACATTAAGTTATTTGCACCAAGTTTTTTTGGTATGCACTAACATGAGAATGCATACAAAGTTAAATTAAGTCTTGCTTATCTCTTAGATTGGATCACATTGAATTTCCTTTTCTTGTAGATGGTTTTGAAGCTGACCCAATATGGCCATTGCATGTTTCATGTTTATATGTTCCAATGTGGTCGAAAATGAGAAACTTTTTGATACTTGCGAAAGGTATAAATGAAAGATCAAGTATGTGATCAAGAGAAACATTTGATGTATTGTGTGTTCAATGTAAATGCCAAAAGCAGTAATTTGAAGGAAGATGAATGAGTGAATTTGTAGAGAAGTGTTTGATGTATGTTGAAGGTAGTGTGTCGAAAACAAAAGAGTATAAGTAACGTGTTGAAGGTAGTAAGCCGACGAAAGTGTGTAAGTGATTGTTGGAGGTAGTGAGCCAAACGTAAAAGTGTTGAAGTGATTGCTAGAGGTAGTATGCTGAAAGCAGGAGTGAATTTTTGAAGGTAATGAGTTGGAGGTAACAAAAGTGTTGAAGTATTTCAGTTTGTGTACTGAGGTTGTAAAGCTCTATTGTAATTTTTGTATTGTTCAAAGAATTGTAAAATTTCATAAACTTGTAAAAATAATTGTAATATGATTTCTGGATTAAACTGTGTTGCATTTTTTTACATCAACATTTCATATCATACTCCATGATCCATAATCAGGATGCAAATCATGGAGTATGATCCAAAATGTTGATGTAAAAAAATGCAACATAGTTTAATCCAAAAATCATATTACAATTTTATCATGGACTATGGAAACTTCATGGTTTTACTTGTAAAAATACTTTATTTATCAGGTTGGATTTAGACAGTAACTCTAAGGATCTTTCTCACCATGGTTTTTCCCTTGTGTTTTCCACATAAATCTAGTGGTGTGGTTGTGTGATTTTTCTTTGAATGCTTTATCTAGTTAAGGCAGTTATAAGGTTTGATTGATAAGTTTGAATTGAATTAATTTGAGAGATATATAGATTCACCCCCACCCTCTTAGTATATCTGTGTGTTCTAACATATACATGGTATCCATACACATCTTGATATGGGGTATGTTTAGCATTATTTACACTTTATTCTAAAATGATTAAACTATACAAACAATCATGTTGATGATTATAGGCACAAATTTAAGAAGAAAGATTTTGTTGATGAGATATTGCATAATCCTTTAACATTCAATATTTTTTCTTATCCTTCACCAAGTTAGTTTGTGGAACCTTTCAAAAAATTATGATGCTAGAGGTGATTCATTACTTTATTTATGATCCCTCTAAATTAAAAGCTTCACCTATTTTCATAAAATATGTTGCTTACATCAAGTCAAAGAAATGTAGAGAGTTTACTAGATTTCAGGAGCCTGCACATCCTATATCAAAGCACTTTTTGCAACACAAACTTATCACTTTGTCTTTTGTTAAAACAATGGATATGTCTAAACATTCACCAAGTAGGGTTAAATATTTTTGCTCTTATCATTGGGTGATCCCACAATAGTGGTTTACAACTTTTTGCCAAACTGGACACTGAAATATTTTTTCTAACTAAATCTTCACTTTCAGGCACCTATAGCAGCTAAACCATGAGGAATTTGAAGATGATGCAAACTAGAGTTTCGTGAAATTTTGTCTGTAGATTCTAAATATATATTTTTTTTTAATTTTGGAATCAGACTGCACTTCTTTTTCCATCTCCCTCGAAAACTAGTTTTTTCAGAAAAAAATATTTTTAAAAAGTGACGCTCACCGTATAACGCATAACTTTTTTTCCATGAAGGATAAAATTCTAATTCTTTCGAATTTAGATTTGCAACTCTGATATCTAGTGCTTCCACTTGGTTAGATAGTTTTTTATTGAATATTTTTTTCTTTAATCAAGTTTTGAATTCAAACTAATTATAATTCAGATAGCACGCAACCGTATAACGCGTAACTTTTTTTTATGTATCGAAATTCAATTTTTTTTCTTTGTTGGATCAAGGACTTAAATATCTAGTGCACTAATATTTTTAATTGTCTTTTTTTATAATCTATTATTTTTCCACATGTGAAGAACATAGAGTTTGATTTTCGATGAAAAACCTATATTCAAAATAAATAAAAAATAAATATAATAATCAAATTAAATTTATTTAAAATTATAATTTTTGGGAAGCTTATAATAAGGACTACATACTTGTAAAAAATAAATTTTAAATGAATTCATTTGATCCCCCAAAAGGTAAATCAAAAGTAGTTTTTTATCAGCATTTTGATAGGTGTAAAGGAGACTCTATTATAAGTATGGTTTAAAACTAGCAGGGTTCTATCTAAGGGGGTTTGATTTAAGGTAGTTTTATTAGAGTAATTGGTTATTTACTTGATTAATTAAACAACATCTGGTTAATTAATTAAGTTACCTTTTATCTCTTTTTCACTTAAGCTAACTTTAGGTGCATAATAATTAATTATTTTATTAATTATTATATGCAAGCCTAGGGTTTTCCTTTTTAGGTTTTTTACCTATATAAGGTTGTAATCTCTTCTTTTGTAATTTAACTCTTTTTACAATTGGAAATATTGAGCTCCATGTTTTTGAGCATTTTTTGCTGTGCATCTCCCTTGTAACAGGTGTTTTAGCTTTCAGTATTCTTTGTGCTCCTTTATGGTATCAGAGAAAAGGTTTGAAGCTCCTTGTTTTGGTTTTTGAGATTTTGCATTTGAAGCTGGTTTTGTTTTAAAAAAAAAATACAAAGGGTTCTTTACAAAAAATTTTTTGACCCACAACGCGACCGACATACGGTACGCACGGTACCCCCGGGCCTGCGTTGGGTGCCATTGCGCTTCCTAACCCTTTGCCGCCAGCTTTCCCCCTAGTTTTTTCGCCAGCTCCGCAGCCCTTTTTTTCTCCGCTTGCTTGTTTTCCCCGATCACCTGTCGCCATTCTCCCGCCAACCCTCGCCTCACTCACTCACCCCACTGCTACGCCCTAGTTCCATTCCCTGGCCACCCTCACTGAGCTCCTGGCTACGCTGCTCCTTCACCAGGTGCTGCTGTTGCCGAGCTCAACACCACCGCCACTACCGAGCTCACCCGACTCGCCCGGCTCACTGAGCTCCCAACTCGCTAGACCTACTACCTACCCCTTGGTCGCTTTAGCCTTTTTTAGCCCCCAGGGTTTCAAGGAGGCCGATTTGTGCTTTTTCAAGAGGCTTCACGAAATCGGGTATAAAATGGGCATAAGGTCTCCGTTGTTTTCAAACGAGATACTGGTGGAAAGATAATTCCATGCCAGACGTCATGGTGTTGGTATTTTTTTCCAAATTTTTTGTTTGACTATATTTTTTTAAGTCAAAGAGGGGTCTTCTTTCTGCACTTCTGGGGCCATACAAGGTGCAAATGGACTCCGTTTTTCAAAAACGAATAGGCGTTGGAAAGCTCTTAGCCTACTCTATTCAGCTATGATCCTTTTTCTTAGAATTTTATTTAGGTACACAAGAATTTTTTTGGAAGTTTTTTTGCTTATGCATTCCTTCCTCTTTCTTAGTTTGTACTAGGATTTGGGTTTCTCTTTTGTGGGGGGTGTTTTTTCTCGCTTTTTGTCATTTATATCAGAAATACAGAACACCAAAAACTCTCAAAACAATCAAACCCTTCTACATCTTCTGTCTATTCTAAAAGATCACATAATAAAAATAAAAAACACCAGCAGGTACAAGTATAAGTATAGGTACAGTTACAGTTACAAGTACAAGTACAGGTACAGGTACAGTTATAGGTACAGGTGCAGGGTTTCATGGCAGACTCCTCAGTTGAGTTACTCACATCACACAACTATCACACCTAGAAGTCTCGCATGACGAGGCTTCTCAGGTCACGAGGGTTGTGGTCTTGTCTAGATGAGGTACAGCCTCAGTTGCAGCATCTTTTTGAGATTCTTTAGCACATGAACAAGATGGATGAAGCTATGGGTTTGCTCTCTCTGCACATTTCAAATAGCCTTCTATTTCACCTTGATGCTTTGCTCACTCCTTGCACCATTTGGTTGAAGTTTGAGACACTTTTTGGGACCATTAATGAGTTTTGCGCATTACAAATTGAGGCAGAGCTGACTTCACTATTACCTGAATCATTTCCCACTATTGAGGATTTTTTGACCAAGTTCAAAATAATCTGCACTATTTTATAGGGTTGTGGCAAGAATAATTCAGATACAAAGTGCATTTACTTGATCCTTTCGAAGCTTCGTGGTCCATTTCAGATATTTGATTCTTCATTCTATTCCACCATGGATGGTCTGGGTACTCGTTTTACCATGCCTACCTTTGATGTGTTTTGTGAGTGTTTGTCTTGTGAGCAGTCACACCTTTCTCAGATTGATATGCTCTCAGGATCAAAGAACAAAGCATTGGTTGCTCAGTCATCTAAGGAGAAACAAAAGCAGAAACTAAAGCCCAAGAAAGATTCTGCAAGTAGTGAGCATTCCTCCAAACCACCACTTAATCCAAAATAGGGGAAATCTTCGAAGTCTGGTGAGTCTTCCTCCAAGACTAAGAAGAAATCAGGAGACACTTGCACCTTTTGTGGCAAGGAAGGACATCTAGTTTCTAGGTGTTGGAAACGATTAGAGGCTTTAGAGGAAGCCCTGCAGCAACATCACATCTCCTCACCTCAGTCGTCTTCTCCTTCCATAAGGAAAGGTAATTCTCTCACTGCTCGCGCATCGACCTATGGGTCCACTTGGATTCTTGATTCTGGTGCTTCTCACCATATGACTCAAACTCAGTTGTTGGTCACTTCTCTTGCCTCTTATGGTACTTCACATAATGTAGTGGGTGACTCTACACAACTTTCTGTCTTGGGTTCAGGTTCTGTCACTTTGGATGGGGGTACTCTACAGGATGTTTTGGTTGTTCTTGACATCTCGATGAACCTCTTGTCCATTTATTAGATTTTCCATTCAGGCTCTGGTAAGTCAATTGAGTTCTCACCACATCATGTTGTTATTCGGGACCTCCATGACTCTCATTTGGTTGTGGCTACTGGGTATGTTGATACTACATCTCATCTTTATAGATTTGATGGATTTGAGCCTTCTGAGGGTACAGGTTCCTCTCTTATTGCACATGCAGATTCAGTGAGTAAGCTTTGGCATGAGCATTTGGGCCATGTCAATTACAGATATCTTTAGCAGATGAGTACACAGGCACTTGTTCTTGGTCTTCCACAGATTTCCTGCACATACGGTGTTTGTCATGGTTGTGTGCTTGGCAAGCATCACAGGGATTCCTTTTCGAAGGGAAGTGCCACTCGTGCTTTGGAACCCTTGGAGTTGATTCATAGTGACCTCATGTCATTTCCCACTCCTTTTTTTGGGGCCAAGTATGTACTCACATTCATTGATGACTTCTCCAGATGCACATGGGTGTAATTTCTTAAGTACAAGTCTGATGTTTTTGATTCCTTTCGAATCTTCAAGACATTTGTAGAGAAAAAGTCTGGCCTTTCTATTTGGCAGATACGTACAGATAATGGGGGGGAGTATGTGAATCAGGCTTTCAGATATTTTTGCACTAAGCATGGTTTGCAGCATTAGTTACTGTTCCCTATAGCCCTTAGTAGAATGGTGTTGCTGAAAGAAAGAACATGACTTTACGAGAGATGGCAAATTGTATGATTCAGTCCAGGTTCATGGATCCATCTTTTTGGGCTGAGGCAGTTAATTGTGCCAATTATATTCAGAATCGAATGCCTCACAAGGCAATTCGACATATGACTCCTGAGGAGGCTTGGTCTCATGACAAACCTGATGTTTCATCATTTCGAGTATTTGGTAGTGAGGCATGGGCCTTTATTCCTGATGCTCAGAGGAGAGCCATGGAGCGGAAGAGTCAACCCCTCATTTTTGTCAGCTACTGTGAGGATGTTAAGGTATACAGGTTGTTTGATCCTGATTCCAAAGAGGTCCTATTTCGACGGGATGTCCAGTTTGATGAGCGCCTTCCCGCAGTGGATACCCTATCTCCAGTGTCTACTTCCCTACCTACTCCTCACACTGCAGCTCTTCAAGATTATGTTGAGGATGATTCTGATGAGGATGCTGATGATCCCCCATCTCCACCTCCACTTGCTCCACCTTAGATGCCCAAATGGGCTCGCTTTACTGTTGAGGCAATAGGATCTATGGCCAGTGATCCTTCAGACACTTGTCGCACCCGTTCTCATATTGCGGGTTCTAGTCTTTTGATTCATGCTCTTTCAGAGGATCCTCAGAATTTTTTCGAGGTGATAGGTCACCCTGAGTGGGATAGTGCTATGGAGGAGGAGTATTCTTCTTTGATGAGGAATAGTACTTGGGATCTTTGTCCTCTTCCTAAGGGCAGAAAGATGGTTCGGTGCAGATGGTTGTATCACACCAAGTATGTTGTTGATGGTTCTATTGGTAAGTACAAAGCACATCTTGTTGCGAAGGGTTTCTCGCAGGTTGAGGGTATTGATTGCTCTGAGACATTTTCCCCTGTAGCCAAGATGAATTCTATTCACTTTGTACTATCACTTGCAGCTTCTCAGGTCTGGTCCATTTATCAGATGGATGTGAAGAGTGCATTCTTGCATGGTGACCTATAGGAGGAGATCTATATGGAGCAGCCTCATGGATTTTTTTAGGATGCTTCTTTGGTTTGCAAACTTCAGCGTTCATTATATGGTCTCAAACAGGCCCCTAGGGCTTGGTATGAGAAGATGGACTCTTTTTTTCTCTCCACTAGTTTCTCATGCTGTCATTCTAATCCTACAGTCTATATTCAACATCTTGAGGGTGAGATCCTAATTCTTGTGCTATATGTTGATGATCTCCTCATCACCGGTAACTCATCCTCTATGATTCAGCATGCTCAGCAAGCTTTGATGGAGCAGTTTGAGATGACCGATCTCGGTCTTTTGCACTATTTTCTTGGACTTCAGGTGATTCAGTCCTTTGATGGGATATCCATTCACCAGCAGAAGTATGCTCTTGATATGCTTGGGCACTTTGGCATGCTTGATTGCAAGCCTGCCCCCACACCTTTTCAGTCAGGGGTTGTTTTGACTACTACTTGCCCCACTCCTTCAATCGATTCTACACTTTACAGGTAGTTGGTTGGCAGTTTGTTATACTTGACTCACACTCGTCTTGATCTTTCCTTTGCGGTTGGCCTTGTCTCTCGATTCTCCCATGATCCTCATGAGAGTCATTGGCAAGCTGCCAAACATATGTTGAGGTACATTCAGGGCACCCTTTCTTATGGCATGCACTACACATCAGGGGATCCTCACATTGTTGGCTACACTGACTCAGATTGGGCTGGTGATGTCAATGATCGAAAGTCTACTTCTGGCTTTGTTTTCTGTCTTGGCTCTGGTCCTATCATATGGTCTTGCAAGAAGTAGACTGCTCATGCATTATCATCTACAGAGGCTGAGTACCGAGCTGTTGTGCTCGCTAGTCAAGAGATCTTATGGCTTCGACAGTTGATGACTGAGTTTGGTTTTCCTCCTAATAGTCCCACTATTCTTTGGTGTGACAATCAGAGTGCTATAAACATTTCTCGCAACCTGGTGGAGCATCAGCGGATGAAGCACATTGAGCTTCATATGCATTTCATCAAATAGTTGATTTAGGATGGTTCTCTCATCTTGGAGTATATTCTCACTGTCGAGCAGGTTGCTGACATCTTCACGAAGCCTTTTGCCTCGCCGCGCTATCTTCAGTTGCGCTCTATGCTTGGGGTGAAGGAAGTTGTCCTTGGGGGGTCTTCATGAGGCCTTCCTTCCTTCATGTTTCTTTCAGCATGTTCTTCTATCTCTTTTTGGAGAGGAGTTTTTCCCATTGGGTTTTCTCCTTTTTCTTCATTTCATAGAGATTTCCTTGTACTTGGGTACCTAATCTAACCTTTTTGTCGGGACCCATTGTTCTTTGCTTTCAGTAGCTTCTTCTAAGTTTTAGCTTCTCCCTAAGTCTAGCTTAAGGGGGGGTGTTAGAGTAATTGGTTATTTACTTGATTAATTAAATAATATCTGGTTAATTAATTAAGTTACCTTTTATCTCTTTTTCACTTAAGCTAACTTTAGGTGCATAATAATTAATTATTTTATTAATTATTATGTGCAAGCCTAGGGTTTTCCTTTTTAGGTTTTTTACCTATATAAGGTTGTAATCTCTTCTTTTGTAATTTAACTCTTTTTACAATTGGCAATATTGAGCTCCATGTTTTTGAGCATTTTTTGCTATGCATCTCCCTTGTAACAGGTGTTTTAGCTTTCAATATTCTTTGTTCTCCTTCAAGTTTGATCAAACCCTATTCAATTGGAATTCTTTAAATGGAACTTTTCAAGGCTTAAATCATTATATTTTCTAAAAATATGTGATTTCAGCAAAAATCAGTTCCTCCCAGAAATTGTAAACCGCTATTGTGGCAACACCCCATTACATTCATGGGAATTCTATGAATAGATCCTTTGCATTAAAACATTAAATTCAAGCTCTTATAGATAAATATTATACAAGTTGAGGCTAGTTTTATATAATTAGATGATGAAGATTCTTAAAATGGTGAGAAAATGGATCATAATGCATTACATGTAAAGGTTACACTTGCAAAGAAGAATCAACTAAATGATATATCATTGATGTTGGATCCTTTATAGCATATATCACATTTAACATATTTACATCATTCTTTTGTTCATGGAGGTACAGTTTATGGTATCATATATAGTCCCTTAGGGTCCATAAATTAGAGCGACCCATTGTCAAAGACTTACGATTGATCCACTTGATGGTGAGAACTTCATTGGTTAAATCTATTCTTCACTTTTTTTAGATGTTATATATTATACTTTATACTGTCTTTATGATTTTCACTTGTTCTTGTCACTTAAGGGACACATTTGTTTATTCTTGTAGGGTACATACACTCATGTGTTTGATGAAAGAGGAATCACCATACCTAGCAAACTCCCATTTAGTGTCTATAAACATCACTTTCCCTACAAATTCACATATCAAGAGGTGGTTTTTTGTATTAAAGGTCAATTCCATGAAATGGGATCCATTGTGGGAAAGTAGGATCAATTATGCACAATGTTTCAATCTAAGAACTGATTCTACACCACAATATCGACCCTTGCCAAATTCAAAGAATAGTCTAGTTCAAGTTTCATTGTTCTACTTCTAACACATACATCAACAAATAATTTTGAGTAATAATTCAAAAGTTATGAAATAAATAATAAACAACTATTTATCAATCACCAAAATCAACTAAATACTTTTATTTTGATTAATTTTTAATATTCAAAATTGTATCACATAATATTTCTTATAATGCTCTCCATACTCATAAAACTTATATTTACTTTCTTTAGAAAATCAAATTCATTTCTTTACAATAATATAATATTATAAAAACTTCAAAAAAATTATAATAATAAAAAATAACAGTCTTATTATTTCTACATATTAGAATTACAAATAGAAAAAGTAGCCACTACATATTATTTAAAAAAATATCTTCTTACAACTAGTAGTTAGTTAGCACCTAAGAAAAAATTAGTTAGCGCCTAACTGTACTTCAAATATGAGATATGCATACCTTACTGTACTTCAAATATAAAATATGCATACCGTACGAAATATACATAACGCCTTACAAAATATACATAGCATACTTCTTATAATATTCGAACTTGTGACATCTCTTTCAATCTCGAAATTCTTTACTATTAATTGAACTCAAACATATAAATAGAAATAATTGATATATTAACAATGGTGCTTTTATAGCAAGATATTTATTAGTACATGCTTTTAAGTACCCCAATGAAATATCCCACCTATTTTAACTTCACATGAGTGCGATCAAATATGTTATCTTCGCCTATCTTAGTCACTACGCCCGGAATCTACTCAACAATTGTATTGGCTAACATTTACGATAACGAATATAATATTACACCCATTATCCAACACGCTAAGTATATTCTCTTGCCGGGAGTAAAACTTAAAAAAAAAAAAAAATCTTCTAGGCTCCCCAACTCTTGCAAACTTTTACTTTCATCCAATCAGCTTTTTCTTTTTAGTCGTGGAAGGGGAGCACATGAGGACCTAGTTTCCACGCATTTTCCCAACATTTTGTCCCTCCCAAGGGTCCTAGAAGACACCTTATGTCCCACGTAGGGCACTGTGGTTAAGGGTAAGTTTTCTTTTTAAAGGTGGGAGGGGCTATAACTTAGGCAGTTTATTCTCATTTTTATTTAAAAGAAAGGGTATGTGTGATGTTTTATCAAAATTTAATTGTGTAGTATTTTGGTAGAATTTATTGATTCATATTTAATGAGTAGTAGTTTATTAGAATATCTTTCATAAATATGATTGATCCACTAAGTATTTGTTGAATTTATTGATTCATATTTAATGAGTAGTAGCTTATTAGAATATCTTTCATAAATACGATTGATCCACTGAGCATCTGTTGTATTTAAGTGATGTTCATATGGGTGAAGCATCTCTTCTTCATCTTGATGATAGATCATGGAGTGTGATCCAAAACGTTGATGCAAAAGTCAATTACACAATCAAATCTAGATACTATGCAGCTATAACTTTTTTGGAGATCATACATGCTAGTACTAGTTTGATTCAAGTGCTAAGTGGCTCTATAATGATTAGTTCAGAAGGCATAACATTTGCTAGAGGTTTTGTCAATGAGATAGCAAGTGAACTAGGCTTGGGCATGGTTGCTGAGGAGTTGTATCATGGATGATTTATAAGATACAACACTTGTTGAAAGTGTTGTAAATGAGGTAACAAGCTAAGTGGGCTTGATATTGAGGGAAACTACATAGTTAAGGAGCTAGGGACCTCTATAATAAATGGTTCATAAAAAACAAAATTTGCAGAGGTTTTGCAAATGGGTTAGCACGCTAAGTGGGCCCAATCTTTAGGGAAACTACATAGTCAAGGAGAAAGGGACCTCTATAATGAATGGTTCATAGGACACAATTTTTGTTAGAGATTTTGCAAATAGGTTAGCAAGCTAAGTGGTCTTGCTCTAGAATTAACTACACTGTTAAGGAGTAAAGGAGCTTTGTCATGAATGGTTCATAAGGCACAATGTTTGCTAAAGGTTTTGCAAATAGGGTGGGTAACTAGCTAAGTGGCCTTGATCTTAAAAGAATATTCTTAGTTAAGGAGTTAAGGAGCTTGATCATGAATGGTTATAAGGAACAATACTCATTGAAGGTTTTGAGAATTGGGTAATAAAAAAGTAAAGTGAGCTTGATTTTAGGAGAAATTCTCTAGTTAACTTAGCTAGATCTTTGAAGAATCTTCCTAGTTAAGGAGTTAAAGAGCTTGATCATGAATGATTCATAAGGAATAACACTCAGTGAAGGTTTTGAGAATTAGGTAGTAAAAAAATAAAGTGAGCTTGATTTAGGAGAAACTCTCTAGTTAACTTAGCTCGATTTTAGAAGAATCTAGTTAAGGAGTTAAGGAGCTCAATCATGTATGGGTCATAAGGAAAAACACTCAGTGAAGGTTTTGAGAGTTAGGTAGTAAAAAAGTAAAGTGGACTTGATTTTATGAGAAACTCTATAGTTAACTTAGCTTGATCTTAAAAGAATCTTCTTATTCAAGGAGTTAAAGAGCTTGATCATGAATGTTTGATAAGGAATAACACTCAGTGAAGGTTTTGAGAATTAGGTAGTAAAATGAGAATTAGGTAGTAAAAAATAAAGTGAGCTTACTCTCTAGTTAACTTAGCTCGATTTTAGAAGAATCTAGTTAAGGAGTTAAGGAGCTCAATCATGTATGGGTCATAAGGAAAAACACTCGGTGAAGGTTTTGAGAGTTAGGTAGTTAAAAAGTAAAGTGGACTTGATTTTATGAGAAACTCTATAGTTAACTTAGCTTGATCTTAAAAGAATCTTCTTATTCAAGGAGTTAATGAGCTTGATAATGTATGGGTCATAAGGAACAACACTTGATGAAGGTTTTGAGAGCTGGGTAGTAAAAAGGTAAAGTGAGCTTGATTTTAGGAGAAACTCTCTAGTTAACTAGCTTGAATAGAATAATCTTCCTAGTTAAGGAGTTAAGGAGTTTGATCATGAATGGTTCGTAAGGAACACCACTCAGTGAAGGTTTTGGTTATTAGGTAGTAAAAAAGTTAAGCGAGCTTGATTTTAGGAGAAACTCTCTAGTTAAGTACACTTAAGTTGGAGCAGTGTTGGATAGATGACTTCTTCAAAAGCCTAGATTGTAAGCATCATCACCTAGATGCAATAAGTGCTAAGTAGACCACCATTAATATTTATGAGTAATGGATCCTTCCAAACCATTATTCATGAAACATGGATCAATATGATATTACTAAATGCTGGCAAAACATCACTTAATTTTAACACACTGCAGAAGAAGAAACGACATCTATTTAAACAAATTGAAGTATAATACCCTAAAATGTTAAAATTATTACAACTTATGGCTATCCCGCACTCGATTGTTTTAGGCCCTGTGAGGGTACTGAAGAAACAGCCTACGGGGACCAGGGTGAAGCTAACGTACAAACACACCCTTGTCCCGTCAACTGACATGAACTCCTAACGGAGTGGAGTTTAAGGACAAAAGAGACGCGTGTGTTAATTTGAGGGGCGTGATATTTATTACTTAGGTTTTACGATTCTGTTAGAAAACTCTGTTTTTCTCTTTTAGGCTTACCAATGGCTGCTTCCGGATGTGTCGCCTGTCTGAGAGTCAGTGTCCGTCGTAAACCCAACAGCAACGCAAAACAAACTTAAAAAAATAAGAGCACGACGGGGAAGTATAAAAGATGGAGGGAAGATAACGAGGAATTATTAATTATTTTAATCGGAAAGAAATAATTGGCAGTTGGAGGCGATTCCAATCAAGGACATGACAAGGCCTGAGAGGCAATAATGATAATAACAATAATTATTATAACGCAGCATTATTACTGCGGGGTTTATTTTATTTTAATTAGTTTTATTTAGAAGCGTGTAAGGTTAGTGATTAGTAAAAATTGGCGTGGCGGCATGCTTGATGGGGCGAGTGTGTTAATAATAATAGTAATTTAGAAATACGAGTACAAAAATGGAGTGTCGGAGAATATATAAGTATTTTGCCTATGCGTGGAGCGTATGGATATATTTATTTCTTTTTTTAATTTGGGTTTTTTAATTTTAATTAAATATATCCCGAGGAGGACCAGTTGCGGGACAGGGGCGAGGAAGACCAAGCGCAAGTGAGATAGATATATACAATGCGTATCTACTTATTTAGGTGAAGGGTGAGGAGGAGGAATTTGCAAGCGGAGTTTTGGACTGGGCGAGAAGAGAAGAGAAGAGAAGAGAAGGAAAGAGAAGAGAAGCAGATAACGATATAAGGGAATGGCTATGGAAACAGTGGAGATGATTAATACAAGGTCGAGGTTTAAGAGGGTGTGTGTGTTTTGTGGAAGCAGCCCTGGGAAAAAGAGTAGTTATCAGGATGCAGCCGTGGAGCTTGGAAAGGAGCTGGTAAATCAAATCAATCTGCCATTAATTATTGGTTGTTTTCTGGTTTTCAATGTAGGATGTGGTCTGTTCTACGGCTGAATCACGGGTTGAGTCTGTCTGTGGTTTTGAATTTGTTTCTGTGTGTACTGCAGTAAGGATTTGAAAGCTGTGGAAATTTATGTCTTTATTGCCTGGTTTTTTTCAGGCTAATTTGCCGTTGTTTTGTACTGTAATTGCTCAAAAGTTTTGGCTACGGATCAGAGAATAATGTACGCTGATCTGGTTCGATAGGTTCAGTTGTTGTTTTTTGTGAAATAAAGTACTATGGACGGGGGATTCCTGAGATTGGGCACATTTTGTTGTGTACTTGAGGTTTGGATTAAAGGCTCTGAAAAAATTCTGTCGACGAAGTGCTTTTTCTTTTTTTTGGTTCTGTGGTCTAATTTAAGTTCTCGTTGTAAATGTTTTGGCTTTGCTTCACTTGGCTCCTGAAGGTACTTAGTCCACGGACATTGTATAAGGTGCATCGTATGATGTTTGAGATGTTCATTATGAAGATAAATCTTCAAGTAGCTGAAGTTCTGACTTTGGCATCCCGCTTTTGCGAATTTGACAAAATTGTCCGTTTAAACGATTTTCACGGCCGATGCTCTGTTTTTTTCCATTTGACTTTGAAAGATTTTGCTTTAGGATGCCTTTCATTTGACATGGAAGAAGTCTCCATTGTCGCAGAGTTTAGCTTTATTGAATTCTGCTCTGGTTTTAATGAAATTCCGAAACTTGAATGGTTAGAGTCGTTATGCCAATCAGTCTCACGAATTCTGTATGCTAATTGCTTTGGGAAATCTCGCTAGCTGAGAGCTGTTTATACTCCACATCCATCTATTCAGAAAGTGCTTTTTCTTGAATTGTACTTCGCAAAGCATAATCAGGCCCCTTTCTCCGCCAGGATTCCGTGTGTTTTTCCGTTTCTGCGTGAAATTGACATCATTTAACTTCATAAACTGAGAATGAATAAATTTGTTCATTTAGGTGCAAAGCTTTGTGGAATTTTATGATGCGGAGCACATTCACAACATATTCTTACAACGATTTGATGTCTTTTCCATTTTTGGATTATGTTGACATTATTTAGCTTTAGAAACAGAGAATGAAAAAATCTAGTTTAGCAAATTCCTTTTAATGGCATTTTCCGACTCTAATTAGCGGGGAATCAGGTCAAATCTTCGTGCTTTCTAAAACCAGATGTTTTTTTCCCTCTCAGGTTTCAAGAAATATAGATCTAGTTTATGGTGGAGGCAGCGTGGGACTGATGGGTCTAGTTTCACAAGCTGTGCACGAAGGGGGTCGCCATGTTTTAGGGTAAATTTTTTCAGCCAAAATCGAAGTCTTTGAATTCTTCATACAAAATTTTAGCCATTACAGATTATCTATAATCAGTTTGTTCGTTCCAAGCTTTGAAAGTCCATCCCCTGCGCTAATTCCTGTTATGTTCATTTTCAGGGTTATTCCCAAAACGCTAATGCCGAGAGAGGTAAATACAGAGCTCCCTGCATATTGGACAAAAATGGTCAAATCACTACTTCAAATTGGAATTTTTTAATATAAAAACTCAATTTCCTGTAGAATTTACCGGAAAGTTGCAATTATTTAGTTTACTTATCTTTGTGTTTTGTTTTATTGAACTTGCTGCAGATTACGGGGGAAACAGTAGGGGAAGTGAAAGCCGTGGCAGACATGCATCAAAGAAAGGCTGAGATGGCTCGTCAATCCGACGCTTTTATTGCCTTACCAGGTCAGTTTAAAATATGAAATGCAGTGAATCAATTTCTCGTAATCTAGATCACACAGTTTTTTTAATTGAGGCAATGAAAAATGTTCTACTGACAGGTGGCTATGGAACTTTGGAAGAATTACTGGAGGTGATAACGTGGGCTCAGCTCGGCATACACGACAAGCCAGTAATTTTTCTACTCCCTATGAAGCCTGAATCGAGATGAAGACCGTTAAATAAGTGTAAATGAAGGGATATAGCTGGTGTCAAAATTTTCTAAATATTTGTTTGCCGAAATGTTTTACTTTTCAGGTTGGGTTGTTGAACGTGGAAGGGTACTACAACTCTCTGCTGTCTTTCATTGACAAGGCTGTTGAAGAAGGGTTCATCAACCCCACCGCCCGCCATATAATTGTATCTGCTCCCACAGCCAAAGAGCTAGTGAGGAAATTAGAGGTAAGAAATCGATATTGTAATGCAAATTCTTCTTAAAGAATTGAAGGCAAGAAAAATGTGACAAGACTCTTTTTTTTTATTAGTACGAACGCCTTGAAAAGTGTTTTAAGACCAATTTTTGCTGAAGAATGCTTCCAAGTTCATAGCATTAGAATATTGCTTTTGTGGGTGGGTTATATTGTTAAGAATGTCAAATTCCAAATTTCATTCTTGATGGCAACATTGTGATTAGTTGCATTTATGTTGGTTTTAATAAGATTTGGATTATTTTTTTAGGACTACGTCCCGAGACATGATCGAGTGGCTTCCAAATTGAGCTGGGAAATCGAACAGTTAGGTTACTCTCCCAAGTCGGATATTGCACGGTAGAGACGGGCTCATTAATTTATACTTGACAAAAGGATCTCGAAAAGGAAAGAAATTTTATTTAGAAGACCCAACGAGAGAAGGGGGAAATGTATAAATCTTTTGCAACGACGAGGAGTAAAGAGTTTTACGTTAATGGGAGTTTTTCCCCAAAGAAAGAAATCACAGAGGGAAGCCCATTGTACCATAGATGTAGAGAAAGGCATTGACAATGCACAATTGTGCTCGACGTAACCCCTTAAAAAATTCAATCTATTTGCACAAATTTCATTTCCATCTTCCATGTTGGAATCTCTCATATGATATGCTTGTACATTTCACTCATGGTGAATGGAAGGAATTGTTTCACTTTCTTCTCTTTCTTTCATGTTCGTGTCCATTAAGTACAGTTATTAACGAGCTTGCAAGTTCAAAGTGCTCACTTACACTAAAGACAATATTTGCTCCCCTTTGTTCCAAGAATAGACTTAGTGCTTCATCATAAGCCCAGCAAAGGGCAGTCACATTAATGCACGCTATTGGCAACTGCACCACCTCCACATAAAAATGCCACCAGATAATCCCACGTATCTCGGGAAAATCTACTATTTTAAAGCACTAGGCCTCAAATCCAACTAGCATGTCTTTTATTTAGCCTGTTGCATACACATCCCTATGACTTGACTTATTATTTAATTAATATACTTTGCCACTTTGTTATGGGAAGCTTGTTTTGTCTTCTACTGCGCCTAGCGCCCTTAAAACTATTAACAAAAATATACAATTCCAGAAAGAAGCTAGATATTCGTAGAAACGGGAGTGAGAACGTTGTGCATTACTGTTCACTCATGCCCACACGGACCCAGCATTTTTTTTTGACTTCCAAACCTCTGTAAACCAGATTTATCAAGGTAAAACAAAGAGGGCCGGCCCATAAGTTGCTTAAATTGTCTCAAATTCCTGGTGTAGATTCAAATAGTTCACCGACCCGTGCATCAGTTATCTGCGCCACTTTAATGTATGCAAAAAAGAATCTCTTATTGTGCAAGTACTGCAGGACACTTTTGGCAACAAGTGCGTACGCCAGTTATTTGAGCCACTTCAATGAACGGCTTAATTGTACAACACAACCCTCCGGCCCATGGAATATCAATTTCTTCTAAAGTAAACTGAACAATGATGTTTGAATGGCAATATAGATATGGACCCATTCTTTAATGGAACTAGTGATGGATGTTGACTGGGATAGTTGGATTCCATAAAGCTAAGCACATGGTAAAATTAGTCCTTACAGTAATTTTATACTATTCTCCCAAGCGAAAAAGTTCACACAGAACCAACAAAATTGTTCCGCGCAGAAGTAAAAGTTTTTAAGGAAACATTCTGTATCATGATTATAACTCATATTTAAAGTTAATTACAGTGGAAATCCAAATATGTACTCTCTCTCTCTCCCTATCTCTCTTTCAACCGTTCCCACGGTCTCTTGTTATTTTTTGATCTGGTTTCGCCTTGTTGCGTTTGCAATGGACAGTGACTCTCTTGGAGGACATCGGCGATTGGTAAAAAGACAAAAGCAAAAGATGAAAGGACAAGCTAGGTTTTAACAGAAACGTAAAAGTAAGTACACGCGTCTGTTTTGCCGGCCACTTTTCCAGTTCACTTCGTTTGACCCAGTAACCATAGCACATGGTCCGTTAAAAATTAAGGGTTTCTGTCAATTGGCGGGGGCGGAACGTACGGCAAGGGCCTATTACTTCCCACCGTGTGGGGAGTTTCGTCTGAGCTTCTTCACTTTTGGCTGGAAGCTAGGCCGACCAGATGAATAGAGTTTTATGTATCTGGATAAAGCAATTAAGACGAATACAAGGAATTGTTTTTTCAATGTTCAAAGCTTCCCAGACATAAGAGCCCGGTCTTATGGGTCCCTTCCAAAAGGTCAAAATAGGGGAAACGCCTGCGGCCAGTCCCACCATAGGACCTTCTGTCCCCTTCCATCATAACTCAAAAGTAAAAGCTGATGCGTGAAAAATAAAGCTTACCGTATGTAAGCAACTAGCGGTCGTTCTCTAGTGTTAGAGACTGGTTGAAAGTGCCTCTACTCTATGTGGGGAAGAAATGGGTCCATATTGTACTTGATTGTAGGCTTCTTGTGGGAATATAATGCGCCCATTGTGGCCATGTAAGTATCACAAGATTTATCGAATGCACATGATGGGCTAATAGGGAGAGAAGATTTCAAAATCATATACATTTGAATTTTGCATTTTTCAAGTTTTTTGAAATTTGACATTTTTAGGTGAGTGTAGAATTGAAAGTTATTGTTTGGAGTTCTTAATGTCAATGAACATTTGTATCAAGACATTTATTATCAATCATACTATGTGATGAGTAGGAGGTATTTTCCAGAGCGTGTCAAACTATGATATTGCTATCAAGATTCAATCGTATAGTTTTTTGAGTCAAACTCATTGACCCATATTTCATGAGTAGCGATTCACAAGAACCCATCTCTCATGAGAACTACACAATTGAATCCTTTTAAATTATGATATTGCTATCAAGATTCAATTGTGTAGTTTTTTGAATCAAACTCATTGACCCATGTTTCATGGGTAGTGATTCACAAGAACCCATCTTTGATGAGAACTACACGGTTGAATCTTGATAGCAATATCATGATCACACTATGTGTCAATATATGATTAGTTGTTTCTTTAATATGACTTGTAAAAACTGAATAACTTTTGTCTATTCATTAGATATAAACATAAGAATTACTAATACTTAATTTTACAAGTAATAAATAAAATTAAAAAAAAGAACTATTAATACACATAATGATGACATGTACTAAAACATAATTATCTATTAGATTTTGTTTTAAAAATATTATTAAATTATTATATTTCATTCATTCTAATTTAAATTAATATATTTAAAGAGTGTATTGTTTTGAAAAATGCATTTACTACCTATGTTTAAAAAAAGAAAAGTTGATCATACCAATATAGAACTCAATCATTATATGAAAAATTAGGTAAGAAATTTGGAAAGATTAATGAAAGAGTATCATGACTAAGCCATTATCTAATTCAATGACTTTTATATTCCGTAATAAAGAACTGGAAGAGATTAGTACTTTACAGTAGTATTGTTGTGATGCAACATATTCAAAATAATCAAGTTGTTTCAAAGGAAAATAAAGAAAATTCTCGAGTATATTATCACTTTCCAAATTCAGTGGTTGACCATTCTTGAAAGGGAAAAAACGCTCAAAAAATTATAATGGATTTTTAAGTTTGTCAAGCAACCAATATTCTCCTTTTGACTTTGGACGCTATACATTACATGTGAAAAAAAATGACCAAAGATATTGTGATTAGGGTAATTACTCCACTTCCAATGAATGAAAAACTATATTTGATTTAGACGTAAGTGACCTTTCCAATTCTTCTCAACAATAATGAACACAATATTCACTTTCTCTTTTAAATTTATTTGGTTTTGAGATGTTTTATGTTATTTAATTCGGATTAATTTTTATAATTCGATATGGTAAGCATAAGATGATATCTCTTTGGTTCAAAGTTAAAGATTGCGGAATATCTATTTCATCATAGTCATTCACAACACAATTTTATTGTGGAACTTCTCTTTCATCGTAGTCATTTAGAACACAATTTCATTGCGGAACATCTATTTCATCAGTGTCATTCATAACACAATTTCATTGTGGAAAGACTATTTCATCTAGTCATTCAGAACACAATTTCATTGCGGAACATCTATTTCATCATAGTCATTCAACCACAATTTCATTCATATTTATTGCACTTCTCAAAGATTTGAATGTCAATAAATAATGTAATAAAAAAACATATCATCACCTTCCAATCGATTGAACAACAACCCACTAATACAAAAAACACATTTTCTCTTTTGAACTTTATTTATTTTAAAGTATTGCTTACTTTTCTAAACTATAAAATAATATGAGTGAACATGGAGATAATTAGGTCTTTTAAATTAAACGGATCTTTTTGGTGGCCTTTTGCTATTAATCTATATAGAATAGATTGGATAAACACGTGTTGAATATAATATTGAGAGAATATGTATATGATCTTTACAGGAATCTCCATGAAATAGCGTCAAACTTTGGCAATATCTGGCCGGAATACAAAATTCCAGAGCCTAAAAAGAAGATTTAATGCATACATACGTGAAGCTCAAGAAACTGCGCCAAATATGGGGGAAAAATAAAAAGCTTTTTAAGATTATAAAGTTGAGATCTTGCAGAGATCATCTCGGCCAGTCAAAACTAACCAGGAGATTGTTTGGTCACCAAATCTTGATATGCTGGTTTATATGTCATAGTTTAGTGCCAAATAACGTCTGAGTTACGTATACAAGCCGTCAATCTTATTAGATCTGAATCAAAGATCCCAACTTTGAAATCCTCACGGAAGAAAGAGTCCATTTCCTAAGCTAAAAATGGAAGTTAATATGTCAATCAGAAGAATCTCGGTTATCATGTGTTTATTTGTTTATATTAAGTCACAGGCTCCAACAGCTATAAAAACCCATTTGTTTATTCATTTAATATGCAGACAAAACGCGTTCTCCTGGACTAACACCCAATATGGAATTGATTGAAAAAAGGAAGGTTTGGTCTTCCAACACTTCATAATTGGTTTCTAGTCAAAAACATTGAAACCAACTATCTATGACTCGTTGTGAATCACGGAGTCCAAAGTTTTATTTGTATTTTATTACAAATATTTTTCTTAATTTCGTACCTTTTGTGTCTCTATGAGTTAAGAGTTTAAAGTTATTATGTGGGGTTCCAGATTTCTATTATTTATGTTTTTGTTGGGTTGTCCAAAAATACCTGAAAAATATTAGACTAAGATATGTGCATCAAGACATGTATTCATCTTGTGTTTGTCACGATTGGTTGTTTTTGTTTTACATTGCAAGAATCGGGTAGCCCCCCCTATAAATTGCAATGCACCTAGTAAATTTTTTTCATGTGATTGATGACGCTAGCAAGACACACCCTCCGGTACCACGGGGACGGAAGGGAGACTAGACCTTGTGACCTTTTGCCTGCAACATGATGCTTTAGCCAATTGAGTTAGGCCCTCCGCCCCATGATTGGTTGTTTCTTTGACACGACTTTTGAAAATGGATTTTTTTGGGTCTATTTTTCATTTACAGATATAATGACTACTAGTGCTTAACAACACAAGTAATAGGTCAAAGTACAAAAAAGATCATTATTGTGCACAACTATAGCATTTATTACAATGTGATCATACATTGTATCCTTTCCCTTACATGTTTTTGGGAGTTAAATTGATTGATTAGTGCTAAAACTTTAAACAAAAGAAATTGTTGTTCACAACCATAACGGCTATTGGAGTGTTCATCAATTAGGTCCTCTCTTCTAAATATGTTTGGAAGTTATACTAGTTGATTGATGTTGAAGTAAAAAAAAGGTCATTGTTGTACAAGTGTGCTCATTTATTGGATCCTCTAACATAAATGTTTTTGGGAGTTGAACTAATCAATTGGTGTTGAAGTAAAAAAATGTGGGGGAGGGCATTGTTGTGCATAACTCTAGTAGCTATTGGAACATGCTCATATATTAGGTCCTCTCCCCTATTTTTTTTGGGAGTTACACTAATAAATTATTGTTGAGTATTTTTTAATATGTAACTTAGATTCAAATTCCCAAGAACCAGAAATTATTTACTCACTCAATTAATTAGTACGTAAAATATTATAACAAAACTCACCCAATTCTTCAAGCATTAGGTTCCAATTCCCCTTATTAAAAAAACACTAAATGCCCAAATGAGGGAAATTTTTTAGATTGATTATGTTTTTGATATAAAAAGTAGCAAAACAAGGGTGTTGTCCCATCATAACAAGGCACCAATGGCCATCCAGATTAAGCACATTAACAACACAGTGACAACAGAGAACACCGAGCCATCACCCACAACAAGTCATATCAAAAACCAAAAAACAACAACAAATAAACATAGTCCATCATGCAAGCATGATACGTAGTAAACGAGTCCAAAGACCCCCAGGGGTCAAACAAGAAAAACAACATTAACAAATAAACAGGCATAGAGAAATAGATAAAAACAAATAGACCCAAAGGCCTAATCTTTTTCCTCCCTGCAAGGTTTATCCTGGATAGCAGTCGCCCAATCCGTCGTGAGGAACTCAAGCAGCTCCTTAAAACCAGCATCATCTTCGCCATCAGCCGCGGACTTGTCCTTCTACAACAAGCATAGACTGGTAGCCACCTTGTGCATGACCTTCAGGGCAAAGTGCGACACCTCCTGGACCTTTTTTTCCAGTCTCCCCATTCTCCCTTTTAGATTGATTATGTTGTTCAAGTATATTTGTTTAATACTTTGTGGATTGTGAGGGACAATTTAAAAGATTTTTGAATTAGGAAACCAATATTAGGTGATGATTAGTAAGTTAATAAATCTCAATTTAGTGGTATGGAGAGGAATTTATGGAGCTTGCATTTATTATTAAATAAATAGTGGATCAAATAGATACTTAAGTCCTTAATTCTTTATAGTTGTGTCTTTAACAATTGACATAGGTGTTGTCTTTTATGTTAAATCCTTGTGGTCATAGTCACTAATTAGACACAATCTCATCATAAAATTGTTTATTTTTTAAAATCATAGTGCCTAGAGATTGACAAAAATTGGCATTATCACCCTTTTATTGAGTGTGTATGTCACTATCATAAGTGACACATTATATCAAAACTCTAAATAACATACTAATAATAAACTATTATTATTTAAAAATTGCAATGAAGGTTTATTTGCATCATGTAGGTTAATTTAGGATATTTTGTATTAAATAAAGTTCAATGTATTATAATAGAATTTTAGTACTAATAATTTAAACAAAGCACAAATCTATTATAAGAGTAATTGAAAGAAAATAATCACAATAGATGGTAAGTTACAATTAATTATTTAAATTATTCCATAATAGGGGTAGCAATATCAATATCAATACATTCAATTATGTGGATGGTGCATTGATGGATACTTTTGATATATTGAAAATTGGTCCTATTAAGACTACCTTCATTTTGGAGTGCTTTCCTAAATTGGAATAGGTTCTCAACACCCTTAATTATCTTGTCAATATTCTTAGGTAACCTCTCTTGATTTTTATTAAAAAAATTAGTTACATTCATGTATGTTCTCCACTTGTTTATCTAATATAGCATGTGACTTCAATGTGTCCTACAATAATTGAGTAAGATTTATCATCTGAAAATATAGGTTAGAGTACAATGATAGAATATCGACCTTCATAAGATAAATTAGATTTGAAAAATAACATAACTTCCATCTTTTCAAATGTAATTGAAACATAAGAAAAAGGGGGAGGGTGAAATAGGTAGACCTAGAAATGAGGGATCTATGCCTAAAGGAAAAGGGGGTGTCCACCTAATCACAAATCCACCTTTTCCATGTTCATTAGGAAGAGAGATAGTGCCACAAATGATTAGAATTGATTTGCAGCCATCAAGGTGAGTCAACCCTAGGTTTGGAAACTATGTTGCCTTAACTTCTTTATGACAAAAATGACAGGTAAAAATAGTTGGGTCCACGAAGAGGGGAAGTTTTGGCCAAAAAAAGCCACACAAAATGCATACGTGTTTTTTAAAAAATGGTTACCTGCTTAGGAATGGGCACTTGAGCCTAAATATGAACAAATACTTGTGCTTCGGGTACCCACTACAAAATGGGTACCCATTATAATGATATAACGGGTACTCATTAAATGGGTACCCATATTAAACAGGTACTCATATTAAACGGGTACTCATTATATAACAAGTATAGATTATATAATGGGTATGTGTTATAATGGGTACACATTATTACAAGTACCTGTTATGTTCGTGTACTTGTTATATATAATGTGTACCCATTATAACAAGTGTATGCGTTATATAATGGGTACCCATTTCGAAGAGGTATTTATTTTTTTAAATAAATGACTATCACTTCCTTTTTTCCTTGTGGATTTGGATGCGACTGAGAGCGACAAAGAGCAAGGTATACACGTTTCAAGGACCTGTACCACCCCAAATTTTAGCTGCTACCTCCTCTTGTTGAAGCCAATGACCTCATCGACCTCCAAGTTGGTTAAATTATGTGTTTTTTGGCTTTATATCTTGCATTTTTTGTTTGTAATTATAGTTTAGGGTTTTTCTATTTTGTTTGTAATTGTAGTTTAGGTTTGTTTATTTTGTTTGTAATTGAAACATAGAAAAATAGGTTGGGCATTCAAAACACATAGGATTTTATACTAAATTTGGAATGTTTCACCAAACTTACTATAAATAGCAAGGGAAAAATGAGGTGTAATGAATGTACTTATTTTCTATTTCATTTATGAAATGAGATCCTCCATGATATAATTCACTTTCCGCACTTAGGTGAGTCAATTCTATGAAAGATCTGCAAATTTCCTTTGTGTGTGGATGGGGTAAATATGACTGAACAACACTTTTGGGAGATGAAAATAAGATAGAAAATGACCTCAAATATGAAACTTAAGACCTAATTCATGTAGATGCAACATAAATATAATAGAAACAATCAACTTTATGCAAATTGGATGAGTGGAAGACACTTAAAACCTACCTCAAAATTAGTTGCAAAGTTTCTTTTGACTAAAACAGTGACAAAAATGATTAATCAGGGGTTTAGGGAGAAAGATTAAAAATACCAAATGCACTCATTTATGACATGTAAAGGTTGGATATGATAAATGAAACATAGAAATATCAGAAATAGAAAAACTTTTGGTAGATCTAGGAAGGGAAAATACTATGCCCCTGTCACAAAACACTATTTCCAAAAGATGTCTTAGGACTCATTCGCCTATAGGTGAATGTATCTTTGTAGAGATTTTCAAATTTTATTTTTGGGTCCTCTACTCCCGTGTTTGCACTTCCATATCCTCTGGGTTTCACAATCAGACAGTCAGAAATAAATTCAGTATCTGATTTTCTATGAGATAGCAACAAATGTAACTTTTCAATTTTGCACTTTTGAGATCTTCAACTTTTCAACCTATGAACCTGCAAATCTACAACACGGAAAGAGAGAAGGATTTTTTTTTTTTGGGTGAATGGAGGTTTTTCTTGGTCAAACCCCGTTTTGATAATCAAACCTTGAATTGAAATAATGTATGAAAGAGGGAATGAAGAATGAACAAAGCTATGTTATCACTCAACAAACCCTTGAATGAAACCTTGATAATGGAGATCTTAGGAGGTATGCAACTTTCATGAAATGGATAAATTAGATGTGGATCTTGTCACTTGAAATGATGCTTGAAATGCTTGAATAGATCTTGAAACCTACATCAGGATGAGTGCAAAAAGATGGGGGACCAAATTATGGTCAAAATTTAAAAAACTTCTGATAGGCTATAACACAAGCGTGTTATAACGCGCTCATGTTATGGCTTGGTGTGACCAAGCCTAAGGATCAACCACATTGATCCTATTTCGTGCTCATGTTATAACATGAGCACGTTATAACATGCTCACGTTATAACACGAGTGCATTATAAGTTATTAAAACAAAAAAAAGAAAATCGAATTCAATTTTATGTTGATTGTTTTTTCTACTGGTTGCGGCCAAAAGCCATTCTCTTATGCGCTCACATTCTGGGAGGAGATAATCTTGCATTTTTTTCATCAATTTGTTTCTATTTCATCGCCAGGATGCCACCACGTCGACAAGGATGTCAAAGAGGTAAGGATTGTTTTTTGTTGTGAATTTGTTAGTTTTAGGTTGTTTTTTATATTCATTTGTTGAATTTGTAGGAAATGATAATGATCATGGAAACCCTCTTGAAAACCCTCTTGAAGATCCTCAACAACCAGAGTAACAAGAACATGAACGAAATCCTCAAGTTCAATAACCACAACAACAATCTCCTCCACCAATCCCTCAACATCCTCCTGACACTCAACAAAATTTAATGGGGGTAATTGAAAACAATAAAAAAAAAATTGAGGAGTTAATCATGAGGTTGAATAATCTAGTAGGTTCAACCATGGAAAGAACACTTGCAATTTCACTTAAAGAAATGTTAAAACATGTAGATGCAATCAACAAACAATTAAGTGGTTGGAAAGATATGAGGCAGTGGCTAGAAATTTTTACCAGGATAAATTATCATATAAATAAATAAAAAGGTGAAAAGATTACAAAATTAGATTTGTGCTCATTATTCACCGACCCACGCATAAATCAAAATCTTGACCTCAATGCAAAGAGGTTTCCTATCCATTAGTTCCACCACCTAGGGATTAGGAACCTTTTTTGGGATAGGTGGTACATGATTTTTGATTACCCACCATGCAACAATTATGAAGTCCCACAATATTTCCTGAGGAAACTATATTGTGAGTTCATCTTGAACAAAATCCTGAATTATTTTGATATGAGGGACTTCCAGGGGAGAGGTGAGGGGTCAGCTCAAGATAGTCTCGATGCACAATAGGATCCTAGGCAACAAGCAAGACGAGCTCTCGCTAGGCCGAATCGTGAGCACATTATTATCTCTTCCATCGCAAAGGAGAGTGCCGAGGTAGACACTTTGTAGGCTATCACCTCTTTGACCCATAGTTTCATCCAGCATGCCAATCCTATAGTACAATGCCACCCAAGGGAGTCTTCGAGTGGTAGGCTTCCACCACATTCGTGTCAGGTTTGCAGGGCGACTTGTATATATGACCCCACCGACACTCAAGGGGCAGCTACACAGGATATAGCTGCAACTACAGAGATGGTGAGGGAAGATGACATTTTGAATGAGGCTTATGACATCGATACTCAGGTAAATATTAGCATGTTCATTGAGTTTAATTTATTAAATTTCATTTTTGAAATGCAAGATTAACTAATTTATTTTTATGATTGTAATAAAATTTTAGGGTCACAATGTTGATAGTGTATACATCGGCCCTACACCTGCTTATTACTCCACTACATCTACTATTGAGGTATGCAACTAGTAAACAATTATAAATTTATTACATGTTAATAGCATTGTTATATGAATGGTATTCTAATATCTAATTTTGGATGTTGAATAGGCTAATAATGGAATTTTCATGGGAACACCTCCCAGTGCCAGTGGAGTTAGAAAAACCTTCACACAGGTAATAGAATAAAGAGTTTAACTAATGAATTTTACTTAATAGATTTGTGTAGCTTATATTCATATTGTTGATTACATTGCATTACACATCTTTCAAACTCAAAGCATTACTTCACATTCCATAACTAATAACTAGATGTTGATAGATGACAAAATTTCAACTACAACATAGTTGTTTAGAAATTCAACATAAGTAGTGATGCAATTTCTTCACATAGCATAAGTAATTTAACTAGGAGAATCTTCCAATTACATTTTCTTGTCATGGCATTCCATGAGACTATTTTTTATTGAGGCATCTTTTCAAACAGTTCACTATCTTGTCTATGCTATGGATGCTTGGAAGAAATATATGAAAGAATAATAGTAAGCAATAGCATATACAAGGCAATGAGTTGTTTGAAAAAATGCCTCAAAGAAATGTGGTCTCATGGTGATGTCCATCACCATGAGACCCAATTTCATTGAGGCATTTTTTCAAACAGCTCACTGCCTTTTCTATGCTACCACATTTCTAGACATGTTTACCAAAGCATTTTATCAAATAGTTCACTTCCTTGCTGCTATGGCTAAAAGCCTAAAAAAAGGTGCTTTCCAAAAAGCTATGGGTTCTTGGAAAAAAATCTATCAAAGAATAATAGTAAGCAATAACATAGATAGGGCAGTGAGTAGTTTGAAAAAATGTCTTGAAGAAATGCGGTGTTATGGTCATGGAATGCCATTCTATCACCATGAGACCACATTTCTTTGAGGTATTTTTTCCAACAACTCACCACCTTTTCTATACTACCACATTTTGCATACATGTCTACCAAAGCATTTTATCAAACTACTCACTTCCTTGCTACTATGGATAAAAGCCTAAAATGAGTGCTTTCCAACAAACTATGGATGCTGGGAAAAAATCTATCAAAGCATAATAGTAAGAAATATCATAGTCAAGGTAGTGAGTAGTTTGAAAAAATTCCTTAAAGAAATGCGATCTCATAGTGATGGAATGCCATGACACATAAATGTTTGTAATGGCATTCCATCACCATGAGACCTCATTTCTTTGAGGCATTTTTTCAAACAATTCATTGCCTTCTCTATGCTACCACAATTATCATACATGTCTACCAAAGTATTTTATCAAATGATTCACTGCCTTGCTGCTATTGATAAAAGCCTAAAAAAAGGTGCTTCTAAACAAGCTATGGATAGGGAAAATAGTAAGCATGATAGTAAGAAATATATAGTTTAATAAGTACTCAAAATTTTGTTCATTATCTCATACATTATAAGCCATGACGTGCATTACTATTATAGTTTTTGTGATTGAATAATTTGTTGTTTTATTTTCAGATGTTGGAAGCAAATACACCTCCAAATGTTCATAGGGAAATGGAGCTTGGTGTTTTGTTTGCTATAGACTCCTCGATTCCTCTCATAGAGGTATGCGGTAAATTACTAAATTTTAATTTACATTCATTATTATAGCTGTTAGTTAGTGAAAAATCAAACCATTATTGATTCAAAGTTTAATTTCTCTTTGGAAGGTTTCTACAGGGATTTAGCATGCCTCAACATGGGCATGCGAACCTTTCCCTTGAGGAGAGTGATCATTTAGTGGCAGTAAGTGATTATTTTGTTAAATATATCATTTTTTATAATGTAATTTCTATATATTAATGTCTTTACTTGTTATTGTAATAGATAAGGCTTGACCAAGAACTAAACCCTAGGAGGAGCACCAAGAGCACTCATTAGCCTCAGAATAAATGAGAGACAAACCTATTGCCATCCAATCGACAAGAAAATGGCAAGAGTTTATTTCGAGAGCATGGAGAGCAATGGATTTTGATTCCAGAGCCCTTTGTTGTATGCCTATATGGTATTTTTGTACATATTTTGTATTGCATATATTTGGCATTGTATGTGTATATGACATTCTCATAAGCCTATATGGCTATTTTGTATATATTTTATACTTATATCGACATATTGATGTATGCCTACATGGCTATTTGGTTAATACAATTTTTTCTTTTATCGATGGTGTCCATATTTGCATTATAAATCCACAGTTCAATATATATGAGTTACGTGTATACTTTGTGACTTATGTGTATTCCAATGTATACTTTGCAACTTACATGTTTTCATGCATATACCTTGTATTCATGTATATACTTTGTATTAATTTGTGTATACTATGTATTCGTGTGTATACTTCAAGGCTTACGTGTATTTGAGTACTTGTGCTTCCCTTATTCACATGTATGCTTCACTTATTCATGTGTATACTTATTGATTGGTTAGCCCTAGAATTGATCATTGTTGTCCTTCATAGTTTGTCTTGAATATTTATTGATTGATGCTAAAAAACTTCAATATTTCTAGGAATACTAGTAGAGTTACAAATTACAAAATTGCACAAATTATTGTCCTTCATTGTTGTATACTTTATTAGTTGATGCTAAAAAACTTAATATTTCTAGGAATACTAGTAGAGTTACAAATTACAAAATTGCACAAATTGAAAAGAAAATATCAACGGTAAATAAATGCACTAATTATTAACTTGATAATTGAATAAGAATGAGTATAATATATATATCAAGAAATGACCCTTCTAGAATGACAACTTCCAACTAGAAAATAGGCAAAGCATTCCCAATACTTTGAAAACAATAATCCACCCAAAATTGCAATGAGAGATAAGGAAAATGAACCCACATAGGCATAATTGAATAATCACCCTTCACAGCTTGGTGAAACCATTGCCAAAATTAGATCTTAAAGATAAAGAAGAATTATGATCTATATAATATAGAATTAGTACCCACTTTGATGAATACAAAATATTCAACCATGGGCTTATCATGCTTTTTCAAATTTGGTAAAAAGGCTTATTTAAGATCCTTGAGCAATGTATTTCCTAATGCTCCTTTGTTCTTACATATCTCAATTCAATTTAATTCAAAGAGTTCCACCAAATGCTTTATCTAAAAGAAAAAAATCATGTTTTCAATTGGTATTCCATGAGATGTTTCATAAAAAGATTCCAATATATCTAATCTTTTGATTGGAACAACTCAATTAAGCAAATGATACATAATTTTCACAATACTTGCAAAACATAATATTCATAGTAGATGATGAGTAAATTTTTTGACACATTATCATACAAACATTTATCTTGAATAGTCTTTAAACATTTTCACAACATAATCCTCATAGTACATAATGAATTGTTATGTTCTTGATCCATCACCATATAAACACCACAAAAGATGTATATGTCAACTTTTTGCAATATTATTTCTTGTATAACAAATGGACTTGGGAGAAAGCTTTATAATTTATAATACAAATAAGAAATGGACTTGGGTGAAAACTTTATTTATCACACCAAATAATAAATGTACGTGAGAGCATCACTTGTTTCTCATAGACTCCAATTTTCAAGCATAAAAAATCATTTCAAATGAAAATGACAAAATGCTTCACAACCTAAGTTATTAATTGAGGAAAAATAAAATGTTTCCAAGTTCCACCATTGTACGCATTTAAAATTGGTTGTATATTGCTATAAGAGAAAGCAGGATAATTAAAAAAATGTCTTAGACTTGCTAGACTTGAGGATGATCATATGATTTTGGTGTGGAAAACTTAGACTTCTAAACTGTCGTGTGAATGTTTCTCTTTTTGATTGTTTTGTATGTCATCATAAGGGATCAAGCTAGTTGAACATAGCTCAGAATGATTCAACATGTTTGGCTATGAAAGAGGATGATGCCTAGCGTAAACGTACCTATCAAGATGCATTGGAACATTTCGTTTGGTCACACAAGTTGCAGAATGAAAGCTGCACCACTTTGCAACTTTACACTGCTTGCATTTGACAATTTTCCATCAAGTGAAAACTAGACACCACAAGAAAATGACTTTGAGATAACAAAAACCAAGAGAGGTTATTTTAGAGGATCCCAAAATGATCCCATAGACTCAAATGAAGAGTTCATAAGAATCATAGTTTTCGAGTAATAGCTTATCAACGATTGCAGTCATTTTGCACTTTGGACCCTTAAGGGATCGAGCTGGTTGAACATAGCTCAGAGTGATTCGGCATGTTTAGGTGCAAAAGAGGACCATGCCTAGTATAAACATACCCATCTGGACGCATTGGAGCAGTTCATTTGGTCACATGAGTTGTAAAAAAAAACTTGCAACACTTTGCAACTTTACATTGCTTGCATTTGACACTTTTTCCATCAAATGAAAACTGGACACCATGGGAAAATGAATCTAAGCTAACAAAAACTAAGAGAGGTTATTATAGAGGGGCCCAATATGATCCCATAGGATCATATGAAGAGTTCATAAGCATCACGGTTTTTGAGTAATAGCTTGTCAAAGATTGCAACTATTTTGCACTTTGGACCCTTAAGGGATCGAGTTGGTTGAACGTAGCTCAGAATGATTCGACGTGTTTGAGTGCAAAAGAGAAAAAATTCTAGTGTAAACATACCCATTCATATGTGTTGGAACAATTCTTTTGGTCATATGAGTTGCAGAACGAAAGTTGCACCACTTTGCAACTTTACACTACTTGCATTTGACACTTTTTCCATTAAGTGAAAACTGGACACCACGAGAAAATGAATCCAAAATAACGAAAACCAAGAGAGGTTATTGTAGAGGGGCCCAACATGATCCCCTAGGCTCAGACAAAGAGTTTGTAAGCATCATTGTTTCCAAGTAGTAGCCCGTCAAAGATTGCTACCCTTTTGCACATTGGACACTTAAGGAGGGATCAAATTGGTTGAACGTAGCTCAGAGTGATTCGGTGTGTTTGGGTGTGAAAGAGGACCATGCCTAGTGTAAACATACCCATCCATACATGTTGGAACAGTCTATTTGGTCACACAAGTTGCATAACGAAAATTGCACCACTTTGCAACTTTAGACTACTTGTATTTGAAACTTTTTCGATCAAGTGAAAATTGGACACTACGGGAAAATGACTCCAAAATAAAAAAAACAAGAGGTTATTATAGAGGGTTCCAAAATGATCTCATAGGCTCAAACAAAAAGTTCATAAATGTCATGATTTCTAAGAAGTAACCTGTCAAAGATTGCTACATTTTTGCACTTTGAACACTTAACAGATTGAGCTGATTGAACGCAGATCAGAGTGATTCAACATGTTTGAGTGTGAAAGAGGACCATGTATAACATAAATTTACCCATCTAGATGCATTGGAATAGTTCATTTGGTCACATGAGTTGCAAAACGAAAATTACACCACTTTGCAATTTTACACTATTTGCATTTGACACTTTTTCCATTAAGTGTAAATTGGACATCACAAGAAAATGACTCTGAGATAACAAAAACCAAGAGAGATTATTATAGAGGGGCCCAACATGATCTCATAGGCTCAAACGAAGAGTTCGTAAGCATCATGATTTTTGAGTAGTAGCCCATCAAAGATTGTTGCCCTTTTGCACTTTGGACCCTTAAGGGATCGAGCTGGTGGAACGTAGCTCAGAGTGATTTCGCATGTTTAGGTGCAAAAAAGGAACATTTCTAGTATAAACGCACCCATCCAAATGCGTTGGAACAGTCCATTTGGTCACATGTGTTGCATAACAAAAGTTGCACCACTTTGCAACTTTACACTACTTGTATTTGACATTTTTTTCATTAAGTGAAAACTAGGCACCATGGGAAAATGACTCTGAGATAACAAAAAATGAGAGAGGGTATTATAGAGGGTATTAATGTGATCTCATAAGCTCAAAAGGAGAGTTTGTAAGCGTAACGGTTTTTGAGTAATAGCCTATCAAAGATTGTAGCCATTTTGCACTTTGGACCCTTAAGGGATCGAACCAATTGAACGTAGGTCAAAATTATTTGACATGTTTGGGTGTGAAAGAGGACTATGCCTAGTGTAAACATACCCATCTAGATGCATTGGAACAATCCATTTGGTCACACGAGTTGTAGAACGAAATTTGCACCACTTTGCAACTTTCACTACTTGCAATTGACACTTTTCCATCAAATCAAAATTGGACACCATAGAAAAATAACTCCGAGATAACAAAAAATGAGAGATACTATTTTAGAGGTGCCCTACATGATCTCGATACCTCATATGGAATGTCTGTAGTTGACATGGTATCTAGGTAACAGGCCATCAAAGATTGCTGCCCTTTTGCAATTTGGACTATTAAGGGATTACATTGCATGATTTACAAATGTTTGAGGGCAACAATAAATTTCAAAATTTGAGTAAATATCATTATAGATGTTTATGTGAATAGATGGTATGCTATATTGATATTGATATATAATCATTAGGTTGTTTTTTTTTAATAAATGAAGTTTTTATAATAAGTTAGTCAATTGGTGCTAGTTATAATAGGTAGAGAATAACTGAAGAAAAATAATGATGGGTAACCATCAATGGTTATTGTACTCACTATATTAAAAATATGATGTTTACAATAAAATGATATTTATTTGGTAGTCCTAATTCTTATGTTTGTGCTACAATTTTCTAATATGCTTCATACACCATTCTGAAACCCAAGTGCTTGTACTGTAGGCACAATGCTTTCTCAAAACTATCAATTGGTAATAAAAAATCATGAGAAAAAAATTAAACTATATGAATTCCAACACCCAACTTAAACCAAATATTGAATCAATGTACCCCATTTTCATGCACACAAACTCAGCTTGTAAGATTCTCTCATAATAACCTTAAATCAAATATTGAATCAATGTGCCCCTACCTTGCCAACCCTACCACATTGACAAGCTAGTGTTTTGTCAATAGAGATGAAAACCAAAATAGTTTCCAAGATCTATCAATGTGGGAGTATATTCCAATTTTATGGAGACATGTATGGAAAATTTGGTAGCATAGACAAGGCAATCAACTGCTTGGTATATTTATTTGACAAAATACCTCAATAAGATATGTCCTCATGGACTAGAATGATTGTAGGATATGCACAAAACATATTTTTAAGCATATGCAATTTGTAGGTGTAAAACCAAATTCAACTACATTTTCCAACATCCCCCATATGCCTATATCAAAATGAAAGCCTTGGAGAGTGGTATGCACATCCATAGTAGAGGATTGAGAAATGATGTATTATTTTACTTATAAATTTTGTCATATATATGTGTATACAAAATGTGGAAGCATACACAAGGTAAGTCAATTGTTTAACAAAATGCCTCAAAGAGACCTGGTTTAAAAATGTAATTGGCAAGTGTAAAGAATTGTGTAATTTAAAATGTGTATTAACAAGCTAAGGTTATAATGACAAACAAACAACTATCAACATGGAATATGCAAAATAAAAAAATCAAAGTGTGAACGTCAATTGTAGACCTGCATAAACATAACAAACAATCACACAATTAGATTCATATGCAAGTTAAATCAACATTCCCCATAGAATTCATTTACAATGCACAAAATAGGAAAAAAATGAAAAACATAACAAAGAATACTATTAAATCCTATTAAAGCAAGCAAACTCTTAATCCCATTGGGGAATTGGTGTCATTTTGATGTGGAAAATGGCCCTTTCCCAATCCCTTGTAAGTTTTGTGATGACTTGTTGATGATTGAGGATCCTTGGTGAAATTTTGGCATAACCTAGCTATGAAACCATAAAAACTATGAACACTTGATGAAATGGATGAAATTAACTCTAAATATGAAGATAGTGATTTTGCAATGAAGTTATGGATCCAAAATCCAAATGAGAGCTTCTTATTTATAGATGAGAGTGATGGAGGATGAGGAAAAATGGATGAATGTGGGATAAAAGACCAACCAATAGCATGAAGCCACTTGTCAACATGTGAGTGGACAAAGGTGGAGCACATTTTGATGAATGTGCCAATAAATGATATTAGGTGGAATTTCAAATTTATGAAATGACATATTGGAGGGAGAAAGAAATGAATTAAATGCCACTTGGCTCAATGCACAAGGACATGTACGAGATATTGAATGCCTTGTTGGAAGGACAAATCCCTTTGGAGGGATTTTCAAATTTAGAAGAATATTCCCTTTTTGATGCCATGTTGAGAGAAATTAGAAGATTTAATAAATCAAAAGAAATGATTTATTGAGCAAGCTATAAAATCTAGAGAAATGGAGTGATTAAGATTAAAATTAATCAGGATTTGATTAATTCAAAGAGAGATTAGTTGATGTGATGATTTGATTTATATTTTTGGATTGATTTAAATCAAAATGAGAGGAATATGATTTACACTTAATTAAATAAAGATTTTGATTTATTTAATTAAAATGGAGATGATGTTAGATTAAATTAAATTAAGATTGATTTATTTAATTTAATAGGATGACTTTAGAGATTAATTAAATAAAGTGAATTATTTAATTAAAGAGAGACCAGAGGATTAATTAAATAAAATGATCTATTTAATCAACAGGAGATGATGACTTAATTAGATAAATAATGATTTATTTAATTAAGAGGCAGGATGCAATGAATTTAATAAAATAAGGGATATTTAATTAAATGATTATTAAAGGAGATGATTCAAGATGAAGCGATGTTAGTAATTAGGATCAAGTGTAATCAGTACATTTTTCATGTATACATTTTTCCCCTCTTTGAAGCAAAGTACCTGCTGCGTTGGTTCAAAGAATAAATTGCCACAATCAAAATTCAAATTTTTTTCAAATTTTAAATGCCCCACTGCTACCTCAGTAATAAAATTATGCTACTATACTGCCCCCTCGAGAGATCAGATGAAAATTTCAATTTTTGGGTGATCTCGCGAAAAAGAGGACAAGGTGCCTGATGGGTCTGGAAAGGCTCTGGGATGCCAAAAATGTGCAAAAACACAAAAAAATGATGTAAAACGACCCTCAATTGGGAAAAAATAGGCTCAGGGGTCCAAAACCCTAGCTGGACGGCTAAACAAGGTAAAAAACCCTAACTTTTAGGCTTAAATAGGCCTTGAGGGGGCACTTCCAATTCATTTGCACACCTAGCCTTTTGAATTTTTTGCGATTTGAGCTATGAGCACTAATTGATATGGCGCAACGCGTGCTTCCACGACACATTTCTGAGTGCATACGAGTATTCTAGAGGCTTCCTGGCACTAGACCAGTGGTAAGTCATCGTGTCCCGACTTTATTTTTTGATTTTTGAGTGCATTTATTAGGGTTTAGAAGTCAACAAAGTCAAGCAGTGCCATATAGCACCGCTGAAAAGCTCAAATTAGCACCGTGCGGGCCTAAACTGCACCTCTGATGAGAGTTGCACCATGATGACTTAGTTTAGAATTAGGGTTTAGCTTTCAAAGTGTGTCACACTTGTAAATAGCACCATGATGGTCATGTTTGGACTTTAGGTCTAGGGGTTAAAATGAAACGCTATCAAACTACGCCATGATGACAAAGTTTGGAAATTTTTGGCTTCCAACAACACAGTTTAGAAGTTCCAAACAATGAAGGATATGCGAATAGCGACACATATGCTGTTTTGGTTGCACAAACTTCATACAAGATTCTGGTTTTTTATGAAACTTGACGCGATGAATTTCTTGATGTAGGAGGATATGAAGTTGGTCCATTCTTGTGAGCATAGATCATCCATTTTGAGCAGATTGACCCAGGACCCCCCTTTGCACGAGGTACTCTAGGAGCACCTGGGGGCAATTGGCTTATGGTACATCGCTTATGTCCTAGTTATCAGGACACACCTGGGCATGCTGACAACATTGGCAGAGTGCTGGCATAGCGAGACATCTTCATTCCACCTTCCCACAGGTGAGGCCATAATGACCCTGGAGGAGGTGTGGTGTATTCTACATTTTCCTATCCATAGAGAGCGAGTTATGTATGATGTGGATGCCAGTAGGGAAAACTACTTCGACATTATGGGCCTAGATGAGATTGTCTTCTTAGAGGGTCAGATTAAGCTGGAGCAGTATAGAGGCTAGGTACCATCTTTCTGATTGATCATTGTTGCTATCATCTTGGGACTCGTGGCACCAGATTGGTGCGATCAATACTTCAGTCCATGATGGGTATTTGCTTGGGAGCGGATGCTCTGACAGAGGGAGTGCTTTGCCTAGGGGCCAGTGATGTTAGCCTCCCTGTACCATGATCTTCATGAGTTTTCCTATTGCAATAGCGGGGCTATCAGATCAAGAATCACACTGCTGCACATTTGAGCCTGGGAACACATTGTAGTGCTCTGCCCCATTAGAGTTACATTGGTTGATATGGAGCCGAATGACCTAATTATTTGGAGGTACAGGGGTGCTCTTACCTTTTCGCACACAGGGGTAGCAGACATTCAGCATTGGCGATGGGTCATCGACGAGATGACAGTTTTCACATGGAGGCCTTACCTTGGGTTGTCCACCTAGTACGATGATGTTCAACAATTTTTCTTTTCCAGGTAGGACGATCTAATGTAGGGCCAAGAGAATACTATGATCAAGATATATCTTCCAAACTGCATGGCTCAATAGTTTGGGGATGCTCAAGACAGTCCTGATGACCAGTACATGGCCATCTTCACACGTACTACGAGGGAGATGACATGGGGTCAAACGATCCCAACAATAGATGCAATTTAGAGTTTCATGTAGCTGGTGGCTAGGCCATGGCCTTATGATCAAGGATAGGTGGATCTAGGGATGACACAGGCCTACAAAGATTGGTTCTCCCTGCCAGTTCGATTGACAGTACTTGGAGCAATTTTTCCACGGAGGAGACCAAGAGCTGGGTCTACAGGGTAGGGATGAGGTCGAGGAGGCAGGGACAATGATGGTGACAAGGATGGCGGTAAAGGAGGAGGTAGGGGAGGAGGTAGCACCCGTTTGTGATAGCCAGAGCAAGACAGGGGGTAGAGGGATGGTGATTAGGATCAGCCCATGAATGGTCGCTAAGACCAACATAGACAAAGGATCCCACCTAGAGATGGTCGCCAGGACTAGCCACCCATCTAGCCACCACCAAAGCCAAACCCTAGGGATGAGAAAATATTATAGTTACAAGCTTAGATTCAGGTGCTGATTGCAGAGAGAGACTAGGCGAGACAACAGGTGTCAACCTTGACAACCGAGCAGGATCAATCTATCCAACAGTGGTAGTCTACTGAGCTATAGGCTGCATAGGAGATGGGATGAAGACAACAATTAGAGAGTATGGTTGCATCCTCCTCCCAGAGCACAGTATCTATGTGGGCATACCAAGAGGACGTCTGAGAGGTGAAGTATTATCATGTGCATTACCACCAGGCTGTGCCTCGAGCGGGACAATTCCCAGACTATTCTCGACAGACTGGATATAGGTCTCCAGAGTAGCATGGGGAGAGGCCGGGTAGCGAGGGGAGCAGCCAATAGGGCTAGCTATTTTACTATTCTTTTGAGATGCATGGGCTCGTTTTTGATAGTCTAGTGGACGATTGTACTTGTATTGATTGTACTATACACTTGATCCCGATCTTTTTTACCATGACAGTGTATTATTATTTTGATGATATATGAGATGATATGAGATGATTTGTTCTAATGTATGATGTGTTTTATTCTATTTATGCACTATGGATGGATGTTTCTACTTTCTATATGCGATGGCTTCTATATATGATGCAATGATTCTATCTTTATGTGATGCAATATGATGTATGATGCTATGATGCCTATGATGTGATGTAGTGATTTATGGATGCATTTCTTTTTCAATATCTTTTCTATGCACTTTATGATGATGTAAATTCTTAGATTAATAGATCCATATTATGCACCTAATGGATGATATATGAGATGTGATCTTTTCTCTTTTATTATCTTTCTCATGTATGATATGGTGATGCATTTATGGATGACATGATGATGCACAGGATATGATGTAATGATGCATTTAATGATGATGTCTATGTATATGACATGATATGGTATGATAATGCTTATATGATGATGCAAATGGATGATATGTATGTGATGTTATATGATTATGTAGTGGATGGAAATGGATGATATTATGATGTATAAGTGATGATGTAATGGATGCTTTGATGATGTACATGATATGAGTTAATAATTCCTATGTGATGGTTCCTTTATTCTTATGTAATGAATACAAATGTATGGTTTATGAGATGCTTAGAATAACCAATCGATATTATGATGCAAATAATGAAATGCAATGCATGTGAGATGATCAATGTTTCCTATACATCATGATATGATATGCATTATGCTGATGGTTTGTGGATGCAAGATAGATGCAATGGTGATGGTTTGTGATTAACTGTCATGGAACCATGTTAGCGCAGAAAGAAGATAGAAGAAAGAAGAGAATCCAACAAGTCAAAAGAGATGATGATAATGATGATGAAGATGAAGATGATTTTCTTACCAGGAATTGGGACTTTAAAAGGGCTATTTACCTATGTTTGATAATACACATAGGCACGATGCATCAAGGTATAAAGAACCAGTATGGTGTTGCACCTAGTGTGATGGACTTTGACTCGACAATTGGATAGGAGTACTCCTATTCACACCTAGTGTACAAAATTTTATTTAGACTGCAGTTCGGATATTTCAAACATCTCAGACCAAAACATAAAAAGGAAAGACTTCCTATATGGTCAATAAGACACCTAAAACACCCTCCCTATAGACCAAACAAAGCACACATGATTGAGGTTATATTGCAAGCATATCCAACAAGCACAACAGATAAAAAGATAATGATTGTTGCCCCATTCATTTCTTTCTAAGTCCTTTTTTTTGGACATCATCGAGAGGTCATTGGAATGAGCACAATAAAATAAGTCAACAAGACAAAGATCAAGTAAACAAACAAGCTAATGTTCTTCATACCGTTAGCCAAGACTAAACTATGGTGATGCCTGATGTTGATGTCCATTGTAGGAAGGATGCATCCTAGGACATGATGTTATCAGGTGATTGATTTGGGACTGATTGGATGATAGGCTATTGACACAAAGAGTTGACCAATTTATTTACTTACTGACCTAGACATAAGACCTTGATGCTTAGGCTTTCACTTTTGATTTGCTAGACTTGTTCCTGACTATTTCACTAAAGGTTGAGGGTGACAACCATTTATTATGAGTGATGTTTATTGCGGGTGAAAATGAGATGGGATGGATGGATTTTTTCAAATATTTGGATGTTTTTGGAGTTTTGAAATGTTTTGAGGTTGTTTTTGCTATTTTCAAGATTTTACAAATGTTTTGATTTTCCAATTTTTCAATGTTTTGGGGTTTTTTGAGATTTTGACCAAGAGACTAATCTAAATGTTGGTGTAATTAATTATTTAATTACACTTTAGCATAAGTTTACTTAGGCATATTTTATTTCCTAGGTTAATTCTTATCCTTATCTTGTTGAGCTGTCTTTTTGCTCAAGATAAGATTAGGGTTGTTTTTTCTTACTTTATTGCATCATTTCCTTTTTGAAGGCTTTTGTATTATTTGTAAAGAAATTACTTTCAATAATAATAATGTTGGTTTTTGCTTGCTCAAATTTGCTTTGAGGGTTTATAGAACATCTCATTTTTGTTTTGAATATCTGTTGCATGTGATAGGTGATTGCTTGCAGGTGATTCTTGGGGATTGTGAAGTTGGTTTTTCAACTTCTACATGGTATCAGAGCTCCAGGCCTATTGCTACCTGTTCGTGATATAAAGATATTCTCTCACAACATTTTTTTTTCTATGCAAGGGTTTGAAGCCAGGCTGCTTTTTTGTGGATCTAAGGGTACGCAATTTTTCTATGCATTTTTGGGCCAAACAGACGTCGCCATCGCGATCAGAGCATCCAAAAACCCTAGAAATTCCTTTCATTTCGTCGATTTAGGAAAAAGTTGAAAAAAAGGAAAAACAATTTAGCCAGAGAGGTCGTACAACCTCCCCAGCTCGCTTCTCGAGGAAAAATTTCTCAAAAAATGTGCAAAACATTCAAAAAACACAGTTGAAATCTACGTGGCCAGTTATAAAGGCTCCCACCAGCGGCCTTCACCACTCTCTGCCGCTCTACCACCAAATCACTACCAGGCGACCATCGTTTCTGCTCCGCCGGTGGCGGTAACAAACTCTGCGCCACCCACTGGCTTTAGCCCTTACTTGCTGAGCAGGTCATTTTGGTGACCGAGAGCCCCGGCTTCTAGCCCCGCAGCCCTCTTCTCCTCAGCAGGTGGTCTTATCAGCAACTAGGAGCTACAACCTAGGCCCCCGGCTTTTTTTTTTAAAAACCTTGCAACGGCCTGTCATATTGATGATCGAGGGCCAGAAATAAGGTGCCGAAATTTTGCTCCCAAGTAGCGTTAAAAGTGTCATTTTATAGGCCTTTTTTCCATTTTCTCATAACTTTTGCAAATGGAGGCATTTTTTGAAAATGAGATATCGTTGGAAAGCTGGTTCGACGAACTTCGCAGTGGTGGTGGTTTTATTTTTTGATTTTTTAGTTTTGGTACCTTTTTCGCTTGTCAAATCTAGAAGTTGTTGTTTTCACTCTGGGAGGCATAACTTTTGCGTCCTGACTCCGTTTTTCAAAAAAAATAGGCATTGGAAAGATGGTTCCGTCCTCTTCTAAGATCTCAGACCTATTTTTTGTAGAATTTTCTCTAGGTATCTTTTTTTTTTAGAACTCAGCCCTTACTTTTTGAGTTATTTTCTTTGGAAACGTGCAATCAGGAGTTTTTTTTAAGATCAAAGAGGAATATTTTTTTATTTGAGAGTTTATATTGCTTTTTTCTGTCATGGATACACATAAAATTGCACCCCTTACTCCATTCAACTATTTTGGTTGGAAAAAACAAATGGAGATTCACTTGAAACACAAAGGGTTGTACAAGGTAACCATGGGTACAAAAATTGAACCTACAGGTGCTACTAAAAAGAGAAAGTGGTTTAATAGATGTGATGAAGCTTATGGTACATTATGTCTATCTCTTTCTTCTGACCTTCTTTTTCACATTGAGTCTTGCACTACACCCAATGAGATATGGACCACTTTAGAGTCTTTGTTTGGGAAGCAGGATACTATGAGAGGGTTTCAGTTAGAGAATGAGCTTATTGGCTTAAATCTTAGGGATTTTGACAACATCCAAGAGATTTTCACCAAACTCAAGTCTCTTAGATTACAATTGTCATAGTATGGTGTTCATAAAGAAGAATCTTAGTTGATATTGTCCATTCTTTCAAAGCTTGGACCAGATTATTCAGTTTTTGTATCTACCTTTTATGCCACTATGGATGCACTTGGTACAAGATTCACTATGCCATCTCTTGATGACTTTGCTTCATCTCTCACTTGAGAGCAAGCTAAGTTAGCTAGCATGGGCATGGTGAAACATTCTTCCTCTTTCACAGGAACTTATTGCATCACAAGAGCCTAGAGATCAGAAGGCTTCTACAAGCAAAGGCAAGAAATAGAAACAAAAGGATTCCAAACCTCATGAGCAGAAAAAGGAGTCCTCTGATTCATCCTCCTCTTCTAAGGGGAAATCATTTAGGAAGGATAAAACTACATGTGCATATTGCAAGAGGGATGGACATGTAGAACATAATTGTTACAAGAAGGACATGGATGAGCTGAAACATCTTCTTTAGAAACATCAGATTGATTTGCCTTCTAGGATGTTTGCATCATCTTCTTCTCCTCATTCTTCTTCTTTAGAACAACATAACATAGGCACAACTAGTTTACATACTTCATTAGATATGAAGGAACATGCTCTTTGTGCTTCTTTAGTTATTGGATCAGGGAGATGGCTTCTAGATTAAGGAGCATCTCATCATATGGCATCTTCACTGACTATGTTCACTTCCTTTGAGCCTTGCACTATGTCTCCCATTTTGATGGGAAACAACACTTACATGAGTGTTACAGGGAAGGGGTCTATTAGTTTTGGGGACCACTCCTTTTAGGATTTCTTGTGTGTCCCTCACTTGACAAACAACCTTCTTTCCATTTATCAGATCACACATGGAGGCACTGGGAGATCTATGGAGTTCACACCTAATTTAGTTATCATTAGAGACTTGGAGAGTAGAGCAATTATTGCTATTGGGATAGTGGATCACTTATCTCGTTTGTATTCCTTCACCGATTTTGCTACTGATGGTGCTTTTGTTCCTACAACTGTTCCTCACACTTCTAGTGTGCATCATCATTCAGAGGAGAGATTTGGATTCTTGAACATTGGTGTTCTCACTTCAGATCTTGTTCTCGAGCCTTCCATTACATCTCCTCCCCCTCCTATTGCTATTGTTGTGGCTACTGATGTGGCTTCTTCTATTTCAATGCAGCAAGATCCTGTTGATCATCCATCTCTAGAGGTTTCTATTGGGTCTTCACCTACTTTGACTTCTTCATTGGTTGAGGTCACACCTAATTTTGTGGAGACATCTTGGGCTACACCTACTTCACCTTCACATATTTCTTTCATTCGGTTTCTTCCCTCTCACTTCTTTTAGGAGATGTGGTTTCTTCAGTCTTATTCGAGCTACTTCATTCCGGGGGGGCTATGTGGCCTCTTTCTTCCTCTCTTATAGGGGGGTTCTTTCATGTATCTTTGTGATGCATGGTGTCCTTGGGGGGTCTTATGGAGTCCTCCATCTTTCATCACTTATTTTATTGCATTCTATTTTGGGGAGGAGTTTTGTTCCCATGTGGTTTTCTCCTTTACCCCATTTGATTTAGTTTACATTGCATTTGTAAATGAGTACCTGATCAGGCCTTGTTTCCGGGACTCATCTCTTGCATAATAATTTTCTTCTCCCTAAGTTGCACTTATGGGGGGGTGTTGGTGTAATTAATTACTTAATTACACTTTAGCATAAGTTTACTTAGGCATATTTTATTTCCTAGGTTAATTCTTATCCTTGTCTTGTTGAGCTGTCTTTTTGCTCAAGATAAGATTAGGGTTATTTTTTCTTGCTTTATTGCATCATTTCATTTTCAGAGGATTTTGTATTATTTGTAAAACAATTACTTTCAATAATAATAATGTTGGTTTTTGCTTGCACAAATTTGCTCTGAGGGTTTACAGAAAATCTCTCATTTTTGTTCTGAATATCTGTTGCATGTGACTGCTTGCAGGTGATTCTTGGGGATTGTGAAGTTGGTTTTTCAACTTCTACACTAAAGACCTATCCTAGGGGCCTCGGGGGATGATCAAAAGATTAGCATTTCCTATGTTATACACACAAAGACCACATAGTTCGACTGACATAGAATTGATTATTGATGAGATATGAACAAATGGATTGCCAGTTTATTATGACAGACTCCTAAAGGACTAACCTAAGTGTCTTGGGGATGATCAAAGATCAACCTTGCCTATGTTCAGAGCTCATAGATTTGTAGTTCGACCAAGCGACTTTGTTTTTTGACTTTTTTGACTGAATTTTTGACCTGTTTTTGGATTTTGATTGTTTTGAATGTTTTTGAATGTTTTTGGTTTTATGAATGCTTTTGGATTTTCTAATTTTCTAATGTTTTTGGATCTTTTGATTTTAAGAAGACTTCCAAAATATACACGAATCTGATCTGAAGAGAACATGCCCCCAACATGATGCAATAGACTACTTTGATATAGGTAGGACAAACTGACCTTGAGAGTGGGCCGAGTAGTACTAGGAGGGATCATGACATGTGTTGCCACAATACTGTCTCACTTTTGGGATGTGCTAATTTTTCTCGAAATCACTATTTTTAGAAAAAATAATGATTTAAGTCTTGAGAGGATCCATCTAAAGGGTTTTAATTAGACAAGGATAGATAAAACCTCCTTAGATCAAACCCCCTTGGATAGAACCCTTCTAGTATTTAATCATACCACAATGGAGTCTCCTTCGCACCTATCAAAATGCTGAAAAAAACCACTTTTTATTTTCCTTTTGAGGGATTAAATAACATCATTTAAAAATTATATTTTGCAAGATTGTAGCCCTCAAAATGAGTTTTCTAACAAGTATAGGTTTGATATATTTTCATTTTATCATGTATTTAATTTTCAATTTTTACTAAACATAGGTTTTTCTCTCAACATCAAGTTATTTGTAGTGCAGAGGTGGAAAAATAGTAAACCATTGTAATTTTTTTTTTTTAAATACCCATTCCCTAGGTATTGATGTCCTTGTTTCACCCAAGAAAGAAAAATAGGATTTTGATATATACACAAAAAGTTAGGTTGTATGACACACATGTATGTCTAAATTATAGTTACAATGACTTCAAAAATTAATTTTAAAAAAATATGCAACAAAAAATTATGAAAAAATATCCTTTCCCTAGATATTAATGTTGAGAATCTATATTTCAAAAATTAGAATTTAATCCTTTATAAAAAAAGAAAGTTATGTTGTATGACACAAATATTACTTTATGGAAATGTTGTTTTCCATCTAAAACCAATTATTAAAGGAGATGTTGAAAGATTCATGATTTATTTTGAAAAAAATGAAAAATAAATAAATTAGAATCTACACACAAATTGCCACAAATCACTAGTTCACATCATCTTCAAATTCTTAATGGTTTAGCTACTATAGGTCTCAGAAGATGAAGATTCAGTTAAAAATATTGATGTAAATGTCCATCTTGGGCAAAAAGTGAGACAAAATATTGTGATTTCACCTTGACACGAACACAGGACCAAGCTATGACACAGATGTGGATGGGTGACAGATGGAGACATGGAATGCAATGGATGATGGAAGTGTGATGGATGGATGATGCAGAACGAGCCATGGAGATCTTGGTGGATGGAGAGTGCTTATTTACTCAAGGCACCTATTTGCCAGGTTTTCACCAAAGTACTTGTTCAAAGTGCCACCGAAGTGGTTTTCACTAGAGGATGATTTTTTTCTCTTTACTATTTTTAATCTTTTTTCTATTTTTTTTGGATTTTTGGCCTTTTTTTTTGTCACCAAGACGCTTGTTTGCTAGGTTTTCATTAGGGTGACAATTTTTTTAGGACATTTTCTATTTTTTTTCTATTTTTGGTTTTATACTCTGGAAGAATTAGGCATACAACTTTTTGAGATGGGAGTTGTTCATGGGCTCCTGCAGAGGCTCCCCTTTGGGTGTTGACAATTGATATGCCCCTGACTTATAGCTCGCTATGATGACAAATGGTCCCAACCAATTGTGTTCAAACTTACCTTTGTCATTTGGATTTGGGACGTTCTTCTAGTTCTCCTTTAGCACAAGTTCCCCAACTTGGAATGTCTAACTTATGATCTTCTTGTTATAACTCTGTTTAAGTCAGTTCTAGTATACTTGCAAATGGTTTAAGGCATCCATACATCACTCATCTAGTAATTCCAGCTCATTTAGTTGTGATACTTGGTATTCTTCATCTGTGATGAGATTTTTCAATGATATTCTCAGTGATGGGAGCTCGATCTTGATGGTAATATGGCTTCTGATCTATAGACCAGGGAGAAGGGGGTGGCACCGATGGGTGTGCGGATGCTCATTCGATAGGCTCATAGGGTGGGATTAAATTGGAGATGCCAATCATGACCAACTTCATTGACCGTCTTCTTGAGGATTTTTAAGATAGTCTTATTTGCAGCCTCGGCTTGGCCATTTCCTTGGGGGTAGTATGGGGTTGAAAAGCGATGGATTTTGAATTTATAGCATAGGTCACGAACATCTTGATTCTTGAAAGATGTCCCATTATCTAAGATAATGGCTTGAGGGACACCATAACAAAAAATTAAGTAGTTTAGGATGAACTTTGATATCTACTTTCCAGTGATATAAGTCATGGGGATGGCTTCCACCCACTTGGTGAAATACTCAGTGGTAGTGATGATAAACTTGTGTCCATTGGATGAGGTGGGGGTGATTTTTCCAATGAGATCGAAACTCCACTGCAAAAAGGGCCAAGGAGTGATAATCAGGTGGAGATCTTGAGCTGGTGCATGGATGAGGTCCCCATGCTACTGACATTGTAGACACCTTCTGACATAGTCATGTGCTTCTCTTTCCATTGTAGGCCAATAGTACCCCGTCCTCAGCAATTTCTTAGCCAAGGTCATACCACTTGAGTGTGAACCACAAATGTCGTTATGTACCTCAGTTAAGGTAGTCAATGCCTCCTCAAGGTTTAGAAAATGTAACAGGGTTCCTTCAATGCTTCTACGGTAAAGGGTATCTCCTAGGATGACAAAATGGGATGCTTTTTTGACAAAGTCTCTCTTGAGGTTCGGGGTTATGTTGGCTGGGAGGACTCCTATTCTCAGATAAGTGTATATATCATGGTACCGGGGATCACCAGGAGCAACGATTTTGCACACAAATTGAGACTCCGGTACCTCGAACCTAGGCATGAGAAGCTACTCTACAAGGAATTCTTGCTTTGGGATGTCGCGTGGGATTTCTAGGAGTGATCCAATTGTAGCCATTGCATTTGCTGCTCTGTTATTTGCTCTTGATAGCTGCTCAAATGTGATATCAATGAAGAATTCCTTAAGACTTTTTGGAAATTCCTTGTAGGGAGTCAACTTTTCATCCTTTGTTTGATACTCATTATTGACTTGATTGATTATGAGCTATGAGTCCACGCATACCTTGAGTGCCATTATTTTCCATTGCACTACTATTCTTAGCCCTATGACAAGAGCTTCATATTTTGATATGTTATTTGTGCAAGGGACTAACAACTTGTATGATTTTGGAATGCAATCCCCTTGTGGGGTGATGAAGAAGATCCTTGCTCCTGACCCATGCTGTGTGTAGGATCCATCAAAGTAAATTTTGTAGTGATCCTCTACACTTAAGTTGAAGATTGATTCATCAGGGAATTATGAGACTAGTGGGTTCTCTAAGTATATTAGTGCCTCCGCCAACTGATCCATAATTTCTTGTCCTTTTATGGTCTTTCGCTCTACATACTTGATGTCATGCTCTATGAGGATCATAACCCACTTGGTTGTCTACCTTGTAAGCGTTTCTTTAGAAAGTAAGTACTTAAGGGGGTCTATCTTTGTGATAAGTTTTATCTGATGGGCTAGCATTTAATGTCTGAACTTTTGTGCTACAAATAGAACTACTAGAAAGGCTTTCTCAATGGATGTATAGTTCAGTTCATAGCCCACCATAGTTCTACTAATATAATAGATAGCTCTATCTTTCCCATTTTCATCATGTTGTGCTAGGAGAGCGTTGAGAGCTACCGCTATTGCAGATATGTATAAAATCAAAGGTTTTCCTAGAATTGGTGGCATGAGGACTAGCATCATAAGTAAGTATTCCTTGATCTTGTTGAAGGCCTGATCACACTTCTCATCCCACTTGTATGCTACCCCCTTATGGAGTAGATGAGAGTAGGGGATAGCCTTGTCTACTAGTTGTGCTATGAATCAGCGGATGGACTGGAGTCTTCCTTGTAAACCCCTTAGCTATTTCAGTGTTTTAGGTGCCTCCATTTTGAGAATGGCTTTGACCTTAGTAGGATTTATCTCAATTCCTCTCATGGACACAATGTACCCAAAGAGTTTCCTTGACTGTACTCTGAAGACACATTTATTTGGGTTGAGTCTAACTTTATATTCCTCTAACCTATCAAAGATGTAGCCCGATGTGACTATGTGATCTCATCGTTTCTTTGACTTAGCAAATATATCATCCACGTAATCTTCCATAGTTTTGTGGATCATGTCATGAAAGATTAGTGTCATGGCCCTGTAATAGGTAGCTCCTACATTCTTCAACCCAAATGGCATCATATTTCAGCAATATGTCCCCCATGGGCAAGTGAAAGCCATTTTATGCTGGTCTTCTTTAGCTATCATGATCTGGTTGTAGCCTGAGAACCCATCCATCAATGATAGCATCTCATGTCCTGCCGTCATATCCATGATCATGTCAATGTTCGGAAGTGGAAAGTCATCCTTGGGACATGCCTTGTTGAGGTCTTTTAAATCTATGTAGATGTGAATGCCCCTAGTGGGATTTGAAATAGGTACAAGGTTTGAGACCCATTCTAGATAATCTATTGGCTGTATGAACCCTACATCTAGGAGCTTTTGCAATTCCATTTTGACCAACAATTCTATCTAGGAATTCATCTTCCTAAGCTTTTGTCTGACGGACTTTGCTTTGGGATATATAGCTAGGTGATGAACCACAATCTCTGGATCAAGCCCAAGCATGTTAGCATAGGTCCATGCAAAGTTTATCTTTCTTTCTTTCAGGAATGCAGCTAAAATTTCTTGTTCTTCTGTGAGAAGTGACTCTGCATAGAATGTTATGTGTGGTAGTTCCTCTATCCCCAAGTTGGCTGGATTGCAATTCTTGGCTAATACTACTGCCTTCTCTTGATGAATTGCACTAAGAGAAAGATTGAATCCTTCATCCTTCAATGCCTCAGAGAGGTTTTCACCATTGGATACATCCTTTATTTTTATTGTTTTTGAGTTAGAGAGTACCATAGTGTGGTTTTCACTCAAAGACCTAGAGATTATTCTCAAATTTTCACTTTTGAAACTGAAGGATTCACTTGTTTCCCTGTAATAGGCCTGTGTGTCTAGTATGATGTTGAACCCGACCTTGTGATCTCCATATGGTACCATATCTTGTAATCTCATGAATTCTGAGAGCACCTCATTATTTTTGAAAGTGTCTAGAATTGGAGGTCATTGTTGGTCATAATCGATGAGTTGGGGATAGACTAGGTTTATTTCATGGGTTTGATGGTCTGACTCAAAAGACAAGGTACTAATCATGAGTAGGGAGGAATCTTTGAAATGCATAGACAAGTCAGTTATGGGATCCTCATCACTACACACATCAGTTATGTCAAAGGTAGTGTTGTCTAAGGGTAGACCTATGGATACTGGTAATTGAAGGGTGGTTGCTGATAACTGAGGGTGAGTTTTGACCTTTCTAACCGAGGCACCTTTTCCAAGTATGGTCACCTTTGGAGGGGTACATCTAAGACCAGGGTTTCTTAGTTGCTTCTCAAGAATGAGGGGTTCAAATAAGCCGTTTTCATTCTACCCGAGTTTCTTGCTTCTGTCATATCCCATATCGAGCATCATTTGTAGTCCTTTGCTACTTTCATCCATTAGAAGATCAGGCACATGCCTTTCATCTTGATATAGGAGACTGGATATGTCTCTTTCATCTACTATTTCTTGACTTAGATCTCCCCAAGACCTGAATCTATAGGGATCTACTTTGAAGGTATGGGATGATGTTTCAACTGGTTGGGGTTTCTCGTGAGTCCTAGGAGATTAAGGTAACTCTCCTATAACGAAAGAAATTTTCTTCATTCTATTATCCCCACATCCATTGTCTTGGATAATGACCTTGATTTTAGATATATGAAGGATGGTGGATGTCTTTGTCTCAGAAGTGGAGGCTAATGTAGTTGGGTCTACATACAAAGTAGTGGGGCATTCATTGTTCTTTGGGACTTGGATGATTTTATAGTATTTTGCTTCCAAATTCTTGCAATAGGCAAAGGGCTCGGGATCACCGTGAATTGTGACCTCTTGATTTTGTTATGGGAAATTGACACATTGATGGAAGGTGGAAGCGACTACTTGCATCCCATGGATCCATGGACACCCTAGGAGGATATTATAGTGTAAATCAAGGTGGAGGACCTGGCATGTGGTTTCCATAATGGTTGGCCCTACTTGAAAAGGGAGCTGGATAGTGCCTTGAGACACTCTTTCCTAATCATCATAGGCTCTGATTGTGATTCCCTCACCATTTTCAATGGCATCCTCTAAGAATCCCAAATTCTTTATTAATTTGAGGGAATAGATGTTGATACCCGCACCCCCATCCACCAAGACCCTCTTGAATTTGTTTTTATGAACCAAGACTTCAAGGTGGAGTGCACAATTGTGAGATGGTTGTGTGGGGAATTCCTAATCAGAGAATGTTAGGAGTTTTGAGGTGGTGATATTTTTGACCATAGCTTGAAACTGGTCAGCATCAAGATCCGTAGAGACGGTGGATGAAGCCAATGCTTCCTCTAGGATTTTCCTATGTGCTGGTGATATCTTCAGCAACTCCATGATGGAGATCTAGGTTGGGATTATTTTCATTTGGTCTAGGACATTATATCCATTAGGAACGGTTCTTGGATTGGAAGTGGATGCCCTAGGTGGCTGTGATGGTATAGCAATGGTGACCTTACTGTTGCGTGTGGTGACTCCATAATCAACTTTGGCTCCTTTGATGGTAACAATAGTGACCATTTCATCAATGGATGTGACAACATGATCATACACATGGTTCACATTAGCATACTTTTGTTTTCCATGGTTTTTCCCTTGGTTATGATCCGACATCGGATTTGTGTATATTTTTAAGTTTTGATTCCCAGTAGGTTGCTCAACATTTATGATCTTGTCATCGATGAGGTCTTGGATTAGATTTTTCAACCTCATGCAACTAGCTGTTGTGTGCCCCTTTATTTTGTGGAAATCACAAAGTGATTCTCATTGTACCTTGGTGGTTTTACTTGGGGTTCTTGATAGTTCTCATAAGTGGGAATTTTGATGAGATTTTCATTTATTAGTTTCTACATGACTGCTTCAATTGGTTCCCCAAGGGTAGTGTAGTTTCACTTGGGGGGATTTATGTTTCACGGAGGTGGTCCCCCTTGATTATTTAGATTGTTGACCTAATTTTTGGGTGGTTACTGTGATACCACGTTAGCTTGTGTGTTGTTTTGATTGTTGTTTTACGATTGTTGGTAGTTTTGGGTGTTTTGTTTAGGAGCACTGATTATGACCTTGGCATCTGCCACACCATCATTGGTGACATTTTTGTTCCTCGCCCATGTCTGTGGTTTCTCATTATAGCTAGTCGATGGGTGATTATCTTGGTTCTCTTGATATGTAGGTGTTCCTCCTTATGCAATAAGGGATCGTTCGATGTTGAGCACCTTGGGGATCAGTTGGTTGTAAGTGGTGATACATTGTACCTTAAGATGACATGCTAGGGTTTTCTCAAGATTGGTAATGATGATGCAAACTTGTTATTCTTCCGACATGGCCCATTTGCTCCTATTTTCCTTGGATTGCCATCTTTACAAGAAGGAAGTGAATGATTCCCCCTTAGCTTGTTTAAACATGGAAAGTTCTTCTAGACTAACATCCATACCGATATTAAAGTCATAGTTTTTTATGAATTCCTCTATGATCTCTTGGAACTCTTTGATGCCAGGAGGAAGGCAAGAGAACCACTCCATGGCGGGACTAACCAAACTTCAAGGAAATAGTTGCATCAAATACATATTGTCATATGCGACCTCCATGCAATGTACCTAGAATTCCCTGATGTGATCTTTAGGGTTTTTGTCCCACAATATTTGTCAAATTTAGGGATTTCAAATCCCTTTGGGAATGGTACCATTGCAAGGCTCCTATTGAATGGATAGGCACACAAGTTGTTATGTGCCTTTGTTGTTTTCCCTGATTGGAGATTGCGCACTTGCTGCGAGAGCAACTTGATTTGTGCCATTAGGTTGTCTTAAGGAATCAAGGGGTGGAGTGAATGTGTTTTGAAGTGGTCGAGGTGTTTGAGTGATGGGTGGAGTGTTGGGTGTGTTGGTGGAGTTTTTTTGCAAGCTCTGTTGCGTGATTAAGGCTTGCTAATATTTCTACATTTGTTGTTGTGCCAACAATGCTTGTTGTTGGTCCAACAATGCTTGTTGTTGGTCTTGTTGTTGTGCCAAAAATTCTTTTTGTTGGTCATGTTGTTGTTGTGCCAACAACGCTTGTTGTTGGGCTAGTAATGTAGCTTCTTGCTATGCTTGGTATTGTCGCAGGGCTTGCTGATATGCTTGTTTTCAGGCTGCTTGCAATTGTGCTTGATATTGAGCCTGGGCTTGCTGAGCTTGGTATTGGACTTGCACCTGAGCTTCAACTTGCACCTATTGGACAACTTGTGTACACTGTGTGGTTTGAGCAACATAAGCGGCTTGAGCGGCTTGAGCTGCTTGCGTAGCTTGGGCAGCTTATTGTTGTTGTAATAAGGCCTAGGCTTGAGTAGCTAGCTATGTAGCTTGTTGATTTTTAATTTATTGAAGCTCCTTTTGATAGGAAGCCTATTGAGTTACTTGCAATGTGATACTATATGGGTTCATCGTGTTTGATTTTGGAGGTGGTGGTGGTGGATTTGGAATGGTGTTTGTTTCTATGATGAGGGGTACTGTTGTATTGATGGTGGGGATTTGTGTGGTGGATGGTGCAATTGGTATGCTTGGTCCTTGAGAGACCATGTTTATGGATGGTATTGTGATTGCTTAGGTTTCTTAGATGGTTTCCATCTGTTGTTGTGATATTGATGGAAAGATTGGAGGATTTGTTATGATGTTTTGATTGATGATTGGGGTGTTGTTTTGACTTTGATTGAGTGGTGATAAAGGAGGTAATCCCAAACCGAGAGGTGGTGTGGATGTTAATGGAAAAGGTGGAAGTGGTGGAAAAATGGGTGGTGTACTCCCTTGAGGAAATGATGAAGATGAAGGGTCAAAGATTCCCCCTAGTCCAAATAGCCACCTCCTCCTTGCGAAGTCATAGGGAGAGAGGTTTGTGTGTTGAGAGGGTATGCCATTGTCATGTGAAAAGATGATGATGGGTCATTGGGGTCTTGAAAGGTGAGTGGAACATGTGGATGTAACAAATTCAATGGGAAAGATTGACCCAAGATAGTGTTTGCATCCAAATATTGGTTGTTCACAAGGGGGTGTGTTTGTAATGCATGGAGCAATGAGCTCCCCTTGTTAATGATTGGTTGAGTTGGAGCAATGGATGTTGTGATTTGGGGGATGCTTTAAGTGATTCTTTGAAATGGTGTTGATGAGATTGGGGGTCTGGATGAGATTGGGGGTATGATCCCAAGAGGTTTCTCAACAATAGTGCTTACATCAAAATCGGAAGGGAGTTTAGCCCCTTCTTTAGCTAATTCAAACATTTATTGGGAGGGATTGAGTCTCATCATGGTATTGACAATTCTATGAGTTTTGGGATTTTGAACCATTTCAATGATCTCATCTTGTGTCATCCCTAGGACATTATTAGTGATGTCTTCCACTTGACCTTCCTCTTGGGGATTTTGTGATAATAGAGGAATATTAGTTAGGGGATTGCTTGATCCAACGATTGATTTCAAAATTGGTTTGGCTTAGGTCACTCAAAGTTGGTGTTTCTTTGTTCTTTTCCATGTTCTTCTTGTGTTGAGACCTAGATTGCACCATAAAATAAGAATCAATTTTCAAGAATGTAAGAGATGAACCTCTAATTCTTTGGATTGACCTAATCTTTAGGTGCAAAAAAGAAAGTCTAAGATAGTAAGGATCAAAAGGATGATGATGGTGATAATAAAATATGGAGGATTGGTGGATGTTTGAACTCTTAGGAAACCTTGAGGGGGATACTAAACTTTAGGACTTTGGATTTGGTGCTTTGATTTTTGATTTTTGATTTTTGATTTTTGATTTTGATTTTGGATCGATTTGATTTGATTTTGATTTGGGATAATGAACTCATAGAATCTAAGAGGTTAGATGTTGTCTTAGAGTGAACTTGTCCACAAGATGATAATTTGACTAAGTGTGCAAAGGAGGATTCATCTATACACACATAGTCAAACAAGATGATTTGGATTTATTTTGATTTTTGATTTCAAGAGGATTTTCCCAAAGTTTAGCATAGAGGATTTTTTCAAGATTTCCAAGAGTTGTTGGTGAGGTGAATTTTGATTTTATGTTTAAAGGATGTATGAGAGTTTTTATTTTGATCCTAAGAGACTTAGAGATACTTTGTTTACTAGACCAAGGTGCTGAAGAACATGCTAATACTTGCTATGTGAGATACTCAAACCTTTGAAAGAGACTTGGATTTTGACAATAGTAAAATGAATACAAATTTGGATTGTTCCTTGATGCATGTTTGTAAAAGTTGAAGGTCAATCTTTCTCTAAACTCGTAAAGCATAGACAACCTTTTCTTGTGAGCTTTTTGACTAAGACCTTTGGACTTTGTTTTTAGATTTTGATCTTTCGGGAAATCATTTGGAAGAGCACATGTGTGAGGTCCAATTGTTTCTTAGCTTTGCTTAATGACTTCCTTTTACCACAAACAATTCTTTATTAGGTTTTCAAACTAAATGTCCAATGTCCCAATTTCTTCTCATCCCACAAGGTCCATTATGTGGAAATCAAGGAAATTAGGGAAAAGGTTCCCTATTGTTGACTTTAGTGAGAAAATTGAGATGCAAATTCAAATGATTAGAAACCTCTAAGGATAGAATCCCTAGGGCAAGCAATAACACTTGAACTTTGTCAAAGGTATTTGCTTCCTAAAGGGTTTGAAATTTGATGATCATGTTAAATGTTTGTTTTCCAATGTTTGAGATCCAGGAAAAGTGTTTTAATTCCAAGAACATGCACAACCCTATGGATGTTGAGACAATATTTGTTGAGTTCCCACTTGGATAAATCCAGCTATGCCTAATTTCAGTGGATGATTAGATGCTTGACCACATAGGCTCCCCCTTATAGTGCACTCGCTTCTCGGGTTAGCCAAGCATTAGTACCCATGAAACTCCCATGGCATACTTCTCACTCTACTAAAAGCTGTAAAAATGTGGGGCAGCTTTAGAATGACCGTTCTTGCACCAACAAATAGATTCAAGGATTTTGGTCTTTTAGACAAAGGGTTTTAATATAGGCATTCCATTTGTGGGGGATCATCCATGTGGCAAGAGACCATTGCTACCCTTGTTTTTGGAACAATTCTCATGATACTTGAACTTTCCTCAAGTACCCACACTTATATATCGGTTGGAAGTCGCTTGGCTTTAGCATGTTCTTGGTTGGGTCATTCCCTTGTGTGATTAATTTTTCCCACAAGACAGACCCTCTAAAGATAGAAAAAATTGAGCAAGTACATCCATGGTTTGGTCAATCTTTGTTGAGAAACAAAGAGAGAACACACACAATATACTCCACTCACACTCGCAATATTTTGTTCAATTTTAGCATCCAAATTGAAGTGTGGAGGTAATCACTTATACAACATAATATCACAAAAAGCCTTTTGATTCTCAAGATCGCTGTGAGGCGTGAGTGAAGCGCATACGTCTTTTATATGATATTATTTTGGATAATAGATTGCAAAACATAGAAGAACATGTTCATTTTAATCCCTCAAAGCAATAATTGGATTCCTTTTAATCACCAAAAGGAAAAATGAAAGTTGCTTGTTCAATTGTTAAACCTTAAAAAAAATCTAGTAAGTTGCCTAAGGTTCTTTTTAATCCTTTTGTCTTGTTCTTTTTAAACCTAAATTGAAATGTATTGAGTCCTACAAGCATGAAAGATAACAAATCATTAGAGGAGGGATTATAATTTCTCCCAAAAGTGTTTAAAAACACTTTATATAATGAGATGATGATGTCATAGAAGTCTTCGTCTTTGTTTCCTCCTCCATCTTTGATTAAGCCAACCTACAAAAACTGGTTAGAACTACAAAAATAGAGGTCAAAAACTAGTTAGTAATCACAAGCAACCAAAATGAAAAGACACAAGTTAAAATTAAACTGAATATTGCCTTTGACCCAACTCCAGCAGCACAATCTGCATATGTGACACAATTTTAAGAGGTCAGCGGTGCTATATGGCACCGCTAGGACAGACAAGGACACTCTGGAGTAAAGCCAGTGAGCGCAATTGTGGTGCTATTTTGAGCTAGCGACAGAGAAATGGTCTAGCTTGTAGTTTGGAAATTTGAATTTCTGGGTGGGAAGACCTCAACGGCGGAGTTTGGAGTTTGTAGCGTCGTTGTATAGTGATGTTGGATTGGTAGTGTCGTTCTATGGAACCGTTGGACTAATAGTGGTGCAGTTTCTTGTAGGCACAAAAATGTCAAGAAAACAACAAATTTTAGAAAAAAAACATGTTAATTTCTTCCAATCTGCCCTCCTTCTAGTGCCAAAATGTGAATGTCAATTGTAGACTTGCATAAACATAACAAACAATCACACAATTAGATTCATATGCAAGTTAAATCAACATTCCCCATATAATTCATTTACAATGCACAAAATAGGAAATAAATGAAGAACACAACAAAGAAAGCTATTAAATCTTATTAAAGCAAGCAAACTCTTAATCCCATGGGGGAATTGGTACCATTTTGATGTGGAAAATGGCCCTTTCCCAATCCATTGTATGCTTTGTGATGACTTGTTGATGATTGAGGCTCCTTGGTGAAATTTTGGCATAACCTAGTTATAAAACCATAAAAACTATGAACACTTGATGAAATGGATGAAATTAGCTCTAAATATGAAGATAGTGATTTTGCAATGAATTTGTGGATCCAAAATCCAAATGAGAGCTTCTTATTTATAAATGAGAGTGATGGAGGATGAGGAAAAATAGATGAATGTGGGATAAAAGACCAACCAATAGCATGAAACCACTTGTCAACATGTGAGTGGAAAAAGGTGGAGCACAATTTGATGAATGTGCCAATAAATGATATTAGGTGGAATTTCAAATTTATGAAATGACATGTTGGAGGGAGAAAGAAATGAATTAAATTCCACTTGGCTCAATGCACAAGGACATGTAAGAGATATTGAATGCCTTGTTGGAAGGACAAATCCCTTTGGAGGGATTTTCAAATTTGGAAGAATATTCCCTTTTTGATGCCATGTTGAGAGAAATTAGAAGATTTAATAAATCAAAAGAAATGATTTATTGAGAAAGTTGCAAAATCTAGAGAAATGGAGTGATTAAGATTAAAAATAATTAGGATTTGATTAATTCAAAGAGAGATTAGTTGATGTGACAATTTGATTTATATTTTTGGATTGATTTAAATCAAAATGAGAGGAATATTATTTAGACTTAATTAAATAAAGATTTTGATTTCTTTAATTAAAAAGGCGATGATGTTATATTAAATTAAATAAGGATTGATTTATTTAATGTAATAAGATGACTTTAGAGATTAATTAAATAAAGTGAATTATTTAATTAAAGAGAGGCCACAAGATTAATTAAATAAAATGATCTATTCAATCAATAGGAGATGATGACTTAATTAGATAAAATACTGATTTATTTAATTAAGAGATGAAATGCAATGAATTTAATCAAATAAGGGATATTTAATTAAATGATTATTAAAGGAGATGATTTAGGATGAAGTGGTGTTAGTAATCGGGATGAAGTGTAATCGGTACATTTTCCATGTCTACACAAAGCAAGCCAAAGTAGAATGAAAGAAAATGTGTAAAGACTTCACATATCTAAAAAATTAGAGTTTTGAATGGAGGAGTTCTACCCAATTATGTAGCCTTTGCTTCTTCTTTCCTCAAACTCCCTAACAATTTGACTTTTTCAAAAGCTTGTTCCCCTCCAAACTTCAATTATATATCACTCTTCAATAGAATTCAGACTTGAATTGATATTATATGCCTTTCAATGTGAAAAATCTACTATTTTATGCAAAGGTGGTGGAAAGATCATGAAAAAGGTGGTGGAATGTGAAAAAATTGCATGCACACTCCAAAAAATCATCAAAAAGCTTTTTTTTGTCAGAACACGTGCAAAACTAGGAGAATATGTAGAATGTGGGCATTGAGATCACATATATATTGTGTTTTTAACCATTTTTAGAGCAATACAAAATTATATGAGCACGTTATGTCTTGCTAAAATAACAACCATATCTCTACTACTTCAAAACACACTCACATTATGAGAAAGTTGATTTTTTATGTTTCTTTTCTCTCTTTCTCCCTATCCCCTACGCTCTACCCTTAAACCCTTAAACCCTCTACCTTCTATCTCCCTCCCTCTCTCTCTCTCTCAAGTCTCTCCCTCCTACCCCCTCTCCCTCTCTCAAGTCTCTCTCTATCTCTCTCTCACTCACTCTATCTCTATCCCCTCTACCCTGTACCCTCTCTCTCCCTCTCTCACTTCAAGTCTCTCTCTCTCTCCTACCCCCTCTCCCTCTCTCAAGTTTCTCTCTCTCACTCACTCACTCCTATCTCTCTCCCCTCTATCCCACCTCTACCCTATACCCTAACCCTAAACACTTAAACCCTTAAACCTCTACCCCTCTACTCTACCACTCTCCCACTCCCTCCCACTATCTCACTCCCCAAGTCTCCCTCCCACTCCCTCTCCCCCTCCTCTCAAGTCTCTCTCCCACACCTTCCACTGACCACTTCCTCTACCCTTAACCCTCTACCTCTAATTTAACCCTTAAACCCTAAACCTCTACCCCACCCTCTATCTCTCCTACTCCCTCCCTCCCTCCCTCCCTCTCCCTCGTCTCTCTCCTCACACTCACTCACTCAATTCTTCTATCTCTCCCTCTATCAGAACCCTAAACCCTCTACCCTCTAATTCTATATTCCTCCTCTCCCTCTTTCTCTCTCTCTCTCTCTCAAGTCCTCCCTCCCACCCCCTCCCTCCCCCAAGTCTCTCTCTCTCTCTACCACTCCACTCACCTCCTCCCTCCTCTCTACCCCATCTCTCCCCACTCCCCCTCTCTCTCAAGTCCTCCTCCTTAACCCTCTCCCTCTCTCAACCCTCTCACTCACTCCACCCCCTTCTATCTCCCATCTACCATTAACTCTCTACCCCCACTTTAACCCTAAACCCTCTTACCCCACCCCCACCTCTAATCATCTCTCCCACTCCTCCCTCTCTCCCCTGCCCTCTCTCACTCACTCACCCTATATCTCTCCCTCTACCCTTAACCCTCTCTCTCTCTCCTACTCCTCCCTCTCTGCCCTCTCTCTCCCACTCCCTCCCTCCTCGCCTCCTCTCTCCTCACTAACTCCCATCTCTCTCCCCCACCCTTAAGCCTCTACCCTCTATCTCTCTATCCTCTATCTCTCTCTAAATCCTCTATCGTCTATCTCTCTCCCACCCCCTCTCTCTATCTCTCTATCTCTCTCTCTCTTAATTCCTCTATCTCTCTCCCTCTACCATTAACCCTATACAGTAGACCCTTAACCCTTAAACCATAAACCCTTAAACCCTCTACCCTAGGTTGCCAATTCAGTGAAATTGGCAATGTAGTGGCTTGTTTGAAAAAGTGGGTCCAAGAAATGGGGTCTCCCAATGATTATTCAATGAAATTGGTAATGTAGTGGTCTATTTGAGAAAATGGGTCTAAGAAATAGGGTCTCCTGGTGATTTAATCACCAAGATATTCCATTTCTTGGACCCATTTTTTCAAACAGGCCAAGTTATGTTGCCAATTTGATCAAATTAGCAAGCTAGTGCACCCATTAGCTTGCCAATTTGGTGAAATTGGCAATGTAGTGGCTTGTTTGAAAAAATGGCTCCAAGAAATGGGGTCTCCTGGTGATGTCTTGGAGCTATTTTTTCAAATAGGCCAAGATAGGTTGCCAGTTTGATCGAATTGGCAAGCTAGTGGGCCCACTAGCTTGCCAATTTAGTAAAATTGGTAATGTAGTGGCCTGTTTGAAAAAAAAGGGTCTAAGAAATGGGGTCTCTCGATGGTGTAAATCACTGGGAGACCCCATTCCTTGGACCCATTTTTTAAAACAGGCCAAGTAAGGTTGTAAATTTGGTGAATTTGGCAATGTAGTGGCCTATTTGAAAAAATGGGTTCAAGAAATGGAGTCTCTCGGTGATTTATTAAACCCATTTTTTCAAACAAGACAAGTTAGGTTCTCAATTTCACCGAATTGGAAAGCTAGTGGGGTCTTTGTCTCTCTTTGTCTCTCTCTCAAGTCTCTCCCTCCCACCCCCTCTCCCTCTCTCAGGTCTCTCTCTCTCTCACTCTCTCTATCTCTCTCTCTCAAGTCTCTCCCTCCCAACCACTTTCCCTCTCTCAGGTCTCTCTCTCTCTCTCTCACTCACTCCCTCTATCTCTCTCCCTTCTACCTTTAACCTTAAAATCTCAACCCTCAACCCTTAAACCCTCTACCCTCAACCCTAATCCATCAACCCAATACCCTCAACCCTCAACCCTTAAACCCTAATCCCTCAACCCCTATACCCTCTACCCTTGATATTGGACCATCAACCCTTAAACCCTAAACCCTTAAACCCTCTACCCTCTACTCTAACTTCTCAACCCTATACCCTCAACCCAATACCCTAAGCCATCAACCCTCAACCCTTAAACCCTAAACACTTAAAACCTCTCCCTATACATTAGACCCTCAACCCTATCCCTCAAACCTATATCCTCAAACCTTAATCTCTCAACCCTCAACCCTTAAACCCTCTACCCTCTACCTTCAACCCAATACCCTCTACCCTTGACCCTAATCCCTCAACCCTAATCCCTCAACCCTTAAACCCTAAACCCTAAACCCTCAACCCTCAACCCTCAACCCTTAAACCCTAATCCCTCAACCCCTATACCCTCTACCCTATACATTGACCCCAACCCATACCCCTCAACCTCTACCCTCAACCTTTAAACTCCAAATCCTCAACCCTTAAACCTCTACCCTACCTCTACCCTATACATTAAACCATCAACCTCACCTCAACCCTCACCCTTAATCCTCAACCCTAAACCCCTCAACCCCTATACTTTCTACCCTATACATTGGACCCTAAACCCTAATCCTTCAACCATATACCCTCAAACCTATACCCTAAACCCTCTACCCTCAACCCTTAACCCTTAACCCTAAACCCTTAAACCATAAACCCTTAAACCTTCTACCCTCTACCCTCAACCCTAACACCTTGACCCTATACCCTCAACCCAATACCCTAAAACATCAACCCTATACCCTCAATTCTAAACCCTCTACCCTATACATTGGATCCTCAACCCTCATATATCTCTGTCCCTCCCGCTTCTTCTCCCCTTCTCTCTATCTCACTTCTCCCTCCATCTCTCCCTCCATTAATCCCTCCCTCTCTACCCTAATCCCTCAACCTTATATCCTCAACCCTTAAAGTCTTAAACACTTAACCCTAAACCCTCAACCCTTAATCCTTAAACCCTCTACTCTCAACCCTGAACCCCAATAACCTCTACCCTTGAACCTAATCCCTAAACCCTTAAACCCTTAAACCCAAGTAAAATCTCTAACCTAATCCATCAACCCTCAACCCTTAATCCCTCAACCTGTTAGGTCTCAAAAACATAGGTTTTTAGACCACAAGAGGGTGCCAGTCTCTTGATACATTTTTGGCCCACGAATGAGGTAGTAAAGATTTTGATTACCTCCTACTCTTCAGGCTCTACCAAACCTAGGAATGTGTACATGAATGATTGGTAGATTTTGAAAGCTATGATCTCTAAATTAAGAAATCTACTTGCAATGGCACATGAGGTGAAGTAGATGCAAGGTTGATTACTGCTTCCTACTGAAAATATTTTGAAAATAAAGTACAGAAATGAGATTTATAAGAGATATTCTAAAATGACCAGTTCCTACACTATTGGGTGGATGGAGTTGAGAGGTGAATGATGATCTTGGAGATAGGTTTTTATAAGATGAACAGACTTACTCAGCTTAACTCGAATAGTTGGGAACTTTTAAAAGTTTTCACCTTGTGCAAATGTGCAAGTATATTAGTTATTTGGACTCTTCCTAGTGATCCTAGTGATATCCCCTTATGCTATTGCGAAGTAGTAAAAGGATTTAATCCAAATGTGAAAGGAAACCAATTAAGACAACCTATTCAAAAGGACTTTAATCCAAATAGGAACCTATTAAATTTGGTCTCTTAAAAGGAAATTTAATTCTTTTGCACACAGAAACCAATCAACAACATCACACAACTACAACAAATGTGTTTTGAAAAATTAAATGTATTTGCACACTTTCAATTTGAATAACATAAACAACCACTTCAGAGATAGCCAAATAACATATAAGCATATGAATCCACACAACAATTGAACACTTGAAAGCAAATCAATAATTATGCATAACCTTCTCCATTGTATTTATATTTATATAATATGCATTATAACAATATTTTTTACAAGAGATGGATGGGTGAATGGGTGCAATCTATCTTCTTACTAATGCCTACCCTAAATGGAATGGTGATATGGTGATTCTTTTCGAGTCTTGGTCTCTCTTATATATATGAGAGGCAAGAAGCTTCAAACCCATTAGAAAAAGTCATGTCATTTGATAACTAAACATAATTAAACAAAATACTGTCGTAGGTGAATGCACCAATCCATTAATCTCCAAGAAGAATCCCATGACCACCTAAGATCTATTCAAAGCTTCTACTCTATGATAGGGCACTTATCATGTTGTCGACTGATTCTCCCTTTTTTTATGGTTGTCTCGTTATATCTAGTACATCTATAGCTTGGTTGATAAACAAATTGATTGCAGAGAGGTGATGGATGTACTCTTGTTCAACATAAGTTTCCGTGTTGGAGATCACTTATTTCATATCATATTCCATATATGTCATTTTCTCGAGCTGATTATGAGTATTTTGTAAAACCATATCCTCATCATTGATTTCTTGTAATGCAATAGTTAGAAGCATAGCGACGTCTTCCTTCTAATCATCATATTCTCAAGGATTTTCATTTTCATCATGAAGTGTAGGAGTTGAATCAAAGTAGTTGAGATCTTCTTTTATCCTATTATCATATCCATTACACGATCCTACCAATTTGTTATATGTCTGCAATATTTGTCCTTTCAAGAATTTCTTGTCTAGGAGCTCTTCTTTCTTTTCAATCATTCTCCCCTGTAATCGTTCATTCTCCAATATTGTTGAGTGTGTCTACTTGAATCATTTCCAATATTCACTAGCATATTTCATCATTTTATTGAATCTTTCCTTGATCATTTTAGATGTAGTATTATACCTGATGGATTTCACTTCTTTCCCCAGTTTTTCACTTTTCTCTTAAGACCTCAAATGGCAATTCTTCCAATAAGCTACAACAACCAATGCATCCAATACTCTTTTATCCTTTTCAAGCCATGGTGAATACAATTCTAATGTGGAGGAGGAATATGATCTTTCTCTTTGATGTGCTAACTCCTTCTTCAACCTGTAATTCTCTTTAACCAATTTTTCAATTTGTTCTTTGTTGAATTTTTCCACATTGATATTCAATTCTGTTGTTTTCATGGGGTTGGTATCCCCTACTCTTTGGACCAAGAGATGTCCAAACATTTGGTTCAGATTTTCAATCACAGCTGGTCTCTTATCATGGGGTAACAATGACCAAATAAGTAAGGTAGCTTCATGTGTGTTGTACCCAGATCAAGAATACATCTTTTTACTTGCTTCCTCTATTAAATTCATTGTTTTGTCCCCTCTTTTTCTAAAACTATCAAATACAATTGTAGAACTAATATCCCATCCTAGAAGAAGCAACACTCCAACTTCTTGAAGTAATTTTTTTCCTCTCTTAGGAGTCATGAACTCCATTTATTTATCTATTTCCCTTTTCAATTCTTCCAATGCAGTGGCCTCTTGTTCAAGAGTGATATACTACATATTTTGTGTCATTTTCCTGCCTTTATATTCATAAAAAAATGATTTGAACTCAGAAGATTTAACAAAATCATAATCAGAAATAAACTCTTGTCGAGCTTTGACCCTAACATCATTAGACAATTCATTTGATGCCTCAAATCTTGCAACATTTTTCTCTTGAGAGTGCTCATACTGTGCAATTATAGGAGCACTTATTTGTTCTACTTTTTCACCCTCCTCATCATTCACTTCTTCTTCACTTATGTCAGTATCTACTGAGAAACACACTTCAGGAGTAGGCTGTGAAGGTATGTAATCTAGGTGATCTATGTCTTTAGCGTGTACTCCTGGATAGATTGCATGAGGTGCATCAAACAAAAATGGGGGCACATACTTCACCAATTAGTTCACATGAGCAATGAGTGTCTCAATTCTTGTTAGGGGACCATCTTGTATTTCACCAAATTCCTTTGAATATGATGGAACATTTTTTCTTTTCCATTCTTCTACGAGCATAATCTTGTTATATGCAACCATTCTATCAATGGTAGAAGCTTCATCACGATTTCTGATCACATCCTCAACCAAGAACAAATGGTCATACCCTGATAGCCCCTGTGATAGTCTTGCTTTGTGAATAAAGGTTTTTGCATTAAAATTTTCACTTTCATTACCTAGAGGGAGGTTGTACTATGCTAATTTAGCATCAATTTCCTCATATCCTGCATTTGTGACCACTGTAAAGTCTCCAAAACACAAGGTGTTGGGAATAATTGATTGTTTATTGTGTCCTTTGAGGTGTTTGGCATCATATTTTTCCAATTGCCTCACAATTTCTAAGTAAGAAATTCTATTAGGAACTACTCGTGGCAGCAAGTGTGGAGTTCCTTCAAACCCATAGACCCTAATCACTGTACAATCAAATAAAGCATACCAGTCTCCCTAGTTATGATTTACTTTATGTCTTGGTTCATTATCTTTTAGTGTCAAAAATATTTTTTCTTCTGGGGATAAGCTATAGTCACACAGATATCCCAACAACTTCATCAATGGTTTTATGAAAAACTCTTCAAAATAAAGGTAATGAAATCTACCAAATCAGCTATCCGACAATGAGGTCCACATATGTACAAGTTTGTAATCTTTGTTTTCATTTTTTTCTCTTATTCTCAATTCTTCTCTCCAAACCCTTCTGACCTATTCCTTGTGCAAAAGTAAATGAATAAGCAGAGAGTAGTGTTTGAAATGAATACTATCACTATTATTTTTTATCTTTTTGAGCCCTTGATTTAGGGTGTTGGCCAAGTGATTAGCATAATCAAATGAATTGGTGTCCTTTCTCTATATGTCTGCAACTAAGACCATTGGGGTAATAGACATGAGAGGTGGAACCTCTACCCCAAAACTTAATGAGCTGAATGATAAGTGTATCGAAAATACTCCTCAAACAAAACCTCATGAAAAGGAGGGTCTTCATTGCTAGAAAACCTTATGAGTTGGTCTCCTTAATTCTTGAGCATGTGCAAAGGAAATTTCCATCGCTTGTAGTTGGTATCCATATGATGATACTCTATCAAGAGGTCTTTGATTGTGAATGGTAAGTCCAGAGAACACTCCAATTGAAACACATTAGAAATGAGATCCTTAGAAATAACAATCATGTCATCCCCACTATGTGATTGAATAGTTCTCTTCTTGGGATCGTATATGCTAGCAGGATATTTAATAAGTTCTACGTTAATGAACACATTGGGTACCACGAGTCTCCCTAGGTTCAACCTCCATGGGTTGCAGACTAGTTGAAACCTAAATTGTTTTCTGTAATGGTACATGAAGAGCTCATGTCCATGTTGTGGTGTCCAAAGTTCTCCCAGGCCCTTGTGTTTATCCCATAGTCGATCCATTGAAGGATTCATTTGAGCACTCCTTTTGGGTCTCAACCCCGAACCAAGGCATTGATCTATCAGGTCTTGATTGAGGAGTCTTTTTTTAGTTCTTTGTTTTTTAGTTTTGTGTTTTTTCGTACTTTCCTCCATTGTTTGAGTTCTAAAGCTTTTAAAAAATACAACTTCTTAGCTGGGATTGATGTACTTACTTGGGTTTTTCCTTCACTGGTTTTTTGCTTTTTACACACTCCAAGCTTTTCTCTTTTTCTCTTGACCTTAGCAAAATCATCTAGACTTTGCAAAAATCATGTGATCAACTTGTGGTATAATTCATTTTAATTCTGGTTCATAAATGTACCACCCATTTTAGTCTTGTCATCAAAGAACATTTATTTTAAATGTCTCGACTATGCCTTGGGATGTCACATCAATTAGTAACAATCATTATCACTATATTGGTAAGACTGTGATTCTTCTATCACTGATAGCCATCTCCTCCACCGATGAACAACTTTCCTTAGGTCTATTGGCAGGTGGCCAAATAGCATTACCCCGATGCACCCCAATTTCCTCGCTATTCATTATACACTTGGTTGTCTATGGTTATATCGGGCCATCGGGGGAAAATAACATTTGTTCCACCAATGTACACATGTTACAACAATATGCTTACTTTTGTTGACTTCATCAGTCTATCAAGGAGAGTGTCTTAGGAGTGTGCTCGATAGGGTATTGTTACACTGATATTAAGTTATGAGTTGCTTTCATCATGCCATTGGCGAGGCTATGATGGGGGTTCCGCTGATGAGACATTATTAGGCCAAAGGTGTTAATTTTGTTTAGGAATGGGGGAAAGATTATGGAGTCTCAAAATTATTTGTGGATGTAATCATTTGTCAATGTAAGCTACAATATGGATCTTGTCACACAAATTTCAACAATTTGTGTTGATCATATAATTAAAGTGTGGTGAATTTTTGTGGTATGTGGAAGATAGGTGGGTGGAAGCTATTGAAAAATGTGATATTTTTCCATTCCTAACAATGGCTCTGATTGGGGATGAATGAATGTGATATCATTGCAAGAATCCAGAATAATCTCTAGGAGGCAGGCCATGAATGAAAGATGGAATGATATGAGAACCTAAAACTACTGTGCATGGAAATTATATATTTTAAGAAGTTTCTCAAGAATTGTCCATGCACTAGAAATTCTCGACCTTCTCCTAGACTACTGTGCATGGAATATTAGGAAAATAAATGTTTCAAGAATTGTCCATGCACTGGCAATTCCTAATCCTCTCCTAACATATTTTGCAGATAATAAGAATTTTCTCCTCTTTTGCCAGTAATGACAAAAGGTCCAATCCAAAGAGCTTCGAAGTTCCCATGTTTTCCTTTATCCCGACACCTCGCATTCCATAATAGGACCATATCATTTTCATTAAATTTTCTGTTTTTTTCCCTCTTGTCAAATAAATACTTTACTTGTGACTACATCTTTGTATTCTATTCTTGTGCTAGCCTCCTGATCTCATCTAATTTTCCAATTGTTCCAATCTATCTTCCATAGGCTCAAGGATATCTAGATCTTCTTGAAGTATAAATTTATATGTAGGTAATAGGTTTTTCATAGGCATCCTATCATGTGCTCCATAAACTAGTTGAAAGGGTGACCTATTAGTTGATTTCTTCACAGTGATTCTATCTTCCCATAATGCCATTCTTAATTTAGAATCCCACACCTTCTTGTTTTTGTCCAGTATCCTTTTAATAATCTTCATGATACTTTTGTTACTTGATTTAGCCTGTCCATTCAATTGTGGATGATATGGCGAGGAATATGAAGTTAGAATGCCATATGATTCACATAATTGCTTGAATTCTTATGATCTGAAACACATACCATTATTCGTAATAATCCTCATAGGTGTCCCAAACCTTGTAATGATATTATCCATCAAGAAGTTAATCACAACCTTGTTGGTGGCTTGTTTAGTTGGGATGGCCTCTACCTATTTTGTAAAATAATCAGTTGCCACCAATATCCATTTGTGACCACCACTATATTTTTTTGATATTTCCCTAATAAAATCAATTCCCCACTGGTAAAAAATAGCCTTAACCTGTATTGGTTTGAGTGACAATGCTCGTTATATTTCATTTTTCCAGAGAACTTCTGGAAAGCCTCACACTTCCTTACATAAGTGAAAGAATGATTAAAAACTTTAGTCCAATAATATCTAGCCCTCAAATTTTTATGGGTTGTCGTTTTGCTTGAAAAGTGCCCCCACAGACTCCTTCATGCATCTCTTTCAATACTCTTTTTTCTTGGGATTCATCCAAACATAACAACAATACCCCATCTCTATACTTATAATATAGATCACCATCCATGACAACATATTTAGAGGAAAGTAGCTTCAAAGTTATCTTCTGATTCTCATTTAAATGTTTGGGACAGTTCTATTTTTTCAAATAATACATTATATCAGTATACAATGTTGTGTTCTCAATGCTTGCAATCATAGTCTCTTCTTCTCCTATGTTGCAAATCTGACAGGCTTCAAGATTTGATTTGGCCATTAATTTGGCAAGACCCTCTCCTCTGACTAACATGGTGATTTGGATCTTTATGTCAAACTCATGAATTCTATTGATCCATTTTCATCTCCTCCCAGTGACCTTAGTCTGTACAAACACATCTTTGACTGCAACATTGGGGACATATGCAATTATTTTTTCCCCTACCAAGTAGGGTCTGAATGCTTTCACTACTTTCACCAGAGCATGTTCCTTTTTTTTTGTAATATCATAGTTTAATTCTACTCCTTGGAGAGATTTGCTGAAAAATGATGTAGGTTGTTCATGTCCCTCATCATTCTTTTGTAACATTACTGTAGCAAGGGTGTGTTATGATGTGAATGAGAAGATTTGAAAGGGTTTACTGAAATCAGGGGATTTCAACATTGGGGTCTCCTTGATTGCCCTTTTTATGGCTACAAATGCATCCAGTGCTTCTGCAGTCCAATCTATTTTAGTCCCCTTTTTCAACATCTTCGAAATAGGCTTGACAATTTCAACAAAGTTTGACATAAATCTTCTTACAAATTTTATTTATCCAAAGAAGGAATGGATGGCTTTAACTGTCTTAGGAATAGGAATCTTATCTATGGATTCCATTCTTTTTTGATCAATTCTGACTCCATCCCTAGACACTATATGTTCTAGTAACTTTCCCTTTGTTACTACAAAATGACACTTTTTAGGATTTAGGGAAATTCCATACTCCAATGCCTTAACAAATATCTTTTCAAGGTGTGCAACATGGTCTTCTACTTTCTTGGAATATGCAGTGAGATCATCTTGGTCTACCACCATTATTACATTAATTAGATCAGAAAAAGCAACATCCATGGCTCGTTGGAATGTGGCTCCAACATTTGTTAGCCCAAATAGAATCCTTACATATACATATGTGCCCCAAGGAGTAGTAAAAGTAGTCTTGCATTGTTCTGATTCCTTCACCTTCACTTGGTTATACCCTAAAAATCCATCCATCATGGATAACAATTCACACTTGTGACCCTTTGTAGCATAGCCTCCATGTTTGGGAGTAGGTAGTTGTCTTTGAGGGATGAGATATTTAGATTCCTAAAATCTACACATAGCCTTATGTCACCTTTTTTCTTTCTGACTGGCACCAAGTTGGAGACCTAAGTGGAATGTCTAATAGGTTTGATGATATCTCCCTCCCTGAGCTTCATAAGTTCTTCATGCATCTTGGGCTGCAAAGTTGGGTTTATTGGTCTCTGCTTTTGCCTAAAAAGTTTTGCATAAGGTTTGAGTGGAATTTCATGTTGGAACAAATCTTCCCTGTATGCTTTGAGATCATCATAAGACCATGCAAAGACACGCTTATATTTTCTTAATAATGCAATCAACATATTTCTAATTGTTGGCCTTATCTTTTTCCCAATGTATACCTTTTTTGGTGCCAATTTAGTGCCCAAGTTAATTTCTTCAATGTCTTCCCTTTTTATTGTCATTTTATTCATAAGGGCTTGATCATTTCCATCAAACACCCTCTCCAATTCCACAAGTCCCTTAGGAATCTTGTTAGTCTTGAGTTAAACAACTTCCTTACCAAATATAGTTTTCTTTCCATCTACTTCTTCCACAAATGCATTAAAATCAATTTCTTGGGCTTCATATTGATCAATGAAATGTAAAAACTTAATCAAATCAGTGTCATCATTAAAAACCTGCCAACTATAGATGTTATCAGAGATTGCAAGTCTTTTTTTGAGTTCAACTTTTGAAATTCCTGCTAGAGTAACATCATCTTTCTTCAAAGCCACATTCACCAAGAAATCTGCCATTAAATTCTTGGATCTATCTATCCACTCAATAGAGAAAGCATCAAACAACTCAATGGTTTCCCATACAAAATTTCTATACTTCTTTAGCCTTTTGTTCTTTTGTAGAATACTTTGATCTCACTTGCGAAGTAACCAACTCAGAATCTCCAAAAACCGTCAATAGTTTAATCTTGTGTTTGGTAGCCATGTTCAATCATATTACCAAGGCTTCATACTTTGCTATGTTATTCATGCACTCAAATGTTAACAAGAATGCATATTTGAATTTTGTTCCCTTAGGTGAAATGAAAACCACTCTTTCTCCATTACCTTCTTTACTGCATGCTCCATGAAAATACATTTTCCATACACCATGCTCATTCTTGGAAACATCCATATCAATTGGATTAGTGTTCAATAATTCAAGTTTTGAATGTTCTATTCTAAAGCATCCTAAGTCCACATCATAGAAGAAATTCATCTGATTGGGGTAAAAAATCTCAATGAAATGTTTAGATCTAGGCTTCCTATGTAGCCTGACCTCTTTTCCATTCACAGGGATGGTAGAATAAGACAAGTCCAACTAAACATTCCCTCCTACTGTTGTTGTCCATTGCCTTGACAATAGCATCCCATAGTAAGGAGGAGTATCAACCACATTAATGTCTATTTTATATGTTACTTCTAGATATGATGCAAGTTTCAATTCTACATCCCAAATTACTCCTACTACAGGGACTAATCTATTATCCATCTCATAACATTTTCCATACATAGTATTTACCCATAGACCCAACTCCTTCATGACACCTAAGGGCATGATGTTGATTGTTTCCACCAAGTCAATCATGTAATTCTTCACCTTCTTATTGTTGATGACTAACATAGTATAAAATGGATCTACTTCGGATGGATACTTTGTGAGTGTGTCTCCCAAATATACCTCTAGTGCTTTTGCAACTTCCCTTTCCACAACATTTGCTTCTTTCTTCCGATCTTCATGTTTCTGAGATGTGTTGGTAATCATTTTGAGAGTTGTATCTTTGAACTATTTAATTTTCATCAACTCCATTAAAGGAAATACCATTTTTGTCTGTGCCAATGCTTGGGCCATGTCAAATGAAGGGGTAGTAATTCCTTGTTCTCCCTTTTCAGTTTTAGTAACTTTCTTGACTTCATGTTGAGTTTTGTCATCCTTTTGTGTTTTTTATGGCTTAGCATCAGTAGTCCCCTTTTGGATGTTTTCTATGGTTTCTTCTCTTCATCCTTATTTTTTTTAAATGGGATGTTCTTCTTGGTTTTTTCTCTTTAATGAACATACTCATAGGTGTCCCTTGATCTCGCTCTGTGGGCCTGCTTCTCAAATTGTATTTTCTCCCTTTTTCCTCAGCCACTACTTTTGCTGTGGTGTCCTTTTCTTCTTTTGTTGGTATTCTGAGCTGGAGCTGGGGTGTTGTATTATATGCATATGCTGCCTCGTATGAATTTTCTTCCAAGTCAGAAAATACCTCTTGTTTTGAATTCACATTGTACTTCTGATTATCAATGTTATATTCATATCCTTCTTCTAAAGAAGAGTATTCTTCCTCTTTCTAATAAGACCTCCATCTAAACATATTCACAGTAAGGCCATCCCTATCTTTCTCTTGTTGCCACTCATCTTGACAAGTGTGAGCCACTGCACAATATTTAGGATCATGGGGTATGTGGAAAGGTGAACACCATGGTGTAGTATCAAGTGCATGTGCTCCATGTCTTTTCAATGGGTTTGGGGTTTCTTTCCAGTTTGGTCTTGTTACTGGCTTTCCATCCTTCCAAGTAGTAATATAGGGCATGTCTTGTAATCTTGGTCTTTCATTTATGTATGAATTCTCCTACTTATTCTAGGGATTGTTAGAGGTTCCAGTCTCTTGATACGTTTTTGGCCCATGAACAAGGTAGTAAAGATTTTGATTACCTCCTACTCTTTAGGCTTTACCAAACCTAGGCGAGTGTACCTAAATGATAGGAAGATTTTGAAAGGTATGATCTCTAAATTTAGCAATCTAATTGCAATGGCACGCGAGGTGAATTAGATGCAAGGTTGATTACTACTTCCTACTGAAAATATTTTGAAAATCAAGTATATAAATGAGGTTTATAAGAGATATTCTAAAATGACCAATGCCTACACTATTGGGTGGATGGAGTTGATAGGTGAATGATGATCTTGGAGATAGGTTTTTATAAGATGAATAGACTTACTCCTTAGCTTAACTCAAAGAGTTGGGCACTTTTAAAAGTTTTCACCTTGTGCAAATGTGCAAGTATATCAGTTATTTGGACTCTTCTTAGTGATCCTAGTGATATAACTGTATGCTACTGTGAAGTTGTGAAAGGATTTAATTCAAATGTGAAAGGAAACCAATAAAGACAACCTATTCAAAAGGACTTTAATCCAAAAAGGAACCTATTAAATTTGGTCTCTTAAAAGGAAATTTAATTCTTCTACACACATAAACCAGTCAACAACATCACACAACTACAACAAATGTGTATTGAAAAATTAAACATATTTCCACACATTCAATTTGAATAACATAAAAAACCACTTTGGAGACAACCAAATAACATATAAGCATATGAATCCACACAACAATTGAACACTTGAAAGCAAATCAATAATTATGCATAAACTTCTCCATTGTATTTATCTTTATATAATATGCATTATAACAATAGTTTTGACATGAGATGGATGGGAGAATGGGTGAAATCTATCTTCTTACTGATGCCTACCCTAAATGGAATGGTGATATGATGTTTCTTTTCGAGTCTTGGTCTCTCTTATATATATGAGAGGCAACAAGCTTCATACCCATTACAAAAAGTCATGTCGTTTGATAACTAAACATAATTAAAAAAAATACTACTGCAGGTGAATGCACCAGTTCATTAATCTCCAAGCAGAAGACTATGACCACCTAATATCTATTCAAAGCTTCTACTCTATGATAGGGCACTCATCATGTTGTCGACTGATTCTCCCATTTCTAATGGTTGTCCCGTTATATCTGGTACATCTATAGATTGGTTAATAAACAAATTGATTGCAGAGAGGTGATGGATGTACTCTTGTTCAACATAAGTGTCCGTGTTGGAGATCACTTCTTTCATATCATATTCCATATACATAATTTTCTTGAGTTTTTTGTGAGTATTTTGTAAACCTATATCCTCATCATTGATTTCTTGTAATGCAGTAGTTAGAAGCACAACAAAGTCTTCCTTCTAATCATCATATTCTCGAGGATTCTTGTTGTCATGGTGAAGTGTAGGAGTCAAATCAAAGCAATTGAGATCTTATTTTAGCCTATTATGATATCCATTATGTGATCCTACCAATTTGTTATATGTCTATAGTATTTGTCCTTTCAAGACTTTCTTGTCTAGTAGCTCTTCTTTCTTTTTAATCATTCTCCCACGTAATCGTTCATTCTCCAATATTGTTGAGTGTGTCTATTGTAATCATTTCCAATATTCACTAGCAAATTTCATCATTTTATTGAATCATTCCTTGATCATTTCAGATGTAGTATTAGACTTGATGGTTTTCACTTCTTTCCCCAGTTTTTCACTTTTCTCCTGAAACCTCAAATGGCAATTCTTCCAATAAGCTACATCAACCAATGCATCCAATACAATTTTATCCTTTTCAATCCATGGGGAATAAAAATCTGATGTGGAGGAGGAAGATGATATTTCTCTTTGATGTGCAATTCCTACTTCAACCTGTCATTCTCTTTAACCAGTTTTTCAATCTGTGCTTTGTTGAATTTTTCCACATTGATATTCAATTCTGCTGTCTCCATGGGTTGGTATCCCTTACTCTTTGGACAAAGAGATGTTCAAACATTTGGTTCAGATTTTCAATCACAACTAGTCTCTTATCATGGGGGTACATTGAACAAATAAGTAAGGTAGCTTCATCTGGGTTGTACTTAGATCCTAAATACATCTTGTCACTTGCTTCCTATGTTAAATTCATTGTTTTGTCCCCTCTTTTTCTAAAACTATAAAATACAATTGTAGAACTAATATTCCACCCTAGAAGAAGCAACACTCCAACTTCTTGAAGTAATTATTTTCCTCTCTTAGGAGTCATGGACTCCATTTCTTTATTTATTTCCCTTTTCAATTATTCCAATGCGGTGGCCTCTTGTTTAGGAGTGATATACTAAATATTTTGTATCAATTTCCTACCTTTATATTCATAAAAAATGATTTGAACTTAGAAGATTTAACAAAATCACAATAAAAAATGAACTCTTGCCAAGCTTTGACCCTAACATACTCAGACAATTCATCTGATGCCTCAAATATTACAACATTTTTCTTTGAGGGGGATCATACCTTGCAATTACAGGAGCACTTATTTGTTCTACTTGTTCACCCTCCTCATCACTCTCCTCTACTTCACTTATATCAGTATTTACAAAGAAACACACTTTAGGAGTAGGTTGTGAAGGTATGTAATCTAGGGGCTCTAAGGCTTCAACCTGTACTCCTGGATAGGTTGCATGAGGTGCATCAAACAAAGATGGGGGAACATCCTTCACCAAGTCATTCACATGAGCAATGAGTTGCTAAATTCTTGTTAGGGGATCCTGTATTTCACCAAACGCCTTTGAATATTATGGAACATGTTTTCTTTTCCATTCTTCTATGAGCATAATCTTGTTATATGCAACCATTCTATCAATGGTAGATGGTTCATCATGATTTTTAATCACATCCTCAACTGAGAAAAAATGCTCATACCCTAATAGTCCCTATGATAGTCTTGCTTTGTGAATAAAGCTTACTACATCTAAATTTTCCCTTTCATTACCTAGAGGGAGGTTGTATTGTGCTAATTTAGCATCAATTTCCTCATATCCGTCATTTGCAACCACTATAAATTCTTCAAAACACAAGGTGTTGGGCATAATTGATTGTTTGTTGTGTCCTTTGAGGTGTTTGGCATCAAATTTTTCCAATTGCCTCACAATTTCTAAGTAAGCAATTCTATCAGGACTACTCGTGGTAGCAAATGTGGAGTTCCTTCGAACCCATAGACCCTAATCACTGTACAATCAAAGAAAGCATACTAGTCTCCCCAATTATGATTTTACTTTATGTCTTGCATCATTATCTTTTGGTCTTAGAAATATTTATACTTCTAGGGATAAGCTATAATCATACGGATATCCCAACAACTTTATCAATGGTTTTGTGAAAAACTCTTCAAAATAAAGCTAATGAGATCTACCAAATTGGCTATCCCACAATGAGGTCCACATCTGTACAAGTTTGTAATCTCCATTTTAATTTGTTTCTCTTATTCTTAATTCTTCACTCCAAACCCTTCTGACCTATCCCTCGTGCAAAAGTAAATGCATAAGTAGAGAGTAGTGTTTGAAATAAACACTATCACTATTATTTTTTTATCTTTTCGAGCACTTGATTTAGGGTGTTGGCCAAGTAATTAGCATAATCAAATGACCTAGTGTCCTTGCTCTATTTTTCTATAGCTAAGACCATTGGGGAAATAGACATGAGAGGTGGTACCTCTACACCCAAAACCTAACCAACTGAATGATAAGTGTATCAAAAATACTCTTCAAACAAATCCTCATGAAAAGGAGGGTTTTCATTGCTAGAAAACCTACTTAGTTGGCCTCCCTCATTCTTGGGCCTATGCAAAGGAAATTTCCATTGTTTTTAGCTAGTATCCATATGATGATACTCTATCAAGAGGTATTTGATTGTGAATGGCAAGTCCAGAGAACACTCCAACCGAAACACATTAAAAATCAGATCCTTAGGAATAACAAGAACATCAGCCCCACTGTGTGATTGAATAGTTCTCTTCTTGGGGTCGTATATGCTAGCAAGAGCTTTAATAAGTTCTCCATTAATGAGCACGTTGGGCACCACGAGGCTCCCCAGGTTCAACCTCCATGGGTTGCAGACTGGTTGAAACCTAAATTGTTTTCTGTAATGGTACATGAAGAGCTCATATCCACATTGTGGTGTCCAAAGGTCTCCTAGGCCCTTATGTTTATCCCATAGTCGATCCATGGAAGGATTCATTTGAGCACTCCTTTTGGGTCTCGGCCCCTACCTAGGGCATTGATCTATTAGGTCTTTATTTAGGAGTCTTTTTTCAATTCTCTATTTTTTAGCTTTGGGTTTTTCTGTACTTTCCTCCATTGTTTGAGTTCTTAAGCTTTTGAAAAATATAACTTCTCAGCTGGGATTGATGTACTTACTTGGGTTTCGCCTTCACTGGTTTTTTGCTGTGTATGCACTCCAAGCTTTGCTCTTCTGCTCCCGACCTTAGCAAAATATTTCAAAATTTGAAACAATCATGTGATCAACTGGTGGTATAATTCACTTCAATTCTGGTTCATAAATGCACCACCCATTTTAGTCTTGTCATCGGAGGAGAAAATTTATTTTAAATATCTTAAAGATGGCTTGGGATGTCACATTAGTTAGTAACAATCATTAACGTTGTATCAGAGAGACTATGATTCTTCTTCCACCGATAGGCATCTTCTCCACTGATGAAAAAATTCCCTTAGGTCTATCGGTGAGTCACCAAATAGTATTACATTGATGCACCCCAATTTCCCCACTATTCATTATACACTTGGTTGTCTATGGTTATATCGGGCCATCGGGGAAAAACAAACATTTTTTCCACCGATGTACATATGTTACAACAATATGCTTACTTTTTTTGACTCCATCAGTGTATCAGGGAGATAATTTTAGGAGTTAGTTTGATAGGGTATTGGTACACCGATATTAAGTTATGAGCTACTTTCATTGGGACATCGGCGAGGCTTTGATGGGGGTTACGCTGATGAGACATTGTTAGGCCAATGGTGTTAACTTTGTTTAGGAATGGGGGAAAGACTATGGAGTCTCAAAATTATTTTTGGATGTAATCATTTGGAAATGCAAGCTACAATATGGATCTTGTCACAAAAAATTCAACAATTTGTATTGATCATATAATTAAAGTGTGGCAAATATCTGTGGTATGTGGAAGATAGGTGGGTGGAAGCTAGTGAAAAATGTGATATTTTTCTAGTCCTAGCACAACCCTTAAACCATCAACCATCTACCCTCTACCCTCAACCCTTAAACCATAATTCCTCAAACCATATACCCTCTACCCCATACATTGGATCCTCAACCCTAATCCCTCAACCATATACCCTCAACCCTCTACCCTCAACCTTAAACC